>CANSNZ010000949.1:12357500-13042500 GCA_947646795.1 Beta lomatogona
AATTGAAGTAAATGTAGTTCATCTATATTGTTTTCAGAACAAGAAAGCTATATGTTTGTTCTTTTAAATTGATTGAATTTGATGTTTTTTTAAACCCAAAAAAGCAAAATCTTACTTGAGCTCATTCAATGGGAAGTTGAGAACCAACAGTTCACCCACATGCAACACTATAGTCACGAACTGCCCCGCTGGGTCACGTCCACCCGGGGACCCGCCACCGCCTGCATCGGCGGAAACCGCCGGAACACCCTGATGGGTGAAATTAATATTTTATTTGGGTTTCTAAAACTTGGTAAATTTCTCCCTTTTTTTAGATATGAACCCAATTCTCTCTCCTCTGATTATTCAGGATAAAATCAAACACAGATATTAATATAAATAAAACCTTAAAATTTCCTGATTTTTTTTTTTTGTAAACGGGTATTCTTTTTTTAAGTGAAACGTTTTTTGTGATTTTTCAAGTGAAAGATAAAAAGAGGAGGAAGAAATAGGAGAACAAATTTATTTGGAGCTTTTGATGAGTTTGTTTGTTTGTCAATTAAATACGGAGGAAGAAACTCAATAGAAACTAGGACTTAAGAAACAGAAAGAGAGCAACTGAGAAACACAATGAGAGAGAGAGAAATTAGATGAGTTTGTTTGTTGGTCAATTAAATAGGTAGGAAGAAATTATTTGAAGCTTTTGATGTGTTTTGGGGATGAAATTAGAGTCGTCGATGAACGCAAAGATAAATAGAGGATTGATTTGAGCCCTCACATCACATCTTTTTCGCCCTTTTTACTTCTGATGAGTATAATCCCTATTACATAGTGTCTCTTCGTATATTGTAATAGGGTTATATTTTAATATGGTGCAACCGTTGTAATAGGAAAAAGGAAAAATTGATAAGAGCGGTCCCAACTATGGCCGGTCCGCCATAAAAGGTCCCAACTTTTGATTATTCCACACCAGTCCTAACTTTGGGGGGTGCTTTACAATAACAGTCCAAGTGGACAGGCTACCGGTTTAAACGGTAATTTTTTAAACACCACACCCTTAATTCACGAACTCCACCCAACCACAACCACCGACACCCAACCACCCAACCACAACCACAACCACAACCACAACCACCGACACCCAACCACCACAACCACCTCGAAACCTCCACCAAACAAACCACTCTGAAACACCACCAACCCGAAATCTGCCACCCCGAGACACCACCACCCACTCCCAACCATCACCAATCACCCCCGAAAACACCACCATCCACCCCAAAAACACCACCATCCACCCCGAAACGCCCCTAACCACCCCATCCATCCACAACAATCCCGAAATCCACCAACACACATCGGTGCCCACAACACAGCAGTGATAATGGCGAAGCAAGGAGGAGAGAGAAAATGCGAGCAACAATCACACAACCTCGAAAGCAGAGCAACACCACTCAATGGCTGAACCAGACGGTATGCAATGAGCGCAACCTGCAGCGGAGGTGGCGCCAAAAGCGGGCATAACGCCACCAGAAATACCACCGAAGGAGAGCCGGAACATCAACATAACAGACCCAAAGAGAGAGAAATTGGGCAAGAGACAGGGGACACGAGAGTGAGAGGAGAAAATTGGGGTTTTCAGCTTTCCTAAACTAATCAGAAAATTAAGGAGGAAATTTCCATTTATGGAGTTTAGAAAAAATGGAAAACCAAAATTGGAGGCTTTGCTTCTATTGACATGATTAGAGGACTGATGATTTGTCTTCCAAAACAACTGACATAAGGAAGGAAGGGGATAGAGAGAGATCAGAAGCCACGAGAGAAATGGGGTCTTGGGGCGATTTTGGGGTTAAACTGGCCGACGGCAGGCAGGCGGGAGGGGGAAAGGAGAGACGCGAGAGAGGGAGGAGGCAGGCGGGAGAGTGGAGGAGTTACGATGGCAGGGGAGGGGGAGGCAGTGACGGGGGAGGGGGAGGCAGTGACGGGGGAGAGGGTGGCAGTGCAGGGGAAAGGGTGGCAGAGGTGGTAAGGGTGGGGTTTTCAAAGGGTTACCTGTTGTAGCAGGTTAGGTGACCTGCTAGGACTGTTATTGTAAATCGCCCCCCAAAGTTAGGACTGGTGTGGAATAATCAAAAGTTGGGATCTTTTATGGCGGACCGGCCATAGTTGGGACCGCCCTTGTCAATTTTTCCTAGGAAAAACCCATAAAGTGTCACCCTATATTTTTTTTGGACTTACATAGTGTCTCTTCGTATAGGACGTGCCTTTTAGCTTAGAAGATTATGATATTCATTACTTGCATATTGTTTTTCTAAAAGAAATTGCTATATTATTTAAGTAAAAGGAATTATGAAATTATATTATTTTTGGCCACCAAACCGTGAATAATTGAAGTCACAAATAAACATTCGTTCTTTTATTCAAGAAAACCAAGTTTTGTATAACAATTTGAAGCCATTATAACTATTAGATTCTTAGCTCTTTATTTTCATACACTAGTTTTGTTCATTGATTGATTGAACTCGAGAAACATAAAAGATTGGAGAAAGTTTCAATAAAAAATTTGAAACAAACCGTCATTGAACATCACTTTCTATTATTATTATTGTACTCCATAAAAATAACAAAAATTAATAATAAAAAAATAAAACCGTCATTGTTCATTTCTTTCCATAAAAAATTATTATTATTGTTGTTGTTATTATTATTATTATTATTATTATTATTATTATTATTATTATTATTATTATTATTATTATTATTATTATTATTATTATTGTTATTGTTAAGATTTTTGGCAATGTCACTTATAAGCTTTTTGGAAGGTACTTTTAGACCCATTGAATATAAAATAAGGGGGACAAGTGATAAAAAAAGTAATTTTTGGTGAAAGAAGCGAAAGATAGAAAAGTAATACTCCCTCCGATTTATTTTGTTGTTCCTATTTTGAATAGTTTTGTAAGAGGAAAGTGGTTAAAGTAGGAAGAACTTTTGGAAACGGAGGGAATATTACTTTTTGGTGGCTGAACAACTCCAAATAAATAAGTTTATTAACAACAACAATAATTATAATTTGTACTTTCTATTATTAATTTTTGTTATTTTTTATGGAGTTTCAATTATCACTTTCTATGGAGTATTGTTCATTTCTTTCCTTAATTTTTGTTGTTGTCACTATTAAGGCTCCGTTCTTTTGGACTGAATTAATGGAAATTCATTTCAGTTCAGTTTAGTTCAGATCAGATCAGTTCAGTTCATACCATTTCAGTTCAGATCAGATCAGTTCAGTTCAGACTACAATTTATTATTATTATTATTATTATTATTATTATTATTATTATTATTATTATTATTATTATTATTATTATTATTATTATCATTATTATTATTATTATTATTGTTGTTGTTGTTGTTGTTATTATTATTATTACTATTATTATTATTATTATTGTTAAGATTTTTGGCAATGTCACTTATAAGCTTTTTGGAAGGTACTTTTTGACCCATTGAATATAAAATAAGGGGGACAAGTGATAAAAAGAGTAATTTTTGGTGAAAGAAGCGAAAGATAGAAAAGTAATACTCCCTCCGATTTATTTTGTTATTCCTATTTTGAATAGTTTTGTGAAAGGAAAGTGGTTAAAGTAGGAAGAACTTTTGGAAACGGAGGGAATATTACTTTTTGGTGGCTGAACAATTCCAAATAAATAATTTTAAACAATGTAGCATATTATCAGTATTATTATTATTATTATAATTAATATTACTCAATTCATAAGAATATTATTATTATTATGCATATTATTAGTATTAGTATTAATATTATTATTAATATTACTCAATTCATAAGAATATTATTATTATGCATATTATTAGTATTAATATTATTATTATCATTATCATTAATATTATTAATTATTATCATTATCAATGATGATAAAAATATTATTCTACTTGTAATTATTAATAATACTCAATTCAGTTCAGTTCAGGTCATATCATATCAGTTCAGTTCAGTTCAGACCAGTTCAGTTCAGTTCAGATTTAGGGTCTGTTCTCTTCGACATAAAACTACTGAACTGAACTGAACTGAATTGAACTAAACTGAACTGAACTGAACTGAACTGAACTGAATTAAATTATAACTAATTAATAGTAATGATTATCATTTAGGAACTGAACTGAACTGAATTGAATTGAACTGAACTCTACCGAACTGAACTGAACTGAAAATAAGCTGGGGAGAACAAGCCCTTATTCAGTCCAAAAGAAATAGCATAACTACTACTAATATCTATCTATACTAATATATTAAAAAGGCGTGCATAAACAATAAACGGTGTCATGTGGCACTCTCCATAAGAGAGTTTTACTCCATGCAATGGAGTATAGGATTTGATCCCTGGACCTTAAGAACATATACTAAAGTCTTAACCACTAGAACAAATAACATTTAATATTACATCTTAACATATAAAAAGAGCGTAAAAAAATTCAATGTTTTATTTGTTAAAAAAATGATGGTAGACAGATGTTAGGCTGTTAGCCATGAAGAGATCCATGATCCATCTTATCATATTCAACTTTTGGCGCCAAGAATTCTAAATTCTCTAACCGCCACTAACCGTCACATACTCCTTCAACCGCCCATCAAATGTAAACCACCATTCCGAAACATAACAGAGCAACGCATCAATTGATTACATTTTATGAAGGATAGAAATGGAGAGAGTGATGGAAAAGAAGTATTCAACATTGCACAAGAAAATTGAAAGGTTAGAAGACAAACTTAATCCTTTTATCTCAGAATCACTTATACCACCACCTTACTCTCTTTCTGAAGAAATCGACAAAAACTTTGAGTTCATCAATAATCTCATCTACGCTGAAGCCGCCTCGAAATCAAACCCGAATTCTGATGAACACGATACCCATCATCTGGCTCATGTTGCTGAACGGGTCATGAAACTCCAGTATGTCTTTCGTAAATGGGCCAAGGTCGAACCCACTTCCTCATTGATGGAGTCCAATCAACACCCTTTTTGTCCCCCTACTGAACCTTGTCTTGGTGAAGATGATGATCATGAAGGAGACGAAGTCGATCACGAAGACGACCAAAATTTCTCTATCTCGAGGTTCACCGTATATGAAAATCCGGAGTTTGTCAACGACTATGATCAGGATCAGGATGGAGTAGTGGAGTCAGAGGAAGAGGAAATCATTAATGATGATAATGAGATGGAAGAAAGAGAACATGCAGAGGAATGCATTGTTGATGATCAAGATCAAGAGAAAGAAATTGCAGGGATTCAGAAAGAGGAGAAAATAATTAGTGGTTATCATCAGAAGAGAAAGCAAGAAGAAAAGAAGGGTAGTTCTCGTCATGGTACCAGGGTAGTTTTCTGGGTTCTTGGGATAGGGATTGGAATATATTGTGTGAAGGCGGGTTTTTCTTGTTTCCAAGATTATCACTCTCCTGATGTATTTCTTACTCCTACTTGAAAATATTTCGAATTTGAAGGAAATTGTAGAAAACATGTTTGATTTTATGTAATTGATTTTCTATTTAACTGATTAAGAATGAATGTTATGTTCTTGGCTGATGATCTTGTCTTTTTGAGTGAAAGTTTTTCATTTTATTCGATCAACACACAGGATGCAGGAAATAGAAACCTCCGACTGTCGTTTTTGTGCTCTGCATGCTACATGCTCTCCTAGAATAAAGAAAAAGGTGGTGTGTATTCGTATTTGTATATATCTGTTTGAAAGCACGAAACGATGACGAACATGCTTTTAGTTATAGCCTTATAGGAGAAAAGCTCTTATTCCTAATGCCAAGATGTCACATAAAAGAACTGGTATGTTTGTTGAGACATGTATATATTCGGTACAACTTGGAGAAGCGAAAGTGGAGAAATCTATAACTACACAATTGAGGAACCACATATATTGATCTTCAAAAAAGGTAATGTAATTAGCTAAGAGATATCGAGACAAATAAGTCAGCACATCGTCGCTTGTGTTGCTAACTGGTGATCACAAAAAATCCTACGGAACTGCACAAGACTAATTAATCACATACCCAACCACTAAGCCGAAGAAAGAAGCTAAAAGCGCCAGTTGAACTGCACTATTACCATGGCTAGTACTCCTGTAGATTTGTTTCCTTATCATTTCCTGTCAGAAAAACAGATAAAATGAACAGCTAGTTTTTTACGGAAAAAAAGAAGAGACATATTTGTGACTATCCATTTCCCCGTGATGTTACATAAAGTGCTGAGTGAAAATGCGGAATGTTAGCGCAAATGGATCACTAACTTACACCCATATGCTAACACTTGTGCCACAAACATTAGTAAACAACAGGAATTAAGCCATAAACCTGGTCTATGTGATGATAGACATGGCATCTATCAGAATAACAGATATCCCCCCGTTTCTAATATTAGATCATAAAGCTATGAGGTGGAAACAATGGAATGATGAAGTTGATCAAAATAGAAAACAACGTAGTTTCAGAACAAACCACTTCACACTGCAGCTCTTGATTTTCTAGCATCAGGAAAGATCGTTCTTCTATCAGCTTGGAAACCCTATCCCAGTCCTGAAAAATAATATCGTCACATAATCTCATAGTGAGGTTGAAACATATGATAAGACAGTAAAGAAAGAAGGAGGATCAAACATGACGTCATTCTGCCAATTTATTGCCGAAAGTAAAGTAAAGGCTGAGCATCTTGTGCATATCCATAGGCATTTCATGGCCAAAAAAAATATGTTCTCGTAGAAAGTTTCTTTTAGCATAACTTCATACTTTGACAGACGGCATCAAGTTATTAACTGCAGTCAGGATTAGACATTTATATCATTTAGCTTAGAAGAGTTGAAGCTATCATCTATATAAGACATAAGTTCCATATATGGATTTACTTTTAACTTAAACTTAGAAAATAAGTGCAGGCCTCATATCATTGTTTCTGGTCAACAGCACCAGTTTTATCCTTGAGAAGCGCAATAATACCTCCGCATTTTATCACAGACAACACTGCATCTCCATCACATTACAATTTACAAACTACACTCCGCAAATTTTCAGTAATGTGGATAGTCCAAGAGCTTGATAATAATATCAAATTATACCCAGGCTTAGAGCCAAATTTCGATAGTTAGATTACCATCTCTTAACTACCAATTTAAGCACAGGTCTTCAAACATATTGAGAACTAACAGTTCAAGAACTGCACAAATCATGGTTATGATTTCAATGATTGTGCATATTAGCAAGCTGAAAGATTAAATTATTCTTGGAACTAAGATCTTTTTTTGGCTATTATCACCTATAGAAGGGATGATGATAAGAACAGAAATCATAATTTTTTATTCACCAATCAAAACTTTTAGAGAACAATTTTGTTTGGGATCTAAGGTACAATTTGAATAAAAATCTGTCAATAGATACCAGCACCTGTTGATCAACACTTCAATTCCGAAGACTGCTATGATCTTTAACATTTTGACTAAGCCACAAAAGATATGATCAAAATGTAAAAGCTAATTCCATATGCACATCACAAAATTGAGAATATTCTACCTGAGGAAGCTGTCCTTCAGGTTCAAATGCAGATTCTGATGCCTGAAATACGCAAGAGAATGATCAACTACAATGACATCAATGATGAGATACTATATCTACCATTTGGGATACATTAAATCATAAGACAGAAACCCAAGCATCCAAAAATTAAAGTAGGAAGAATAAAAAACAAAGTACTAAAAGTCTGAAATATGTAACTGATCTGGAGTATCACTAACGACAAGATTAATAGAGTTATATTTAATGAACATTAGCTAATTAAAGTAAGAAGATAAATTGATCACCTCGAACATTTGCTCTTCCTCCTCTCCATCACTGGATTGTTCCTGATTAGAATAACAATACTATTAGCTGTACAGAGCTTCATCAATTAAAATGATAAAACTATTCAAATCTTTCATAATCCTTCCAATAACTCGTATAGTGGACTCAGTGAGGCAATGATCAAACATGTATCCAGGACTCTTGGCTCATGTGACATTTTTAGGACAAAAGAATCAAACAAGGAAAGAAGAGAACTGATAGAAAGGGGATATAAAATTATGGCTTATATACTTCTATCGCCCCTGTGAGTTTAAACTAGGTTTCCACCATGCTTACACCTGCTCGATTAGTCTACTTTTCATTTGACAAGAAAAGACAGTAGTGGAGAGATTCATATTGTCTCCTTACTAGAAGTAAAAGAAGTGGCCCCTAAAAACCCACAATGAATACCATACCTTAATAATACACTGACTGGTAAGTAAAAGTTAATGACAATGAAAATAAGCAATAATTAATTACTAAGAAAACACAAACTGATAACAAGCCAACTCTAATACCACAAACAAGCAATTTTCTAGCATTAACATTAAGAATGAGGCGAGAAATCAGACCTTGAAGAGTTGATCTTGGAACTCACCTGCGCTTGTTGTTGCCTGAAACCCATAATTAGGATTACTAAATCATGCAAAAGATAAATAGAATTACATACTAACAAGTAGCTTTTTGGAATGAACCTCAACAGAAGAAGCTAGCACTTACAGAATCAAACAACGCCATTATGTGATTTCTGTGATCCAAGTTCTCTGATTCGGGTGCTTCAGGAGAAAACTCTTCTTCTGAAACTTCAGGGATAGGCGATGGCGGATCCGCAGTAACAAATACTACCCTCAACTTTAGTTCCTCAACATCATTGCCTTTCTCTTTTCTGAACTACAATATCAAACATATATGGAACATTCACACTCAGTGTAAAAAAACAACACCCTCTCCCTCCTTTCTACCCATTATCTTCTATAAACAATTCATCAACCTAAGAAAGTTCATCATACCATTTCAGAGGTTATATCATCAGCATTCAACCCAACTGGTGCTATCATACTTTGAACTAGAAACTTGTCTTTTGGCAAAGGAACAGGAAAATCCTTTTGAGCTTGCATACTAACTATATAAGACCCAATATCAACATCATATAAGTAAGCAGTGACAATTACATTGTTAAACACTTAAAAGTTAAAACCTTGTAACATTTAGTCAATAATACAAATAAATCAACAGACAACAGAGATAGTTGGTCTACAAAAAGACCGGCTTACCTCACTATTTTAGTTAAAGGGGTCACTTGAAAAGTAGCGTAAACAAAAAGCGACCCCTTCAAGATAAATAGTGAGACGCTAATTTGAGATTTTGCACAAACAAGCTTCCCCAAAAAGAACAACCTCTAGGAAAATAAAGAAATCACCTTTAACAACACAGGTTGAACCAGGAGAGATCATACCCACATTAGGACGAACACAATATTTTTTGGGATGTGTTGTTTTAACCTTGAAATTTTTCAAAAATTCCAGAAATTCAATAAACCACCAAATCATGAAAAAAAAATACAAAAAGTGCCCAGATTTAAGAAAAAGGGTACCTTGAATGCAACATTATGATCAATTTTGTTGGTTAATTCCAACCAACATGTGCTCAACTTGTTCAATTGAACTTGAGAAACCCCAACAAAAAAAATGAAAAGAAAACAACATGAAACAATGTGAGTTCATACAAAGGGGATTTTAATGGAGTAATAAAGCTTTTAGGAGAGAGAAAATTAAATGGTGAACTTACATGGGAATTTGAGCTCAGAAGGTTGGACGTGAAGGAATTTTCTGTTCATGCCTTAGAATTACCTGGGTTTTTTTGTTTTCTTTTTACTTTTTTACCAACTTGTGACATGTAAGATTATTACACCATGCAATTATATGTTGGTGTGAATTGGAAGAAAAAGGGTGATTTGAATAATGAAAATGGAAACAAATTGATTTGTTTCAATTTCAAGAATTTTGCTTTGCCTCTTCCTTGATTCTCAATTTCTCATATGTTCTTTGTTTGGTCTGATGATTTTTAGGGGGTGTGAAATTTCTTTAGCGTATTTTTGACTTCTTTGTTTTTAAACGCTTTAATTCTGTTCTGGCCCCTCTTTTTGTCTGAATTCCTGTGAGAGTTAGACAAATTGAATTTTTGACCTCCAATTTTATCATTGACGAATTTTTAATGTAATAGATGTGCATTGTCCACATTTTAACAAAAAAAACTAGTTTGTACCCCGGGCTATGCCTCAGGTGCTTGTTGTTTTCATAATTAATAATTTACTTAAAAATAATATCACTAAATATCATTTGGTCTAGTGGTTAAAACTTTAGTATATAAACTTGAAGTCATAGGATCAAATCCTACATAAAGCATTTACTATTTTTTTTTTGTATATGGATCATATGTAGTAAAACAACCTAAGGGAGAATGTCACGCGGTGCCGTTCCTTGGTTAAGAACACCTTTTAATATATTAGTATAAATAATAATAATAATAATAATAATATATAGACAACCAAGACAAAAAAGAGAAGTCTAGAGAGAGGGGCTCTCCCTTCTCTCTAGAATTCTCAAGCCCCTTCGACCGCCTTATTCTTAACCCCTCCACCGCCTCATTTCTCTCAGCCCTTCACCACCCTACTGCCCTATCCTTGCCTCCTCCTCCGCCGATTTCTCGACACCCTATCTATCAGTCCTGAAAATCCACCGCCTCCTACTCCCGACTTTTTATAACCGACTCTGTCGATTGTCGGTGGAGACGGCCATAGTCGCCGCTGCGAACATAGCCTGGACAACGGCTTGGTGTCTAGATTCTCCTCGTCTCTGTCAGGTTGCTTATTGGCCGATGGCCAGATCTGACTATTTGTAACTCCAGTCGACGGTTTGGGATCTTCCACCTCGAGTATGGTTGTTTCACGGGATCTACTTCCTAACCCAACTTTAGTGGAATTTCGCCGCCGCCAAGGACCAATATCAGCCCGGACAACGGCTTTTCTTATGTGGTCGTCCTCGAATCTCTACCTATCATGAGGTGGTTGCCCAGTTTCATCAAGAAGTTAATGCTTGTTCCTTCTAGGAACTAGATCTAGTTTTTAGGTTTTGTTTTTTTTTATTTTCTTTTGTATTTTAGTTTCCTAGTGGTCTCTCCCTGAGATAAGGATTCCACTAGTTTTAGGTTTCTAGTGGTCTTTCTCTTTCCCTGAGATAAGGATTCCACTAGTTTTAGGTTTATAGTGGTCTTTCTCTTTCCCAGAGATAGGGATTCCACTAGTTACTCCATGTACCTCTTTGGAAAAAAAAAATATATATAGACAACCGTTTTGTTTCGTTCTTATTTTCTTAATTTTTTGTCATTCTTGGCCCACTTCTTAGCATAAGTATTTTTCTTAAAGGGGTTGAACGTTAATATATGTATTTGTGAAAATCATGAATATTTTAATGAATGCATATCAAAGTGAAATTAACGAGAGGCAACATAATGATATAAATTATCATATTTACATTTCGAAACCTAGTGACCAAAACATCCCTCTAAAATCATGAAAACAAGAATTTAGAGGATGTACCTCATAAGATATTTAATGCTTAAGTTAACAAAAAGATAAACAAAGCCATTTATATTTTTCATCTCAGACAAATTAAAAAAATTGTCATTTATATTTTTTTAAAGGGAACTAAGTCATTTACGTTGAGATAAGGTAGTGGTAATAAAAGATAAAAAAAGATCATCTAGAAAATATACAAATTCATTTATGTTAAGATAAGCATACAACTTACATTGAGTCCGTTTTTGAAGAGACGGTCTCACGTTAGTGTTAATGTGAGACCAGCTGATGTCATGCTGACATCACGCACATGCATCAAATCAGCAGCAGAATTAGTTAAGCGCTTGGACCTATTAGTTATGCTAGCCTTAAAATTTTTCTGGATGAATTAGTTAAGCACTGAAGTATATTAGTTAAGCGCTGAAGTATATTAATTATATCATAGAAACCATATTATAACGCATTTTATTGGCCCTAATTTCAGTATCACGCATAAATCATCCTCTCTTCCTTCTCTAATCCATCAAGACGCCCTAAAACCTGCATTGCTTTCCTCCTCCATTCTCTGCCTACAACTTGAATTCGTTGTTTAATTTGAATGTAAGTAAAATATATGAGCACGAGTTTGCAATGGCAATGTCCACAAACACCTACTTTGTTGTTGTTTCATCTGACAATATGTCTATTATGTTTGAAGTGAAAGAAGAGCTTGACACAGATTCATCACAAAGGGTAATATATATTGCCCATGATCGGACGATAACTTGCACTTGCAAAAACTTTGAAGAAACAGGTCAAATCACTTTTGGTATCGAAAACTTAACTTTTGCTTTTGAAAGTTTAACTTTTTATATGAAAAACATGACTAATACCTAAAAATTATTAGTTATTAATTTATTCTTAATAGTTAAATAACATGAGGTAAAAATTATGCTGACAAGATTGTTATGTTTTTATCCCTTGAGAATCATGCACATGCATCCAATCATGGACATGTGTTCAATCACAACAATACCAAATAGGTACATGTGCAAAAGGTGGACTAGATTTGCAAAGAGCGAAGTGTAGAAAAGAGAAATGGATAGAGAAATATCTGGAAGAGTTACAAACATCATAACCCCATGGCGATATGAAATCGCAAGAAAGTTCTACAATCTCATTCTCAAAAGTCACGATAATGAAGATGCAACAAAGCAACTGCAAGAAGTCTACGAAAATACTGCTGCAAGAATAAACACAGTCTTAACTACAAAACCAATTGTAAAAGAACAATGCTCATAACTAATAGGTCCAAGCGCTTAACTAATTCCACATCTAGTTTGATGCACGCGCGTGATGTCATAATGACACCGGCTGGTCTCACGTTAACACTAACGTGAGGCTGTCTCTTCAAAAACGGACTCTATCTTATGAAACTCCCAATATCTTTTCTTTTGTATGGAATTTCATTCTTTATGATGACTCCCAATATCTTTTCTTTTATGATGACTCCCAATATTTTTTGTATGAAATTTCATTCTTTAAGGAATTTTGTATGCTCTTTACCCCAGGCCCTGTTGTCATACCTTCTTTTCTTTTGTTTAACTCCCAATATCTCACTTTTTGTATGGAATTTCATTCTTTATCTCCATCCTCCAATATCTTTTCTCTTATGATGACTCCCAATAACAGGCACACATTATTTACAGAACTCCATCTACGGAGAAGCCGAACTGCCTTGGGGTTGCCCAATCCCCGACAGTTCCAACACAAAAGATTCATAACGCCTGGCGAGGTTGGTTCACACCAACCTCCGCCTGACTAGTATTAGACTCACTGCCAAGGGTGTCCACTTCACACATTTATTGTTTTTTAGAGAGCAAATCAACGCAACATGTTATCCTCAATATTCAGATGCACAACAGAAGAAGTAACGTTTTTGTTCACCTTAACTTTCGAATGAGACAACATCTTAATTTTGCGAGGTTTAACAGCGTCATTACAGTTGCCAGCAACAAAAGTGACAAAAGGATCATTTGTTACCTAGGGAAGAATAGTATCCTTCATGGGTGAACTTGCAGTCATAGTCACAACATCAGTGTTGGCAGTTTGCACTCGAACTTGGGACACTGAGGAGCCTCAGACTGATCCGACACATGTTGTGGGGAGGGGGTGAGCAGCAGCCCTGTCTCTTTATTCACCTCAGTACAAGGGCTCTCAAAATTTAGACTCCGAGTACAGTTTAGGAAATTTTTGGTTTCCTCCTCCATCTTTTGTCTACCCCACCTAGGAGAAGCTCTAATCCACGACCTCCACTGCTTCTCTCCTTCTCTATCCTCCTCGCAAACTGTCAGACAATTACGCTTAATGTGTCCCATCACTCTGCATAAATAGCAAAAGGTTGGTAACCTCTCGTATTTAATATCCACCATAGCCGCATATCCTTTACTACTGGAGATTTTTTGAACTCTTCGCAAGGGCTTCGAGACATTGATGAGAACTCGAACCCGAGCCGAAGTGTCCCAAGGCACTCCATTATTATCCAGATCAAGGACTTCACCTATACTCCCCGCAACCAATCGCACATGTCGAGCAGTCCTACGCCCTAAAGGGAGGTTATACAACCGAATCCAAAAAGGGCTGGAGTTCATTAGGATGTTAGATGGTTGTTGGCTTCCCTCAAACTCATTGAGAAGGCCTAAATTTTGATCAAAGGTCCACGGGCGGCCCGCCAGCACCTTTGCTTTAATTTGTCCCTGGCATGAGCAACTTGCACCACAAATAGTCCGTTTTCAATCGAAAGAAAGAGGGTTGCTTTCGAGATAGACCAAATTTGGTTTAGCTTCCGTTTCAGTGCTTCGAAGTTATACGAACGAACTGTCAAAACCTTCCCTACCAACGCCAGATTTATGTCATGGTTAAGATCGTCATCGGGTATCTCATCGAGGGTAATGATATTCTCCGCTTCCGCCATTATGTTTAGGTTCGAAATTCGAGAAGAGATTTCATCAGCCTTCGAGACTGACTCGTGATCCCAGGCAGTTATTCAATTCTCGAACAATCGAGTGTGAGATGTGGAATACCACGACTACCTCTCAAACCCTAGCAGAGAAAAAACTAGAGAGAGACTTTTTAGCTATGTAGTTACATACTTGATCCTGAAACTTTGAATGAATTGTTCATCTTACATAACAAAGAAGACATAATCATAACTGTATATAAATTGGATCTGTTAAGCAATACTAGCTGAAAATAAACTGAAACGGATAAGTTAACTGAAACTGATAAGATAAAGATGAAACTGCTAAGGTGTTGAAATTGATAAGGTAGTTGATTAGCGTAATTGTTTGGCAAAAATTAGTTGTTAAATTGATAAGTTATTTTGACAAAATTAGTTGTTATCAAAATGTAGAAAAGATTTTTTCGAAATTTCAGTTACCTGATTTTGGAAAGGTTAAAAATTTAACTTATCATTTTAGTCATTTTAACCACCTGAAATTTTATTTTAGGTACTCTGAAACAAGACTATTCATTTTAGCACTTAAATATGTTAACACCGTATCATTTAAGCTAACTAAAATACTTCCCTAAATATAACCATTAAACAATTCCATGAGAAATAGAACTTTAAAATATGCAAAAAAAAAAAAAATTGACAACATGCAAATTCATTTATTCTTGTCAACAAACAACTTAACATTACGCAGACATGGGCATGGGCCGGGCCTGGGGAAATGGCGGGCCGGGCCGGGCTTGAAATTTTCAGGTTTTGTCCACGGCCCGGCCTAGGCCCACAGGCCCGCGGGCCGGGCTCGTGCCTCCTGCGGGCCTGGCCCGTGTTTTATGTTGTGTTTTTTTTATATTTTTGACAGTTTTAGGCTAGAAAACAAAGGAAAGGAGCGTTCGGCCCGCGGGCCGGCCCACGCGGGCTCGTGCTGGTGCGGGCCTGAAATAAAATTTCTTGGTCGTGGCAGGCCCACGGCCCACGGAGCGGACAACGGGTCGGGCCAGACCTTGAACGGGCTCGTACCGGGCCGGGCCGCGTGCTGGCCCGGCCCATGCCCACCTCTATTACGCTATTTCACTGAAAATTTCTACATCCTATAATATTGCACTTAACATAAAGATTGAATTTCATCAAACACAACGGTCCTTTCGTCACTAAAAACAAAAATTCACAAATCAAAGCAAACCTCGCAAAATTCAAGCCAAAATCATATAGAAATGAGATGAGTCAAAGGAATTTCAAGACGTAAACTAGCCAGATATCCCCACCTAATGATGTGAGAGAAACAATAATGCTATTAGCCTATTACAGTCCTAAATTAATATTGAAAGTATTGATATAAAATTCAATAAAGTAGATTAAAAGGCCCCAGTTAGACAACAATTATTTGTCAGATATTCCCACGTGACCCACACTTTTATCTCATCAACTCCATCGCATCCGTCCAAAAATCTGACTGTATAAAAGAAACTTTTAGTGTTAAATTCCAGAACAATATTTTTTTCAAAAAATCCCCAAACTGTTTTTTTAAGGAAAAATTATGGGTGTATCTTGTTTAAAATTACTTTCGTTCAGAAAAAAATTCTTATGGAGGGGAAGAAATTGGGGATCCTTCTTGCAAGCGACGAGCATCGAACCCCTTTCTCTCTCTCAACTATTAGGTCAACCTTGATTATCGTATTTTGTTTATATCAACTAAACTTATTATGAAGTATCTAGCCTTTTTTATATATATGATGAGGTGAGTTCAACTAAATGCAATATAAATGAGATTTGATCGCAGTTTTAAAGTATCATCTTTATAAAACTTTACCAATTAAACTAAATGTCAGCCACATATTTGATTAATTCCGATTTTATCCTACATTATTTAATTGGAAGTAAGGGTGTATTTTATTCAACATATTTTTACTTATTTGAACTTATTAGAATTTAACTGAATTTATATGAACTTATTAGATTTTATTAGTTCTTATTAGACCTTATTTGAACTTATTATACCATATTTTGTGTGAGAACCATACCATACTTTTGCTGAATATAACTTACCTGAACTTATCAGCTTTTATCATATCTTATTTTGTGAGAGTATCAAAGTGGATCCATCATACACCCCGGTGTACTATGTACATGGTACACCCAAAACTATTATTGCTAATTTGCTCATTTGAAACTCTACCTATTATGTGATTATGCTCATTTGGAGGTTTTAAATGAGCAATGAGTAAATAAATAGCCTTAGGTGTACCATAAGCCTGGTACACCCGAATGTATGATAAAAATTCTCAAGTATCAAACCTTAATTTTTATGAAACTTATTAGTCTTTATCTAAATTATCTGAATTAAGGACCAAAAATAAAGTGAACCGAATATGCTATAATTCACCGTTGTTAGAATACACCAATCCCCTAAAAAAAAGAATAGACCAATACCCTCAAAAAAAAAAATAGACCAATCATAATTTCTTTTACAACGAAAAAGATTAATGAAAAAAAAAAAACATACTTTGTGATAATTGAAAAGGACTTTCTCAATCTATTGTCCGTAATCCTCGTTAACTCATATGAAATCTCCATTCTACCCTTAACCTTTCTCTTTCCTCTTCAAATCCCCTCGTTCTCCACATTTCCCTTTCAATCATCATCATCATCAATTCATCATCTCTTCTCTCTCTAACTTCATCTTCTTCATCAACAAACAACAACCACCAAATCAAAACCCTAAAATTAACAAATTCCTCAGAAAATGAGCTACAGAAAATTCGAAATCATCGAACATTCTTCCCCTTTCTTCATCACTGAAACCACCATTCTCCCCCCTAAACCCTTCTCCTTAACCCCATTCTTCCCCCCTTCACTCAAATTCGAAGATGACGTCACTTTCTCTCTCCTCACCGAGTTCCCCGACTCAGTCACCGATCTAGTCCAGATCGAGTCGTACAAGCGAGTCACCCGCCGAGTCAACCCGGCCGAGTCGTACATCAAGGCGCTTTCCGACCGAGTCAGCTCGCTCGAGTCGAAGTTCGACCGGCTATTGCAGGTGAAGGAGAGAGAGAAGAAGGTGAAGCAGTTGAGTGAGATGGACAGGAAGTATTCATGGACGGCTGAGATTAAAGGTGATGTGGAGAAGAAGTATAGATGGACGGCTGAGATTGAAGGGGATGATGTTAAGAAAGGGAAGAATGGTGAGAGGAAGTATCAGTGGATAACTGAGATTAAAGGGAAGAAAGATGATGATAAGAGGGTTTACACGTGGAAGGCTACTATTGGTGGAGAGAAGAAGAAGGAGAAAGAGAAAAAGGAAAAGAAAGGTGAGAAAGGATCCTGTGCTTCGCGGATAGTTGAGATCGAAGAACCCTCTGATGATCGTAGGGTTGTGGTTATGCGTCAGGTATATTACCCACATTTTGTTTTAATAATTTTAATAATAAAAATAGAATATAATTGGATGAAAGTTTGAATCTTGCTATATCTTATTATCTATAGTTTGGTCGTAGAGTTATGATGTAGACATGTAGTGAAATGAATAGTTAATTAAAGACCATGATTTTGACATTTAACATGAGGTATAATTTATGTTGGTTTTGTGGTGGGAGTTTCATGAATATGGTTTTATGCGACTGGTATACCCATGTCTGATACGGGTACGTGTCCAAAAAATTTCAATGATATTTTCCCAAAATGAAGTGCCCAAGTGTCCGTGTCCATGTACGAGTGTCAAGGATCCGACACGGGTACTTGAGGTGAATTGAAGAGTCCATGTAACTATGGTTTTATGTGATATGGGATAACTTTTTATTTTTAATGGCTTTTGTGAGATTTGTGGTGTTGTATTTAAGTTATTGTCTTTATTGAAGAATATGGTGTGTTTTATTGTGTTGAATTGGGCTGATATTGTGGTCACTAAGGTTAATTGTTTGAGGAAGGTGATGGATGACGCGATGATTAGTGGGTGGGATTCCGGTTTTACTTTGTTGGATTGACATCTTGAATTGGTTTCGTTTGTGGTTTGAAGATCTTGTGAGGTGGTGGTATTTGCTGATTACAGTGCTGGAAAATTGACTGATCTGAAAGGATATGGTAGTGTTAGAGCATATAGAGGATTGCGAGGGTTTTAATTGGTTCTTTACTCATGGCGGGTTTATTAGTAGTTATTGTTTGGCAAATGAGAGCTTAAATTAGAATAGATCTCAAATTATTGATGTATATTCTTAGCTTTATATCTAACCATTTATAAAATTATAACCGATTCTTAGTTTGTTGGGCTGAGACATTAGTGGTGGACAAGTGAATTTTCAGTAATACGGAGTACTTCAATGTAAAGATCTAGGATTTGTTTGATAGCTAAACAAGGGGATGCATCTTGAAGTGTGAAATATGGGAAATTAGTAGAGAAGATACATTGCTGCTTGTTCAAGTGGTATCGAGGTAGAAAATATGTTTTCTGTTGTATTATGGAAATAGAGGAGCCTATAAACAGTGGTTTTGATTCCTCCACTATCTTAAGTAGTTGTAGGTACTGTCCTTTTGTAACATAATTTTATATTTTGTAAATCTGATTTGCGATCTAGATGTACTTCTTTCAGACTTGACTTGTACTCCTTGTTGATTTGTGTATGAAGTATTAAGTTCCTTCCCATCTTAAAATCCACAAGTAAAACATCACTATGACGTTTTGGTACTCTGTTTGCTGCTCGTGGCCAGACCTTTGGTGTGACAGAGTGTCTTCTCTTCATTTAAGTAGTTCCAGTTGAATGGAGCTTGACATCGTCTCTGATGGTTATAACTATAGCATCAAACCTTGTTGAAATATACACCAGCAAGAATGTACAAATACAGGAGACCTACCTTCAATCAAATGTTCAAAGAGAAGTTTTCTTCCGGTGAAATTTGTGTTTTCTATTCAACACGGTGATTATGCTTGTCCTTTTTGCCAAATACTCCATAATTTGTTGAGATGGGATTATGCCTCTAGGGCTTTAGGCCCTTAGTTACTCTGTCAAAATATCTCCTGAGTATCATCAGATATGTTTTCCCTTATCAAATTTTTTGCTTTATATTATTTGGATCTAGATTGCTCCCCCATGAACATGGTGCTATATTCTTTCGATCTAAAAATATAGTGGAGCAAACTAAATTCGTCTTATTCTTTCTTTCTTTTTTTGTATTTTGTCTTAGGCTTTTGCCAAAAGAGCTGCCAAAGAAAAAAAGAAAGAACTATCCGCCTGGGATGCAGCAGCTTTAATCCAGTTGAACTTCAGGGCTTACCTTATTCGTAGATCTCAAGCCCTTCGTGCCCTTCGAGAGCTGGCGGTTGCAAAGACCAAGTTGAAGGAGCTCAGGGCTTTGTTCCACAATTTCTCCTACCGTAGCCGTATTTCCCGTGATGCTGAGGAGCGTCAGAAATTTGCAGAGAAAATCATCGTTCTGCTCCTCACTGTGGATGCGATTGAGGTGATAATTTGTTTCACTTGTATTAACCTATTTGTGTTTCCTTAAATCCGACTATCTGGAGAATTCTTCTCCCCACTGGACGTGTAAGAGGAACTTTGGTAAACCCACTTGGTGTGGATTCCCACATCAATTTATCCTCTGTTCAGTCGAGACTGGAGAGCAAGTTTACCCTTTCTTTCCTTTTACTATCATGTAAAGTTTGCTTCTTTCCTACACGTGTTTCTTTAAATAGCTTTAATCATGCATAAGAACAGGTTTTAAAATAGATCTGACCTGAAACGAACTCCAGATTAGCTTTAAAATGTCGGGATTTTGAATTGAATTACACATTATAACCGATATGACTTACGTGGTAGAACCATCTTAACTGATCTATCTTTCTAGTTTCCACTAGAGGGCTAATAAAATTCTCTTTGTAATTATCAGGGAGTTGATATGATGGTGAGAGCTGCAAAGAGGTCAATGGTGGATGAGCTAGAGGCAATGCTCGATGTGGTGGACCCCCAACCCGGTGGGGGGAGATCTCTTTCCATGAGGCGAAGGACCTTCGACATGCCTAGTGCAACCATCCAAAAGGAAATTGCCGAAGGTGTTGCTCAGGTTGTTCAAATGCTCGATGAAGAAAACGGAACCTTTGAGGCGTGCTTGTAAATTGTAATGGAATATTTTGCTGCACTCATAAAATCACGTCTTTCAGCTTGTGTTGTTGTATCTTTGGTCTTGAGGAGTTAGAATTTGCAGTCTGAACCATTTTGTGTATTAAGCGGCTGGGTGTTTTTAGGTGTAGCTTAGTTTGTATTCTCAGGAAGATTGTTCGTACTGCGTTTAGTTTCTTATGTTCAGCCTACAAGCTTGCTTTTCTGGGGTGCTTTTGAGTAATTTAATGTGATCTTGGATTATTGAAAGCCTTGGGTTACTGTTATGGATAGTATAGGTTGGGATGATTTGTTTGCTAGGATTATTATTACTTCATGTGCACTGCTATTTGATTTTTAACAGGCATCAAAATTCGAAAGTTGCCCCTTATGTCCTAACGAGTCGGAAGATTGCCAACATCTTTTTAGGTTCTACCCTCTGGCTTGTGGTACCTGGGCGATAAGTCAGCTGGGTATACAGTCTCAAGCTAATGCACACATTCCAATTGAGGACTGGCTAGTTGATTGGATCATTTACATTAGGAAGGAAGATGGGTTCAATCTTCAATGGAACGAGGCTCCCCACGTTTGTGGCTATTTTGTGGGCTATCTGGTGTTTGTGTACCGATAATATCTTTCGACACCAACATGCTGATATAGCGGGAATTCAACGAATTATATCAACAGGTATGAACATGCAATGTATAATCGAGGCCTAGCTGCTAAACCGAATCATCATCAGGGTCCTCTGGACACCCCCTAGGTTTCTGGTCACAAATATTGGTCAACATCTCCAAGCGGAGGCGCAAATGCATATCCAAAATGGATGGTTCTTGGGATTCAAAAACCACCATAGGGAGTGCGGCTTGGGTGGCAACCACACCTCGACAACAACACATCTTTGGTCAAGCTACCTATATCTACGTAGCCTCGGCATTCTTTACTGAAGCCAATGCTTGTCTCCAAGCCATCCAATGGGTGAAACATCAACAGTATAAATGCATTTTGATAAGCATGGATTCGACGACCCTAGTCCGCTATCTCAACTCTCTTCACAACAACTCGGCAGACTATAAGGGACATACGGATCGCTGCCAAGTCAATGCAATGGTTCAGAATTATCAAAGTTCACCGGAATAGAGTACAACAAGCACATCTGCTCGCAGTGACATGCCGAAGATTTCATTTTCCTTTTCTTAGTTATTAAGTTTGAACGCTTTATCGATGTAAAAAAAACTCGAAAGTAAAACAATTTGGCGAACCACCTTTTGAGTAGATTATAATTTTTATAAAGTGTTAACAAAAATGTTGTTGAGTAGCTTATAAAGTTGTGTGACCAAATTGTTGAGAAACTAGTGGAATAGCTTTTGAAAGTATGTATCGTAGTACTTTTTTTGTGTTTTTCGTTTTTTTAATCTCGTAGTTAGATTTATCCAACACTAATTTTCGAAAATTTAACTTTCACGATTAACCTCTAATAGTTAATAGGCAAGATTATACTATATACTTGTGACAATCTTGTTTGTTAGTCTTAAGAAATTTTTGGAAATTTTCTTTAATGTCCCCCTTTCGGCCTAATCTAACCCATGATACATCATAATGGTAATCACAACTCAAGTACGTTGCTTATGTTCTCATATACATATCTTTCCTTATAAACTTGACGTTGACTATAGTCTATAAATGAACAGGGGAAGGGAAGGAGTGGTTTCCTCGGTGAAATGAGATGGTACATAGCGTATTAATGAAAAGACATGGAGTAAAAAATTTCAAGGGTGCTAGAGTAGAATGGTCAAATATTTAAAAAGGTATCATATAAAGTTCATTATTTTGTCTATCAAATAATATTGTCAAAAATAGGATCATATGATTTTATGAGTGCAGCAAAATACTTCATTACGTAGAATAGTTCTAGTTAATAACTCTGCAGAATAAGCCATAATGGTTAAAGGAAAAAATATCGGACACTTACCTCGTGCAATAGACATGTTATAATCCAAAGAAGTAAGAGTAATGCTAAACTTTCAACTTTGGGTTACAAGTTAGAGGTAATTTACTAATATAAATATAAATTCACGATTTCATACGATTTTGAATATACATTGAGCACTAATTCAATTTACGATATTCAATTATTCATTATGTCATAAGACAAAAAACTCATTAGGATCATACTAAAAACCAAATAGTAGTATAACTTTTTGTACCGCAAGTGGTACAGGTTAGCGGGAAATTAGTACCTTGCTAGTTGCCACAGCACAAACTCGAGTTTGATTCCTAGCAAGTGCAATATTAAAGAAAGGTTGGGATGACATTTGCGGCTTGAGTGGCAATTCAAGCTCCCCCACCATATTCTGATTGACCAGAAGAAGCTCCATGCGAATCTGAGATTTGTTAGTTGTGAATATGAATGTGAATTAACCGGATGGATGATCTTCCAAGCAATATACGACTTCCTATAGTTATTTATTGACTCACTTAGAGCAATGAGTATTACGATAATACTAATGAGATATGAAGAAGAAACAGTTAAAATTTTGGTATTAACAAGAAACAATATAACAAGAGTTTGTAGGTTGATTTTTCCTATAAGAAATACAAGAGAATTCCATTCTCTATGCAAGTAGTGATAATGAATTTTCTGTAGGAATTTAGATGCTTAATGCGGAAAACAAGTATCACATACTCAAACATCTAACATCAAGATCTTTGCATAAATCAACATGAATCTACTAAGAGTATAGAATATACCTCTTGATGCGTGAATTCCTCTTACACCACAAGCCTTCTAGTGGAGATCCTTTAGAACGTCAAACGCCGTTCCTCTAATGTTGGTCCACGAACAACCCTTAGTTCACCACGTATGCTAGTACGGAAGAGAGGAGAACCCTCTTGCTTTTGAGGTGTATGATGGCCGAATGGGGGGAGAGGGGAGAGCAAGCTAAGGGAAATCAGATTTTCCTCTCTAAAATGATGTAATGTTACTCACACCTTTGTAACCCCCATATCATTATATAAGGTGGTTACAAAGAGGTGTTTCATGAGGCTTTATTTTGCCTCATAATGTCATACATTATGAGTCTAATAAACTCATGAGTTACAACTCATCCCACCCATCTTAAAACAGCCCAACCCATTTCACAAATGGATTTGGGTAACATCCAAGGGTTGTCACATTGTGTGACCTCATAGGACCCAATATATAATAGTAGTTGGCCCATTTATACTAGCCCAACAAACCGCAATTAGCTTCTAGCAAAACGTCGCGGTCACCTAATATTATTGAATATTTATCTCCATAATTTGTCCATATACATTTAGTTTGTTACACTTGATCGTGGACAAAATCCTTCAATCTCCCACTTGTCTAAGAACAAGTGTGTAACCTTCAAATTCCTTAAATCGCTTAATGTCTAACTCGATGACATGGTAACATCGTATGTAAACCATACCAATATTCAAGCTGTTTCTTGAAATTTGAGTTCGAACTGTCGAAACAAATGATTAACCCCTTAATCCATTTAAGCACGGCCATGCATTTTCAGTTCTCGCTCTTCAAGAGGCTAATACACTAATCCTAACTCTTAGGAGGACTTTATCCAGTCTTGTTTTACCAAAACTCCCACTCAATTAGTAGCAGTTTCGATCACTGCCTTTATAGCCTCCTTTTACGGCACGACGTTTTGCAGTGTCAAAAACATACTAATCCTTAAGTAAGAATAGTGTCATACTCATGTCTAAGGAATCCACTAAATATATTAATGAGATTCTCATAAACCTTTTAGAGAACTCCCACTAGGTCTGCCCAACGTGTATCAACTATACACGCCTATGCAAATGACTAGACATCTCTATGTCCCCATAGCCCATGAAACTGCGCTATCAATCAACTTGCAATCTAGTCCATCAAAAAGAATCATTTACGTTCAATTTTAATGATTCGAACTAGGGATAAAGGTATATTATAACTCCTGTTCACTGGATAGGGTTTCATTTGTCAAATCACATATTTGACAATCCTATCAAACGTTATAAAACACTTTGAACGTTTTATTTAATACTAAACCAAGATTAAATAAGAACATAACCTTTTATTGATAAACATAACCAAACATATCACAAGAGTAACTACAACTGTGAACTAATTTAAAAATAAATAGTACACAATCAAAACCACTCTCCTATATGCTTAAGCCCTAGTATGACTCTCATGCTTAGGCTGAGGCAATGGTTTAGTCAAAGGATCAGCGACATTGCTATCCGTATGAACTTTGCTAACTATTACCTCTTTTCTCTCAACGATTTCTCGAATGAGATGAAACTTCCTAAGTACATGTTTACACCTTTGATGTGATCTTGGTTCCTTAGACTGAGCTATGGCACCATTGTTATCACAATGTAAAACAATACCATCTCCAACACTAGGCACTACTCCTAGCTCCAGAATAAACTTCTTCATCCAAACGGCTTCCTTTGCTGCATCTGCCGCATCAATGTACTCAGCATCTGTTGTAGAATCAGCGACAGTGCTTTGCTTTGAACTTTTCCAGCTCACTGCCCCTCCATTTAGA
This sequence comes from Beta lomatogona, assembly GCA_947646795.1. Taxonomy (NCBI): domain Eukaryota; kingdom Viridiplantae; phylum Streptophyta; class Magnoliopsida; order Caryophyllales; family Amaranthaceae; genus Beta; species Beta lomatogona. The sequence goes on from CANSNZ010000949.1 coordinate 12,382,600, forward strand.
CAAAAAATGAAACCAGATTGGGATCAAAAATCATCTTTGTCAGTTTGTAAGCTCGCATCTGTGTAACCCTCAACAATTAACTTACTTTCACCTCTATACACTAAGAAATTATCCTTAGTCCTTCTTAAGTACTTTAGGATATTCTTAGCTGCACTCCAGTGTGCGTTACGTGGATTTGATTGGAATCTGCTACACATGCTCAAGGCATATGAAACATCTGGGCAAGTACAAATCATGGAGTACATAATGGACCCTATAGCTGACGCATAAGGAACATTACTCATTCGCTTAATCTTATCAGGTCCAGAAGGACACCGAGTCTTGCTAAGCGAAACACCATGTTGCATGGGTAGAAAACCTCTCTTAGAGTTTTCCATATTGAACTTAGTAACGATCTTATCTATATAAGTTCATTGGCTAAGTCCAATCAGCCTCTTAAACCTATCCCTATAGATCTTGATCCCCAAAATGTACTCAGCGTTTCCAAGGTCTTTCATAGAAAAATAACTCTTCAACCATTCCTTGACTGACTCAAGCATGGGAATGTCGTTTCCTATGAGAAGTATATCATCTACATACAAGACCAAGAAGACTATGTTACTCCCACTTTCCTTCTTATAAACACAAGACTCTTCTCTGTTTTTGAGAAAACCAAACTGTTTGATTGCCTCATCAAAACGAAGATTCCAACTCCGGGATGCTTGCTTCAATCCATAAATGGAATTTTGAAGCTTACATACCCTCCTAGGATATTCTGGATCCACAAAACCTTCCGGTTGTGTCATATACACATTCTCTTTCAAGAAACCATTCAAGAAAGCGGTTTTGACATCCATTTGCCAAATCTCATAATCATAAAAGGCAGCAATCGCTAGGAGTATCCGAATGAATTTAAGCATTGCTACTGGTGAAAAGGTTTCGTCATAGTCTATACCATGAACTTGCTTGAACCCTTTTGCAACCAACCTTGCTTTGTAAACCTGAATGTTACCATCCTTTTCTGTTTTCACTTTGAAAACCCATTTGCAACAAATAGGTGTAACCCCATCGGGTAAATCCATCAAGTCCCATACTTGATTTTCAGACATAGATGCCATTTCAGACCTCATGGCTTCAAGCCATTTTTCGGAGTCTTCACTCATCAAGGCTTGCTTGTAAGTAGTAGGTTCCTCAAATTCTAAGATCATTATCTCAGAACTTTCGGTTAACAAGAAATCAACAAACCTTTTGTTTGGTATTCTTGATCTACTAGTCCTACGAGGGGCTGCAACAGGAGAAATGTTCTTCTCAACAATTTGAGAATTTTCGCACGAATTAGATTCGAGTGGGACAGTAGGAGGTTCGTGTACTGGATGCACGTCCTCCAACACTTGGTCAGTTATGGGAGAAGATTCCTCCAAAGGAGGATTCAAGCTCCACAGCTGGCACTTGTGCTTCTGACTCTAACATAGGTTGAACTATGTCCATTTGTTGCTTTTCTCGAACCTCTTCGAGAAATATATTACTCCCACTTGCCTTTTTGGAAATAAAATCTTTTTCCAAAAAGGCACCATGACGAGCAACAAACACTTTGCCCTCAGTTCGATGATAGAAGTAATAGCCCTTGGTCTCTTTGGGATAACCCACAAAGAAACACTTATCTGATTTAGGGGCGAGTTTATCTGAAAGTAAACGTTTTACATAAACCTCACAACCCCAAATACGTAGAAAAGACAAACTTGGAACTTTGCCACTTCACATCTCATATGGTGTCTTTTCTACTGCCTTTGATGGAGTTCTATTAAGTGTGAAAGTAGCAGTTTCGAGAGCATATCCCCAGAAGGAGATGGGAAGATCAGCAAAACTCATCATAGACCGAACCATATCAAGTAGAGTTCGGTTCCTCCTTTCGGATACACCATTCAACTGAGGTGTTCCAGGCGGAGTGAGTTGTGAAAGAATTCCACAACTCTTCAAGTGATCACTAAAATCTTGGCTCAAATATTCACCACCACGATCGGATCGTAGTGCTTTAATTGTTTTGCCAAGCTGGTTTTGGACTTCATTCTGGAATTCTTTGAATTTTTCAAACGATTCCGACTTATGCTTCATTAAATAAATAGACATATCCATATCTACTTAAATCGTCAGTAAAAGTAATGAAGTACCCAAACCCTCCCCTAGATTTTGTGCTCATTGGTCCACATACATCAGTATGTATTAGGCCCAATAGATCACTGGCCCTTTCACCCTTTCCTGGTAAAAAGGTGACTTTGTCATTTTACCCATTAAACATGATTCACATACATCAAATGGCTCAAAGTCAAAGGATGTTAGAAGTCCATCTTTATGTAACTTCTGAATGCGTTTCGCGTTTATATGTCCTAAACGACAATGCCATAAGTAAGTAGGATTAGTATCGCTTGATCTATGTTTTTTGCTGTCTATGTTAAGGACATCTTTGTCTAAGTCTAGGAAATATAGACCATTAGACCTTTTAGCAGTGGCATAAAACATTGAATTCAAATAAACAGAGAAACAACCTTTCTCAATTGTAAATGAAAACCCTTCATTATCTAAAACAGGAATAGAAATAATGTTTTTGGTAATAGCAGGAATATAATAACAATTATTAAGCTCTAATATTAAACCGGAAGGCAAAGGTAGACTATAAGTCCCAACTGCAACGGCCGCAACTCTTGCACCATTTCCAACGCGCAGTTCTACCTCCCCTTTAGCCAAGGTTCTACTCCTTCTTAGTCCCTGCACATTCGAAATAATGTGAGAAACACAACCGGTATCAAATACCCAAGAAGTAGATGTTGCTAAATTAATGTCAATGACATAGATACCTGAAGAAGAAGCCCCAGACTTCTTATCCTTCAGATACTTCGGGCAGTTACGCCTCCAATGGCCTATTTGACCACAATGGAAGCACTTGGCATTTGCGGTCACCTTTGGCTTTGCCTTTCCCTGTGGCTTATCAGCAGTCTTAGTGGCAACTTGCTTGCCCTTGTCTTGCTTTTTCTTGCCATCCCATTCCTTCTTAAAACCCTTTTCCTTTTGAACCGTAAGAACTTCCTTCTTAGGTGCAACAGAGATGCTTTGCTCGGCAGTCATAAGCATCCCATGTAACTCAGTAAGGGTTTTCGACACCCTATTCATATTGAAGTTCAACCTAAACTGGTTGAAGCCTTCATGAAGTGAGTGTAGTATGATGTCAGTAGCCAACTCTTGGCTATAAGGAAAGCCCAACCTCTCCATTGCCTCGAAACAACCAATCATTTCGAAGACATGAGTGGCGACCGGCTTGCCTTCGACTAACGCACGCTCAAGAATAGCCTTGTGGGTTTCATACCTCTCTATCCTAGCTTGTTGCTGAAACATGGTTTTCAGCTGTAGGATAATACTGTAGGCATCCAAGCTTGCAAACCTCTTTTGAAGGCTTGGTTCCATAGCCGCGAGCATAAGGAAAATAACAATTACTGACCTTTCTGCAATGGCCTTATGGGCCGCCTTTTCGGCTTCAGTAGAGGTGATTGTTAAAACCGGGATCGGGGTTTCAAGAACATCCTCTCGACCTTTGGATCTAAGAACAATTCTTAGATTCCTTTCCCAATCAAGGAAGTTGTTCCCGTTCAACTTATCCTTTTCTAGGATTGAACGTAAGTTAAAAGGTTTATTATTGATGTTACTAGACATGATATCTACATAGGAGATGCAAAAGTAATAAGTATGTTTATCATTAGAGCTTTTAACAAATTTTAAACACTTTAAAATAAAAGCTATGCACTTGACCAATTTTCAATGTGTCCCCTTTTTGAATCAAGAGATTCTAAGATCCTATCAAACATGATTTATAAGTGGAATTTGGCCTCAACTTAAAACCAAGTTTAAAAGGTAAGTAAACTCCTTTACTAATTACAACAATTGTAATTCTTAGTTGATGGGTGATTGCTAAGGTGATTAAAGCTCCCAGGTAAGGAAGTTACCCACAACGTTGGGGAAAGCCTTCCTAATCCTAGACAGAACTTGTCACCCAAACACAAAAACCCAATTCTTTGCTTCAAAATCCAAAACCGTTTTGATGATTTTGTTGGGCCAAACCAAAATAAACATGCAAATTTCGGAAATTCACTCTACTTAGCCCAAGATTGGAAGTAACACTCTGCTTTGGCAGAACCTATTACTAACGATCAAGATTTTAGTAGATGTTTATTTGGGATAGCAATTACCCAATATGAGCTTTTAGAGACCTAGGTAAATTATTATGTGATTTAATTACTAGTGAACTCATTGCAAAAATAAATCACATGCATAATAAAACTTAGAAAGCATTCAAAAGCAATATTTAAATGCATAAAGTAAAATGTGATCCTAGTATGGCCCCTAACCCTAAAGACTACTCTTTAAGGCCTCCATTCTTGAATCACCATGGATCTCCATCCTTGTGCTTCATGGGATAAGATCGAATCACCATTCTTCTTATTACAACTCGAATAAATATTTTGGAATTTTAAACTAAAAATTACAAAAATACCAATGATGCGTAGATCGTATTTATATTACAAAAATACTTTAACGATACGCAGATCGTATTTTAATCAACTATTAAAATAAATTATTATGCTTTAACAGCTTTAAAACATAATAACACCATCTAGATTTAATCTCATATTAAATCAAATGGTTAGTACCTTAAGAATTTTTTTAATCATATTAGAATTTATCTCCCAAGGGATTTAAAATATTAATCTAACAAATTTAATCAACTATTAAATTTAAAGAAAAATACATAAGCACTTTTAGGCACCACATATATTTTAATCATATTAAAAATATAAACATAACATGATATTTAATCACAAATACTAGCATGAAAGAATTAATCAACTTATTAAAACTAACATCCTAACATCAAAATTAAATGTCATATAATAAACTCCCAACATAATTTTAATTCATTTAAGCATTAGCATAGGATACCAAGCATAAAAGCTACTTAATATGCATTAAGGGAATAAACGGATTTAAAAGTTTTAATCCGTTGAAAACAAGAACCAGCCGTTATGGCTAGTGAACTGGTCGCACCCCGCGAGCTGGGTCGCACCCCGCGAGCAGGGTCGCACCCCGCGACCTGGGTCGCACCCCGAGACCAGGCCTGCCTCCGTTTTTCAATCTCAATTCAGGTAATTTTAATCGATAAATGCATGATTTTCTTTATATAGTAAAACTTTTTTATGCATAAATAAATCATACTTGGCCTTAAATTCAAGAATTCATGCCATGAAATTATACATAATCAAATTAAGCATTAAAACTCAACATGCAATTCATGAATCATACATATATACATCATATTCTAATTAACAACTTAATTAAAATATGAAACAATATAACAATTATATATATATATATATACACATGTATCGAAAAATGTATAAACAACTTTTATACTCCCGCTAGATTAAAATCCTATTATTTTAATCATGCAAACAATATCCTCATGCTAATACCCTCCCCTAAATGAATTAAAATGAAGGAAAACATGCATCAACATGATCATATTAATCTATGCAATAGGCTAACTGATACCACTGTAGGAATTCAGATGTTTAATGCGGAAAATAAGTATCACATACTCAAACATCTAACATCAAGATCTTTGCATAAATCAACATGAATCTACTAAGAGTATAGAATATACCTCTTGATGCGTGAATTCCTCTTACACCACAAACCTTCTAGTGGAGATCATTTAGAAAGTCAAACGCCGTTCCTCTAATGTTGGTCCACGAACAACCCTTCGATCACCACGTATGCTAGTACGGAAGAGAGGAGAACCCTCTTGCTTTTGAGGTGTATGATGGCCGAATGGGGGGGGAGAGGGGAGAGCAAGGAAAATCAGATTTTCCTCTCTAAAATGATGTAATGTTACTCACACCTTTGTAACCCCCATATCATTATATAAGGTGGTTACAAAGAGGCGTTTCATGAGGCATTATTTTGCCTCATAATGTCATACATTATGAGTCTAATAAACTAATGAGTTACAACTCATCCCACCCATCTTAAAACCGCCCAACCCATTTCACAAATGGATTTGGGTAACATCCAAGGGTTGTCACATTGTGTGACCTCATAGGACCCAATATATATTAGTAGTTGGCCCAATTATACTAGCCCAACAAACCGCAATTAGCTTCTAGCAAAACGTCGTGGTCACCTAATATTATTGAATATATTATCTCCATAATTTGTCCATATACATTTAGTTTGTTACACTTGATCGAGGACAAAATCCTTCATTTTCACCCATAAATACATATAACATACCCCTTTTTATAATATAGTAGATACTTAAAGGAAATTCTCGAAAAAAATATAATGTTTCACCCCAAAAGACGGAACAGATTCACGCGAAACAACATGATGTTTCACAAAGGTGCGGGCGCACCATTGATCTTATGTGGGAGAACAAAAGTGTCTGCCACTTTTTGATTTCTAAAGACAATCAGGTGCAAAAGCACCATTATAGTGGTGAGGGAGCACCTACTTAAAGTAAGAAAATTTTATTATTATTAACCTCTTGATTCATATCACACTTATACTCCACAGCACCAAGTCTAACAAACATCATATATATAATTTACGAACACATTTAGCTATAGATAATCTTCTAACAAACTTGACAATCTTTCTTTTTTGTATATTTTGGTCGAAGATTGAAATAAATGTTTAGCAAACTAAGTGGAATGGAATAATGTTCATCTAATCTCATGTCGAATAAAATGTAAGATGACTGCATAATATAGTTAATTGATCTGAGTCGTGTTGGGATCAGGTTGATTAAATTTAAGCTTGCCTCCTTTTTCCTGAATTGTCATAAATGTTTAGCGACCTAATCAGAATGAGTTGTGCGTTTCAATATTTCATCCAAAGTTACAAAAAAGTTGGAAATACATACTTAAACATAAATTTAACTTGTTTCGACTAAGAAACAATTTAAAAAACCTAATTTTCTCCCTTTTTTCCCTTTCTCTCCTAAACCCTAGCCACCATTAGTGAATTTCAAAGGGGCTTCCATCGATTTTATCGGCGGATAGCCCCACCTTAATTTTAATTTTCCTTGTTGTTTAGCTTTGTTTAAGTTCATTCATGTTTGAATAATACAACCTCTTTTAAAAAGAGGATCGTTTCTCCCTTGAAAGAAAGGGTTTATTATCTTTCTCCTTGGGAGAGACTTTAGTTTACTCCTTTGTTTCTAGATGAATTATAGTAATTTTGGATCATTGATGAAGAATTATGCGGTGTCGAAGCAGATTTCAGATCTACAATTACAATCAATGGTATCAGATTTAATTCTATTTCAAAACTACAGCATATCAGAAGACCGCCTCGTTGAAGGCTATCAAACAGCGATGTGGAAAAGGGTATGCGGAATTGTTAGATCTATTACACAACGATCGTGGTTTTGCAAATTCTGAATTCTATTTGTTCAAAATTGTTATGTATTTGTTATTCCTGATTTCTATTATAGATGTCGTGTGAAACCTTTATTAATGAATTAATTTTACTTTCAAAAAAAAAAAAATACTTAAACATAAACTTATACTCTCTTGGACGAAGGATGCCCTAATTCCTAGTACCTCAATATATACATCTAGTAAACTTGATTTCTTGTATATTAAAGAAGCAGTGGAAGATACTGTGAACTTGAAATGCTTTGATGTTAAAATGATGAAGAAAATGCATAACCAAAAGTAAAACTTGCTTGTTTTAATTGGAAATAATTCTATATTTCTCCACCAACCTCTAACTCACACTGTTATACAGGCCTCACCTCAGGCCTCACCTTCACATCTCACAGATACATGGAAATTAATAGTACTTGGAATTTGGCAAGTTTAAACTTCTAAACTCCAAGCAAATATACACCTAGTAAAATTTCATATATATTGTGATACTTCATTGTTATTCAATTACAATTTGATAATTTTTGAAAAACATGTTATGGGTCCAACCCAAGTTAGTAATATTTGTTTTTATTTGGGTCCTTTTATTTGGCCCAATATTATACCATGTTACATGTTTATTTTTAAGTCCAACTTTGGGCTTATTATGTGGCTTATTTAGTAAGCTTTAGGAGGGTTTATAAGGTGAAAAAAAATCAAGAGCAGCAGCAGGAGAGAGAAAAACACACGCACAAACAAGAGATTAAGGGGTTTTGCTGATTTTCGTATTTCAGCCTGCCCAGTCCTGATCAAGTGCTCAATCGGAGGTGTTCCCGTGGTCTGATTTTGCTGAAATTTGGATAGCTTGTTCCTGACATCTAGGGCTTCATTTTGGACGGTTGGATCGTCGCTGTGAGGTCTGGTTTGGTCGGAATTAGAATCTGGTCAGAACTGTTGTTTTGGTGATATTCTTTCACTTTATTGTTATACTTTCATCTCTTATTGTTCTGTGTTTGTTGGTGGGTGTATGAACCTTTGTAGACTGATTTGGGTTCTTTATCCCTCAATTTATCAATAAGAGAAGTATAGGGTGGACTCCTTAAACGGTCTCGTGGTTTTTATCCTTCACATCGAAGGGGTTTTCCACGTATAACTCGTGTGCGTTGTTTGTTATTATTTCTTCCTGTTATCGTTGCATTTCGTTACTGTTTTATTGTTGATTATATATTGCAATATTGTTGGTTATCTTGGTGAATTGGTTGTGTGACAATTTGGGTTGATTGGTTTGAGTAGTTGGTTGGTTGTCTTGTTTGTGTGACTTTGTGAGTGTCGTTGTGACCTCTTCCGATCCCCACAACTTGGTATCAGAGCCGGAGATTAATTTGACCATTGTTATGGAGTCTACTACTGGTAGTGGAGGTAGTTCAATGGTTAAATTGACATCAACCAATTATTCCATTTGGAGACCTATGATGGAAGACATGTTATATTGCAAGGATTTGTATGATCCAATTAAAACTGTCACCAACTCTGATGGTAGTGTCTCTAAACCATCTAAACCAGATAAAATGGATGAAAAGGATTGGGTAAAGTTGAAAAGAAAGACTTTAGGGACTATTAGACAATGGGTTGATATTAGCATATTCAATCATGTGTCACAGGAGTCCGACCCTTATGAGTTGTGGAAGAAATTGGAAGGTCTTTATGAGAGGAAGACTGCTCACAACAAAGCTTCATTGATTAAAAGACTTGTTAATTTGAAATTGAAAGGTGGAAAGTCTGTTTCTGAGCATCTTAGTGACTTCCAGATATTATTAACAAGTTGACTACTATGAAGATTTGTCTTGATGATGAGTTGCAGGCTTTGTTCTTATTGAGTTTTTTGCCAGATAGTTGGGAGACCTTGGTTGTGACTATTAGTAACTCTGCTCCGGATGGTGTGCTATCTTTGGATGTGATCAAAGAAAGCATGTTTAATGAAGAGATAAGAAGAAAGGAGATGGGAGTTGATAATTCACATGCTCTTGTGGTTGAGAATCGTGGAAGAAGCAAGAGTGCGGGTCCTAAAGGTCGTGGTAACTCAAAGGGCAGGTCCAAGTCTAGAGATAAAGAGACTAGGACATGTCATCACTGCAACAAGCCTGGCCATATCAAAAAGTTTTGCTATCGTTGGAAGAAAGAACAAGGTAAGAAGCAAGACTCACAATAGCAGGGAGATGATAAAAATACTGCAGCAACCGCTTCTAAGAGTGATGATGAGGTCACTTTGATTTGTGCAACTAGTGAGTGTCATCATGTAGAAAGTTCAGATACAGAGTGGCTTGTAGATTCAGGTGCTTCATACCATTGTGTTCCCAAAAGGGAGTATTTCACAAACTATCAATCTGGTGATTTTGGTAGTGTGAAGATGGGGAACAAGAGCTCGGCTAGCATTGTTGGGGTAGGGGATATTCGTGTGAAGACAAGTGTTGGGTGCATGCTTACATTGAAGAATGTGCGCCATATTCCTGATTTACGCCTTAATCTGTTGTCTGCAAATGTCCTTGATCAAGAAGGATTCCGACATACCTTTGGTGATGGTAAGTGGAAATTATCCAAGGGTTCGTTGACAGTTGCTCGTGGCGAGTTGTGTTGTTCTTTGTATAAGACATACTTGAGTGTATGTTCTAGTGAGGTGAATGCAGTTGAAGAAAAGAACTCTCCAAATTTGTGGCATCGGAGGCTAAGGCATATGAGTGACAAGGGGATCAAACTGTTAGCAGGTAAATCTTTTAATCCTGTTGATAAAACAGTTTCTCTTGACCCTTGTGATCATTGTTTGGCAGGTAAGCAGCATAGAGCTTCCTTTTCTAGGAAGTCCACCAGAAGGCAAGAAAAATTGGAGTTAGTTCACTCCGATGTTTGTGGTCCTATTGAGGTGGAGTCTCTTGGTGGCAATAGATATTTTGTCACTTTCATTGATGATGCTACTCGAAGAACTTGGGTGTATATGTTGAAGACAAAAGGCCAAGTGTTCGAGATTTTCAGAAAGTTTCATGCCATGGTAGAAAGGGAGACCGAAAGAAAGTTGAAGTGTCTTCGATCTGACAACGGTGGTGAGTATACTTCGAAAGAGTTCAAGTATTATTGCTCACAATATGGCATTAGACATGAGAAGACAGAGCCCGGCACACCACAACACAATGGAGTTGCTGAGAGAATGAACAGAACCATTGTAGAGAAGGTGAGGTGTATGCTTAGAATGTCTGATCTTCCTAAGACATTTTGGGCTGAAGCAGTGCAATGTGCCGTGTATTTAATTAATCGATCTCCATCGATTCCTCTTGGTCTTGACATTCCAGAGAGAGCATGGAAGGGACGTGATCCTACTTATTCACATTTGATAGTCTTTGGTAGCAAGGCATACATACATGTGCCTAAAGAACAGAGGTCAAAGCTTGATTCGAAATCCAATTCATGTGTATTTGTTGGGTATGGAGATGAAGAGTATGGTTTCAGACTCTATGATCCAGAAAAGACGAAGGTAGTGAGAAGTAGGGATGTAGTATTCTTTGAGCACGAGAAGGGTGCAGATCTTCTGAGTACAAGGTACACTTCTACTTCGATTTGTCTTTTGATACTACTAATGATTCTACTTCTACTCCTCCCGTGATTCAGCCAAAGAAATGAGAATGAGAATGTTGAGGATGTACTAGATGATGTACATGATGATGTTGGTGAGGTACAACCTGATAATGATGTACCAGATGATGTTGATGATGAAGATCTTGATGAGTATTCATCTGATGAAGAAACACAAGGTGATGATGCAAATGAGGAAGTGGTTTAGGAAGAGATTCATGAGCAGGGGGAGCAAACTACCCCTCAAGTGGAGGATACACATGTTAGAAGGTCCACTAGAGAGCGTAAACCTTCAACAAAGTATCCAAGCTCAGAGTTCATTCTAGTTAGTGAAGATGGAGAGCCAGAGAACTATCAAGAGGTCTTGTCTCATGATGAGAAAAACCAGTGGCTCGATGCTATGAAGGAGGAGATGGATTCCTTGAAAAAGAATGACACTTATGAGCTAGTGAAGCCTCCCAAGGGCAAGAAAGTCTTGAGAAACAGATGGGTTTTCAAGAACAAGAAAGATGGTGAGAAGATAGTGAAGCGCAAAGCTAGATTGGTGGTAAAGGGATGCAACCAGAAAAAGGGCATTGACTTTGATGATATCTTCTCTCCGGTGGTCAAAATGACATCTATCAGAACTGTATTGGGGTTAGCAGCAAGTCTTGATCTTGAGTTGGAGCAACTTGATGTAAAAACTGCATTTTTACAAGGTGACTTGCATGAAGAGATCTACATGGAGCAACCTGAAGGTTTTGAAGAAAAAGGGAAAGATGAACTTGTTTGCAAGTTGAAGAAGAGTCTTTATGGGCTTAAACAGGCACCAAGGCAGTGGTACAAGAAATTTGATTCGTTTATGACTAGCCATGGTTATAAACGAACTTCTGCAGATCCTTGTGTGTATTTCAGAAAGTTCCCTGGAGGTAACTTCATCATCCTTCTTTATATGTAGATGATATGCTGATAGTTGGACAAGATGCAGGAATGATTCAATGTTTGAAGAAAGACTTGTCCAAGTCATTTGACATGAAAGACCTGGGTCCTGCTAAGCAAATCTTAGGCATGGAGATTGCTCGTGACAGGAAGGCAAGGAAGTTGTGGTTATCACAAGAAAAGTATATTGAACGGGTGCTTGAAAGGTTCAATATGAAGCATGCCAAGCCAGTTAGTACACCGCTAGCAGCTCATTTTAAGCTAAGTAAGAGAGCTTGTCCTACAACAGAGAAGGAGAAAGCAAGTATGTCATCTATTCCTTATTCTTCTGCTGTTGGTTCCTTGATGTATGCTATGGTGTGTACTGGGCCAGATATTGCACATTCTGCTAGTTTGGTGAGTAGATACTTATCCAATCCGGGTAAGGCTCACTGGGATGCAGTGAAATGGATCTTCAGATACTTGCGTGGCACTTCTAAACTTTGTTTGTGTTATGGAGGTGGCAAACCTATTCTTCAGGGTTATACAGATGCAGACATGACTGGTGATCTTGATAACAGAAAGTCTACCTCAGGTTATGTGTTCACATTTTCAGGGGGAGCCATTTCTTGGCAATCCAAGTTGCAAAAGTGTGTGGCTTTATCAACTACTGAGGCAGAGTATATAGCAGCTGTGGAAGCAAGTAAGGAAATGCTTTGGTTGAAAAGGTTCCTACAAGAGTTGGGTTTGAAGCAAGGTGAGTATGTTGTATTCTGTGATAGTCAGAGTGCTATGGATTTGAGTAAGAACTCTATGTATCACGCTCGCACCAAGCATATTGATGTTCGATATCATTGGTTGCGAAATGTGATTGAGGAGAAGAGAATGAAGCTGAAGAAAGTCCACACCAATAAGAATGGTGCAGACATGTTGACAAAGGTGGTTCCAGGAAGCAAGCTTGAAGTTTGTAGTAAGCTTGCGGGAATGAACTTCAAGTGATGATTGAAGCGTGATCGTCTTCCCCGTGTTGGGTTGGAGGGGGAGATTGTTATGGGTGCAACCCAAGTTAGTAATATGTGTTTTTATTTGGGTCCTTTTATTTGGCCCAATATTATACCATGTTACTTGTTTATGTTTAAGTCCAACTTTGGGCTTATTATGTGGCTTATTTAGTAAGCTTTAGGAGGGTTTATAAGGTGAAAAAAAATCAAGAGCAGCAGCAGGAGAGAGAAAAACACACGCACAAACAAGAGATTAAGGGGTTTTGCTGATTTTCGTATTTCAGCCTGCCCAGTCCTGATCAAGTGCTCAATCGGAGGTGTTCCCGTGGTCCGATTTTGCTGAAATTTGGATAGCTTGTTCCTGACATCTAGGGCTTCATTTTGGACGGTTGGATCGTCGCTGTGAGGTCTGGTTTGGTCGGAATTAGAATCTGGTCAGAACTGCTGTTTTGGTGATATTCTTTCACTTTATTGTTATACTTTCATCTCTTATTGTTCTGTGTTTGTTGGTGGGTGTATGAACCTTTGTAGACTGATTTGGGTTCTTTATCCCTCAATTTATCAATAAGAGAAGTATAGGGTGGACTCCTTAAACGGTCTCGTGGTTTTTATCCTTCACATCGAAGGGGTTTTCCACGTATAACTCGTGTACGTTGTTTGTTATTATTTCTTCCTGTTATCGTTGCATTTCGTTACTGTTTTATTGCTGATTATATATTGCAATATTGTTGGTTATCTTGGTGAATTGGTTGTGTGACAATTTGGGTTGATTGGTTTGAGTAGTTGGTTGGTTGTCTTGTTTGTGTGACTTTGTGAGTGTCGTTGTGACCTCTTCCGATCCCCACAAAACATTCTTTATAGAACGTTATTTTTGCCAAAATGTTATTTATATAGTTGTGTAAAACTACTGTTTGACATTTTGATGTCAAAAAGATATTCCCCATCGGCTTCTAATTTCCACCAAAATTTACTAAAGTTTAAAAAAATCAAGCTTATTTTTGCCAAAATTTACTAAAGTTCCTGACATCTAGGGCTTCATTTTGGACGGTTGGATCGTCGCTGTGAGGTCTGGTTTGGTCGGAATTAGAATCTGGTCAGAACTGCTGTTTTGGTGACAATCTTTCACTTTATTGTTATACTTTCATCTCTTATTGTTCTGTGTTAGTTGGTGGGTGTATGAACCTTTGTAGACTGATTTGGGTTCTTTATCCCTCAATTTATCAATAAGAGAAGTATAGGGTGGACTCCTTAAACGGTCTCGTGGTTTTTATCCTTCACATCGAAGGGGTTTTCCACGTATAACTCGTGTGCGTTGTTTGTTATTATTTCTTCCTTTTATCGTTGCATTTCGTTACTGTTTTATTGCTGATTATATATTGCAATATTGTTGGTTATCTTGGTGAATTGGTTGTGTGACAATTTGGGTTGATTGGTTTGAGTAGTTGGTTGGTTGTCTTGTTTGTGTGACTTTGTGAGTGTCGTTGTGACCTCTTCCGATCCCCACAAAACATTCTTTATAGAACGTTATTTTTGCCAAAATGTTATTTATATAGTTGTGTAAAACTACTGTTTGACATTTTGATGTCAAAAAGATATTCCCCATCGGCTTCTAATTTCCACCAAAATTTACAAAATTTACTAAAGTTTAAAAAAATCAAGCTCAGATGCACATTGATCTCTTCTGGTAGATCAGAAGATGGTGGCGGACCCTATAGTGCCACGTTATGCGCAGGTATCATCATTGCTTGAGAACTTTCTGCAACAGCCGGGAATCGAACCCCGGTCTGTACCGTAGCAGAGTACTATTCTACCACTAGACCACTGGTGCTTATTGTTGAAGTAATCCCACTTCTTATTATAGTCATCGATCTCTGTTATCCGATATCTGCCATGGGAATGATGGAGGATATAATACTTCATTAAAATGTAGTACATTAGTAGTAGTGCTTTAATCGACGTTATCCTTTTGTTTTTGTTATATAGTAATTAAAAACCTTACTATTACTTCAAAATTTAATTGATGATATTCAAGATTTAAGTTTTTTTTTTTTAAAGGGAGTCACATTAAGGCTTCATTAAAACATTTTTCCGAAAAACTATTCTCCTCTATTTTCAATTTTACATTGTTTGGTTTGGAAATGAGTGTAAAATCATTTTCTCTAGGAGTAAAATTGCTCTTCCAATGATGGAAAACCATTTTCTCTTCAAAACGAATGGAAAGTTGCTCTTCCATTTCATTTTTCCTCTCATTTCATCATTTCTCTTACATGAAACCAAACAACGGAAAACTAATTTGGAAATTGTGTTCTCTATTGTAAATTGTTTTCCTTGAAAATCATTTTACACTAAAAATGTTTTACTCCCAACCAAACGGAGCCTAAAATTAATTATCCGCTAATACAATAGTACGTTCTGCATTGTATTGAGTCGAGATTTAACATTCAAGATAGAATATTGTTAACTCTACAATTGTTTGTGGTTCTTCACCCAATTATTCTTTAGCTATTTAACGTCCAACAAAATATCTTTTGTCGGGAAAAAAATTCCAAACAAATTGTAAATTTGTAATAGTTGTTATTTGTGCTCAAAAAAAAAAAAACATTTCCGCTACTAGTGAGGCATAAAAAAATGCACTATTTCTTAAGGTTATATTAATATTATTTTTCAGTTATAAGGATAAGTATCCTATCAAATCATAACTTAACTCATGTCAATCCCATCAAATTTAACAGGTAAGGTCCTTTGAACAGGGAAAGTATATACGCAGGGGCGGTTCTTGGCCCATGCAGTATAGGCGACGGAATAGGGCCCCCAAAATAAAGGGGCCCCGAAATATATTATATGTATCAGATGTTTGAAAGAAAAACAAAAGCAAAGCATTTGGATCAGTGGTAAAATGGTAAGGGTTGGGAGAAAGGGATGCGGGTTCAACTCTACTTACAAGCAAAATTTATTTACTTTTTTGTTGTTTCAAGTTTCAACATTGGGAACGCCCCATTTGAGTTATAACTCATCACATTAATAACATGTCATCAGTCCATCACGCGTGGATTTCTTTTTGCTGCTTCAAATTCTCAATTTCCCTATTTATGGCTACTCTCTCCTCTTAAGTCTCTCTCATTAATTTCTACTCATCCTCCCATATTTTTTTTTTTTTTGCAATTTTCCAATAAAATTTACTCTTAAACTTCAATTCAACAAGTTTTGTCGGAGGAGTTCAAGAGATGGGTGATTTTAACTTTTATTACAACGTTTTTTTTTTTATAAAGCTATTATTACAACAGTTTGATCTTCACTTATTTCATGAAAGAGATTAAACCTTCAGCAATTTATATAATTAGATATTATTTTCAATATAAAAGTAATTTTTTTACTTGAAAATCTAATATCTTTTATGAAGTACATATAAAGGGTCCAATTTTAAGAGAGTGTATAGGGTCCCCGTTATGTTTTCCCCCCCCCTGTATATACGAAATAAATTTCTACTCCAAAAGTGTCCTAGTAGATAGATTGTGAGTTATAAACTTTTATTACTTACCCAATTAATGATACCTGTTTGAAGTTGTATTCATTGATTCAACTACAAGTACATTTTTTTTTTGAGTAGGTGAGGTGAATGATCAAACTTTATTTACTGTTTCCACCATGGTTATTTAACTTTTTAACAGAATGAGGATTAACAATCCTTAAAACTCATCATCTGTTTTTCCATGTAGTCACAAATACCAAATTAAGAAACAATGCACTTTATCAAATTGTTTTAAAGTTTACAAGGGTGGTTTTTTGGAAAACATTTTTTTTTACAAGATAGTTTTAACAAAATGAAAAATTCCATTTGAAAATCATAAAGAAGCGAAAGTCATGACGATAATTTGCAACTTCTAGAAGTCGTTTTCTTCTGACTAGGCATCGTGTTAGCTCAAGTCATCATTTTGAAAAGAGGATGGCTGCACAAGTCATCGTGAGATGTCAAGGATTAAAACTGGAAGCCGTATTTACGAGGTTTTCTTTTTGGGAAATTCTCTCTAGTAACCTTGTATATTAGCTTATTGTTTATAGTAGACCAAAAAAAAAACTTAATGTTGCAAATGACCCTGTAATTAGTGACACTGTTAACACGTGACATTAATGATGAGTTTCCGTTAATATCTAGGATTAAAACGTTAAACCTAACCACCCAAATCCCACCACCTCCCCTCACCCCACCCTTGCAGCCCCCACCCAGCAGCGTCAACCGCCAACCCAACTCCTGCCCCGACCCCACCTCACCGTCAACCCAGCACCGCAACCCAACACCGTCAACGGCCAGTCCTAACCACCGACACAACCACCCCGAAAACCTCCCCCCCTCCCCACAACCACCCCGAAAACCTCCCCCTCCCCTTCCCCACCCCCAAAAACCTCCCCCTTCCCCGAAAACCTCTCCACTCCCCTTCCCTGACCCGAAAACCGCCCCCTCCCCTTCCCCAACCCCGAAATCCTCCCCTCGTACCTTCATCCCATTCGGTTCGTTGTGGTGGTGCCACCGTTACCGGGCTGCTGTTTGGAGGCGTAACCCTATGTTTAACGTTTAAACCTAATTATTAACAGCAAAACATCATTAATGTCACGTGTTAACAGTGTCATTAATTACAGGGTCATTTGCAACATTAAGTTTTTTTTTGGTCGACCATAAACAATAAGCTAAAGTACAGGGTTACTAGAGAGAATTTCCCTTTCTTTTTTCATCACTATGGAGGTTGACACTTTAACACGACTTGGAGAAGTATAATTTCTTACATTTTTTTTAAGATGGTAAGATCAAAGATGAAGGGTCCTACCAGATCGGAACTTCTTGCAGGTTAACCCCGCCCGAGTTAGCAGGCAAACACTTTGAGAGTGGGGGGAACGGTAAGGAAATCTCCTCTCTCAAAGTGCCCCTAGTGGGGATTGAACCTCCAACCTCAAGGTTGGAAGGTTCTTTCCTTACCACTAAGCCAAGCTTAACTTGATATAATTTCTTACATATGTTCATGTATATATGAAATTAGTATACTCAATACAATAGTATATGAAATACTTATTAATGTAGAGACTATATCTTGGAAGACACAGGACATCTGAAGTTTTAGCTTTGATTTACTAATTCTTCAATTGAAATGAATATATAAGCGACTTATAAACATGTTATCTACCTATTATATTCATCAAAACGATATGGGGAATTGCGGAAATGAAAAAAAATGAGAACTCTTTAAACTAGAGAAACATGAAGCGTATTGCAGATTTCTATGTTGAGTGGTCGAATGCCCAGTCTACTGATAATAGCCTTCTTGTTCCCCCCCTCCCATATTAATAGCTCCCAATTGCCATACTTTTAAACCTAGTAATAAGACTACTTGGTGCCCAACCCCTTATGTCCTAGTCAATTTTGATTGCTCCAAATGCAATAATGGCAGTGCCCAGCGGCGGATTCAGGAATTAGGTCATGTGGGTTCGCACTTATTAAAAAAACCAAGATTAGTTGATCAAAAAATTTAATACGCTAATGGTTAGTCAAAACTCCAAATTACAACCAACTAATAACTAGTAAGTTGGTAAATTGTTACTTTTTTGTAAAAAATATATATTATCATTTATTTCAATTGTTAAACTTGTCACAATACAACTATGAATAGTCTAAATCTCTAGTGATTAACACTTAAAAAACAACACAAATCATTATATCCAAGTAGATATGAACTATTTACAAAGTGGATGTGAGAATGAAAAAATGTAAAAGTAACGCGAAGAGTGACCGTCAAACAATAGGCTGGGTTTTAAAAACAAAAAAGAAAGGACAATTTAATATGAATAAACTCAACTCTCACCTATCCTCTCGCGTAATCCCAACTTCGAATTATTTGGAAACAATTCCACGAATCTGGGAGACTTTTTTTCGCTAATCTATTATGGATCTGGTTATTGGAAAATAATTAATTGAACTTATTTTGTTATACTTACCACCATACCAACTTAGGATTTTTTTCAAAATAATCCAAAATTGAATTTATTTTGGGAACATAAATGAAGTTTCAGATTATTTATGTAGACCTTTTTTTTCAATATAAAATGAATTGAATTAGACAAATGGTCCATAAAACTCAAAAAAGGGGAAACAAGAATTATAAAAGTGTAGATGTATAGAAAGAGTACAAAACCTAAAAATAGAAAGCAACTTGTGGATAGGAGATTAACAGATTGCCAAAAATGAGTTAAAAAGAGAAAAGGAAGCAAAATGTTGGGAGCAAAAGTTGAACTCGCGTCGTTTCTACCGGGCCAATATGTATTCCAACTGACACAACCACCGAGACAAACGTCTCGATTATGAGTATTGCAGCGCGCGATTTAATTTTATCCCGATTTAATTTTAAACCGATTTAATCCGCTGTTTTTTTTTTCCCCAGTTGAACCCACTGAACCCACGCTGGATCCGCCCCTGCCAGTGCGGCCATAGGTTTCGTAATTAGAGATTACAATTTACAAGGGTGAGGTTATTTGTTCAGGAGCTCATTCCCTTAATCCTTATTTGTCTATTTTGCAAATTGAAGCTTGGACAACTGAGGATGCCATCCGGTGTGCTCTGAGGCTTAACTTCCCCTAGGATCATTGTGGAAGGAGATAACAATCAAGTTATTAATAGGATTTTTTTTCCCAAACTACCTTTAACTTTCATGTTTTTGTGAGAAACTACCTTATAAAAAAATTATTGTCCCAAACTACCTTACTTTTACCATTTTGTTGTTGACAGTTACCTTATGCCGGTTTCCGACGTTGACTTTGTTTTTTACGGTTTTTTAATGTCACGTTATATCACTTGACCTCTTCAAACCCTTTTTTAATTTTCCCCACCCTAATTTCCCAATTTCCCTGTGTGCGCGCTCTCTCTTTCTCATATCTATGTGACACTTTGTACCACCAATCCACCATTAAATTCCTCTTCTATTTTAACTAAAATTGAAACAATCACCCTCCTCAATTTCCACAAGGGTAATTTTGTTTTTCCTACAATTTTAAACTGAAAAAACAAAAGTCAGCGCCGAAAACCGGCGTAAGGTAGCTGTCAACAACAAAATGGTAAAAGTAAGGTAGTTTGGGACAATAATTTTTTATAAGGCAGTTTCTCGCAAAAACATGAAAGTTAAAGGTAGTTTGGGACAAAAAATCCTTATTAATACCCTGTCCAACTCTTCTAAGGTACCTTGGTGTATCAATACAATCATCTCTGATGTAGGTAAGGACATCGCTTGCTTCTCGGACGTGAAGATCTAACACATTGGTCGGGAAGGCAAACAAGGCTGCTGATTTTATGGCACATAAGGGTCACCTCTATTACTCCCCTGTTTAATTCTCCCCGCCCCCTCTTGTCCGTAAGGAAATTTTAGGCTAGCCACCCTGGTAGGTGACTTGCCTAGTTTTTTTTTTTTTTTTTTTTTTACCTTGTTCAGAAAAAAAAAAAGAGAAACATGAAGATGGTTATTACTTTTTCTAGTATTTTTTTTAAAAGAAATTCCATTATTGACAAGAAACCAAGCATTGGAACTGTTTTAGATGCAAGGTCCTCGGTAGCTTATGAACAATTAAACTTTATGATTATATATACTCCATCCGTTTTAAATTGAAGAGTGTAGAATTCCAGATTATTGTGAGCAGGATAAGAAGATAGAGAGATAAAGTGAAAGAAATTATGTTATTGTGTAATAATTCCACACCTTACAAATGAGGTAAGCTACTAGTTTTATACAAGATGTCCTAACAAACATAACAACCTAATAACTACTTTCTAACAACTTTATTACAATAGTAAAAATAGTTCTAATTTAACTTAATTATCTCCTTTACTCCCCCTTCAAGCTGGACCTGTGAAATAAGTCCAAGCTTGGAAGATAAAGATTGATGCTGTGTAGAAGTAAGGGGTTTATTAAGCAAGTCTGCCAATTGATGAACACTGGAAACATGAGCAGTTTGAAGAAAGCCTTCTTCCACTTGTTCTCTTACATAATGCATTTCCCTCTTGAGATGTTTTGTCTTTTCATGAAACATAGGATTTTGAGCTAAATGCTCAGCTGAAGTATTATCACAATATAAAGTGATAGGTAAAGATACTTCAACATGTAAATCTGCTAACAAGCCATGTATCCACACAAGCTCACTAGCTGTGGCTGACATGCTTCTGTATTCAGCTTCAGCTGAAGATTTGCTAACACTTTGCTGCTTTTTAGTCTTCCAAGATATCAAGTTTGATCTAAGGAAAACTGCATATGCACTAAGTGACCTGCTGCCACTACAAGAAAGGTTGAATTTAACAACGGCTAAAAGCCGTCGGCAATATTAGGGAAACCGTCGGTGAAACATCAACGACCGCTAAACCGTCGTTACCTGGCCGTCGGTGCACAGGGGGTCGCTGAATTTAGAATCAACGACCGCTGAGCCGTCGGTGAGTAAAATACCGACGGCTTACTTGTAATCAGCGACCGTTCCAGAAAACCGACGCTGGCACCAAACCAACGACTGTTTTAAACAGCCGTTAAATCAACGACGGTTTGAAACCGTCGTTGATTTAGCGACAGTTTAAAACCGTCGGTAATTATCCCAACGGTTATAAACAGTCGTTGTATGGGCCACATCAACGTCTGTTATAAACCGTCGCTATTATGTAAAAGCAGTCGTTGAAGAGGAAGTCCTTGGGTCCATGGTATACCTTGCAACGACTGCCTAGCCGTCGTTGATTTAATGTTTAGCCGTCGTTGTTTTTTTGAAATAATATTATTTAGAATATTTTTGTTGTTACCAATAATTAAACCTCGTACCAAGACATGCATGCATGCTTGTGGACCACACTAAAGCTGTTCCTCCATCGCATTCAATTACAAAAATATGCAATTTTGATATATATTACAATTTGCATTGATACTTGTAATTTGCATTGATACTTGTATAATTACATGAAATAGATTACAATTATGTACACAAAATAGATCCCGATGTCGGGAAATAAAGTAGAATTCTGTGTTTACAAAAAATATATATCGACAAAGCTGGAAACTAATAAGCTAGATGCCGATAAATATAGACACTAAATGTCTATAGTTAGACAAACTACCTAGATTAAATATATGTACGCAAAATAGATCCCGGTGTCGAGAAATAAAGTAGAAGTCGGGTTCCAAAAAAAATAACCCGACACATCTAGAAACAAAGCGAGATGCCGATAAATATTGACACTAAATGCATAAAAGTTAGTTACCAAGTTGCCGAAAGCAAAAACACTACACTGTCAAGGGTGTCTGTGTAGCACTACCGCCACCACCAAACCCTGGGTCATCGTCTGGTCTGCGATGTGGAGGGGGGCCTGGGTTGCAACCTGAGGACATGTGGCCGAAACTAGACATGTTCCTCATCATTTCCTCAACAATGGCCCGACTTGACGCTTCCACCCGTGCTGCGACCATTGCCTCCACCTCTTCCATCCGCGCAGCCGACCTTTGCCTCCACCTCGCGCCTCAATCTGAGATAAAATGGACGGCTCATATGGTTGTGAAGAGCCGCTATCTCCTCGCCCGATGAAGAGTTGTAGTACAAATGATCTCCCCGACCCAACCCCCGAACTTTTCCTCGGTTCCTTCCCCCCAACTGTCTCCCAATACAACAGATCAGGGTTCGGCTGTGACCCCTGAGTGGTACAATGATCCAGCTTCTTCTTGTACGTCTCCCCGCATTTGGTTAAATATACTCAAATTCAAGTAAAATAAAGTGGGTAAAATGGCCTATATTAGCCTACATTTGGTTCTAACTTTCCTACTTTGTGTATTTTCAATCAAAACAACTTATAAATACATTAAATTAACTACATATATGATGTTTGAGGTGGTTATAACTTAAACTAGCATCAAAGTACTCGTATTCATTCAATTTCAAGTAAAAAGGCCTAAAAAGGCCTATATTGGCCTAGATTTGGTTCTAACTTTCCTACTTTGTGTATTTTCAATCAAAACAACATATAAATACACTAAAATAACTACATATATGATGTTTGAGGTGGTTATAACTTAAACTAGCGTCAAAGTACTCGTATTCATTCAATTTCAAGTAAAAAGGCCTAAAATGGCATACATTTGGTTCTAACTTTCCTACTTTGTGTATTTTCAATCCAAACAACTTATAAATACACTAAACTAACTACAAATATGATGTTTGAGGTGGTTATAACTTAAACTAGCATCAAAGTACTCGTATTCATTCAATTTCAAGTAAAAAGGCCTAAAAAGGCCTATATTGGCCTAGATTTGGTTCTAACTTTCCTACTTTGTGTATTTTCAATCAAAACAACATATTAATACACTAAACTAACTACATATATGATTTTTGAGGTGGTTATAACTTAAACTAGCATCAAAGTACTCGTATTCATTCAATTTCAAGTAAAAAGGCCTAAAATGGCCTATATTAGCCTACATTTGGTTCTAACTTTCCTACTTTGTGTATTTTCAATCAAAACAACATATAAATACACTAAACTAACTACATATATGATGTTTGAGGTGGTTATAACTTAAACTAGCATCAAAGTACTCGTATTCATTCAATTTCATGTAAAAAGGCCTAAAATGGCCTATATTAGCCTACATTTGGTTCTAACTTTCCTACTTTGTGTATTTTCAATCAAAACAACATATAAATACACTAAACTAACTACATATATGATGTTTGAGGTGATTATAACTTAAACTAACATCAAAGTACTCGTATTCATTCAATTTCAAGTAAAAAGGCCTAAAATGGCCTATATTAGCCTACATTTGGTTCTAACTTTCCTACTTTGTGTATTTTCAATCAAAACAACTTATAAATACATTAAATTAACTACATATATGATGTTTGAGGTGGTTATAACTTAAACTAGCATCAAAGTACTCGTATTCATTCAATTTCAAGTAAAAAGGCCTAAAATGGCCTATATTAGCCTACATTTGGTTCTAACTTTCCTACTTTGTGTATTTTCAATCAAAACAACATATAAATACACTAAACTAACTACATATATGATGTTTGAGGTGGTTATAACTTAAACTAGCATCAAAGTACTCGTATTCATTCAATTTCAAGTAAAAAGGCCTATAATGGCCTATATTAGCCTACATTTGGTTCTAACTTTCCTACTTTGTGTATTTTCAATCAAAACAACTTATAAATACACTAAAATAACTACATATATGATGTTTGAGGTGATTATAACTTAAACTAACATCAAAGTACTCGTATTCATTCAATTTCAAGTAAAAAGGCCTAAAATGGCCTATATTAGCCTACATTTGGTTCTAACTTTCCTACTTTGTGTATTTTCAATCAAAACAACATATAAATACACTAAACTAACTACATATATGATGTTTGAGGTGGTTATAACTTAAACTAGCATCAAAGTACTCGTATTCATTCAATTTCAAGTAAAAAGGCCTAAAATGGCCTATATTAGCCTACATTTGGTTCTAACTTTCCTACTTTGTGTATTTTCAATCAAAACAACTTATAAATACACTAAACTAACTACATATATGATGTTTGAGGTGATTATAACTTAAACTAACATCAAAGTACTCGTATTCATTCAATTTCAAGTAAAAAGGCCTAAAATGGCCTATATTGGCCTAGATTTGGTTCTAACTTTCCTACTTTGTGTATTTTCAATCAAAACAATATATAAATACACTAAACTAACTACATATATGATGTTTGAGGTGGTTATAACTTAAACTAGCATCAAAGTACTCGTATTCATTCAATTTCAAGTAAAAAGGCCTATAATGGCCTATATTAGCCTACATTTGGTTCTAACTTTCCTACTTTGTGTATTTTCAATCAAAACAACTTATAAATAAACTAAACTAACTACATATATGATGTTTGAGGTGGTTATAACTTAAACTAGCATCAAAGTACTCGTATTCATTCAATTTCAAGTAAAAAGGCCTAAAAAGGCCTATATTGGCCTAGATTTGGTACTAACTTTCCTACTTTGTGTATTTTCAATCAAAACAACATATAAATACACTAAACTAACTACATATATGATGTTTGAGGTGGTTATAACTTAAACTAGCATCAAAGTACTCGTATTCATTCAATTTCAAGTAAAAAGGCCTATAATGGCCTATATTAGCCTACATTTGGTTCTAACTTTCCTACTTTGTGTATTTTCAATCAAAACAACTTATAAATAAACTAAACTAACTACATATATGATGTTTGAGGTGGTTATAACTTAAACTAGCATCAAAGTACTCGTATTCATTCAATTTTAAGTAAAAAGGCCTAAAAAGGCCTATATTGGCCTAGATTTGGTTCTAACTTTCCTACTTTGTGTATTTTCAATCAAAACAACATATAAATACACTAAACTAACTACATATATGATGTTTGAGGTGATTATAACTTAAACTAGCATCAAAGTACTCGTATTCATTCAATTTCAAGTAAAAAGGCCTATAATGGCCTATATTAGCCTACATTTGGTTCTAACTTTCCTACTTTGTGTATTTTCAATCAAAACAACTTATAAATACACTAAACTAACTACATATATGATGTTTGAGGTGGTTATAACTTAAACTAGCATCAAAGTACTCGTATTCATTCAATTTCAAGTAAAAAGGCCTAAAAAGGCCTATATTGGCCTAGATTTGGTTCTAACTTTCCTACTTTGTGTATTTTCAATCAAAACAACATATAAATACACTAAACTAACTACATATATGATGTTTGAGGTGGTTATAACTTAAACTAGCATCAAAGTACTCGTATTAATTCAATTTCAAGTAAAAAGGCCTAAAATGGCATATATTAGCCTACATTTGGTTCTAACTTTCCTACTTTGTGTATTTTCAATCAAAACAACTTATAAATACATTAAACTAACTACATATATGATGTTTGAGGTGGTTATAACTTAAACTAGCATCAAAGTACTCGTATTCATTCAATTTCAAGTAAAAAGGCCTATAATGGCCTATATTAGCCTACATTTGGTTCTAACTTAAACTACCATCAAACTTTTCAATCATATTTGCCTATAAATATATGTTTAGAAGTATGTACCGAGATTTGCTTTGATTTCTTGTTTGCTGGAATTTCTCCTTTTCCAGGAACAGTCTTGAAATGAGTCTTCAAGAACAACTCGGGAGCAGTAGGGAGTACTCCTCCTCTACTCTTTGCCTGTAGACATTGTTGAATTAACAAAGGCTTTATGGAACATATTCATGTAAATTACACTAAGTAGTAGATATGAAAGATATTTACCATCTTCCTAGCATGCTGTGCCGCCGAAATAGAACCCTGAAAGTGTGACGGCTCAATTGGATTAGACAGGGAGCCACCTCTTCGGTTCTTCTTCGCCTGTTCAGATTTTTCCCGAAATGTTGGGTCTTCACTTCTCTTCTTCATGTCTTCGTATATCGTCTCCCCCAACCATTTTGGCCTTTCTTTGGCTTTCTTAACCACCCAGTATCGCAAGTCTCGCAGACGAGATGAAGCTTTTTTCTTGTAATCCTTCCTCACTAGGCCTTCTAACTCAGGAGGCCATTCGTAAATACCCTTTAGTCAAACATTAAACAAAGATATTAATAAAGTAATATAATCAATTTCATTTTTCATAATTCGATTCATACATACTGTGAAAATGTTCCACCAATGCGTCTTTGTTGCATCATCGACCTCACTGTAATTGAACCATGGTTGTCGAAAATGGCCCTGGAAAATGTCAGTGATGGACCCACTAACCTTGTTATCATCAAACCTGAATTGAAAACCAAACAAACACGTGAATTGTGAATATCATTGCATACAAATATCATGAAATGAAGGCTTACGAACTTACCACAATCCAGTAGGGCTTAAAACCTTTCATGGTGCACGGTTCGAACCTTCACCTTCCTCCGTATGAGTCATCGGAGTCTCCGGTACGTGCTCACCAATGTCACGTGCCCGTGAATCATCTCCCCGTGTCTCGACATAGGGTTCTCGCTTCCTTGTACAGCTGGTGATCGAAAAAGCTCCCTCGGAGTCAAAGTCCCACGACCTTGGCTTCCACCTAAGCCACCTCGACCTCCGCGGCCCTTAGGATTAGACATGATTACCTAAAATGCAAGAAAGTAGAAACACGTAAGATACTTCTTTCAAGGGTGAAAAACATTTTTCCTTTACAAAGGAAGCAATGCCACATTTTCATCCCTTTTCTTTGCCTTCCTCTTTCTTCCCTCAAATCCATCCTCTTCCCGACTTCCCCTCCCCCCCTCCCCCCCCTCCCCCCCCGGCTCGCTGCCCCCCTCCCCTCCCCCCGCCCTCCCCCCTCACAGCTGCCCCCTGCTGGCCTGCAGCCCCCCTCCCCTCCCCTGCCCTCCCCCTGCCGGCTCGCAGCCCCACCTCCTCCCTCCCCCTCGCCCTCCCCCGCCCCCCCCCGCCGGCTGCGCCCCCCTCCCCCCCCCGCCCCCCCCCCTCACAGTGCCGCACCCCCGCCCTTACCCCCTCCCTCCCCCCGCCCTCCCCCCCGCCCTCCCCCCGCCCCTGCAGCCCCCCCCTCCCCCCCCCCCCCCCCCCTCCCCTCCCTCCCCCGCTAAAGGCAAGCAAACAAAGATGGGCCTTGTTAGAGATTTGCATGTACCAATAATCTAAACTAAGTCGGTGGCGTAGATTATGAAGTAGTCCTATATAATTTATGTAATCAATGTTTTAGCTTTTTAATCCAAAAAACAAAAGAAGTTTGTGTCCCCTGTATAATAATTACTAGGTTTGAAGTGGGGAGAAAGCAAGGCAGAGGAAACATAAATATTAATGCAGAATGGATCATGTTACTCAACAACAGTAAGAAAAACTATAGATGGAAATGTCATAACAAGTAATCTTCAACATTTCATTACAAAAGTCCTATATTTTTATTGAAATGTTGTCCTTAATACAAGCTATGATATACTCAAACAAATCAAAGTGAATTCCCATCCTCGCTTAGTTCATCATCACTATCGTCATCCCAAAAACCATCATCGTCATCGTCATCGTCATCATCCTCGCTTTCTCCGGACTCGAAACTAGACTCTTCTTCATCATCACCTGATGGGGCTTCAAACAAAATTTCTTCGTCATCTCCTTCAACACACTCGACATCATTACCACCTTCATAATCGGGAATATCATTTGGATCACAAAGCGTTGGAGTCCCAACACTTGTCTCCTGAAGGAAGTCGAAGTCAACCGGAGCATCAATCACAGACCTTGCCTTTGTCCTAAACACAGCCCACCATTGAGCACGATCTCTTTTCAAGCTTGGGTACGGTGCGAAATATACTTGGCTAACCTGGTATGATAGCACAAAGGGATCAAACTTGGGGTATTTCTTGGTGTGGTTGACTTCAACTAGCTTGTATTGATCGATGTTCATTCCCCTCACATTGTCCATCCAATTGCACTTGAACAAAACAAGGTGCTATATTGACTACGAGCACCGGTAAACTTCAATTCTATAACATCATCTAGAATTCCAAAGAAATCACTCCCACCGTCATTAGACACACACACTCCATAATTCATGGTGGATTTGTGGTTGCTTGATGCTTTTGTTTGGAAATTGTATCCATTAACATAGTATCTATTCCAAGTGCGAACTAATGTCGAAGGACCCATTGCCAAAGCAAACAATACATCATCATTGGGTTTGTCTTGAATAACCTATTGAAATTCATTCATATTGTTAATACATTAACATTTCTTTAATAACCTATTGAATAACCTATAGTCACACAAACTCACTTTCGATCTAAACCAATCAAGGTATTCTCGCTTCATGTTGCACCCACACATCTTCCCTACGTAGAGTAGGTCGAATTTGAAGAATGTGGTCCTCGAAATCCCTTACAAACATAACAATTGTTAATGTCTAAATTTAAAATGAAAGTTAAATTTATAAATAATATGATTAATAACAAGTGTTTTACTTCTCAAATTCTTGTAAGATGCCCGTATTTGCTAACACATATAGGTGTGCACGTTGTAGTTCCACTTCAGTTAAAAATCGTGTTCCTCCCGCATTAGACGGCCGACCACAATTAACCCCGAATAGCTGCGGGACAGTTTCGTCGAGCATCCTATCAAGTTCATCATTTACATTACGGCCTGAATCTCGTGTCTTAGTATCCACTCCTTGCTGAAAGTAGTTTGAACAGAAGTTTGCAATCTCTTCACACAAGTACGCATTACAAATAGAACCCTCCACACGAGCCTTGTTACCAATTTTTGCGTTTCAAATGATTGAGGAACCTAAGAAGGTGGTTATAAAAAAGAGTTACACAATTGCGAACAACAATAAAAAAGGATATATGAAAATGAAGGATAAGGTACCTTTCAAAGGGATACATCCAACGGTATTGCACGGGACCACATAGCCTAGCTTCGCGTGGAAGGTGAACTGGTAAGTGTTCCATGGAATTGAAGAATGATGGTGGGAAAATCTTTTCGAGTTTACAAAGGATCTCGGCTATGTCCTTTTCCAACCTTTCCATGTCACTTACTTGTGATGGTGGAGCAACACAAATCACGGAAAAAAAGGCTAATCTCAGTGACAACTTTCCACACATGAACCGGAAGCAACTCCTTTAATGCAATCGGCAATAATCTTTCCATGAAGACATGACAGTCATGGCTTTTCATACTGTGCTGCTTACCGGACTGCATGTCCACACATCTTGTTAAGTCGGAAGCATAGCCATCGGGAAATTTCAAATCTCGACCCAGTTGCATAATACTTTCCTTTGGGACTTGTCCCAAGGCGAAAGGTGCTTTTGGTGGAGTTTCTTTTCCGTTCGCATCCTTGGTGACATGAAGTTGAGGCCTTTTGCACAATTTAGCAATGTCTTTTCTAGATGCAACGGTGTCCGCTGTCTGCTTTTTTCACATCCATAATCGTGTGAATGAGTTGGTCGAAGAAGTTTTTCTCAATGTGCATGACGTCAAGGTTGTGACGAAGATGCAGATCTTTCCGGTATGGGAGCTCCCAATGACAGCTTTGTTTGAACCACCCATTTTTCAACTTTTTCAAAGCGTTAAGTGCATCTCGGTCCATCTCGTAGCCTTTGGCAAGTCTTTAACACATGACCACAACTCTTCCCCGGACATGATGTGTGGTGGAGACCCTTTTTCAACCTTATTTCGCAAAAAGCTACTTTGTTTTTACGAAAAGGATGATCTTCGGGGAAGAAATTGACGGTGACAATCAAACCAAGAAACTTTACCCCCATGCTCGAGCCAAAAAGCTTTGGATTTATCCATACAATAAGGACAAGCCTTTTTCCCAGCGGTAGACCACCCGGATAGCATACCGTAAGGGAAAATCATTTATTGTCCAAAGAATGGCGGCACGCATATTGAAATTTTGTTTCCTAGAAATATCATAAGTAGTTGCTCCAACATCCCATAATTGCTTCAATTCCTCGATTAAGGGTTGCATGTACACATCCAAGTTTCCCTTCGGATTTTTAGGACCGAGGAACGAGCAACGAAAGGAACATGAAGGGTTTTTTCATGCACATCGATGGCGGCAAGTTGTACGGGGTTAAGATGACCGGCCAACATGAATATTGACCCCCAAACTTTCCATGTGGACCAAACCCATCGGTACACAAACCGAGCCGAACATTCCTAGGCTCGGATGCAAATTCGCCAAATGATCTATCCAAATGCTTCCAAGCTTCACTGTCGCTAGGGTGAGCCATTTTGTCTTCGACTCTTGGATTTTTGGCATGCCATGTCATTTCTTCAAAGAACGTTCTTTGTTGCATACAACCTCTCGCAATCTCGGTGTGATTGGGAAATAAATCAAAACTTTCATTGGAACTAAAGACCCCTTAGAAGTCCTCTTGTATCTGTCGCTATCGCACACTCTACATCTGTCCAAGTGTGCATCGGTTCTCCAAAACAAAGATACAACCTTTGGGGCAAGCATGAATCTTCTCGTGGGGAAGCTCTAATCCCTCCAAGATCTTCTTCGTATCGTAAAATGTGTTACTCATGTTGTTGTTGCTAGGTATTGCTTCTTTCATTAATGAAGCAAAAGCATCAACACACCTATGTGGCAAATTGTACTCACACTTCAAAGATACGATTCTAGATGCCATTTCCAACACGGACATGGAGCTCCCCGTCGTACAACGGTTCCTCGAAGCCTTTAATAGGTCAAGAAACACCTTTGCTTGAGGATTAGGCTCCTCCTCCATTCCACTAGGCTCTTCAACAAGTGGACGGTTCCGAGTTATTCCCAAGAGCATCGAAAACCATTTCACGGTACGGATTAGATAGCTCTTCGCGGGTTGAGGTAACTCTTCACCATGAGAATACCAACCGTAGTAATCAGGTCTAAAGCCCTTGCTATACAAATGCACTTTAACCGTGTCTGCGTCATGCATACGCCTGTTCTTGCATTTCGGACACGGACATCTAACTTCATCCTTACCGGGGTTTCGGGATTGACTTTGCAAAAATCAATGAATTCATCAACCCCCCTCAAGAACTCGGGCCTCAAGTTACGCACATTGTCATATCTATCATACATCCACCAACGCTCCTTCCGTTTCATGGTGACCAATTCTACAATTCTAAACCATTTCAATGACAATACTCATTAACAACCAACATACGTACAATTAAAACATATTTGTGAAATACATATAGGGCCTAAAATGATGTCCAAAGGTCCTTATCACTCCAACCTAACCCATTCTTCGACGTCTAACCCCACTAGTGAATGTATGCCAACTATTCGCTTCTACGTAAATTCCGGCAAAGCATTTCCCATGAGTTCTCCAAGTACACAATGTCGCCTTCGTAGAAGCTTACATATGTACCCGAGAGAACAACATAGAGAAACAACATCACCGGAAATTACATAGAATAGAACAAAAGGCATACATTCACCACCTAAGTGAGGTCAAACGTCGAAGAACAGTCCCAATCGGGGACTATTCAAGATATACTCCTAATGAGTATACCTTGAACGGGTATCTAGGCACATGATGATGCAAACATATTTATTTAAACACTTAAATTAAATTTATAACATCATCCAAACTATTTCCACGAAAACAAATATGTGAAAAACAATATAAACAATTTGAATAGTGTAAACTAAATAAAGGAATGTGCAATAAATAAATTATTGTGATAATTATATAGTTTTTAACTTTTATAACCTTTAAGCATTTAGCAAAATTTAAACATAAAATTAAGCAATTAACCATATAAACTATATTTACTATTAAAATTAAAGATTTTAAAATTTAAAGAGTACCTACAGGCGGCAGGGCTTCGGAACAGGCAGACGGCAGTCGGGGCGTGGTGTTTGGCCACCTACATTGACAAAGCCAAATGAGATTTTGGTGAGTGCCAAAAAATTCAAAAATTAAATTATTAACAAAAATTGAGTCTGAAATAGATATTAGGAAACAATCCATATTTTCACCATTCATTCAATAAAAACCATTGAACAAAAGCATCACAACGTCAACATGTATCAAACAAATTTCACACACCCAATTTAGAAGAAACATAAAGCAAATGTGGGCATACAATCAACTAACCCAAAAACAGAAAGTTAACAATTTGACTGAATTTTGCACTACAAATCAAGCAATAAACCCAATCACCCACCCTTAGAGAAAACCAAGACACAATTCACATAAGCATTTCTTCAAACAGATAAGAAGCACAAACAAGAACACTTCTTTTGCAACAGTTTTACAATATGAGCATAGAATTATCTGACCAACAATCATATTTTAACAAAAAAATTAATGTAACAAACGAAACAGAATAACTGACATTGCAATTTTAAAGACAAAGATAAAAGTGAGAGGGAATTTTACCAAGTTCAAAGGTAGTGTAGAGGAGAGCTGAAGCCTGCAAAATTGGATAAGGGAGGAGAAAGATTTCCGGCGGCTTAAGGTGGTTTTGGCCACCTATATCCCAAAAACCCAATTTTTAGGGATTGGTTTTATGAGTTAAAAAAAATTAAAAAAAAGACAAGAAAATGAAGCACTACTAACCGGCGGCAACGGCAGGTGGAGGTGGTGTCTCCGGCGGCAACGGCAGGTGGAGGTGGTGTCGCGTTCGTCGTCTTCTTCAATTCGCCTCCTAACTTCCCTCTCATAAATTGTCGAAATAAACACGATCGAAAACAGACAATTTCATTTTAACCCCCACTCGAAATCGGCGACGGCTTTAGACCGTCGCCTAAGGTAAACAAATTTCAGATTTAAATTAACCTTGACAACGACGGCTTAAGACCGTCGCTGAAAATCACCGACGGTTAAACCGTCGTTCTGTACATTATAAACAGTCGGTGATCACCGACTGCTTTCAGCCGTCGCTAAAATTTACATCACCGACCGTTTTACTGACCGTCGCTGTGAAGCAGTCGTTATTTCAGCTTTTTCTTGTAGTGTGCTGAATTGACATGAACTCCAATCAGAGTCACTAGATACTGTAACTGTAAGATCAGAATATGCTTTGTACCAAAGACCATGATCCATGGTACCTTTTAAGTATTTGAGAAGATGTAATGCAGCTCTAAGGTGAGGAACCCTTGGTGAATGCATGAATTGGCTTAGATGTTGTACTGAATAAGACAAATTGGGCCTTGTAATTCCTAAGTACAACAATCTGCCAACTAGCCTTCTATATACATCAGGTTCTTGCAATAACTCTCCAACTTCAGTAGACAACTTTAGACCACAAGACAGAGGAGCTGGAGCAGCTATGCGATTTGCCATCCCAACATCTGTGAGAATATCCTTGATATATTTCTTTTGAGAAAGAAATATACCTGTGTTATTTCTATGAATTTCAGTACCAAGAAAATAAGCAAGATTCCCCAAGTCTTTAATTGTAAATGCTTTATCCAAAGCATGTTTGACCTCCTCAATTTGAGAAGAATCAGTCCCTGTCACTATCATATCATCTACATACACTAGAATCACAAAAAATTCTCCATCTTGTGTTATAGTATACAATGAATAGTCTTGTTTGGACTGTTCAAAATGCAAACTTTACAGAAATTTACTGAGATCTTTGTTCCGTTGACGAGAAGCTTGTTTTAAGCCATTAATTGACCTTTTTAATCTACAAACTTCACTAGATTGAGCTTTCTTATATCCAGCAGGGGGCAACATGTAGACTTCCTCATCTAGAAATCCATGTAAAAACGCATTGTTTACATCTAGTTGGCATAAAGACCAACCTGTAATAGCAGCTAAAGTTATCACAGTTCTAACAGTAACTAACTTAGCAACTGGAGAAAAAGTCAGATTAAAATCTTGACCTACCACCTGTTGGTATCCAATAGACCAGCCTAGCTTCATGACGTTCAATAGTACCATCAGGATTAAGTTTGGTTTTGTAAACCCACTTAGATCCTATAGCCTTCTTGCCTTTAGGTAGAGTAGTTAACTCCCATGTGTCATTACTCTCTAGTGCCTGAATCTTTTTATCCATTGCCTTAACCCAATTAATAGCATGCTTAGCTTGATTATAGTGCTTAGGTTCAAGGGCAGT
Organism: Beta lomatogona; assembly: GCA_947646795.1. Classification (NCBI taxonomy): domain Eukaryota; kingdom Viridiplantae; phylum Streptophyta; class Magnoliopsida; order Caryophyllales; family Amaranthaceae; genus Beta; species Beta lomatogona. The sequence continues at coordinate 12,417,158 of CANSNZ010000949.1, forward strand.
TGCACTAACTGCAAAAGAAACAGACTGAGACTGAGATCTCCTAGGATCAGTATATGGTTAACAGATTGTTTATGAGGTAAGTACCCTCCTACAAAATCTTGATAAAGAGTAGAAGGCTTAACTACCCTAGAAGATTGTCTTACATAATCATTAGAAGGAACATAAGAAACATTGGGAATAGAAGGAGAATGAGATGAATGAGTCTGAGATATTGAAATATCAGGAGAATTAGAATGTGTTTCATTATGAGAAGAAGAAATTGTATGTGTAGTATTTGGAGGAGAAGAATGAGAAGATAATGGTGTAGGAGTATTTTGTGCAAACATAGAATATGAATCTAAATCAGTAGGAATAGACAGAAAATCATTGTCTAAAGCAAGACTAGACTCAGTATTTATAGAAGTAGAATGAATAGTACATTCAGAAGAAAACTGAACTATAGAAGGAGAAGAAATCATTGCATTTTGGTTAGACAATTGAAATGGAAAAATTGTTTCAAAGAACATAACATCCCTGGACACAAAAAAAGAATGTGTATCAAGATCATACGACTTGAAAGCTGTTGGAACACAAGGTGACACTCAAGAAGGGGGGGTTGAATTGAGTGGCTAAAACTAATCGATTTTCGCAAAAACACTCTTATAGCACAGTGTCGTGCACTGTGTTATTCACTCCTAAACTCTCCGGTTGATGTTTTTGCTCGAACGAAATTTTATCAAATAATAAAACAATGAAATTAAATAATAAGACACATGAATTTAACGTGGTTCAATCTCACCTCTGAGATCTACGTCCACACAAACTACTCTTTTATTATTTGAATCGTAATATACCAAACCCTTGATACAATTCGATTCCCCCACTACTAACTCTAGTAGTGCTCCCCAACACTTAACCCTAAGTGTTGCTACTCTCTATAATATGAAAGATTACAGAAAGAATGATTCTTCAAAAGTGTGCTTCTTATTCAAGCAAAAAGAGGATCATTACAAACTTTGTTTAGAGACCTTAACTTACTAGAACTCTGTGCCGTACACTGTGCTCTGGGAGATCGTTTTCAGCTCTCAAAAAATTTCAAAAACCAAATCTGAAAATGTGTGATATTATACTGATTTCTATCCCTTATATAACTTCATCAACTGAATAAGAATTATTCTCCAAGATATAATTATCTTCTTGAATAATTTTATTCCTAAAATAAAAGGATATAATTCTTTTCCTTTTCAAAATCCAATTTTATCTTTTATAAAAACTGATTTCCTTCTCTCCTTATAAGATGAGGATTCCTCCATATCTTATGCCAACTTTAAATCAGATTTTAAATCAATTTTTATCAAATAAACTTTATCAAAATCGTTATCATTAAAAACCAATTTTTCTCTTTTTATAAAACTTCTTTTTCGAAAATCTTTTAAAGAAACATTTTCTTTAAAATCAGTTTTTTCATAAAACTTTATATCCGAAAATCTGTACAAAAAATATTTTCCTTTCAAAAGTAATTTTCGAAATTAAAAACTCCATTTTTATATTCTTTAAATATAGACACATGAAATTAATATAATTACCTATTTTCTTAACTCTAAGAAAATAGTTAACCATCCTAATTTCATATTTCTAATTAAGCACAAAGTTCCAATACGATAATTACATTGCATAAACATGACTAAGAACATAACTAGACCTAAGCTTCCATATCTTCAAGTTATTGATCTTTCATGAACATCCAATCTTGATAGCTTCCTTAGATCACTGTTACATACATACATGTTATAGCATAAAGCGTTTATCATCATTAAAATAACATTGAGTTAGAGTCACAACAAATTCCCCCTTTTTGATGATGACAAACAAATAATACTTCCCCCTCAAAATATGCACCATTAATCACATTAGGGAAAAATAACTCAATATCATTCACAAGTAACATGGTAACCAAGATAACCAATTCATTAGTCTAAGCATTATACCCATCTTCCCCCTTTTGACATTATCAAAAAGGAGAGCATCAACATGTTTCGCGAGTCAAAGTGAGATATAGTCAGCAAAAGAATGTAAGCAGCTCAAGCAATAAATACTAAGGATGCTGGTGCTATGTCATAATTCAACTCACAATCTGAAGTCATTAAGCAAAAAATAATCCAACTCAGAATCCGAAATTATGAAGCAAGAAATAATCATGAAGGATCATGGCTGATAGCTAAGAAAGTAAGATAAAGAAAGGTAATGCAAGCTTGAAGATTTGAAATGGCAATTGGCTCAACAAGTGCTTAAACCTTTCTTTTAAGATTTTCAACTTCCGCAAATAAACATCATAGGACTTTCTTCACTGTGGCACTGTGTGTGTTTCTGTGCTAGTGAACAATCTATTCCTTTCCAAATATAACTAATCTTCGGATATACTGGAGTCCAAAATGATGATCTTCAAATCTTTGATAATTTTCTTCACATTCGAATTGAACTCAAGGACTTATCTAAAATAAGTGTCTTACTCTCCTTTTCTTTTTGATGAATCTCCTGGCACTGTGCCTTGCACAGTGTTAATCAGTACTTTTCATTCTTTCACGTATTTGTGTTTCATTCCAACCTTTTCATGTTCCCCCTTAACCGAGGCGTCTTTTTCTTCCATCATCTTATCAAGATGTTCTTGCCCCATAAATTATCATTAATCAAGATTAAAAGCACTTGTTAAACTTTGGATTAATGGGTGAAGAAAAGAAGGATAATAATAGGGAAATGACGATAAGGTGAGACATATGAAAGAAAGAAATAATGAGGCAGAAATGTCAAACTCATAAATAAAAAACAGAATATCGGGATAAAGATCAAGCTTGCCATAGGAGAAAGAATTAGTATTTCATAGCTCAATAATTCGGCAACTTAGGATCATATAGCTCATTAGTTCTGCAACTTATAATCATGACATTAGGACAGTATCATTAAACCATTATGAGTCCTTTTCATATCAAGTAGATTTTTTCTCACAGTGTTTCACAAAGACATGCACTCCTACTCCAATTAACATATTTAAAGGAGGACAACAAGCATAATACTCAACTAATTTCCAGATATTAATCCCAAAGCCACGAATTATCTTGTAAAACACGTATGCATGAAATTCAACAAAATTACCTCGATTACACAATTGTGATGTGCTCAACAAATTGTGTTTCAAACCACTTACCAACATCACATTCTCTATGGAGTGTGTTAGGGATTTGCCGACGTTTCCAATACCACTTATTTCTCCCATTTTGTTGTTGTCAAATGTAACACAACCTCCATGGTAGGCTGCTAGTGAAAGGATTTGAGATTTATCACCAGTCATATGTCTTGAGCAGCCACTGTCGAGATACCATAGGCTGCTTCCTCTCACGTTTGCCTGTTTTAGGAATGCAAATTTGCTTAGATCCCTTTTTCTTTCGTTGAGCTTCTAATAAGTATTTTCTAACCTATATTTGAGTTAAATACTTTACATTTTTCGCAACACTCTTTTTCTTGACATTACAGTTATCCATAAGGTGTCCATTCTTTCCACAGAAGTTGCAAATCAAATATTCAGGTAGATCGACATATTTTCTTTTACGAAAGTCTCTTTCAAAATTTTTGGCACTGTGCCTTACACTGTGTCTCTGGTCTGTATATCCTAAACCAATTTTGTTTCGATTGCTAGTTGTACTGGACATATAGTCTAGGGCTTTTTTACCAGCAGACCATCTATACAAATATATTAAAAGGCGTTCTGAAGCAAGTATACACGCCACGTGGCACTCTCCCTTTAGTTGTTTCATTCCATGTCATCAACATATATTAAAAAATTAGAAACATGTTTCATACAAGATTCGACCACGTGACATCAATTTACTATATTAAAGTTCTAACCAATGAACGATGCAACATTAGATGCTCTTTATTGACATGAAAATATTAATAACTCGGGGCATCGCCCGAGCCTAGTAACTAGTTTTTCATATAATTCTCGAGCAGTAGCCAATTGTGATTCCAAGAATTGAACAGAATTGTTTAGATCGCTATTTCTTTTTCTCGAAATTTCCAAATCTCTTTTAACTTTATCAAGTTCATCACTTAACTTAGCATCATGAGATAGCATAAGTGGAACAATTCTGGATCTTTGTCTTGATTCTTTCAACTTAGTTAACTCATGTTTTAACGATTCAATTTGATTTTCAAGATCCGAATTTTTAGCCTCTAGCACAGTGTATGGCACAACTTCTTTTGCGAGAGACTTTTCTTACCTTAAGGCATTTAACTCAATATTTTTCTCTTCAACAGTTTTCTTCATCAATTTTTTACAGTCCTTTAATAAATCCTTATATTCCAATTCCAACCCAATCTTTTGCTTAGTTAAATTTTTTACTTCCTTTTCCATGATTGAAAAATCATCATTCATTGCTTAACAATCATCAATGATATTTCCAAGCAAAGTAACAAGTTGTTTTGAAAGAAGATGTATTGAAAGTTTTAGAGAAAGAAGACTTACCTTACTGTCTTCAGTTTTATATTGGGATTTCGAACTTTTCGCCATTAGACACAAGTGAGAGTCGTCCTGGCACTGTGCCCTTCTCTGTGATGTCTGTACAGCATTCAGACATAATTTTTCTTCATGGCACTGTTCCTCTGACTGTTCTTCGTCAGATTCCAAATCTCCCCAAAAGGCAGCTATCATAGCCTTTTTGAATTCTTTCTTGGATTGCTCCCTTCTTTATTTGGGCTTCTCATCATCCCCTAAGGGACATTCCTTAATCATGTGATTGAAATCTCCACACTTGAAACAACCGGACTTAGTAGCACTTTTCTTATAGTTCGAGGTAGTACTCTTACATTTGAAATTTCCACTTTTACTAGGATTGTTATTTTTATTCTTTTTGAGAAATTTTTTAAATCTTCTAGTAAGAAGATCAACATCATCATCGCTATCACTATCTTCACTTTCCAATTCAGTTCTCAAGGCTAGACCTTTAATTTTTAGTTCATTAGTTTTAGAATCTAAAACAAGTTCATGAGTCATTAATGATCCAATAAAATGTTCTAGTGAGAGTTTTGTCAAATATTTAGCTTCTTGAATAGCAGTTATTTTAGGGAGCCAACGATATGTTAAACTTCTTAACACCTTTCTCACTAAATCTTCAGAAGAATAGATTTTACCTAGAGAACGCAATTCATTAGTGATTAGTGTAAATCTAGTGAACATCTCTTTAATTGATTATTCCTTATTCATAGTAAACAGTTCATATTGTTGCACAAGTAAATCAATTCGAGATTGTTTTACCTCATTCGTACCTTCATGGGCCAATTCTAGAGTATCCCATGTCTCCTTTGCTATAGAGCATGCCAAGATCCTTGAGTATTCATCAGGTCCAATTCCATATTGGAGAATACTCATAGCTTTGTAGTTCTTTTCGGCTTTTGCATAGTCGACCGAATTGTAGTCATCTTCATCCTTGTCGACCATATATCCTTTAGCATTTTTGGCTTGGATAAGGATTGGTCCTTTTCTTATGACTTTCTAGCATTCATAGTCCAATCCTTGGATGTAGATCCTCATCCTAGCCTTCCACCATCCGTAGTATTTTCCGTTGAAAATCGGACACTTGGTGTGTCTATCTCGAGAGTCATCTTGCATGTTCATGACTTCTATTCTCTAGGGATGAGCCTTTCGAGAATAACCTGGCTCTGATACTACTTGTTGGAACACAAGGTGACACTCAAGAAGGGGGGTTGAATTGAGTGGCTAAAACTAATCGATTTTCGCAAAAACACTCTTATAGCACAGTGCCATGCACTGTGTTATTCACTCCTAAACTCTCCGATTGATGTTTTTGCTCGAACGAAATTGTATCAAATAATAAAACAATAAAATCAAACAATAAGACACATGATTTTAACGTGGTTCAATCTCACCTCTGAGATCTACGTCCACACAAACGACTCTTTTATTATTTGAATCGTAAAATACCAAACCCTTGATACAATTCGATTCCCCCACTACTAACTCTAGTAGTGCTCCCCAACACTTAACCCTAAGTGTTGCTACTCTATAAAATATGAAAGATTACAGAAAGAATGATTCCTCAAAAGCGTGCTTCTTATTCAAGCAAATAGAGGATCGTTACAAACTTTGTTTAGAGACCTTAACTTACTAGAACTCTGTGTCGTACACTGTGCTCTGGGAGATCGTTTTCAGCTCTCAAAAAATTTCAAAAACCAAATCTGAAAACGTGTGATATTATACTGATTTCTATCCCTTATATAACTTCATCAAATGAATAAGAATTATTCTCCAAGATATAATTATCTTCTTGAATAATATTTATTCCTAAAATAAAGGGAAATAATTCTTTTCCTTTTCAAAATCCAATTTTATCTTTTATAAAAACTGATTTCCTTCTCTCCTTATAAGATAAGGATTCCTCCATATCTTATGCCAACTTTAAATCAGATTTTAAATCAATTTTTATCAAATAAACTTTATCAAAATCATTATCATTAAAAATCAGTTTCTCTCTTTTTATAAAACTTCTTTTTCGAAAATCTTTTAAAGAAACATTTTCTTTAAAATCAGATTTTTCATAAAACTTTTTATCCGAAAATCTTTACAAAAAATATTTTCCTTTCACAACTAATTTTCGAAATTAAAAACTCCCTTTTTATATTCTTTAAATATAGACACATGAAATTAATATAATTACCTATTTTCTTAACTCTAAGAAAATAGTTAACCATCCTAATTTCATATTTCTAATTAAGCACAAAGTTCCAATACGATAATTACATTGCATAAACATGACTAAGAACATAATTAACTAGCTTAGACCTAAGTTTCCATATCTTCAAGTTCTTGATCTTTCATGAACATCCAATCTTGATAGCTTTCTTAGATCACTGTTACATACATACATGTTATAGCATAAAACGTTTATCATCATCAAAATAACATTGAGTTAGAGTCACAAAGCCTTTTGTCCAGCAGGATATCCAATGAACAAACACCTTCTAGCTCTACTATCAAACTTGTCTCTTGCAATTTTCATGTTATAAGCAAAGCAAAGAGAGCCAAATACTCTCAAGTCACTGTAAACAGGAGGTTTATGAAACATTACCTCATTTGGAGTTTTCCAATTGATGACTTTGGAAGGAAGTTATTGATCAAATGAGTGGCAGTTAAAACACACTATCCCCAAAATTTCTTTAGAAGATGAGAATGAAATCTTAATTCTCTGGCTATTTCAAGAAGACTTCTATGTTTCCTCTCAACCCTACCATTCTATTGAGGAACATGTGGGATACTTTTCTCATGTAAATTCCCTTGTTGGCAAACAGATTTTTTCATGATTCCTCCACAACCTCATCAGTCCCATTGTCAAACCTGATTCTTTCAATATGTTTATTGAATTGAGTTTGAATCATAGCAATAAAATCAGTCACAACCTTCTGAACTTGCATCTTATTGTGAAGCAAATATGTCTAGGTAACTCTGCTATGATCATCTAAGATTGTAAAAAAATAAGAAGCACCATCCAATGCCCTTACTTTATATGGTCCCCACAGATCTAAATGAATTAGATCAAAACATTCATGAGCTCTACTGGTACTAACTAACAGAAAAAGGCATTTTATGATGTTTAGAATGATAACAAACACCACAATTGTACTCTTTAATTCCCTTGCATTCATCAACATCAATATATTTCAGTTTGGACAAAGAAGCATGTCCTATCCTAGCATGAAGCAAATGCAACTGTTCTCTAGGATCAACTTTATTCTGTACAACACCAGTAGCAATCTTATTTGGCAACCATCAGAATCAAGCACAACATCTACTGTATTGCAGCTAATACCAGTAGTACCAATCTTATCACTCTTGTTACCTGTAACTCTGTAATCTTCAGCTTGAACAAAATAATATAAGCCATTCTTCTTTGTGCCAGCACCAATAATAGCATCACTAGCAAGGTCCTGGAAATAATATCCATTTCCAGTAAAAAAAAACACTTTAACTCCATTCTGTTCAATTAGCCTACTAATTGACAAAGATTATGTTGAAAATCCTTGACTAACATAACACCAGTCAACACCAAATTTTCACTAAGTTTAATATCACCCACCAAATCTACATATTTGTGGCTTCCATCAGGCAAACCTACCTTAATAGGTTTAACAAGAGTCCTTTTGTTCATTAACTTACTTTCTACATATGTCATGTGATCACAAGCCCCAGAGTCCACAATCCACAAGCATTTGTCATGAGCAGTATTCACAGCACAATTAAGTGAGTGAGAAATAATACCTACATAATTTGCATAAGAGCAAGATGCTCCAGAATCACCAGTTTGAGATTTCTTCACTGACATTGCCTTCATCACTTGTTGACATATAGCATTCAGCATATTAGAATTGAGAGCAGCAACATCATCAGCAGGTTCATCTATAGGAGTATCTGCATAAACCTCTTCATGAGACACATTAGCCACCAGTTTGCCTCCATGAGATTGATTACCTCTGGATGCTTTGATAGCATTATACCATTCTGGATATCCATTGATCTTAAAACATTGATCAATTTTATGTCCTTTTGCTTTGCATGAGTACATTGCTTTCTCATCTTTTCTTTCTTCCAATCTTTCCAGTCTTTCTTTCCTTGACTGTTAACAAACTTCTGAGTTTGAGTTTGTCCACCTCTGAAAGTATGTTCTGTTGCCATAACACTACTTTCAACAACCACACTACTAACTTCTTTCTGCTTCTCTATCTGCTGAGCAATAGAAAAAATACGATTGATACTTGGCAATGGATCCATCGACAACACATTAGTAATAGTGTTATCATATCCACTGTTCAATCCAAGTAAAAACTTCATCATCTTGTCTTCACCTTCAAATTCTGCAACCTTCTTGAGAAATGAACTACTGCAAGAACTTAATGCACCACATGTACATGAAGGAAATGCTCTCAAACTATGCATTTCATCCCAAAGTTTCTTCAGTTTGCCATAATATGATATTATAGTCATATTTTCTTGACTAAGACTATCAATATGCTTTTTAAGTTGATAAATCAAAGGTCCATTAGATTGACCAAATCTCTCATTCAATTCTCTCCACAATTCCACATCGATTCAATGTAGCCAAAATCATCTTCTAATTCAAAGATTCATTGAACTTAAAATCCAACTAGTTACCATAAAATCAGCTCGATTCCACTTAGGATAATCCTTGTGAGTTTCAGCAGGTTTTAACAATTCTCCATTGATGAAACCTTTCTTATATTTAGAAATTAAACATCTCCTAATATTTCTACTCCAGCGAACAAAATTCACTTCAGAAAATACAACAGCAACTAAGGAAGATGTAGGATTATCTGATGTAGAAATAAAATAAGGATCAAGAATACTTCCATTATTACCTCCATTATTCGATTGTTGATTGTTACTGTTTGTACCTCCAGAAGTTTCAGAATCTTCAATCACCATATTTCACTAGAATTTCTCAACAATTTCAAGAGAAATTTGTAATTGCAAGAAAAATTTCACAATCAAGAAAAATTTCACAATCGCAAACTAATCTTACAAACCCAAGAGATTTCGCAATAATTTGCAAGAAATTTCGCAACAATATGCAAGAAATTTCGCAATTATATGATTAATTCTGGTAAGAAAAACGAACCTCAATCTCAAAACGAGAGATTGAGCTCTGATACCATGTAGAATTCCATATTATTGTCAGCAGGAGAAAAAGATAGAGAGAGAAAGTGAAAGAAATTATGTTATTGTGTAATAATCTCACACCTTACAAATGAGGTAAGCTAGTAAGCTACTACTTTTATACAAGATGTCCTAACAAACATAACAACCTAATAAGTAATAACTACTTTCTAACAACTTTATTACAATAGTAAAAATAGTTCTAACTTAACTTAATTATCTCCTTTAAAGAGAGAGTGTAAAAAGTGGGTCCACTTGATTTCTTTATTTTTTTTAATGAGGAAAAAGAGTATGGATTATTATATTTTAAGGGAGATAGAGAGCATAGAAGAGAGAAAGTGTGGGTCAAGTATAATTAAATTATTTTATATCTTTTGCTAAATGAGGAATAAAGCATAGTGAGTAGAACTTTAAAAATCTGATGAAAAGGAAAGAGAGTAGAACTTTAAAAGACGGAGGGAGTAGTCAATTCAAACAATTACACACAATATCAATACTATATGTAACGTAATAAAGAATCAATAATATTTGTAGCATGGATCTGACAGTCATTCGTCTTAATTTTTTTTTGGTAATGAGAATGACTCTGTTTAAGGGGAATTCTTACCTTCAAGTATCGCAATTGGGAGGATTCAACCTTATAACATTAAGGTTATCGAGATGAATTCCCGACTAACTACACCAAGCAAACTTGGTGAACAATTTGCTTTAACTTTTAATTGCATAGGCTTTTTTTTGTTCTAGTCACTCCTTACTTTTGAAAAGTATGAAAAAGTAATTCTCGAAACCACAAAAATTTGATCGGCCTTCTCCTTTCTACTGGAAGCCACTCCTCAAGGTCATTTCTTGAATAGGCATTATGTTGTGCGAAGAACTGAACAGAACAAGTCAGCTTGATGACTTGATGTCATTGCAACAATTCAACTGAATCCTTATTTCTTATTATGGTCCATGAGATTCGGTTTTACTAAACGTCACAAAGAAAATTCCAAGCTCATGGACCAAACTGAATCAAGTTGCCAAACACTGCACATACGATTAGACACCGTCACACTAGAACTAAAAGTCTAGAACGTTTAAGGGAACTTATTAATCATATGAGAGATTGTGGGGGTTTGGCAAATGACATTTAGATGGATTTTTCATTAGCTTTTGGCTTTTTACCTGATCAGACAACACAAAAAAAACTTATTTGATAAATGGTATGTTGGTCAGTTGAAAAACCGACTTTTGGTTTTTGCATTCCTTTTGTACTAAACAACCAACACCAAACATTTGATTTCACCAAACACTTTTATAAACAACCAATAGTCAAACAACAACTTGAAAAGCCAAAAAAAATTAAAGCCAGTCAAACCAGAACAAACAATTACCAAACACCTAAAAAAAATATTGTAGAAGAATTATAATGTATACATTTTGCATAATTGAAAGCAAAATGTAAAAGAATGGCATGGGGGATTTTCTATGAGAATATTTTTAACCCCTTAGGAGTAGAATCTCGAGTATAAGAGATTTTGACTTAAACTTGTGACAAAATGTGAACACGTGTGTCATAAGGAAAACTCTTTAAGGGTCTATTCTCTTCAGCATAAAATAACTGAACTGAACTAAATTTAATTGAATTGAATTGAACTGAACTGAACTGAACTGAACTGATTGCAACTGAACTGAATTAAATTATAACTAATAGTAATGATAGTATTTTAGGAACTGAACTGAACTAAATTGAATTGGATTGAATCGAATTGAACTAAATTGAATTGAATTGAACCGAACCGAACCGATTAGAACCGAACCGAATTGAACCGAACCGATTGCAACCGATCGAACCGAAGTGAACCGAATTAAATTGAAAATAAGATGGGGGAGAGCAGACCCTAACTTAAGTTTCATTGCAACAATTTTTTTGAAATTGTTGTACCCTATGTAGGCCCTGTTCTTTTGAACTTATTTGGACTGAAATTAAATTAAATTAAATTAAATTAACTGAAATTAACTGAAATAAACTGAAATTAAATTAACTGAACTGAAATTAAATTAACCGAACTGAAATTAAATTAAATTAACCGAACCGAAATTAAATTAACCGAACTGAAATTAAATTAAATTAAGCGAAATTAAGCGAAACCGAACCGAATTGTATATTTAATTTTTTAAAATAATAATTATCCATAATAATAAAAAATTATTAACATAATATTATCAATACATATTATTATTATTATTATTATTATTATTATTATTATATTATTATTATTATTATTATTATTATTATTATTATTATTATTATTTATCATTATTATTATTATTATTGTTATTATTTATTACTAATATTATTGTTATAATTTATTATTATTATTATTGTTATTATTTATTATTATTATTGCAATTATTTACTAGTATTATTATTATTGTTATTATTTATTATTATTTTTATTATTATTGTTATTATTTATTATTATTATTGTTATTATTTATTATCATTATTATTATTATTGTTATTATTTATTATTATTATTTATTATTTAATTTAAGTTCAATTAAGTTCAACATTATATTAATAATAATAATAATAAAAACAATAATAATAAATAATAATAATAAAAACAATATAAATTATAAATAATAATATTAAATAATAAATAATAATAAATAATAAATAATAAATAATAAATAATAATAATAAATAATAAATTATAAATAGTGAATAAATAATGATAATAATAATAGTAAATATAATAATAATTATAATAATACTAAATAAATAATAATAATAATAATAATAAATAATAAATAATAAATAATTTCAAATAAACAATAAATAATAAATAATAAATAATAATAAAGATAATAATAATATTAAATAATAATAATTATAATAATAATAATAATAATAAATAAAAATAATGCATAATAATTAATAATAATAATAATAAAAAATAAATAAATAAATAAATAATAAATGATAATTATAAATAATAAATAACAAATAATTAATAATAAAAATAATAATAATAATAATAATGATAATAATAATAATAAATAAATAAATAATAATAATATAATAATAATTAAGTAGTAATAATAATATTAAAGAATAATAATAAAAATAATAATAAAAAATAAAAAATAATAATAATAATAAAATAATCATAATAAATAATAATAATAATAATAAATAATAATAAATAATAATAGTACTAATTAAAAATAATAATAAAAATAATAATAAAAAAAAATAAAAAATAAATAATAAATAATAATAATAAAAATAATAATAATAATTATTATTATTATCATAAATAATAATAATAATAATTATTATTATTATTATCATAAATAATAATAATAATAATCATAATAAATATTAAATAATAATATCAATTATTATTATTATTATCATAAATAATAATAATAATAATAATAATCATAATCATAATAAATAAAAAATATTAATTAAAACATTACATAAGATGAACTAAACTGAAATTAACTGAAATTAACTGAATGAAACTGAAATTAAATTAACTTAAGCGAAATTAAATTAACGTAACGAAATTAAATTAAATTAACTCGAAATTAAATTAACGGGCGAAATTAAATTAACGGACCGAAATTAACTGAAATAAACTGAAATTAAATTAACTGAACTGAAATTAACTGAAAATAAGTTCAAAAGAACAGGGCCGTAGTCAAAGCTTAATTAACACTGTTCACTCATGGTTTACTCAAAGCATGACGCGCATAAGAGCTACAACAAACCTTTAGCCTAAAACCCTACAATAGAAACTCAATATAAAAACAAATCTGTGAAATCAGGAACATAGAATAGTTTACAATTATTAACAATGAAAAATTAATTAAATGTCTCAATAATTTTGAGAATTGAGGAATTGTTCAATTAGTAACAACTTCATAACTACAACAGGGAAACAAAAATATCGATAATGGTTTACTCTTCATTTGTACATTCATGACTTCCACAAGCTCGTAGCTGAAGCAATTACTTGACCTAAAAGGCCAAGTTCTTTTTTATATTGAACCAATGAATGGTCCAATGTTTTGTTTGAAAGAGAAATTTCATTAATTGAAAGGTAAACGACATCTACAATTGGTATAAAAGAAAAACAAAATACAATCTACAAGATCAAGTCAAATTTGTCTTCATATCAAATAACACAGCGTAGCTCCTTTGTATTGTATTCGCCGAATCAAGCATTCATTTATGGAACTATCATTTTGACATAGTTTTCAGAAGAACATACTTGACTGACCATGTTCACGGTTCACCGCATCCGAGATTCCAATACCTTCATTTTGATAGTATTGAACTTTAACCCATGAGTAAAATTCCCATACTAGCAACCAAACTCCACATACTGTAGATACTACAAAACGAACTATACTCACAACTTCCACAAGTGAGGAGCAAACAACCTCCACAACAGAGAATCTCTCATAGCATGGAGCGAAAATCTCTCACAAAGAGAGACTAACTTATTAAATAAAATAAGAAAACAAACTAGAAACTAAAAGAGAGGAAAATGGCTTACCATGGATAACTTTTTTTTTTGAAGGAAAATTCCTTTGTACTCATATTAATTAGTAGAATACACATGTCTATATTGTACAAACCGACCTTGCTTGGTGAGTTGGTGTAATTAATTGGTTGGAAATTCACCTTGTAAAGTTTGGTCACAAGATCGAATCCTCCCAACTTGGGTACTTAGAAGTAGGGATTCTCCTTACCTTTCCCCCTACTTTCAAGTGTCTGGCTTGCAAATATTAGACCAAGACACCGTTCTGGTTGATCTCTAGCTAGAAGGATCCTTCTCCTTACCATCAAGAAAAAAATGTTTATATTATACAAAGAATGATAATTTTTAAAAAAATCTATATCTATTTGGAAAATAGTGTGGTCTCTCGATTTCGAATTAGTCATCACATTCCTTCTATCACAATCAAAAATTGAAAGTATCAACCCTCTTATAAAATAAGAATAATGCATGATTTTACATACAAGTTTTCCATAATAGTTGTATCACTTTTATCATATTCTCAACACTTAGGTTAAAAAAAATATATTAAGTAGTGACATGTTGTCTAGTACGACCACATCAGCATTATCATATGTATATTTTAATCAAAAAATGAAGTCCATATGCATGGGACATTGCTACACCTACCCATCGGATAGACAACCCACTACTAATAGAGCATTAAAAAAATAATTATTATGTTGAGTTGGATTCCAATTACCACAACGAAGTCTTTATTAATGGTGGGTAGACAAAGTTTTTTTTCACATGCATGAGACATGATCATTCGCGTGGAAGGCTATTATACATCCTCGATAATTACAAGACCAGAAAGTTAATAGTTAGAAAGTCCAATAAATGAGTCGTAACTTATAATAGAAATGGGGTGATTAGGCAAGAGGTCGGGTAATTAATCGCACTACATTGGTGGAGATTGAAAATCTACAATTAGATATGATCGAAATGGAGGGTGTATCTATGAATATGATAAATTATATTACGCCAATATTATTATTTTTCGTGTCATTAATGACATTCAACACAATTTATCGTAGGTACCGCAAATTAGATCCTGGGGAAGGGAGTAGGATGAGCATCCTACACCTTCCCCTAAATGACGTCGTTTTATTAGTTTTAGGAGAGCCAAAAAGTTGACTGGCTTTTGGCAGTATTTTGAAAGTGGGCCAGCTCTCCCATTTTTGAAAGTGGGCCAACAATTTTTTTGATGTACAAATGCATATGGTTTGTTGTACAATAATATACGAGTGTACATTTTGTATTTTTTCAGTGATCAAAATAATGACCATCAGTGTACATTGTGATTTATCCTTATTGCGTTGGTTGTTGTACCTTTTTTTGATTACTAGCTCCACCTACAGTTGCATTTCATATTGAATTGTACATATTGAATTTCATCAGTGAACAAACATCAACACACCAGTGTACAAAGAAACAAAGATTGCAAATTACTCACTTGACATCAGTTTCAGGAATTGGGTTACTTTCAGCTGGGGGGGCTGTCATTGTACATTTTGATTTTGTTAATGAACAACCACGAAGCCAAGAATGTACAAAGAAACATATTAGAATAAAAGTATTCATTTGGCATCCTAGTTACAACAATGTAAATAACAAGAATGTACAAACAAACATCCCAGTAATGTACAATCAATTTCACTTAATGTACAACAATGTAAATAATAAGAAGTATGATGGCGGTTGACATCAAATCAGTTATTAAATGGTGAACAGTAACTGTCAAATCAGTTATTTTTTGAATTTTCGACATGTACACTGGAAGTAAATGAATGTACATTGGCTGTCAAATCAATTACTTTTTGCATGTTCATTGGTGCGTTTTATTCTTCTTGCCTTGCGTTTTGCAGCTGGTGTAGGATGCTCATCCTACACCTCATACCAACATCTACGGATTGCATAGGTACTCCCTTTGTATTTTTTTTTATCTTTCCTACTTTGACTATGCACGTTTGCCAATGCACTTATTCAATCTTAAATATCTTTCGTTACATATTAGTAAAAATTATAATGATTGAATATTAATAAACTACTCATCGAGACGAATCAAACAAGACCCCACATGACTATAACTTTTCTTATATATTGAGAAGAATTTAAAAGATTCTCTCTAATTGTGAATAGTGTTAAGATTTCAAGTGAAAAAGATAAAAAAATAAAGAGGAAGTACATCCTAAATTGTATGTATCCTTTTTTCAAACATTCACTCGTAATATCCGTGACCTCACTTGTGATATAAGTGAGACGTAGACAATTGATTTGATCAAATAGTTTGAATATCAAAACCAATAGATGCTAGTATACGTCAATAGATGCTAGTATACGTCAATGGTGCCGTCCTCGGGTGTGCTTCATGCTCGCAAATTAAAGAGTTGGGACTTCTTTAAGAGGCGACTAAGAAAAGAAGAACAAGAAAATCAAGATCATGGATATCTTGTGTTCATTCTACTAAAGAAGTTACAAATATTATTCTTATAAAAATAAAAGTTACAAATACTAATTAAAAATATACGGGGGTTTGAGAAGTGGGGGTGGTGAAGTTACCAATTAATTAAAAATTGTAAAAAAATAAAGACATTCAGTGTTGAACAAATCTAACATTAACTATGTTCATTCTAGACTATTGACCAAATTACCGGTCTTGAATTGCTGGCTTTCACGGAACTTTCTAGTGATAGGTGTGACTTTTTCATTCTTTTTTGAAGCAACGAAAAAAAAAACAGTTTTGCATAAATAAAAGAACAGTTAATTCAAATGAAAAACAAATTACACAGGTAGCAATTAGCATGCTCTCAAAAGTGATGAAGTATATGGCGGCTCAACTTCTGTTGCAAGGTAGTGTATGAACCTAGTTGTGAAACAACTTTGATTCAATGCTATAGTAAAGATAATAGAGCGGCGGACTTGTTGCAATAAAATAACATCTCCATTAAGTCCTAACTAAAGTGCCTCTTAGGATCCAAGAGCAAGATGCTCGGGAAGTGTTTCTACCACGCTTTGTTTTTATAAAGTGAAGAAAACAGACTCGTATAAATTATTTTTAGAATTTTGAACTCTAAATGTTGATTATGTACTTATAAATATACCCGCCATATCTTATTGTTGTTGCTTGCTTTCTTTCATAATATTGCAAGATAAACTTTTCCATTAATATATCTATAATTACATAATTGTGAATATTATCAAATTCGATAATTTGAAAATACATGTTGGAAAATTTGGAAACATCAACATGATAATATTTCTTAATTTGATTACCTGCCTCAGGTAATACAAAACTTGTAAATTGTCATAAAATTAGCGATTTTAGAAACCACATTACATAGGTAAATAATCTATATAACTATCCTATGCAACCCGTATTTTTTTGAGAATTCAATCTACATATATACTAAAGTTTCTTATGTTCTCTTTTACTTATTTCTAGAAACATTTATATTTGTAATACAAGGTTATACAAATGAATATTCGAAAGAAAAATGTGGGATGCAGTGCTTAAAGGAGTTTCACCTCTATAACATCGTCTTAAAAATTGTTAGTTATAATTATAATTTATAAATTAGGGGTTATTTGAAACAAAAGTGTAATAGAAATATCATTTTAGAAAACTATTCCCTCCATCTTTAATTACTTGTTGCATTGTTGTGGGCACAAGTATCTAGGAAAAGAAAAAGATGTGATTGAGACCATAATTTCATGGGAAAATGACAAATATGGGAGTATTGGCACTTTTTGGCGAGAGTTGCCCTATTCTTTTGGACTTATCTGTTTAGTTCAGTTTCTCGCGGTTCGGTTCAATTCAAACTAGAGGTGGTCATGAGCCGTGTCGGGACTTTGGCAAAAAAAGTGGCCCATTTCGGGCCAAAGCCTCTGGTCGAAATTTATGCGCCAGAACCCGCTAATTCGAGACAGACCATGCGGTCTTTTCGACCATTTTCGGGCCATGCCAAAAATGAACCTGCTTTGTCATATTAAATTCGCTCGTGGCTCGGTCTTTTTGCCCAAAAAATTTGGCTAGACCGGGCCTAACCGCAGGCCGTAAAATCGTGCCCAGAGTCCGTTCATTATCAGGCCGAGTCGGGCCAATGTTGATCACCTCTAATTCAGACACTCTCTCATATCCAACTTTCTCGCAGTTCCATTTATCGCATTCAGTTTAGTTTTTCGCAGTTCAATTTAATTTAGTTCAGTCCAGTTCTTGCAATCCAAAAGAACGAGGCCGTAGTGAAACGCATAACTCTTTCAAATAAGTATAATTTTAAATAAAATTCAAAAGGAAGTTAATAAAAAGTTTGACCTGCTATCAGAGACAATATTGTAATTTATAAACCCATGGTTGTGTATCAAAAACACTTGTTTGTGTTTAACCAACCCATGTTTATGTGTTTGAGCACTTGTTACTTACAAAACAACCCTTGTTGGTGTGAAGTTCAGTGTAATTTTTGTCAAAAAGTCAAACGGTGGTTTTTGACAAAAAGTAAAAGTTGTCTCGATTTGTGCGTTTTTGCTTGCTTTTTCCTCGAAAAAATGCAACCTTATTTTTATGAAAACACATGTTTGTGTGTTTAAAACACTTGTTATTTATACATCAACACATGTTTGTGTATCTTATACACTTGTTATTTACAATTCAACCCCTGTTTGTGTTTGTTAATATGCTAAAATTACAACCTTATTTCTGATAGTAGGCAAGGTGCCCTCTAACGGATACAGGTTTATCACTCCTCATAACATAACAGATGAAAGTAGTAGTCGTAAAAAATTTGCCAAAAAAAGGTTGATATGTTTGTCTTGTCAACCTCCGGATTTGACCATGTAAAACAAGCAGTCGTGTAGCCAGCTCGGCTAGTGGGTTCCGCGATTGCACGGATTCCAAGGAAAAGCTACACACTATTTCCAGATTGTGGGTCCTACAAATTCGCACGTTTGTTCTAGGGATGTGATTCGACCACGTGGACTAATCTCAGCCGTCGTAGTGGTTTTACTCGACTGTCACCGACATTCACTTAACACGAAACAGCTGTCAACGATAGGACGTGTTTAGGCCCACCAACCAACGTGGACACGTCAGATTGACACGGTCCCACGTGTCAAAACGCGCAATAGTCACAATGACATGTGTCTTTTCTTTTCTTTTTCTACTGGGACCCACCATTCCGTTTCAACGGTTTCTCTTTCCGTTTAGATGGTAGTTATATTTTTTTTATCTTTCCTACTTAAACTACATGCGCCAATTTATTTATTTGACGTTAAATATATTTTTCATTATGCATTAGTAAAAATTATAACGATTGAATAATTATAAAGTATTCATTGAGATGAATTAAACAAGATTACACATAACTAGGGGTGTGCACTGGTCCAGGATCGGACCGGAACCGGCTGGACCGGTGGATCGGAATCCGGGGTTTTCTTGGACCCGGACCGGAATTTTTTTTTAAAAAAAAAGTCTTTTTTATTTTATTTAAATATATTTATAAATTATATACATTAAAAATTAATAATTTTAATGTCAATAATCCTAAAAGAATAAATAGTAGGTTTTTAAGTTTCTAACTTTCTACCATTTAATTTTTTTTTTTAACATATAATTTTTTTTTTACTAAAATAATAGAAATTCCGGTCCAACCGGTCTGGATCGGAATTTTCCGGGTTTGGACCGGACCGGACCGGACCGGTGGACCGGAATCCTGATTTTCGGCGGACCAGGGACCGGACCGGAATCTCCGGTCCAAATTCCGGTCCGGTCCGGACCGGTTTGTGCACACCCCTACACATGACTATATTTTTTCTTATACACGGAGAAGCATTTAGAAGATTTTATTTAATTATGAATATTGTCGACATTCTAAGTGAGAAAGATAAAAAGACGGAGTAGTCCATTAAGGTGAAAAAGGTTAAAAATTTATTCTATTTCCCTGATGATTTGTCTCATTTTGAGTCTTATTTTCATTTGTTACAACTTCCTCCGTTTATAGTGCATCATAGTGAAGGTGGAGGAGCACCAAGCTAGGAATGTAGTGAGAGAAAAGTTTGTTACATACTAAAGTAAGGTAATTCAAGCGGTGAAACAAAAAAATAGTGGTCCCCTCTTAGGGTCTGTTCTGTTCAACTTATTTTGTCTTATCTTATATTATCTTATCTTATATTATCTTATTTTATCTTATCTTATCTTATCTTATCTGATCTTATCTTATCTTATCTTATAAGATAGTTTATTGTGTGTGTCTAACATCTTATTTATCTTATCTTATCTTATCTGATCTTATCTTATCTTATTTTATCTTATCTTATCTGATCTTATCTGATCTGATCTTATCTTATCTTATAAAATCTTATATAAGTTAAAATAAGTTGAACAGAACGGACCCTTACTTTTTAGTGACATAAATGTAATACTATTAAACTTTTTTTTTTTTTAACTATTTTGAACCTGGCTACACTTGTTGCGACTATTATAAATAAGGAAAGTTATGCATTTATTGAGAAATGGAGGAAGTATTTTATATTAAACTATATTAATGAATGGATATATAATTTTGTCTTTTTATATTTTATAATATATGAGCAAAAAAAGAGAGAAATTGTGTGGATAACGAAATTTGGGAAATCTTTTAAGTAGATATCAATAAGTCAATAACAATAGATTTACATATTTTGGTTGAGAACTAATAGAAGTAGTTAGTCGAGATGAATAAGAAAAGAGATTATATTGAGTGAGATAAATATATTCCTTTTCTTCATGAATGGCATGCAAAATGCTTCATAATAGCATGTTTCGTTGGAATATTCCAAATTTTCCATTTATATAAGAAACAACTGTGTTTGGTTGAAATTTTGAAACGTAATGTTAGTTAATTGTCGCCTTCAATGTAATAACAAACTAATTAACAAATGAAATATAGCCATAGGCTTGTTAACGTGGAGACATGAGTTGATTGAGGTGCTATCTGATATCCATATATATATGCGTTAGTTAAGAAACTATATTAGTTGGATTGTTTCTTCTCTAATTAAGAAATTCATGGGTTGGTACCATTGCCAAGCCTATTATGATAATACAACCTGTGTTTTTCTAAGTTAATTACCTCCACCATACAGAATCTTCCATACATCCCTTTCACCGTTAAATCTTTCATTGCATGTTATACAAAATTATAGAAAATACACTGGAAGTTCGGAACGAACCTAGCTAGTAAGATCTTATCAAAATGGGTAGAACTTAGAAAAATGGAGAACCTAGATAGTAATTACAATTTATGAAGAAAATTATGTATTTGGAGATGCCTGATAAGCATTAGATTGACATTTTTTTGATACAATCTTCATAAAATAATCTATCAAATTATTAGTATTACCATCATTTTTTACCACATATATATCAAACCCTTTATGTGTTAATAAAAATGAAAAAATTAAACTCCTTTTAGTCTTTAATTTGTACTATGTACTCCCTCCGTCCCAAAATATAGTTACTGTTTCTTTTTGCACAGTCTCTAAAGCGTACCTTTGACCTATGATATCTTCTATTTCGTATTAGTAAAAAATATAAAAAGTTGATATTATAAACGTACACATTGAGACGAATCTAACAAGACCCCATATGAGTATGTTTTTTTCTATACAATAATGAGAATATTTAGTCAAAGTTTGTAAAATTTGACTCCCAAAATAGAAACAAGAACTATATTTTGAGACGGAGGGAGTATTATAATAATGAAAGATATGAATAATTTACTGAAAATAAATGTTTAAAAGTAGATAAACTATACAATGGTATAAAACGATGAAATGTTAATACTACCTTCTATTATTTTCTAAAGCACTTCTATTATGAAATGTTAATACACCTTAGAAAATCTGCCAACCATTACCGAGTGGCGAGTGGCCCGAGCTCAAACAAACGTTTGGTTTGCTTGCTTGAGGAGTTGAGGTTGGCTCGTGAAACATTGTCATGAAGACCCGCTATGACTTAAGTAATTGCTTGCTTGCAGATTCCCCTTACAGTCAAGCCTATATAATAATACAACAGTATTTAACTTATCTTGATAAGTTAACTCCTAATATATTTCAATAGTTATAAGAGTAAATTTTAATAAGTGTAGAAACTTTAAAATTATTTATAAAAAACATAACATAATCTTGATTGATGTAATTGGTACACCAACTCTTCAATTTATCATATGAATTGTTACGATATCAATTGCAGGTTCTGAGAAATTGAGTTTCTTACCTATCATTTTCCTTCACTTCAAAGGTCACCCATCAACATGTCATAAAATCCAAGCTCACCAAATAAAAACACAATTCAGACTCATAATTAGCTAAAATATGATTAATTATTGATATCAATTGCAGGTTCTTAGAAGTTGTTTTTAGCATTAAAATAACACTTGATTAGTATAAGTATGAATAATGTTAAGTTTGTTACGGAAGTATATACATCATATGTTTTCCTTAAAAGAAATATCATATCCTAACATAAAACATACTTCCTCCATTTCATTATTATTGCAACATCATCCATTCTTGTCAAAAAAAAATCACCCATTGGCACATTATTTAAGAAAATCATGTACTGTAAATAGAAAAGAGATAGAGATAAATAACAAGTGGGACCCATGTGATAGGATAAAGGTAAGAGAGAGAGAATAATACCAAATAAAGAAACGTTGTAATTAATGTGAAATTTATAAATAATGAAAACATTGCAATTAATAAAAAATATATTAAATGAAGTTCTAACATCTCCAAAAAAATAATTTAGATACTGATAAAGAAATCGAACGAACTCAAAATAGAAAAAGAAAAAATATTTCCAACCAACAAAACCATAGCCATCAATGGTGTAAGCAAAAACTTAACCCCATAAAACAAACAAAAAAACGTGTTTTAAAAATACACTCAATTAGACTTTATATTACTCCAAAAAATTCAGTTGGTGACATTAGGGCATACAAGGTAGGTGGTTAGTTGAAGGAATATATAAATATAAATAAACTTAGGTATATTTCCATGAAAATTAAATTTATAATGAGAAAAGTTCCAAGTTATTGACTTGGTGACCACGACTCTTTTAATTTCCAAAAAGTCTTATATAAACCCATTCCAAAATTGGAGTTTCCCTTCTTTTTTTCCCTTTTCTCTTTCTTTCTTCTTTCATTTTTGTGGTGTACGTCTCCTCTGTCTTTCTCTGCTGCTGCTGCTTCTCGTTCTCTGTGTTTGTCTCTAGGCTTCTTTCTGTCCTTCCCTCTTATTGCTTTGACTAATCAAGCTATATCTTCCTTCCATTTATTGCTGCATTGCCAAAAAAAATTTTTGCTTGTGCATTTTTCTTCCAGGAAATATACCTCAGGTTTGTCCTAAAAATCCTCTGTTTTTATTTTTTTCATTTGCAAAGTTTTGATCTTTTGCGTATTTATCAAGAAATTTGTTTATGGGTTGTTTGATTCTGTTTGTGGGTAGTTGTTTTTTTTGACATTTTTGATGTTTTTGCTTAAAATATTTTGTGGGTTTTTTTGTTTCTTGTTGTGGGTATTTCTTGCTTTTCCATGTTTCTTTGTTTTACATTTCAAGACATGGCATTTTAATGGAAGTTGGTTATCTTTTGCTTGAATTTCATACCATATGTGTTAAAATTTTGTACATTGGGATAAGGGGGGGGGGGTTATATTTTCTAGGACTTTTTTAGTTCTAATATTCATTGTTTTTCAGAAGGGAATGAAATTGGAAAGGTACATAGAAAATGACAAGATATGCCTAAATGGGTTTCTCATATTGCAAAGATTGGGTCTTTTTTGTCCAAATATTGAGACTAAATCCAAGGCAAAGTAGCTGTATACCTTTTTAACTCTTAGTATATTAGCACAAGGCCCACTTCATGTCTGTTTCTTGGTTTCATTTGATGCCAACTTTTTATGTTTGTTTTTGTTCTTGATCTTTTTCCTCATATTGTCGTTCATTTTAGACCACTTGTTTCTATAATCTACAAGAGGGAAGAGAGAAGATGAGAAAGAAAACAATGATGTTGACATGGATGATCTCTTTCTTCCTTTCTAAAAGACAATTGGTGTCTCATGATAATACCAATACCAAGTTCTTATTTTTGGGAGTGTATTACCCCTTAAATTAATTTATATAATTTGGTTTACATTTGTAGGACCCTTGCCCTTAAATAGTAGCTTATGTTGTTCCCAAAGGTCATTGATCTTTCACAGGACTGAAAGAATGACCTACACTATTTTCTTTGTCATGTGAAAATATGACACCCTTTCCGTTTCTTGTATGTGGTGTGAATGAATCTTCCCAAATTTTGCATCTTTGATGTATAGTCATGAATCAATTTTTGTAGGTCATATCAATTGTTTACTTGATGTGGGAGTGCTTATAATTGTAGGGTACCCAAGTTAAGATCAACTTTATTTTTAGGACATAAGTATTTTGTTCAAGACATTAACTTGGATCTCTGATGAGGGATCCTTTAACTGTGTTTGTTTTTCTTGTTCTTTTATTAATAATCAATTGAAATGAAGTTGCCATGGATTTGATCAGTGTTACCAAATTTGCGGTACGAGAATGAGTATGGGAACGCAATTTGCTATCTAGTCTTGTAAAAAAAATAGCCCAACAGTATACTATTTGCATGTAATAGTTCGCCTTTTTATAGATCTTAGTTCGCACTAGGTTTAGCAAATTAGGTAATAATGGCTTTGATATAATGATAAAGAGCTAACAATCATTTATACGATTGGGAGACAGATGGATTTAACAAATTCTTGTTAATTGATGAGTATTATTGAGTTGTTATCATTAGTAGTAATTAGTTTTTCCTTTGGATGTTAATGTTAATTATGACTTTAACTATAAGTGGGAATGCAAGTTGGACCACGCTTAGGTTGAAGATGATTTTAATTGTGTGTGGGAACTGAGAATTGACTGAAGTAAAAGCAATTGATTTAGCCTTCTAAAGTTCAGCTATATAGAATTAGAAACTTGGAGCATATTGGGCTTTATATAGTCCAAAATGGTATAGTAGTTTCACTGATTCCATTTCAATGATAACGTTCCATAGGAATTTCACTTTTCATTTTCTCTTTACTTTACTTAGCTTGTACTAAGTGGTACTACTATTTGTTGAAGCAACATGTCATGTCTTTAAATCCTGATTCTTGTTTCCTTGTGTCTTCACATGTTCCTGTCTCGTAGCTTGAACATGTAATTTGGTCTTTTAATGCCGATTCTTAGTCTTCGATGTTGTTATTTATATTCCGTGCATTGTGATTAGTCTTCAGTCATGAATACATGTGTGAATCCAAGATAGATTATGTTTTGTTCTCAAGCTAATTGGTAATATAGTGTTGCTTATTACTCTTGTCTTGTTTGATGCAGAGGAATTGAAAAGTTCTTTTAACCTTCAAGGTCAAATTTCAGTGTTTTTTTGCTGTCTCTGAAATGAGAAGGTATGGGACAGATTGCTACTATAATTCATTGCTCTTTCTGTGTTTTAGCAACATTCCTTTTTTGTATTCTGCTAACCAGACTACAACAATTTCAGTTTCCAGGATCTCTGTGCTTGATGGACTGCTTCCCGCCAAACAGTGACAAGAAAACTTTAAAGAAGTGGTTTTTCATTGACAAAACAGTTGGATAAAACAGTTATTTGTTGTTGTAGATTGGAGTTCAGCCTTATTATTCCCCCCTTGAATCCTTTTTTCATTGAAACCCTTATAAATAGTTCGTCTAAAAACTCTTTGACTTCTGCTACAAAACTGGATCCAATGGACCTTAAAACTCCTGTTCTTGCTGATCCTGCACCTATCAAAAAGTCGAGATTAAGCATGCATTCTAGTATTTTGCCCTACTCACCTCAACCACAAAGAGCACTCTTTGCAACGGGAATGCTCTTGTCGATTCCTAGGAAGAAAACTGGTGTCTTAGATGATGTTCGTACTGCTGCTTGGCTGGATTCCATGAAATCTTCATCTCCTCCACCAAAGAAGTTTGCTTACGATACTAATGCTGACCAAGATTCATCTGATGTTGATGTTTCTTATCGTTCATGGACGGTATGTAAATCTCTTTTTCATTTGATCTCTAGGTCCACTGTTATTTACTTGATGCAATATTTTGAATTTCTTTCATTTTACAGCTCAATTATCCATCAGCACTGACATCATTTGAGCAAATCACACATTTTGCCAAGGGCAAGAGGCTTGCGTTGTTTTTGGACTATGATGGAACTTTGTCACCCATTGTAGATAATCCTGACTTAGCTTTCATGTCTGATGATGTAAGTATTAGTTACTTCACTTACCAAGATGTGGACATTATATCAATTTTAAAAATTTCTTTTCTTTAAATAGCCCTTGAATTAACTGGCAATGATCTTCCTCAGATGCGCTCTGCTGTCAAAGACGTTGCTAAGCTGTTTCCAACTGCAATAATCAGTGGAAGAAGTCGTGATAAGGTATTTGTTTTTTTTTTTTGGAAAGTAATTTTTGCATTTCTCTCTTTCAGTTCTTGCATTTTTAACCATCAGTTATTGCATTCACTGGCATGTCCTGAACCTGCTCGCGTTGTTCATGCAGGTTTATGAATTTGTAGGATTGACTGAACTTTATTATGCTGGTAGCCACGGGATGGATATTATGAGCCCTGCTAAAGGCTCTGCTGGCTTTAACGGCCACCCTAACTGTGTCAAATTAACTGACAAGCAGCAGGTATATGTTCATAACCTTACCAAACAACCCAGGAGAGTTTAATTTGGGGAAGATAGACCATTAGGGAAATAGCTGACATCTACTTTCCATTTTGTTTGTTAACTGCTACAGGGTAAGGAAGCTGTCCTCTTCCAGCCTGCGAGTGAATTTGTGTCTATGATCGAGGAGGTAATGCTACCGTTTTTCTTAGTTAACATGTGTGATGAACCATGCACTGCTCTTATGCCGTAAGAAATGATTTTATTTCTTCAAATTTAATGCAGGTTTTTATATCCCTTGTTGAGACTACTAAAGAAATTAAGGGTGCGACGGTTGAGAACAACAAGTTTTGTGTTTCTGTTCATTACCGCAATGTAGCTGAAAAGGTAAAAATTTTGCCTTAAGGGAGTGTTTGGTTGGAAGGAAAACATTTTCCTGTCATAGTTATTTTCTTATTTTCTTTGTTTGGTTTGTAAAGGGTGGAAAATAGTCCTCCCAAGGATGGAAATTAATTTCCTTTTTAGAGGTAGGAATGCCAAATTTTTCTCTCTATACCTTACCTTCCTCTTTTTCTTCTCCCATCCATTCAACCAAACAAAGCCTAAGTCACATCACTAGCATTTCTTGGTTTACTTTTTTCTTTTTCCTAGTGTTTTATATGTTTCATGTTAATGTGATAGGATTGGAAGACCATTGCCCTGCGTGTCTACGCTATACTAAAAGAGTACCCACGTCTTCGACTGACTCATGGACGGAAAGTTTTAGAGGTCCGTCCTGTGATTGATTGGAACAAGGGAAAAGCTGTGGAATTCTTACTTGATTCACTAGGTGAGGATCTTCTACTTCCCTCCCTAAATTTTTAGTTTTTTACTAAAAAGGAAAAGAAAAAATGAACACTATCAGGATCAGCACTGTATGGTTTTTAACCTGATACTGGAATTTTACTGCAGGGCTTAATGACTGTGATGATGTGCTTCCAATTTATGTTGGGGATGATAGAACTGATGAGGATGCATTCAAGGTAAATTTGTGCTTAAGATGAATAGGATATGAGTTTGATTACATGAATATTTTCTAAATCCATATATTATTGTCAAGTGCAGTTCCTGAGAGAGGAAAATAGAGGTTATGGTATTTTGGTGTCTTCTGTTCCCAAAGAAAGTCATGCATTCTACTCCCTGAAGGAACCATCAGAGGTAAATGCCTAATGCAATAATACTTTTCACATCATTGTAACTCCATTGCAGATATGATTGAGGGTTAAAAATGCGAAGTCATCTATTCTTAAGGGATTTTAAAATCATTTTATAACCTATGTTACTCGGGCTTTTCATGCTACTTTAAGTATCCATGTTAGATCCTGGATATTACCACACGTGTACGTCTATGAACACTTCAACATTTTAGTTAAGGTCAAAATCATGGAAAATTTTCAAAAATTACTTGATTAGAGACTTGCACACCAAAAAGGCAAAAAGTGTGTGGCATATGCACTCGAGTCCAAGTAATATAGCCTCTAATGCCCTGATGCCATTAAGATTGAATCTTTTTGCTAATCCCTGACATGGATTTACATACCGAGATCTTACTAGTTTTTACTATTTTATTTTTTTGCAGGTTATGGAATTTCTCAAGGCACTAGTGACTTGGAAGCTGAGTTTACTCTAGTTTAACCACAAATTAGAAAAGTAAATTCTAACATTACATATATATATCCTAAAAAAAAGAAGAAAAAAAAGAACCTTTCAGAAATATATACAATATGAGAAGGTTCATACAAAAAGGAGTGCAAGCACAACTGGTTTTTGGTACAAGGCTCGCCGAGGAAGAAGCTTCATCATCATCTTCTTTGGGACCAATTTTGTCTGTAAAAGTCTATGTCTGCAATTTTTTGTAAATCCCTTTTTCTTTGTGTATGTGTTAAGCCCTTGTATTTAGAAGCAGCTTATGAAGGTGCTTAATTTTCCCTCTATAGCTTAAGTTTAGTACCTTTGCTTCCAAGTGTAGGGTAGTCAGTTTCGAATATGGATTTAATCCCATATATCATAGGTTATTATTAGGTTGGTAAAACTTAAACTAGGCTGCAAATTTTTTCATTTGTGAAATATCTATTGTTCTATGTCAGAAAGAAATTTCTACATGCTCAAGGTGGTTAAGAAAAAGAAGAAAGGATAACCAGGAAAGAATGAGGAGATATATGATGGGACTATTGTTTATTTTTGTTCCAGTTTCTAGAGAGCCATTTTTTTGGCAAGGTTTTTATATTACAGATCCTGCTGTTTTGTGTCAGTCGTGGTTGTCATTATGTGTAATTCGATGTTATTAATAATAGATCAATATCAACGTCATTTATGTGTTTTTTTCTTTTCTTTTCTTTTCTTTTTTGTGGTCTTACTGGAAATACTTGACTACTAGCTTGTAATTTCCAAAAACTTGGAGCTAATAGCTCAACCATTGGAGTAAAAAGCAAGTTGTAG
Organism: Beta lomatogona; assembly: GCA_947646795.1. Taxonomy (NCBI): domain Eukaryota; kingdom Viridiplantae; phylum Streptophyta; class Magnoliopsida; order Caryophyllales; family Amaranthaceae; genus Beta; species Beta lomatogona. The sequence goes on from CANSNZ010000949.1 coordinate 12,446,628, forward strand.
CTTAGAAATATGATGTGGCAAATAAAGTTACAAAGGTTGTAGCTTCTCATTGTAGTTGCCTAGGAGATTACAGAAAACTTTCTTATAGTAGTCCTTAATTTTTGTTCCCATTGTTCGTGCCTTGAATTTCTTTCTACTATCCATTAATTCTCCTACTTTCACTTCATTTCTTAATGGGTAATTAACTTTTCCTTTTAATTATAATCCACATTCTTTAAGATCGTATGACACCTCTGTTTCTTGAGGTGAAATAATGGCATTAAGCTTGTTGATCACGTTTCTTGACGTCAAATCCACATTCCAACAAGATTACATGATTGTAAATAGAAAGAATTCTTCATAAGTTCACCGTCTTCGAGTCAAGAGCTGGTGATGAGTTATGGCCTTATGGGTAATTCACCAATCATCTTTGACATTCAGCGCGAACTTGACGAGCCAATTTTCGAATTTTTAGTCAAAGAAAAAAAAAACATAATTTTTTTTATGGAGGCTCTTCCACATGACACGCGGATCGAGCGACGTATAGACCCCTTTGTTAAACAATCTTGTATGAGCCAGACACAACACGACTTTTCGTTGACCTATTTTAGACCTGATACAAGCTCACTGACCTTAAACATTTCTTTTGTTCTTTCATTGCTCCTCTCTACTTCATGTCCATTGCTACAACATGTTGTAGCTCTTTGTTGAAGACAATGTTCTTAGTTGAAAACTGTTGGGACTAATGTAGAAATAAGTGTTATTGGTTGTGAGATTAATTCTCTCCCTATTTTGTGGGGAAGCATTAATCATAAAGCAAGAGAAATTGTAGGAAAATAAATAATGTGCGTCATTGTTTTTTAGAGAACATTCCTTATTTAGCATTCCTAATTTAGCACTTGTGTGATTATATAATGCTTAGGTTGTAATGTAGAATTAGAAAATTCACATCATACAAGTTTAGTTTAAGAAAAGTGTATTTTTCTTACATTACATTTATTATTTCCTTCATAGTGGTTGTTTGTTTATCCCTAAAATATTTTTTATTTGTCAGGTATCGATTTCATATTATCTAGTAGAAGTCAAATTTCCGCTACGAGCTCCAACAATTGGTATCAGAGCAAACGTCATAATATTAAGTGGTTAAATTTTTTATTTTGAAAAATAATTATAATGGCGTCTACTAGTGGAATGGTAAAAGTTGGGAAATATGAAATTGAAAAGTTCAATGGAAAAAATGATTTTTTCTATTGGAGGATGCAAATGAAAAAGTTGCTTATATCACAAAAGTTGCACAAGGCATTAGCGGGAAAAGAACAAAAACCCGAGGACATGAAGATTGAGGATTAGGAAGAGTTAGATCTTGAAGCACGAGCGGCTACAATCTTATGCCTTGAGAGGGATGTTGCATTCTTGGTGAATGAAGAAGCAATGGCTGCTGGTGTGTGGTCAAAGTTAGAGACAAACTTCATGACGAAAACTCTAACAAACAGAATCTATCTAAAATCCAAATTGTATACATGGCAAGACGGGAGAAGGCACCTCATTCCAAGAGTATATCAATAAGTTTGATAGGATTATATCAGACTTAAAGGATATAGATGTGAAGGTAAATGAAGAAGACCAAGCACTCATGCTATTACTTTCATTACCAAAGTCCTACGAAAATCTGGTTCAAACATTGATGCTTGTCGGTGATACTCTAACCATGGATGAGACTAGAACGTTGCTTTTAGCGGATGACCTTCGAAAGGTTGCTACAAGTGGAATGATGTTTAGTAATGGAAGAGAATACAACGAACAAGCTCAGGTATTGTTTGCAAACAGAGGAAGGACTAATGAAAGAGGACGAGGCAAGGGAGGAAAGTCTAGATCAAAATCTAGACCTCTTGTGGAAAGACCATGCTTTTAAATATGGTGAGCTTGGTCATTTTAAAGCTAAATGCCCAAACATATTCAAGAAGAACAACAATGACAATTCCAGAGGAAAACAACAAGAAAAACAAGAGGTGAGTTATGTCTCGAATGGTGAGGATGATTATTGTTACTCGGTTTCAGAACAATGCAATGAGATATCTAGTAAATGGATGCTTGATTCAGGAGCATCTCACCATATGTGTCCAAACAGAGCATGGTTTAAAACTTATCAAAGTTTGGATGTGTAATACCTCGACAATTCTCTCTTTTCTAAAATATCTTTTAATATAAAACATAGAGAATTATCAAAGTATTATCGCCCGTGTGAAAACGTATCGGCTTATTCAGAATTTTGCAGCGGAAAACAATAATAATAAACTTTATAAATAAAACTTAGTCAACAACAATGACAACTCCAAAACCAACCAACAAAACCAAATTCAACCTTAAAACCAAACCAAACCAACTATGAAAAGTATAACACAAAAGTATTGTAAATAAACTACACAAGCTCTCCAATCCCGAACCCAATGATGCATCATCTCCAAACATGTAGATAGACAATGTACTATTGATCCCTAGAGACTGTTCACCAAAATGGGTCATCACAGGATCAATAAGGCAAAGCCATGATCAACATACACAACAAAAGCACGTAATCAGCAATCCTAAACGAATAAACAATCCTAACAAATAAACAATCCAAACATGATACTAATAAATAGTAAGCAGGAATGAATAATAATATAATAACTTGTAGATAACTTTTACTGAACTAAACTTTAACAACATTCTTATTACTTTAAATGGAATAGTCAATGGACCGAGTTGTCTAACTAAAACCAGCCTTCCTTTTGGAAGACGAATTACGGGCGCGACTCCGTATTCTCATGACCTACGATATCGATAAACCTTTTTAAATAAAAACAGGACACGGTGATCAATCCGGCCCCAGAAAAAGCCATGGCCGGCTCACCATGTACCCCAACTCCTAATTGTCCAACATCTCAGACGTGCACCTATCTAAAGCTATTGCTATCCAGTTTCACTTTACATGATTTACCAGTTATTACTCGTTTGGACTCACAAGCAACACCTATAGCAAATTCAACAAACAATCACAACTTTCTTTTTATCTTAGGATTAGATAAGTGATCACATAACTTAACAATCCAAGATTAATACCAACTTTAATTCAATCTTTCTTATTTGTTGAACCTAGCCAACAACCAAATTACCTTTCATAGGTATATATATATCAACTTACCAAATAAGGCCCTCGGTCCTTATAAAGCAGTGAAGTGCTCAAAAGGGAACAATGATCAATCATGATGCAATGCTAATAAATATATTAATTCCCCAATGTGAATTAATAAAATAAAGTTCCCAACCCACATGCACTAGTAGAAAAATGCAAATTTGCGTCAGTCTATGTGCTTCGCACGCTAGAAGCACTGACGCAAATAGCCTTTTTGCGTCGCACATTAGAGAACGTGCGACGCACAAAATGACAGTAGATGGTGGTAGGGTCATTTGCATCGCACGGGGATGAGAACGCGACGCAGATCACGAACATGATTTGCGTCAAACACAACTATTGTGCGACGCAGATGGCTGGATCCCATGATTTGCGTCGCATGGTAAGGTGTTGCGACACAAATCATTTTCGTCTAAAAGCTGATGCCATTAAGTCATGTGCGTCGGACATTGAGGCTCGTCCGACGCAAATGGTGCTTAGAAGATCTCGCCCCATCTCCTAAAGCCCAATCAAAGCATACCTAATAAATAAATCTCGCCTAAGAGCGTGCTTCTCCTTCAGTCGTTTCTCTCTCTCTCTCTCTCTCTCTCTCCTCCTCTCTCTTTCATTTTTAAGGCCTACTTCGAATTCCTTTTACCACCACTTCTCCTCTTTCTTCATCAACACTTCATCAACAAAAGGAGTCCATTGCATCTCTGGCGAATTTCGAATTGAAGTTTGCGAATTTCTCGTTATCGCCGTAAAAGGAGGCCAAATTGAAGTTCGAATTTCTGGCGACAAAAAAATGATAAATCTCCGGCGAGCCTTTTCTCTCTCACTTTGACAGGTTCGATTTTTTTTTCAATTTTTAAATCTGTTTTTACAATTTCGTAGTCTACAATTTTCTGTTTTTAGATCTACAATTTCGTTTTTTTATTTTTTAGATCTAATTTTCTGTTTTATCTTATTTGTTGGCGTTTATCGTAGTCTACAATTTCGTTTTTTCATTTTTTAGTTCTAATTTTCTGTTTTCATTTTCAGATCTGAAAATTCATTTTTTCATTTTCAGATCTGAAAAATAAAAACGTTCTAGATTCAGTTCATGCATCTGAAAATTATGGCATTTTGTTTTTTTATTTTTTATATTTGATTTTTTATTTAATTTTTTTTGGCATTTATCCTAGTCTTGGAATTTCTTTTTAATTCTCAGTTATGAAATTCTTATTTTCATTTGCAGATCTGGATTTGGTTCTTTTCGAAGTCTTATTCGTCGGAAAACGTCGGCTGCTGCTCACTTTCTTCCTCTATTGTTTTAGATTCAGTTTTAGTTTTACATTTTTTTTTTTTTACATATTTGCAATTTAATTTGTTTGTATCCATTTTACATATTTTTGTCTCTCATTCTAAATCGATTATAATGGTTTGTAAATTGTAATACATATTTGACATTTTTAATATAGAAATATGTGATATTAACATTGCCTCCAAATTATTTACATTTTTAATGTTAGTTTCGTTTATCTTATTTTATGAAAATAAAAAAACAACAAAAATATGAAGCTGAAAAAAAAAACAAAAAATATGAACAAATTTACACCTATCTGCGTCGCATGTTGTGTTATGTGCGACGCAAATGAGTGAAGCTGCTTAGTTGGTGCCTTCCCATCTGCGTCGCATGCTTCGCCATGTGCGACGCAGATAATGGACCATTTGCGTCGCACGTAGCGCAGCATACGACGCAAATGACCCTTGTATACAAGGGCGAGGAGTCATCTGCGTCGCACGGTAGGCAGGGTCCGACGCAGATAGCTAGTCAACTGCGTCGTATCATTGTCCTATGCATATCCTTTATTCTCATCTGCGTCGAGACTTGTGTCGTCGGACCCATGTCCGACGCAAATGTGCGCCTCGCATCCGACACAAATCGTCGATTATGTACTAGTGATGCTTGCATCAATCTTCCATAAAAATATGATATAAACCTCATAATATAAATCTCAAAATCAACATGTTTACACAACAGCATAAAACATTAAAAATCCAACATAATAGAAATCATATATGAACTCAACATAGTTCCTAAACATGATACTACATAACTTTCCTTCTTAAAATCATGATACTACATCAATCAACACATAGGTATGTACGTACCTTGTGTAGACAAACTGATAGGCCACTTTAACAATCTTAAAAATCGCCTAGAGAGAATTCTCCGCCTAAAATAACCAATATAAATTCATAATTAATCCCTCATGAATTTACAGCAATAATAAAATACTTTAAATCCTTCTAAAACAAGTTTAAAACCTTACCCAATAATAAAATTTGATTACTAAACCTCCTAGCATAATACTTACTACACTAGTGGTCAAAACCATCATAAAACACCATGAAAACACTCTCTTTAACTTTCCAGCATTATAACATGAGTTAAAACTCCCTTAAAACATATTCAAACATGCTTAGAAACATAAAGATAATAACTTTCATAACTTATAATAAACTACTCTGTTTTTCTAACTTTCAAAACCCTAAAAATTCATGCTTTGATAATTAAAATCTACTTTAAACTCAAATATGCAAATCTAAATTTTATTTCATCAATACACAAATTATATAACTTAGATTCAACAATAAATCATCAACTTATAACTTATAAACATAAACAAATTAAAACAAAACCTAAAAATACAATCTTTGAATAAAACTGAGGAGGAAGAAAAGAAACCAAACCAAAGCAAGAAGGAAGGAAGAAGACCGGCGGCAGCACGGCGGTGGTCGGAAGCAGCGGCCGACGACTTCCGACGGTGGGCAGAAAAGCCGAATGAAAAAAAAAGAATAACGAAAGGAGATAGAAAGCCTATTTATTTTGCACAAACATGTGCAAATTGCCAAAATAAGCATAAAAATGCATAAAAAAACTACTCCCTCCGTTTCCGAATGTTCTTCCTACTTTGACCAATTTCCTCTCACATAAAGATTCCAAATAGGAACAACAAAAGAAAACGGAGGGAGTATAAAAATAGATAAAAAGCGCGAAATTTTATCGCAATCTACCCCCCCTTAAAGAAAACGAGTTACGCCCTCGTAACTCACCTCAGGGAATAAATCAGGATACTTCTTCTTCATTTCAGCTTTGGCTTCCCACATTGCCTCTTCATACTCATGGTTCAACCAAAGCACTTTCACGATATTGACATCCTTATTGCGTGTACTACGCACCTTCTTATCAAGAATTTTCACAGGCCTTTCCTCATATGTGAGGCTACTATCAATTTGGATCCTCTCAGGCTCCAAAACATGACGCTCATCAAGGATATAACGCTTGAGTTGGGAAATATGAAACACCTCGTGCATCTTCTCGAACTCCATTGGCAAAGCCAACCTATAAGCTACCTTCTTAATTCTTTGCAGAATCTCATATGGACATACATATTTGGCACTTAATTTGCCCTTTTTCCCAAATCCCATCACACCCTTAGTTGGTGATACTTTCAGGAACACTTTATCACCTACTTTGAACTCATCTTCTCTTCGTTTTAAATCGGCATAACTCTTTTGCCTATCTTGAGCAGCTTGAATTCTAGCCTGAATCAACTTCACATTCTTGACAGTCTCCTCAATGAATTTTGTCCCCAATACTAAATTCTCACTAAAATCATTCCAGCAAATGGGACTTCTACACTTTCTTCCATACAACGCCTCAAAAGGTGCCATCTTAATACTTGCATGATAACTATTGTTGTATGCACTATCAATCATATCAAAATGTATGCACTATCAAATATCAAAGAGTACCAAGTCAAAATCAAGATCAATGCGACAATTAAGGAACTAATCACACATGAAAGAACATAACTGACACAGATACGTCAGTTTATAGGCACAGAAGCTCACTTAGTTTAAGGTGTCTGCACAATAAAGTTAAATCGAACCAGAGAGAGATCAATCAATCTTACCACAAACAATCAATTGCGAAACAATCGTGCTATAAAGTATCATGCTCAAGATGAATGACGCTTAGGAAATGTAGTAAAATATCATCGAAGTTCTCAAAGAGTGCCAGCAATAGTCCTATAGATGCAACTAAAATGAGATGAAGTGAAATATGAAATGAAATATGCTAATGCAACTAAGAAAGCAGTACAATTTTTTTGGTCACACGTAAACTCCCACTCCTAATGAGCAGTACAAACCGTGCAACAACCTATGAAAGCAATAAAAAAAAACTACTCTAAATGCAACTAACATGTGCTAAGTAATGATGACAAACATCCTCCCCCAAGCTGAATGACACATTGTCCTCAATGTGAACAAAGAGGAATTAAATGAGGGAGAGGTACAACTTACAAAAGGGGTGGGTAATCAAAGGGAGTGTCAAAAAGCATCGACACCTCCACCACAATCGATAGTTGTAATGAGGCAGTGAACTTAGCAAAAAAAAAAATTGGCTATGCTTGTACCTAGAAAATGACTTCATCACACATTAGCAAAGTTAGTCAAACCAAAAAAAAAAAAAAAAAAAAAAAAAATGAACAAAGTCGGGTTGCCTCCCGATAAGCGCTGATTTAAGGTCTTGCATGACCGTTTAAGACTAGTAGATCACTCATAATAGTTCAATGCTCTAAGAAGCTTATCATACGTTCCTGCAAACAACTCAGAGCATATTATATAAGAATGAAAAGTAAAAATGAAAAAAATTTATCCTAAAAAATTACTAAAACTACAAAAAGAAAAATCAAAGGAAAAATTAGATTTACAAGAAGTAGAAAAAAAAAGAAAAATCGTTAGTCTTTTTACATGATTCAAAAGAAAGAAAAGAAAATAATTGTACATTATTTACATTATCATGAGCGTCATTCAAAAGGGGAGAAAGAAGGAACGATGGAGGATATAATAAAGGGGAAGAAGGAATTATATCAAGTTTTTGAGAGAATGGAATATGAGACTCAAAAACAATAGGTGGTACCGATAAAGACTCATAAATCATCTCACGCTCAACTTGACTTTCGTGCAAAGAAGAAATTTCAACCATAGTTTCTTCCTCCTGCAAAACATCCATCACATTAGTCTTTCTTTCCATCTTTTCATCATCCCAATAGCTCTCATTTATTATCCAACCCTCATCATCATCATAAATAAACAACTTGGGGCTAGAATTTTGAGCAGATTGACATTCATATTGGGAAGAGGGGTCAAAGCCATTTAATAATGTCACATCACATGAAGAAAAATCATGAGAAGTAGACTGACAATTAGAATAATAAGGGGGTGGTGTCATGTAAGTTTGGGGTGAAAGAGCATATAAAGACATCTCCCACTCGTAAGTATCCCTAGCCAACCACACAATTAAATCCCAACAATAATTAGGTGCATGGAATAGAAATCCTCCATTACACATAGATTCTACCACCATCCTAGTTTCTTCATTTAACCCCTCATAAACCACTAGGCACATATCCCACAGTTCAATTCCATGATTAGGACCAATATAATCACCAAGCCTATGATAGTATTTCCAAAACGCTTCATTCTCATACTGAGGAAAAGAAAAAATTGCTCTAGAATTACTAGCATGTACATGGTGTTCACAAAACATATGAGGTAATTCAGGAAAACTTATGCAAAAATTGGGAGGATTTTGATATGATGCATCAAAACTGTAAACATGAGAATCCCAAGAATTATTACTATGTTGCCTAGCAAAAGAATTATCCCCATCATCAAAATAGCATGACTCCATGATACACAAAAAAAAATATAAAAAGAAAAAAAAAATTCACCAAAGGGAAAAAAATTATATACAGTTTAGTCTCTACAACAATAAAAACAAAATAAAACAATACCGTCTCCCCGGCAACGGCGCCAAAATTTGATAGGCTGTCGTACACCTGTCAAAAATAATTCCTGCAAAACCTTCTATCAAAGTAGTAGGGTAAGTAGGGTCGAATCCACAGAGAGATGGTTGTTTTAATCTAGCTTTTAATGCATGGAGAAACTAAACAAGATCAGGAATAATGAATTAAAGTTCTAAACTAACCAAACTACGAAAATCAAGCTAAAAAGGATCTAGGGCAATGGTTCACCATGTTCATAACTATAATCTATCAAAATGTCATCAATGATTCAATTAATCAGATATCTAGAGCACATGTTAATCCTACGGTCGGGCATTAACGCTCTCAAATCAACATATGCTAGTACGGTCGCTCAACATAATCAGATTTGCTAATTGTATGTAAGCCTCTAAAGAGTACTATCTCTCGATCTATGACTCGATATTAGCAATATTTAATCAGACAATTGATCAGATTGCAAGATTAACAATAAAAACACTAATCAATTAGAGATATCAATAACTAATCAAACCATTAATAAATATCAATCAAGAATCATAGCATATAAACATGGATTCCCAAACCCTAGAATATAAACTACTCAATCATGAAATAAATAAAGAAATTTAAATCTACAAAGAAAAGCATGATCAAAGAAATCAAAGAAAGAAAAGAGATGAAAATTATAAACTCATGAATTAATGAAGAAAAGAGAAACTAGGGTTTGCCATGAAAAACTAGAGAGAAAAGGAAGAAGAGAAAACTAAACTAAAACCTCAGAATGAAAATAACGTCAGAAAAGATAAGAGATCTTTTGGGGAGAGAGAGAAGACCTATTTATAGTTTTTACAAAACCGGCTAAAAAAGGCAAATTGGGCCGGGCGACGGTGATTAAGGAACTACGACAGAACAACAAATCCGCCCGGTCAACAGGGCTAGCCCTCCCGGTCGGGCGCGCAAGCGATTTTGGCTCCTTTCTCGCCCGGTTGACCGGGCTAACATGCATTGCATCCAGTGAAAATTTCATTTCGCCCGGTCGGGCGGGTAAACAGCGATTTTGCAACAACTTGCGAAGGCTGTATCTCTCGAACCAGAAGTCCATTTGGGGCGTGTGACCTATCGTTGGAAAGCCCTTCAAGTCTAGTTTCCAACTGATACGCTCATGTTATACGGTGTATGTACGTTATTTTGGGTGCACTTCGCTAGAGGTTTTGATCATAATTGTTCACATTTGTATTATACTTAGCCCTTAGCGGAAGTTGGGAGTTATACGAGATAATTAGTGTTAGTGTCATGTGTTTCGAGATTTTGTGGTAAAATGGGTTTGAGTTATATACTTGGAAGTGTTCCTAGGTGTAGCTCAATAGCATTGCACCATCTCAACAACGAAGCAGCCCAAGCACACAGCATCATCGAAGCCCCAAGATCCAAGCCAAGACAAAGAAGATCACCAAGCTCTCGTGCACCACAAGCTTGGCATCATCGCCCAGCTCACGCGTGCACGTCCACCAGCCGCATTGCATGCTCGCCCAAGCAGCAGCCAAGTCGCCCAGCTCTCGCGCATGCTCGCCCAGCGCTCACGCCCAGCAGGTCGCACCTCGCGAGCTAGGCCGCACCTCGCGACCTGGTTGCTCGCGACTCGCGAGCTCCTTCGCCCCTCGCGACCTGCTTTGCCCAGCCAAGTTTGCGGAAGACAGAGTACTCTTCGCACCTCGCGACCTGTACCGCACCTCGCGACCCCTAGGTCGGTGTAATTGTCGGCTGATTTTTATGCTTTAGTATAAATACCAAACTTGTTTTTGGACCTAGGGGGCAGCAGCCACAAGGAGAGGGAGTCTCCAAAACTCCACTCCTCTCTTGTTGTCTTCTCTTTTTAGTTTTTATTTTCTAGTTTAGTTTTTGTAGATTTCAATTATGGGATTGGCTTATGCTATGTCGATTGTAGCTTGAACCGTTCTTGAACGAGATTAATATGGAGCTTCAAGCATTATTGTGAGATCTTTCCTCTCTATTTAGTTTATTTGATTATGGTTTAATTTCTATGATTGCTTTCTATGTTTTTTGCATAATTATGCTAGGAACGTTACTAGTTTGATTGTGTAATTAATCTAATGCTAGATTTAAGAATAGAATCGGATTGTTTTATTCTTTTATCAATTTGTAGCAAACTAGGGAGTAACTTAGATGCAGATCGTCTTGGTTATTGCTTAGGGAAATTGAATTAACTGTTGAATGTTTATCGCTTGTATGACGTTAGCAGGTCTATTGGTTCTCTGTGTTTATTGCTGCTATTGGATTGAACTTAGACGCTATCGATCTAGGTTATCCTTTAGTTAGGGTTTTATAGTCACGCTGATCGTGCTATTCAACTAAGAATAAGGAGAATGCGAGATTAATTCTCAACAATATATAATTATGGAAATAATTAGAGTCGAGGTTAAATGATCGATAATGAATTGAAGTGGATGTTAATCGGATTCAAGATCTTCCTATATTGATTTCTCATTTTGTTTATATGCTAGTTAGTTTTAGTTTGTTCGTAAATCTACTTGAAACCCCCCTTTTGTAATTAGGTTTCTCAGCCCTTAGCTTAATCTAGGTTTTGAATCACGCTGAATATAAAACTCGTCCCTGTTACCCTGTGGATACGACCCCTACTTCCATTATACTAGTTTAGTGTAAAAGAGAGTAGGAGAAATTTTATCTTTGGCCGGGTGCGGTGCACAACGACACATCCGCGCCCGCCCAAATTTTGGCGCCGTTGCCGGGGAAACGGTGTTACTTGTTTGTATTTAGCGTGATTTTTGAATGGTAGTGCTTGTGCTCTTTGTTTTTGGTTGGCCACTCATATAAAGAATTCCCTTTTTGTTTTAGTTTCTAGTTTTCATCTTCCTTTGAACTCTATATATTTCACTTTTGTATTTTGGACAAGAAGCATGGAACTTGTTGCTTAAACTCTCTTGGGAATGGTTGATTGAAGCTTTTGACGGTTTATTGTAAGATTTGCTCTATATCTTGGTTATTGTCTAGCTTTAAATATTTATATTAATGGTCATGACTTGGATTAGCTAGAAGTACTACTAGTTGATGTTTGTTGTTGACTTAATGCTAGGTTTTGGATATAATCTGATGTTATATGCTCAACCATGTTGTAGTAAGCTAGGTATTAACGATGCATTGCAAGAGTTCTTCTCAATCAATTTTGCAGGTACTTGAAGTGGAGATTGACATGGAACCACCATTGTCACACATGGAGCACAACCCAATGATTGAGCTTAAGGTACTAAGTCGAGCTAACGACTTTAAACAGCGCTTCTCGGGAGGCAACCCGAGACCCCTTTTATTTTCTTTCTTTTCCTTTATTTTCTCATCAAATTTCCACCACCACAATAAATTTTCTTTCACCCACCGCCCACCCACTAAAAAGATCCACAACCAATCTTAATCCACTTGGAACCCAAAATCCACCAAAGAAAACCCGTTGGGAGGAGTTCAATAGCTAGGAGTTGGTGCAACTAGAGGGTTGAGATTGTTAATGTATCTTTTCAATCTCTTAAGCTAGGTGCAAATCTCAAAAATTTAAACAAAATTTGAATTTGTCATTTGTTTGAGTGATTCGAGGAAGAGGGTTGTGAGTTGAGTTATGAGATTTGAGTTGGTGTTGTTAAGAAATTTGAGTTTGACGGATTGCTTTTCATGAGTTTTGAGCATTCGATCTTCGATTTACCCGATTTTCGATTTCCCCCCCCACCCATTTTCAGTTTACTTTTTCTTTTAATTGTCGACACATTGAGGACAATGTGTAGTTTAAGTAGGGGGGAGGGTATTCTCATTCTCATGTATCTATGTTGTGTTTATTACTTTCAATTTGAAAAAAAAAATGAAAAAAAAATGAAATGAAAAAAAAAAATATTAAAAAAAAATGATGATGAAGTGAATCCCGCTGAGTTGAAAACCAGCAAGGGCGGGCGACTCGGGCAAAATTAGGGGCCCGGATAGGTTGAAAACCCAAAAGGGCAACCTATGCAAAAAAGTGGCTTATATTGAGCGGGTGAGTTTTGTGAGCCGGAAAAAGAAGAGAGATGAAAAAAAAAAATGTGAGAAGCTAGGATGAAAACCCGAAAGGGCTCCTAGGCAAAATGAGAGATTAAGAGAGAATTATACACTTTGAAAACTCATTTGCCGGAGATGGTGTCATAAGGTTGAAAGCGTTTTCGGGTTGGGTTGGTTATTTCATCCTTGATTTTGTGAAGATTTATTTTGGCTTTCACATTTTTTTGGTTAATTGTTTGTTTTTGGGAGTAAGCATGGAATTTATACCTTTTTGTCTTTGTTCCATGGCTTGCTATTCTAAATTAGTTGTAGTAGTAGTAGTTTTAGTTTATCTTTTGAGGTTTTAGGCGAGCTGTCATTTTGATTGTGGCGTTGGAGTGAGTTCAACTCCTTTGAGATCCTTCAGGATTTGAGCTCACATTTTGGTTGTCGTTTGGTGATTATTGTTGTCGCGTCTGTATTTCTGATAGTAGCTTGAAGCTAAGTGTGGGGGAGTCATTATCCCTTACGTTTAGGTTTTGAGCGTATTTCATTAAGATGTGATGATGATGATGTAGTTGGTGGAGAGAGAGGTTGGTGTTGATAATTTGGGTGATGATTTAATTGGTATTTCTCATTTTTGAGTTTACTCGAGGTCGAGTAAAGTTCAAGTGTGGGGGTATTTGATACGCTCATGTTATACGGTGTATGTACGTTATTTTGGGTGCACTTCGCTAGAGGTTTTGATCATAATTGTTCACATTTGTATTATACTTAGCCCTTAGCGGAAGTTGGGAGTTGTACGAGATAATTAGTGTTAGTGTCATGTGTTTCGAGATTTTGTGGTAAAATGGGTTTGAGTTATATACTTGGAAGTGTTCCTAGGTGTAGCTCAATAGCATTGCACCATCTCAACAACGAAGCAGCCCAAGCACACAAGCATCATCGAAGCCCAAAGATCCAAGCCAAAGACAACAAAGATCACCAAGCTCTCGTGCACCGCAAGCTTGGCATCATCGCCCAGCTCTCGCGTGCACGTCCACCAGCCGCATTGCATGCTCGCCCAAGCAGCAGCCAAGTCGCCCAGCTCTCGCGCATGCTCGTCCAGCGCTCACGCCTAGCAGGTCGCACCTCGCGAGCTAGGCCATACCTCGCGACCTGCTTGCTCGCGACTCGCGAGCTCCTTCGCCCCTCGCGACCTGCTTTGCCCAGCCAAGTTTGCGCAAGACAGAGTACTCTTCGCACCTCGCGACCTGTACCGCACCTCGCGACCCCTAGGTCGGTGTAATTGTCGGCTGATTTTTATGCTTTAGTATAAATACCAAACTTGTTTTTGGACCTAGGGGGCAGCAGCCACAAGGAGAGGGAGTCTCCAAAACTCCACTCCTCTCTTGTTGTCTTCTCTTTTTAGTTTTTATTTTCTAGTTTAGTTTTTGTAGATTTCAATTATGGGATTGGCTTATGCTAATGCCGATTGTAGCTTGAACCGTTCTTGAACGAGATTAATATGGAGCTTCAAGCATTATTGTGAGATCTTTCCTCTCTATTTAGTTTCTTTGATTATGGTTTAATTTCTATGATTGCTTTCTATGGTTTTTGCATAATTATGCTAGGAACGTTACTAGTTTGATTGTGTAATTAATCTAATGCTAGATTTAAGAATAGAATCGGATTGTTTTATTCTTTTATCAATTTGTAGCAAACTAGGGAGTAACTTAGATGCAGATCGTCTTGGTTATTTCTTAGGGAATTTGAATTAACTGTTGAATGTTTATCTCTTGTATGACGTTAGCAGGTCTATTGGTTCTCTGTGTTTATTGCTGCTATTGGATTGAACTTAGACGCTATCGGACTAGGTTATCCTTTAGTTAGGGTTTTATAGTCACGCTGATCGTGCTATTCAACTAAGAATAAGGAGAATGCGAGATTAATTCTCAACAATAGATAATTATGGAAATAATTAGAGTCGAGGTTAAATGATCGATAATGAATTGAAGTGGATGTTAATCGGATTCAAGATCTTCCTATATTGATTTCTCATTTTGTTTATATGCTAGTTAGTTTTAGTTTGTTCGTAAATCTACTTGAAACCCCCCTTTTGTAATTAGGTTTCTCGGCCCTTAGCTTAATCTAGGTTTTGAATCACGCTGAATATAAAACTCGTCCCTGTTTCCCTGTGGATACGACCCCTACTTCCATTATACTAGTTTAGTGTAAAAGAGAGTAGGAGAAATTTTATCTTTGGCCGGGTGCGGTGCACAACGACACATCCGCGCCCGCCCACCAACCCAACTGGAATTTCTTGATTCTAAGAAGCACATCAAAAGTTATGATCAGAAGAGTATACATGACTCATTTTTCACATTTCTTCTAATGATTTTCCGCTTCGTTTTCGCTCAAACTCGTACTAAGACGTATCCATACTATCCTTATGCATCGTAGCTTATTTCCAAGTGCTTCTAATCCTCAAGCTCAGCTAAATATACTCCAAATACGTTCTCATTACCTGAAATTCATCAAAAACAAGAAAACATACCGAATAGGAGTAGAATAACATAACTTAAGAATATGATGCAATAATGAACCTAAATATGAATCTAAATGCTCTAAAATGCAACCTAAATGCACCTTAAAACTATATATAAATATGATTTTATCATGACTCGACTTCCTACTCAATGCATCAGTAACTACATTTGCTTTCCCCTCATGATATTGGATGTCTAGATCATAATCCTTTATCAAGTCTAACCATCTTCCTGCCTCATATTGAGGTTTTTCTGGGTGAAAATATACTTCAAGCTTTTAGGGTCAGTAAAGATCTTACATGTTGCCCCATAAAGGTAGTGTCTCCAAATCTTCAAGGCGAACACAATAGCAGCTAACTCTAGATCATGGGTAGGGTCATTAGCCTCATAAGGTTTCAACTGACGCGACGCATACGCGATCACCTTCTTATTCTGCTGTAACACACATCCCAAACCATTCTTTGAAGCATCACTGTACACCTCAAATCCCTCGTTCCCATCAGGCAGGGTCAAAACAGGTGCGGAGGTCAAACGCTCTTTTAGAATCTGAAAAGCTTCCTCACACTTCTCACTCCACTCGAATTTTGACTTCTTTTTCATCAAATTGGTCATTGGCCTCGCTATCTTCGAGAAATCTCTCACAAATCTCCTATAATAGCCAGCTAGACCTAGGAAACTTCGAATATCAGACACATTATTTGGAGGAGGCCACTCACTCACAGCTTGAATCTTAGCATGATCTACATAGACTCCTTCCTTAGACACATAGTGACCAAAAAATGCTACTTTCTCCAACAGAAGCTCACACTTAGAGAACTTGGCATACAACTGATTCTTCCTAAGCGTCTCTAATATAATCCTCAAGTGCTCATCATGCTCTACCTCATTCCTCGAATATATCAAAATATCTTCAATGAAGACCACCATGAACTTATCTAAGAACTCATGGAAATTCCTATTCATCAAATCCAAAAATATGGCAGGTGCATTGGTTAAACCAAAAGGCATTGCAGTGAACTCATAATGACCATAACGAGTCCTAAACGTAGTCTTAGGTATATCCTTATCAGCTACCCTCAACTGGTGATACCCCAAACGCAAATCAATATTCGAGAACACTGTCGCTCCAATCAATTGATCGAATATGTCATCTATCCTAGGCAAATGATACTTGTTCTTGATGGTTACATTATTCAATTCCCTATAATCGATACACAACCTCATACTCCCATCTTTCTTCTTAACAAACAACACAGGACCTCCCCAAGGTGATGCACTAGGCCTAATATAACCCTTATTGAACAGCTCTTGCAACTGCATCTTCAACTCACTCATCTCAGGAGGTGCCATTCTATAGGGTGCTTTAGATATGGGTGGAGTTCTAGGAACTAATCTATGGTGAACTCAACAGCTCTAGCAGGCGGCATACCCCAAATCTCACTTGAAAACACATCCATAAACTCATTCACAATTGGAACATCCTCAATATTTACCCCAACTTCTTTACTTACATCTTGCACACTACAGAAAAATAGCTCACACCCCTTCTTCATCAACTTCTTCACTTGCATCGCAGAAATAACCCAAAGTTCTTGGACTTCCCAAAACATCTATACGAGGTCAACTTCCCCAAAGGGTTTCTTAAAACTACTTTTTGAACTTCACAGTCTATCTTGGCCTTGTATAAACTTAGCTAATCCATCCCCAGAATTACATCTAGGTCTCCCAGATTAAACTCTATCAACTCAGAAGGGAAAACACAGTCTCCTATCTTCAGAGGCAAATTTTTAAACAACTTGGTACTCCTTATGGTCTCACCTATAGGTATACTAATAGGCAAATCAATCACCTCAAAATCTACTAACCCCAGACTTTTAATAACAGATGACGAAACAAAAGAATAAGTCGCCCCCGAATCAAGTAACGTTTTAACTAGCACGGAGTTAATAGAAAAAGTACCAGAAACTACGTCGGCAGATCGTTCAGCTTTATTGCGACTCATCACGAACAGTTTACCCGGGAGCCTTGTTCTGATTGTTGCTCTCACGAGCAGGCTTATTGTAGCTCCTTTGGTTGTTCTATGCCCCTACAGGCTTTGAACCCTGATTTCCCAACTGGTTAAATCCAGACCTCACTTGGTTACCACTCCCATTGCCATTTTGCTCTTTCTTTTGCTTAGCAAAGCACTTATACTCCCTATGACCCTTCTTCCGGCAATATTTACATGTCACTAGGTCTCCCTTGCAGTCTCTACCAGGGTGGTTATTACTGCACTTCTTACAGTGGTACACTCTCTCAGATTGACCCTTATTATTGTAGCCCTGATTATTCCTTCCTTGGAAATTCCCATTCCCATTTCTGCTCTTCTTGAAATTTCCTTGATTTCCCCCAGCATTGAAATCCATTCTTTTCTCACCCACTACATCATTTTTCTTATCACGCCTCAACTGAAGACCATAAATGTGGGCGGCTCTTCCTTAAAAAATATCTAGGGATGAAAAAGTTTCATCACCTAACCCCAGCTGGATTAACTCAGTCAACCCTTGTTCACACCTTTGAGCCTTTAATTCCTCAGTGGCTACTACCTCAGGTGCAAACCTCGACAGTGCTATGAATTTGCTATAGTACTCAAAGATGGTCATACTCCCCATCCTAAGGTTGATAAACTCCTGGGTTTTCTGTTTCCTCATAAAAGCAGGGTAAAACTTCTCTCTCAAGGCAGTAACAAAAAAATCCCAATTAAAAACCTCAACAACACTCAGCCTAGCTCCATTTTCTCTCCACCACAAATCAGCCTCATCCTTTAGGTATAGCACAGCCTGACCTACTCTCATATTCTCAGGACAGTTTACAGCCCCAAAGATTTTCTCAAACTCCCTAATCCAGCTCTCTAAGAAGGTAGGATCAGCTTGCCCCTTAAAGTATGGTGGTTTAACCTTGGCTAGTCTCTCAAACATGTCCCCAGCAGAACCGGGACGCTCAGATCTCTCCTGAGTCAATCTCTCCGCCAAAAGGCGAATAACAGCAGCTAAATCGTTATTGTTGTTTGTCATTTAAGTGCGCGACCTGAAATTAACGTACTCTACTTTAGGTTCGATACATAACTTACATGCCGTTTTCTACGAAGACAACATTTGATTTGACCATAAAGATCGCATCAACAAACAATTTCTCATGAAGTTACAACAATATTATAGAATAATCATCATCAATCATCCATGAAGAATATTCACATCAAGAACACACAGTTTAGGAATTATGAATAAAAATTCAATCATAACAAACAAATAAAAATATTCCCATTCGCGTGCCAAAATAAATTCTTGCTCACTTGGATCACTAAATATTTAACTTTTATTCCTCAAAAGATGCTAATAACAATTTTTCTAAACCATAATACTGTACTTTTTCTAAAAAAAATAAATAAAGGTACTATGAAATAAATTTAAACCACTGCTGGGCGAATTATCCAACATTATTCTTTAAAGCATAAATAAATAGGTAAATAATCTAAGGTGAAACATCATCAGTCTTATCCTTGGATTCCCTTTAGTTCTCTGGAGTGAAAAGCTCATCTACAAATTCATCAATGTCCTCAGTATTATAATAAACATATCTTCTAAATCTCGTAGATCTCCGTTTAGGTTGAGGCTCGTCCACCTCTGACTCAGAATCACGCTGGTGTCTGAAAACAGCATGGTAGATATCACTTATGGTATGTCCTCTAGCATGGTCAAACTCATGAAGAACCTCATCATCACTATCAGGCATGCCTGCTCTTAATACATTACGCATAATGAACTCTAGTTCGGTGTAGTTATCATCATCAGACTCATAACTTCCATCACTCTCATCATCACTCAGCACGATAGGGTTGTAATAGCTCCATACTCTAGTATCTTCTCTTTCAGACATGGCTAGGAATCTATAACAATAAATATGACTTCTATAAACAACTGGTACTCTCACTTAACGTATAATCCCAACAATAACAATAAGTAAGATTAACCAACAACATAAAGCATAGGAATAACATAAACAGTTAGCAGAGAAGAAAAAATAATCATGCTGAACTAACTATTTAATGCAGACATATAATATTTCTATCTTATATGCCCTTCCTATACTACCCATCTCTCATAAAAGAATAAAATAAACTAGAGTATTGAAAATAATTTAAACAAGTAATTTTTCGAATTTGTAAGGTACCAAAAAAAAACGAACATGAAAAATATAGTTCGAAAATTCGAACATAGTAATCGAAAAAATAAAAATTCGGACTATATAAAAAAAATATTGTGACACCATAATAATAATAATAATAATAATTCGGACCTTTTTTAAAAAAATAAATTCGTATCCTAGAATCTTGAAAAAGACTTTTCGAAGGTTATTTAAATACCATGAATAATTTTTTTTTTTTGGTACATAAGGAAAGTTAGGACACCCTTCTCTCAAGGGAGACTCCTAACGAATCAAGAAGAACAAATTTAGTTAACAAAGGTTCCATTGAAACATCCACGTCCATCGAGGCAGCAGAACTATTGTGACCTTTTTTTGATAGAAGATCTGCTACCCGATTAGCTTCTCG
Organism: Beta lomatogona; assembly: GCA_947646795.1. Taxonomy (NCBI): domain Eukaryota; kingdom Viridiplantae; phylum Streptophyta; class Magnoliopsida; order Caryophyllales; family Amaranthaceae; genus Beta; species Beta lomatogona. Next base: position 12,466,752 of record CANSNZ010000949.1, read on the forward strand.
AAAAATATGTTTAATGGTGTAGAATCTAAACTGACGAAGCAGATGTCGAATGTCATCAATTTGGGTTTGGATAGTCCAAGGGCAAGTGTAATTCCCTTGCAGCACTCTTATAACTACTTGATTATCTCCTTCGATATATAGATCTTGAATATGCTGATGAATGGCAAGTATAAGTCCATTTCTTAATCCCCAGGCTTCAGCAACGAGAGCTGAGGTTTGGCCAAATCGATAAGCTTGTGCAGCCACAAGAAGGCCATCGGAGTTGCGAATGGCAACACCGACAGCAGCTGAGGATCCAATAACTGAACCATCAAAGTTTAGCTTGAAACAACCGGGGGGCAGAGGCTGCCAGCTAACTGCGATGGAAGACGGGGACCTGCAACAAGGAAGTGAAGAAATAGTAAAGGAAAAATCCATCATAGTTCGAGTAGTCCATTCCAAATACAAATGCCAGGCTCTATAATAGATACGATTTAAATTAAGCATAGTTTCCTCAAAGACAATGGAATTGCGTTCCTTCCAAATATTCCACAAACTGTAACAGAACAATTGTAAGGCCTGATGGTAGGGACGGAGACATGTAAGCATTGTACAAGTTCTTGATGCACTATATGACGGATTTTTTGTCGTATATAATTTGAATTCCAATATTGACAAATTAGAGGGCATGAGAAAAATAAATGGTTAAGAGTCTCATTGACAGACTTACAAAGGGGGCAAAGAGTGTCATTAGTGATTTGACGGTCGGCTAAATTTAATTTCAATGGCAGACCATTTTGTAGACATTGCCTAGAAAAATTTGTACTTTAGGGGCTATATTAATTTTCCATATCCAATTAAAAGGCCAAGGAATACTGTTAGAAGAAGTAATTCCATGAGCTAGCCAGTAGCTGTTTTAACAAAAAATTCACTAGAGCTAGTTAGTCCCCAACAAGGAACATCTGGAGTGGGGTAGCTAGGGATAGGAATCCCCAAGATTAGGTGGACGATGTGGGATGGGACTAAGTCATTAAGGAGAGAAACATTCCATTGCCTTGATGGAAGAATGACATTACTAACAGTAAGATCCAGATTAGCAATAGACATTATCTGAAGATTTAACATTTCTATAAGGCTTTAAATAGCACACTAGTTGTCAATCCAGAAATTAACATTTGTTCTAGTTCCAATTTTCCATTGTATTCCTTTTCTTAGAAGCTCTCGAGATCGAAGAATGGTCTTCCAAATATGAGAGTGTCGTGGCTTAGCTTTGTACTCAAAGAAGGAAGTATTCCGAAGGTATTTTTGGCGCATAAGAGTTGGCCAGAGAGAGTGTTGGTCAGAATGGATTCGCCAACCCATTTTAGCTAAATATGCTTCATTTACATGGGCCATTTTTCGAAAATTCAACCCACCATATATTTTTAGGGCGACATATTTTTGACCAAGCAATCAGCGATATCCCCGAAGAGTTCGTTGAGAAGCGCCAAAAAAACTTTCGGTTGATATTATCTATTGTAGAACATATTTTTTTGGGAATATGGGTCGTTGCCATAAGATAGGCTGGGGAAGATTCTATATGACTCTGAATAAGAACTGATTTTCCAGCTTTCGAGAGAAAATGATTGTGCCAAGAATTAATTTTGTTGTCCACTTTTTGAACTAATTGATGATAATCGCTAGGCATTGGCTTATAATTGGAGAAAAAACACCCAAATATCTTCCCAAAAAAACCTTTGGGGTCATATTGAAAATACCCGCAATTGATCTACGTCTAGAATTCGGGACATATTTAGAAAACATGATTGTTGATTTATGAAAATTCACTAGCTGCCCTGAATTAAGGCAAAAAGAGTCTAGAATATTTTTTAGGCGGTGAGCACAATCTAAGTTAGCTTTACAAAATAATAATCCGTCATCAGCAAAGAATAGCCCTGGAATTATCTGAGAATGTGGGGCAAGTTTGATTCCAATTCCTGATTTTGAACTTTTTGCTGCAAAATCCAGTTCTCGACAGAGAATGTCCATACATAAAATGAAAAGATAAGGTGATAAAGGGTCGCCCTGGCGAAGTCCTCGAGAAGGGTGAAAGACAGAGGTTGTGTCTTGATTTATGATAAGTGAGTAGGAGACAGTCGAGATGCATTGCATGATCCATTTGATCCATTGGTGATGAAAACCATAACTTTTAAGAGCGTGGGCTAAAAAATCCCATTCTATACAGTCATAGGCATTCTCCATATCTAATTTCAGGGGCAACCATCCCATTTTACTTTTTGATTTGTTAAAGATATTCAGGGTTTCTTGAACAATAAGAATATTATCATGGATAAGCCTTTCGGGAGTAAAGGCATTTTGAAATGGGCTGATAATTTTAACAAGAATTGGGCGAAGACGTTCTACCAAAATTTTTGAGATAATTTTATATAATGTGGTGCATAAGCTGATAGGTCTAAATTGATTCGGCTTTTCATGAGTAGCGGTTTTCGGTATCAAAGTGATTAATGTATGATTAACACTACGAAGAAGGTGACCATGATTGAAAAAATCATGTATGGCTTTGCAGATGTCAGAACCTACAATATCCCAATATTATTGGAAGAATTTAGATCCATAACCATCTGATCCTGGGGATTTTGTGGGATCAATGCTAAATATAGCAGCTCAAATTTCTTTGTCAGAAATAGGAGCTATTAAATGGGAATTATCTGTATCAGAGACAATAGGGGAGATGCAAGGCGTCAAGACAGGGCGAGGACACCAGTGAGCGGATTTTAAGCGTTCTTGAAATTCTAATAAAAAAGCATAGAGGATTTCATTCGGGGAATCGACCCATTGATTCAAATGATTTTTAATACACAAAATTCGTTGACGTTTGAACTTAGCAGTAATCTTGGAATGAAAACAAGAAGAGTTACGATCTCCTTTTGTCAGCCATTGTTTTCGAGAATATTTACCCCAATATTTTTGGTTGAATGTTAATAATCGTTCTCGTTGACGAACTAGTCGTCCTAAGTGCTGCTCAATATGAGGATTGCTAGGGTACTGGAGCAATTGTTGTTGGACGTTTACTATTCTAGAATGATTTTGGTCCAGTCTCTGGAGATGTCCAAAATTTTTCCTTGCCCCTAGTTTGAGTTCTTGTTTAATAAACTGAAGTTTTCGGGTTATATTATAGAAATGCGAACGTGAATGTTGTCGTTGCCAATATTTACTAACAATTGTTCTTGTATTAGGATCATTAGTCCATGCATTTTGGAATCGAAATCTGGCTGGCTTGTATTGTCTTATTTGAGTTGTAGTTAATATTATAGGTGCATGATCAGAGCAGGTATAAGCATCGTAGTGGAGAAATGAATTTCGATACTTTGATGCCCATTGGAGAGAGACTAAACAACGGTCAAGTTTTTCATATATATATTGGTCGTTATGTCTTTTTCTCCAAGAGAAGGAGTTCGGAGGGCTGAAAACATCTTGAGCCTGACAAGAGAATATGAAGCCCGAGAGAATTTGACAACGGGCAGGGGTGGCAAAATTCCCCCCTCTTTTGTCACTAATGTGCAAGAGTTCATTAAAATCTCCAATAAGGCACCAAGGTAGGTGAAGATTGGAGAAGAATTCAGTTACCTCGGTCCAAAAAGGTGCTATATCAATATTCTGGGCAGGAGCATACATACCAGTGAGCCAAAAAGAAAAAGACGAACATTTTTCTTGAACTATGAAGTGAGCCAAACGGGATGATGATGTTTGCGGTGTAATAAAATAAGAGTCAATTTTCCATAGTACCCATATTCCACCACTATGGCCAATTGGATCTATAATAAGTATATCATCAAAACCCAAAGTAGTAAGAATCTTCTGCCGATTTATTTTTGAGCTCATGGTTTCAATTATGATTAAAACATCAGGTTTGTATTTTCGAGTGAGAAAAAGAATCTCACTAAAGGCATTCTGTTTTTTAGCACCTTGAATATTCCAACTAATAATTTTCATGGATTACTTATATTTAGCATACTATTCAATTGTCGACATAAGACGTAAGTCTGGGTAGGCATCACAGAGTGTTGGGCAAGGCTAAAAGCCAATCGCGTAGAATTATTGCAAGAATAATAGAGAGTTCCAATCAAAAAGCAGAAAAGTAAGAGAGTTACAATTAAATTATGTTTCATATGAAATACATATATCAATCGTACGAGGAGTTTGCTATTGCTTGATAGTCGATGTATAGTCTGAGAATGTATGAGCCTTCCAACGACGTTGCATTGCCTCCAATAGTAGTTCACAATAGTTAAGCATATAAAGTTTCAAAGACACCAAGTGTCTAGGCAGGCATCGAATGATGCTGGGCAAGGCTAGGCGCCAGTCCCAAAATTGGGGCACAATAGTTACAAAGTGGCATTTACTCGCAGTTTTGTGGCAATTAATACAATTACAATCAGACTTATACAATAGCAAAGAGAGAACAATCTTTATCTAGAGCCATGATTTTGCCATGAAATAAAGCATACAGATTAGTAATTGCAAGAATATTATGTCATTTATCCAATTAGTGGTCGAATACGCATAGAGCGATAGTCTAATAGCATATACCATTTCAATATGTGGTATATGGCTTAACCATGAAAATCTATTTATCAACGATGCCACCCATATGCAAGAGGCTTTGCAAACGTTGATACGACACATGGTAAAATAAAACAATCTCACATGCCATGCAAACATAGCCTTAATTAATTTCCCCAACCTGGAGCAGTCCATATAGACGATGGTGTTGCATCGAAAGTGCCGATAAACACTAGTACAAAAAATGACATGGCTTAATTTTGTAAGAGTTTTCAAATAGAAGAAACTCACAACATGTTTTTTCAGTATAGAAACCCACCCAAATAATATACATGCCGACCAATCTACATGCCGACCAATATACAACATCTTGACCTTGAAAAATATGACATAAGATTATAACAACAGGTATACATGCCTCCAAACCTTGAGAACTGAGTATATAATTGCAATTGTAAAGAATGCAGAGGTATTTAGTGTAGCAGGACTGAAAGAAAAATATTCCAGCAGGGACAAATTGAATTCCACAAGAACACAAGGACAAAGTAGGAATTTGACAAAGGCTCCATAAGTGGCTACCATACTGAAGCAAAATCCATGAACATCGATCATAAAAGCTCACATACATACTAAAAACAGAAGACCAACAAAGAGATTTTCTCACAATAGAGAACAATTGGAAATTAGGACTGGTTGTATTATAATTCAGAGAAATTTCAAATTTATACTTATTCAAGATTAATGAATTTAGTAAAAGAGATAGAAGACTTACCTGGATTGAAAACCAATCGCGTCGTATATAGTTGGTTCGGAGGCGGCGGCTATTACATCGGTGCTGGATAGTTGGCTGGGGAATGCAAATCGTCATCTTCACAGCTTGAGTTTGGCCAAAATTAGTAGCGCATGTGGCAGCAGATGTGGGAGATTTTGAGTTCTTGAAATTGTGAGTCATGGGTGAGTGAAGACTAGAGAAAAGCAGTGGAGAGATGGAAGGGATGGAGTAGAGTCGGGAATTTTCAGGTGGTCGGGGGTTGCTAAACCCCATCTAGAGAGCCTCTCTCTCTTCCTATTCTCTCTCTAGAGAAGTCTTTTTAACCTCTATATATTTAAATACCGTGAATAAGTAGGAGCTCAATTCTAAGAAATTCATTTTAAGTAACTAGCTAGTTAGGCGCCTAAAGACTTAAAGTTGGCACGAAAGGCCAATAAAAACCTAAAGCTCCTAGATACCACTTTGTAACACCCCTAGGTGTGCAGGAGCCCGCTAGTAGATATTGTTCTCTTTGGTTCGTAGCCTGCAAGGTTTTGCTTTGGTCCAAGACCGAAATCCTACCCAAAAGGCCTCTACTAGGTTGAGGTGTCCACCTCTATATAAATAAAGATTCGTTCTCCTCAACTTCCAATGTAGGATTTCGGTCCTGGACCAAAGCAAATCCTTGCGGGCTACGACCCAAAGAGGACAATATCTACTAGTGGGCTCCTGCACACCTTGGGAGAATGGGGGCACTGTTTTGATGGAGACTGTCGGGTTAGGTACTATCCGAGTCAGATGCATGATGGAACAATAATAACCTTGAAGGATGTAAGACATATCCCAGATTTGTGGAAAAACCTTATTTCTCTTGGGTTATTAGAGAAAAATGATTGCAAAATAGTTTTAGAGAATGGAGTTTTGAAAGTTGTTTGTGGTTCCTTAATAGTGATGAAGGGGATTCGTCACGGTAAACTTTATCCTCTTTTGGAGACAACTGTCACATGTGATTTAGCAGTTGGAATCGGTGGAAAGTAAAGAAAAAAACATAATGCACGAGGATATGGCACATGCGCCTTGGGCATATGTCAGAAAAGGGTCTATCATTGCTTAGTGGACAAGCTTTGTTTAAGAGCATGAAGAAGCCACAAATGGAATTTTGTGAGCATTGTTTGTATGGAAAAGCGCACAAGCAAGCACAAGATCATAGGGTTGTTAGACTATGTGCATACTGATGTTTGGGGTCCAGCCATTACTGGAAATAATATTATATGTCACAACACAACCGGTGCGGTCCCTAAGAGAACCGAAGCGGTAGATCCTCGAATTTTTGGGTGGGAAACTTGGGAACACAAACCGCTGCGGTTCTTAGAGAACCGCAGCGGTTAACAGAAAACCAATCGTTTCGGTTCTCTTAACCGTAGCCGTTAATCTTTTTTTTTTATCTAACACCCACGTTTGGTATGAGCGCTGAGCCCACGAAATTGAGCCCAGTTAATACAAGATAGGCCCAACTCATTTCCCTCTTTCAATTAGGGTTCTCTGACTTCCCTCCTTTAGCGCCTTCTCTCTAACTCCTCTGGTCTCCTCATCTCCTCTCTCCTTCATGCATCTCTCTCCTCTTCAGCCTCCTCTCTTTGATGCCATTTCACCAGGTTACCCTAAATTCACAATTTTTCTGCCGTTTGGCTTTGTTCTCCGTCGAAAATGGGATTCAAACCCTCATTTTTTCTTTTTTGATGTTCTTCATATCAGGGTTTATTGAGACTTTTGGTTCGAATCTAATTGAATTACCTGCAATGGTGGTTTTCTCTCTGTCATAAATGTCGACGATATCTGCTACCATTTCTCTATTGCTGCTCTTGTTCTGTTCGTGCTAACTCCCCAACGCACCACGTCTCTCTCAACCTCAAATGCTATTGAATTCATCACAACGCACAATTCACTCTTTAATTCGCCATTGCTTCAGCAGGTTTGTCTCCAATTTTGTCCTTTTTTCTCTTGAATTTTGTAAAATTCAATCTAATTTTCGATTTTCATTGAATTGTTCATCTTTAACCTCCCATCTAGAGCGACTATATATTGGGCGAATCTTTGTTTTTGATAAAAAAGTTATGGGCAAATTCAATGAAAAGGTTGGTACTTTTTCTATATTTTGAATCAATTTTTTTTGCTACAGATTTTTGTGCTTATTATTGGTTAATTTCTAGCGTGGTTGATTGAATTCATCTTGCATTCACTTCAATATAATATGTTTTAACTAGTGGTCTGCTAGTAGTATTTGTCATTCAAATAAGGTTGAATTAGTTGAATGGTGGGTTAAATATGGGTATATGACATCATATAGCTCTATAATAATGCTGAAATTTATCTTACCAAGTGCTTGATCATGATAAGCCTTTTAATTAAGCTATCTTTGAGATCTTATAGCACTGCCCTCCTTGGCTTTGGTGGTTATATACTTATAGCACTGCCCTCCTCCGACACTGCCAATTATTATTACTTTTATTTAACTAATAGAATTATTATTATTATTCTAGATAAATTTATTTTGTATATGAAGTTACAATTACAACTGATAAGAGTTAATGAAGATGTAGATGAAGATAAAGATAAAGATGGCGTCCTTTTTGTAGAACAACTTTTAGAGATACATAGTAAGGAGCTAGATCAAGGTAGTATTCCCAGCAGTTTTGCATCAAGGTGAGCTTTATGTTATTTCTGTTCCTTTACCTTTCTATGCTTAGCTGTTTAAGCATCTTGAGGTAAATAAAATTTGATATTAGAGGAAGATGATCTTGTGACTGTTGGATGTAATTAAAGTTTTGAGTTGAGCATATTTTATTTAGGTTTGCAAGGGGACATAGACGGCTTTGTGAAATTTCCTAGCTATATATGGTATGTATGTATCTGACTGACAAAGTAATACTTCCACTTTAAACAAAATATAATACCCTGACATCGTTTGTTCATTTCTCTTAATTCTTTCCAGGGAATGAATAAATATTTGAAGTGCACCTCACTAATATTGCATGTCTATAAGAATAATTAGTGTAGAAAAAGATGTTTTGGTACTTGCAATGAAAAACAGCTGATCACAGTCTAAATCTAGCCACATAAATGAATCCTGATCTAGCTATAAACTAATATGAACGATTATGTTTGTCACATCCATTAGCGGATATTGTCGATTAACTGCATTGTTTGCTGAAATAGATTGCTACCTTGTGACATCATTCTCTCAGGTATGATGCATCAAAAGATGAAAAGTTCGGGATGTTGGGAAGTTCTCATCGTAGTCTATTGGAGCTAACATCACTTGTTTTCTATCGGGTTTGTTTCTTGCAGCTTACTCTCTACACAATACTACCTTTGTCAGTATTTAGTTACACTTCGCTTCTTCAAACTACATTATGAGTTAACGAGGTTATTCTGGTAGTACTGACTTCTGAGGGTCAATTGCGTGCTTTGAGTATTATAAAATGTGAATTTTTGTCAGATCTCGTTTTTCATTTAAAGGTGCGATTTTATGCTTAAACCCTAATCTTTTTGCTGAAATTTATGTTATTGTGTTGTATAATCTGGGGTTAATTTTTGTCGATTGGTAAATTGGCAGGTTTAATTTCACTTTGATTTGCTATCCCTGTACTTGTTACTTTCAGATCTTTTCGACTTGTGGTGTTTATGCGAGAACTTGTGGTTGATGCTTAGGTATTATGTATATGTATGCATGACAATATTGTCTCTAGTATATGCTAAAATTAATGGTTGATGCTCAGGTGTGATGTATGTGTATGACTATGATGTTAGTAGTATTGTGAGTCACTTTTGAGTAAATGATGGTATGCAATGTCACTTATGAAGAGTTCGTTCGATCTTGGTTATAATTCGTGTGATCTTGATGGAGGCCACTATGTATTTTCTGTTGAAAGTTTTGAAAACATGATATATGTATGTCGTGTCAGTATGTTACCCGATTTCAGTTTGTCAGTCCATAAGCATTCATAATTTGGAGAAAATTCACAATAGATGTTGTATTCAGCTGCACTAATAGGATTTTAACCTGAAAGTTGGGTTCTTTATTTGCCAACCTTCTCCTTCTGCTCATATTCTCTGTTTTGAAGATGAACATGTGGTTTGTAAGGCTTGTTGCATTGTTTTGAATGTTATTTAATATGGTTCATATGGAGAACTGACCTATGCAGTTGCTGCTTTATAATTATGTGTTGGATACTATGTTTAGTTTTTATTTTTATGTTTGATTTTACCTTCGAAGGATTATCCTCTACAAGTCCCCCCTCCCCTGGCACCACCCTTCCCTTGCGCAGCCCCCCACAACCCCCCCCCCTTGCTACCCCCCCGCACAACCCCCCCCGCACCACCCTTCCCTTGCACACCCCCTCTTGCTTCCCCCCTGCACATGAAGACCCAATTCTAAATTTTTAATTGTGGCGGGCACTTCAGGTATGGGAATTGTTCACATTTTGGTGTACTAAAATATCATATATGGTTGTTGGCCATACAAATTCTGGCATTGCTGTGGTGGATGAGTTATTGTGAAATGTATCTTTATCAATGCAGCTTATATTGTGAAATGAACCTTAGCATATTTATGGGGATTGGAGACTGAAGTCCATGATTAGTTTGTCTGTTTGAGCTACTATAAGTGTCTCTCTCTTAATTTAATCTCCCTTGCATACCGCCCGCACACCCCCTCTTGCTGCCCCCCTGCACACCCCTACTATAAGTCTTTTTTGTGTATTTTGTTTTACTCATGTATCTTCTCCGAAGTGACATTGTTGTGTGTTTGCTTCTGCCATGTGATTAGAGAATGACACCATCAACTCTAGCAGAGCCGATTCTTCTTCAAGTGCTCCGAAAAAGACAAAAGAAGCCCAATATGGAGCGGCTACAAGACATGGAGAGCCAAAATAGAATGCTTACCACACGTTTGAGTGACTTTGAGGCGAAGGTTGAAGGGTTATTGCAAAAACTCTTTGATTCTTTCAATGCTTAGTAAGGTAAGTCAAGTGATTTCTTACATTTACCCACAATTTTTTTACAATTTGATATGGACTATAATGTGGATTAAGGGATTTGGGTGTTTTCATGAGGATTGCTAGCATGAAAAATCTCAGCAATAAAAGCTTGAAATTGTTCAGTTGTTGCTAATTTTTTTAATATTATGCTCAGCAAGACACTAATATAGCTTATTAACTTATCAAGTTGCACAAAATGAAGTTTTATATCCAGGGGTGAAAATAAGAAAAGGGGGGATGGTCAGAGTTGAGATGTAGTCTGTTGATATATAACATGTAATCTGTTGCAATTGCAGTGTTGTATTTTTTAGGCTAGCTGAGATGGATTACTGTGGGACTACCAGGAGTAGATAAAGGATGGTCATAGTTTACTTAGTTTGGTTCACGAATGTACTATACAATGTGTTTGTAGTTGGGTTCAAGAATTTTACATGTGTTAGATTGTGATAAACTATCAATTTAAAGATAGTGTTATCTATTCTTATGCTTCAATTGAGCATAATATGCTTAATAAATTGAGTATTGATATATACTATTGATTTTATATCGATTAATAATGAAAAAATAAGAAAAAATTGGTTTTGGGGTGGTCAACCGCTGCGGTTTTGATTAACTGCTGCGGTTTTGACCAAAAACCGCAGCGGTAAATGATTAACTGATCCAGTTTAGGACCGGATCAGTTAATATTTGGGGACTGCTACGAGTCCATCCGATGCGACCTAAAACCGGAGCGGTAAGCCCGGTTTTGACCGCAGTGGTTAAACTTTTTTCCACTAGTGAGCTAAAGTTGCTTCCAAGGGAGGTTCTAGGTACTTTGTTACATTTGTTGATGATTATTCTAGATATGCTTGGATTTATTTTCTCAAGCCTCAGAATGAGGTATTCAACATTTTCAAGCGGTGGAGAGCAATGGTTGAGAATAAAACATGTCGAAAGCTAAAAATTGTACGGTCTGATAATGGTACATAATACATAGAGCGAGCTTTCAAAGAGTTTTGTGATCAGGAAGGCATTGTGAGACACTGCACAGCCAGAGACACACCACAACAGAATGGAGTCGCATAAAGGCAGAATCGTACACTACTTGAGAAGGCAAGGTGTATGCGCTCTAATTCTGGTTTAGGCAGAGAATGGTGCGCAGAGTCGGTTGCTATAGCGTGTTATATAGTGAATCGATCACCACATTCTTATTTAGATGGTGACACGCCCAATAAGGTGTGGTCAAGGGAACATGCAGATTACGAGAGACTTAGAGTCTTTGAGTGCACAGCTTACTATCATGTTAAGGATAACAAGCTTAATGAAAGAGCCAAGAAAGCAATTTTTTAGGGTATCCAAAAGGGGTTCAAGGCTATCGTCTTTGGAGTGTAGAGGATTCTAAATTTGTAATCAGCAGGGATGTGACCTTTGATGAAAGATCTATGGTAGTTTTATCGAAAGATATGATGCCTAATGATGGTGATGTTGGAATGACTACAAATACTCAAGTGGTGGAGATAAAATCTAGAGACCAACCAGATTCTAGTCATGTTCAAGTGGAGCAACCTGGTGTTACTCGAGATGAGGAGGAGGAGGATCTTTGAACATGAGGATTTCAGCGGGAAAATGTACATGTGTTACAACAACAACAGGAATCTTTGGCGACCACTTGGCCAAAGAGGAATTATAAAACAGTTCAGAACTTTGGGTCAGACAAACCTCTGAGGCAGGTAAACTTGGTTGAATATGCACTCTCGGTGGAGGATGATGAGCCGGTCACCTTCAAAAAAGCTATCAAAGACAAGGATAGAGAGAGTTGGCTGGTTGCTATGGAGGAAGAGATGCAATCTCTTCATAAAAACACGACATGGGAAGTAGTCCCATTCCCCGTGGGAAAGACTGCTATTGGATGTAAGTGGGTGTATAAAAGAAAAGAGGATCCTTCCAAGACCGATGGTATAAGACATAAGGCTAGGCTAGTGGCCAAGGGTTTTGCACAGAAAGAGGGTGTTGATTACAATGAGATATTTTCTCCAGTGGTAAAACACACTTCTATTCAGGTGCTATTAAGTCTTGTTGCTCATGGTGATCTTGAGCTGAAACAACTTGATGTAAAGACAGCCTTCTTGCACGGTGACTTGGATGAGGAAATCCATATGTATCAACCTGAGGGATTTAAGGTTGAGGGTAAAGAGAACCAGGTATGTCGCTTGAGGAAATCACTTTATGAATTGAAACAATCTCCTCGACAGTGGTATAAGCGATTTGATTCCTTTATGTTAAAGCAAGGGTTTTCCAGAAGTAATTATGATTGTTGTATATACATTCGTAAACTTTGTGGAGGTGATTATATTTATCTCCTATTTTATGTGGATGACATGCTTATTGCTTCGAAAAGCAAGGTAGAGATAAATAGGTTAAAAGTTCAACTCGGTGAAGAGTTTGAGACAAGAGATTCGGGCGATGCAAAGAAAATACTTTTGGTATGGAGATCAGATGAGAGAGATCAAATCGAAAATTGTTCTTGAGCCAGAAAGGCTACATTGAGCGAGTTATTGAAAGGTTTGGGATGAAAGGTGCTAAGTCAATGGTAACTCCATTGGCTCCACATTTTAGACTCTCTGGTAAACAATCTCCCACTACAGCGGAAGTTAAGGCATACATGGATAATGTACCTTATGCTAGTGCAGTTGGCAGTTTAATGTACGCCATGGTGTGTATACGTCCAAACATTTCACAAGCGGTTAGTGTTGTCAGTCGGTTCATGGCGAACCTGGGTAAGGCACATTGGGATGCAGTGAAATGGGTTTTAAGGTACTTAAAAGGTACCATGGACATAGGTTTGTGCTTTGGTGGAGATACATGTCAGATAAATGGTTTTATTGACTCTGATTATGCTGGTGATCTAGATAAACGACGATCTACTACTAGTTATGTGTTTAAAATACATGGTGCTCCAGTTAGTTGGCGATCAATGTTACAGGCTACAGTGGCTCTATCTACGACAGAAGCCGAGTATATGGCTATGGCAGAAGGAGTTAAGGAAGCATTATGGTTGTGGGGACTTCTAGATGATTTGGGGTTGAAGCAGGAATGTGTGAATCTGAGTTGTGACAACCAAGGTGCAATTCATTCGGCTAAAAATCAGGTTCATCATGCTCGTACTAAGCATATAGATGTGAGATATCATTTTGTTCGATGTCATAGAAGAAGGTAGTATTTCTCTTATGAAGGTACATACAAATGAGAATCCCGCAGATATGTTAACCAAAATTGTGTCAGTGCGCAAGTTCCAACATTGTTTGGAATTGCTAAACATTGATCCATATTAAGCACTATATGGAATAATTAATGGAACTACGATTGGTTTGATCCCGGTCGAAGGGTACGTAGGCAGTCATTGTACAAAATGGTGCAACTGGATAAAAATACCGCATTTTGTTCGTTCAAAATTTGAATGTTTTCAAATTATGAATGAGGTGGAGAATTGTAGAAATAAGTGTTATTGGTTGTGAGATTAATTCTCTCCCTATTTTATGGGGAAGCATTAATCATAAAGCAAGAGGAATTGTAGGAAAGTAAATAATGTGCATCATTGTCTTTTAGAGAACTTTTCTTATTTAGCATTCCTAATTGGAAAAATTGATATAAACAGTCCTAACTATAGGCGTTCCGCCATTTTCAGTCCCAACTAAGGATTATTTCTGAGCGGTCCTAACTATGCATCATTTTTTGCTGAAATTGGTCCCAGGTGACTGATTACCTGTTTAACAGGTTAAATTTTTTATCTTTTATTTCTTAAGTTATTTCTTCTTACTGTTTCTTCTTCATGCTTCTCTCTCCTATCTCCTTCCTCCCATGCCATCCCCCCAACCCCTGCCACCCCTCCCCTCCCCTCCCGTCCCCCTCCCCCGCCAACCGTCCCCCTCCCACCCACCTCCCCGCCTAACCCCCGAAATCCCATCCCTTTCCCCTCGCCATCCCACCCCCTCCCCCGCTACCCCGAAATCCCCCCCTCCCCTCGCCACCCCTCCCCATCCCACCCCTCCCCAAAGATCAATCTCAAGCAATTTTCTCGTCAATTCCTCTTTTTCGCCTGACCTCGCTCTTCAATACCTCTGCTACCGCATCTTGATTCAAAAACTTTCGGATTTCTCTCATGTTTCTGAATTTTATCGCCGATTTGTGATCAACTGTCGAGCTTACAAGGAGATTTGTTGTGGTTTGCGCATTGTTTGTTGTTGATTAGGGTTTGGCGATTTCATCGGTTTTTTTTTTTGCATGTTGTTACGTGATTTTATCGCGAGATTTGATTCGGTGTTATTCGTAGTTTTGTGAATGGAGATGGATTTTAATGGAGATTTGGTATCTTGACGCTGAACTCTTGCAGTTGCCTGACGTTTCGCCTTTGGCTCTCAAATCTAATCCTTACCTTGCGCAAGAGTTATGTGAACAGTGGCTTTCGCTTCCTGAAACCAATCGGATTTGGGTGGTGGTTTCATGGAGAGAGAAAGTGTTGGTGGTGCTAGGTGGTGGGGTGATGTACTGATGTTGAATAGGTGGTGGTGAAAAAGAAAAGAAAAAAACGCATTTTACCTGTTGTAGCAGGTCATTGACCTGCTGGGACCAATTTCGGTAAAAATGATGTATAGTTGGGACCGCTCAGAAATAATCCTTAGTTGGGAAAATGGCGGAACGCCCATAGTTGGGACTGTTCCTATCAATTTTTCCTTCCTAATTTAGCACTTGTGTGATTATATAATGCTTAGGTTGTAATTAGAGGTGATCATGGGCCGGGCCGGGCCGCGCAAAAAAAATTTTACCCATTGTACTGGCCGGGCCTAAATCCGGGCCAAAAATTTGTGCCCAAAGCCCGGTATTTTGGGCCTGGCCGAACGGGCTTTTGCGGGCCAAAACGGGCCGCCCCCAAAATTTAGACTAAAAAGTGTTTTTTGGCTTGTCCAAAGCCCGCCCAAAAAAAAATGCCCGGGGCGGAGCCGGCCCGCCCGCGGGCCCAAAAAAACTGTCCAAGCCCGCCCAAAAACCGGGCCAGGCCAGGTCCGCGGGCCGGGCTGGAGTTGATCAGCTCTAGTTGTAATGTAGAATTAGAAAATTCACATCATAAAAGTTTAGTTTAAGAAAAGTGTATTTTTTCTTACATTACATTTATTATTTCCTTCATAGTGGTTGTTTGCTTATCCCTAAAATATTATTTATTTGTGAGGTATCGATTTAATATTATCCAGTAGAAGTCAAATTTCCGCTGCGAGCTCCAACAACTAAATTATCCCCTACCAAGTATGGGTCCAATTTACCCACGATCCATATGCTTATATGGCATACCACCTCATATATGCCTCATGATATATGTTGGAGTCCATGACATTATTTTACCCGTTGGCCCAAAAGAGTAAAGCCTACCACATACCCAAATACCCTTCAAGGGACAAAGGTGAATAGGTTGTGACCTACTTACATTAGCACACTACCACTCTCTCTCTCATGCTCAACATTCTCCTTAAAATAAATTGGGTTTTGGGTATTAATTTGAGCGTTGGAGGCACCACCTCGGGGATCCCTCGAAGGCGGTGTTTATCTGTAGGTACCTTCTTAAGAGCCCGAATCCGGACCCAGGACGAGCATTCTCTAATGCTCCATAAACTATATTACAATTTTGAGTGTGTCTTTGGTGTAACATGTTACACCATAACTTATTATGTACAGTGGTGAAGTCGGATTTAGTTGTGGAGGGGGGCCAATTTACCAATAAAACAAGATACAACTATTGATTATCATTGATTTTCTTGAAAGCTATGTTGGGGGCCTACATGAGCCATGACCCTCTTAGGCCCCAACATAGCCTTGCCAGTTGCCACTAATTGTGTAACATGCATAATGACATAGACTTCAACAAGAATGACATGGACTATACAAATAATGACATGAATCTCATGTCATTTTGTTGTTTTTTTCTTGTCATTTGAGTTTTCTCACAAATAAACGATAATTTGTGGGTTGTTACGCCATAAATTATGATGTAATAATTACACCCAATACCCTTTTGAGCATAAACAAACCGAACTTTTTTCTCGAGCTGCAACACGCGCTTTTGGTTGAACCCGAGGTTAAAAAGCTAACACGATGGACTGAATCATGATCATGAATTCATGATTGCATTCAAATTCTCCTTTCCAGTCTCCCAATATTTGATTAGTCAACCAGATTCATAGAAAACTATTCTAAAACTATTCTAAAACTAGACTTTTCCAAATGAAATAACCTACAAAACTATTCTAAAACTAGACTTTTCCAAATGAAATAACCTACAAAAATATGAAAAAATAGACTCGCAGTAGTAGTTAATTGTCAAATATCAACGTCAAAATCAAACATGTAATAAGATCAGAACAAGATATATATATATATATATATATGTATATATATATATATATATGTATATATATATACTATTAGAATAATAAAACCATGTGTATTAGGAGTATTGGTTTTTATATTCAAGATTTATGGACGAATGGGACACATGAATACATGATATATCAACAATTGGCTGGCCATACGTATTGTTCTCTTATACAATTTCCTGAGTAGACTCAATCCAAAAGCCTTATCCTTTGTTATTATGTTCTAAGTGGTTGTTTGGTATATACATGAATTTAATTCGTGTGGGAAGTTACAATACGTGAGAAGTTAATTTCCACATGTAATTCCTAGGAATTTGCTAAAATTGTTTGGTTGACATCAAGGAATTTGAAATTCCCAAAAATTTTGAATGACCAAGGGGGGAGTGGGTCAATAAATTCCCACGTTTTGTGGGTATTACAAATTCCCAGGAATTTTAAATTCCCCCATTTTTCTTACTTCCTGCTAACCAAAAAATTGACCAGTTTAGAAATTCATGGGAATTTTCATTGCCTGTGTTTTTTCCCGCATACCAACGACCACTAAGTAATTCAAGGTAAGGAACATTACTACGAAAATAAACATGTACCAAAGTAACTTTTTTTACTTCCTATGGATAGGACTTTTTTTGTTGGACAACTCCTCTGGATAGGACTTAGGAGGGGTTATTATGTTCATCTCTAAAAGTTTAACTAACAAAATATATCTAAACTACAACAATATATAACTACAACAAAATTATATAACTACAATCACAAATATCTTAAATATGTAATTTGTATATTCAATAACTATAACAATATATTAAGATCTTAGGAATGTATATTTATGAATTTTTTCTAAAACTAATTTTAAATTTTTTAGAAGGAACATAACAATTATATATACTTCATCCATTCCTAATTGAAAAATTTCATTTGAAGAGAGAGAAACTTGAACGCGAGTTCTGGTTGATATATATATGCAGCAAAATATAGTCAAGTGAGATCTAGACATCTAGTTAGGTTCATAGCTTCACAAATATAAATTTTTATAATTTTATAGTTAGTGAATATCAAGATATTATTATTCACGGTTCAAATATGTGCATTAAAAATTGTGTAAAAAGCAAATAGGAATAACAATATGGATTATGGAATAGAGGGAGTGTAATATTTAGAACTATATTATACTCACTTTTGACTTTATGAAAATTGATGAGTTTCATGCTAATTTTTTAGGGTTTTACTCTTTCCGATTGAAGTTGGGATTTCTTCTCTTCGCCCTGTTTTTTTCTTAACTTATCTTATCTTATTTTTTCTATCTTTTTATTGAACTTTTCTTACTTTTCCTGATCTTTTATTGTTTCTTCTTAACTTTATTTTAACTTTTTCAAAACTTTTCTAAAATTTCTTGAGTTTTTCTTAACTTTTTTTTTATGAAAATAAGAAAAAAATATGGCGAAGAGAACAAACTTTTAGCTTAATACCCCTCCCAATACATCTTTAAACTTTAATTAATTAATCAATTTATCATCATACTTCTCTGTTTTAATTTGACTGCCCACATATTTCCACGTTTTCCAACTCGCTTCTTCAATCATTATTACTATATATCATCATAATTCTGTTTTAAAAGTTAATAGTTGAAAACCTAGAATTGAGACGAATATTATGAATTATGAATTTCAGAATGGTATAATTTATCCTAAATAATTTATGATCTGATATGTACCTAAATTATATGAAAAAAGAGAACCCACAAACGTATGAGTTTTTCTTTTTTTTTTGAAGGAAAAAGTTAGGCCGGGATATTATTTTAAATCAAGGTCCGCCAAAGTAATTAAACTTTAGGGGATCCACTGTATGAGTTAACTAATAGCAAATTGATCACCAGAAAATGTCAATTGATTTATAAAGTATTGATGATATTATGAAACTCTTGCTATGTCCTCTCATTTTTCTTCTATCAACAACCTCCCATCATGTATTACAACTGAGGTGCGACATGGGCTCCACACTCACATGCCACATCACTTATAACTCAGCATGCATGATTGGATCCGGATGGATCTTCTCACTCCCATTATTATCATATCATATCATCATATGCATGTTCCAATCCATCTTAAAATACCTTCTTACTATTTTTTATTTTATTTCACATATCGTTAATGTTTTTAAAATTTATCATATATCCCTCAATTTTTTTTAAAGGTGGCCAGTTTCATTAGTTATTAACTTAATTCGGTCTCAATCCTTAATTAATCCTGGTAAATCTATTTTATCTTTCTCGTATTTTATTAACTATATTTAATATACAATTTTGATAGTTACCATATTTAATAACCAATTAAGTGATATGATGTAGATGAGATTCGATCCCAGGTCATGAGTACTAGGGCTGGCACCGAACCGAACTGGAACCAAAATTGCCAATATTTTTCGAACCGAGGTCCGGACTAGAATTATCCAGTCCCAGTTTTGGACCGGTTTATGTTGATATTTGCAATTTCCTTTTAAGGAGCTGTTTTTTTTTTCTCTTGTATAGTCTTCTTCCTAATACTAATACATTAACTATTCTCACATTCTTTCATAATACTTCATATTAATAATAATTCCAATATAATATCATCTTGTTTCATACCCTATGATTCATACTAATATAATTCCAACTATAGTCCATAATATACAATACGATTAGACTCCAAAACAAAGATAAAAAAATTTAAACAAAACTGTTTTTTATAAAAAAAAAAAAGCATTTTTTTTAAAAAACAACCGGTTTTTCCAGTCCGAACGAGAAAATTAGATTTTAGACCGGGCCGGCAACCACCGGTGTGGTCCGGGTCCAGTTATGTTTTTTTCCCCGTCCGGTCCGAAATTGCACACCCCTATTGTGTACTATTTCCAATTAAGCTAGATGTCATCCACTTTAATAACAAATTTGTAAAATATATAAAAACATTTTTGTCCACAAAAAAAAATTATAATACAGTGAAATGAGTTAATTGAAACCTAATTTATACTGATAGAGAATATATTTAGGATATTATTTTCGCATCGGTTTAGGGTATATTTGTATAATCCCCATATAATTTGAATTCCTAACATGGTTAGGATTATTATCTTATAAACACTATATATATTAATCAATGTGAATACTCTAAGATTACGGAGTTTACATTACCAAACATATATACTTTCACCGAGAAAGATTTATAAGTTTTTTATCTAAAAAATCAAACAAAAAGTTTATTTGGATATACAATCAATATAAATATATAAAGGAGGAACTTTTCGGGAGCATAGGGAGCTCCTCAAGATTTCGAGCTCATAGAGCGCGCCACGTAGGATTGTCACGTCATTAATTTATATTTTTATTTTTTACAAAAATATAGTTCTAGATGATTTAAATACATATAAGGAGATTGGATAAGCGAAAATTAGAGTTTGGATTTGAATCAACAACCTAAATTATTATATCATGAAATTTGTGTATAACTTTTGCTACGTAGTTCGGAATATTATAATTTTTGTACCATTGGAAAGTGCTCAAAATATGCTTCGAAATAAGATCCATTTATAATATAGTTGTACAACTTATGAAATATAGAGCGACGTGTAGGATTGTCATGTCATCAATTTTTATTTTTATATTTTTTCTAAAAATAGAGTTCTACATAGATTTAAATACATATAAGGAGTCTAGGATAAGTATAAATTAGAGTTTCGTTTTGAATGAACAACCTAAATTATTATATTATGTAAATTGTGTATAACTTTTGCTACCTAATTCAGAATATTATAATTTTTATACCATTAGATAAAAAGTTATAATTT
Organism: Beta lomatogona; assembly: GCA_947646795.1. Taxonomy (NCBI): domain Eukaryota; kingdom Viridiplantae; phylum Streptophyta; class Magnoliopsida; order Caryophyllales; family Amaranthaceae; genus Beta; species Beta lomatogona. Next base: position 12,487,304 of record CANSNZ010000949.1, read on the forward strand.
GATAGTATGCATTGAGACGAATCTAACAAAATCCCACTTGACTATGTTTTTCTTTATATAATAGCGATACATTGGAGTCAAAATTGATCAATGAATAGTGTCATTTCACCCAATGTTTCATTTAAAACAGAACGGAGGAAGTATTAGATTTTTGGATTATGTAAAAATTAGAGTTTGATTTAAATAAAACAGCCTTAGAATTATTACCCTCTACTTTCTTAAAGTATCATTCGGGTATTATACATGTTAAAACTATATTAGCTATTGTTAGTCATACCTGTTTTTGGGATACCATTTAATAATAGACTTAGCTACAATATTCAATTGAATATTAAAAATTATAAAATTTATATATCACAATAACAAATCTATAAATTACAGTATAATGACAAATACTTTCTCCTTTTTTTTCTACTTCAACAATTGGTTTGGACATGTTTTTTTTTTTTAAAAAAATGGATAGTTTAGCATAGAGGTACCTCTTTAGTTAAATAGAGTAGGGGACAAATAAATCGTTATTATAAGGCAATTCGGGTAATTAATGATGATTTTATTAACATAAAGTAAAGGTAATATTGTCAACTGTAGTTTCTTTTTTTACCAAAAGTGGAATGGTTCCAAAAGATTAAACTACCTAAAGTGGTAATTGTTGTAATAGAAAAAGAACGGAGGAAGTAAGTAAATACAATAATCTTGAAAAATCTCATTTTACAACAACACAAAATCAACAATAATTTTAACAAAAATTTTACAATAAAATAAAATAAACAACAATCCGTGCAATGCACGGGCTTCAAATCTAGTACAAGATACAGCAGTAAATTTTTGGGAGAATAGAATAGTTTGGACTTTTTAAAGTACATGCAAAAATGAGTTTTATCTTTTATCTCTTTTAGTCTTTTACTAAAAAACACTTTTTGGGCCCTTTTAGAACATCCCCAGGATCTCCGTAGCAAATCCAGCCTTGACAACACCTCCACTACCTCCCCCTTTTCTTTTTTATCTATTTAAATCTCTCTCCTCTTTCTCTCTCTTCTTATCCTCTTTCTCTCTCTCTCTCTCTTCTTCAACGACGAACATGGCTTCTTACTTCTCTCCCTTCGCAGACCTGGAAAATAATGAGCCCCTCCTTCGGGTCCACAACGACCCAGTTTCAGCCCACCCGGAGCCTGAAAGCCCAATCCACCGGCCCATTAAGGGAATCGCGGTACTCAGCTTGTCTTTCATGCTTATACTATCATTAATGGCTATCATATTTAACGGGCAGCCTACCCTGCTGCCCGTCTCATTGTCGTCGGAGAATACTAAAACGACGTCGCCGGAGAAGGTGGTTTCTAGAGGGAAAAAAGAAGGCGTGTCGGAGAAGGTTTTCAGAGCAGGAGAAATTGGAGGAGTTTCGTTTGCGTGGACTAATGATATGCTTAGGTGGCAGCGAAGTGGGTTCCATTTTCAGCCGGAGAAGAATTGGATGAATGGTTGGTGATTCTTTATTTGACAAATTCTTTCTCAACTTCCCTTCCATTTTCGTGTTTGACTTTCTGTATAACTATGTGCCCTATTCGTTATCATCGTCAGTTTTCGATTTTAGAGTTAGTCTTGTGTGAACCTGGTCCACAATAATATTATTGTAGACCAAAGCTACTTATTTAACATAGTTACTTTTTTTTTTTTTTCATATAGTAACCTTTTTAAAATCTTAAAGTTGACTCTTTCTCACATTAGTTTATCATGGTAAAATTTTCACTTTGTGACATAGTAACCTTTTTTTTTTTTTTTTCACATAGTCAAACTTCACAATCTATATTTACTCATCTTTTATATCTATTTTTTTTATATAGTGATTTTTTTTTTCATAAATCACATGAATTAGCATTAGGTCTACACTAATTTAGTGTGGACCAAGTCCATACAATTTTTTTACTCGATTTTAATACTCCCGTCCTAAAATATAGTTTTTATTTTCATTCTGGGTGTCCCAAAATATAGTTCATGCTCCTATATTTAGTTCCACATTTTTTCTGTAATTTGCCTAGAAAAACCGTGTCCCCATCATTTATTTGCTTCTTGATTTTTTTTTTTTTTTTGATTTGTTTAATCAATCCAAGTGTTAAAATTAATGTTTTCACCAATTATTCTCCATTCTCTCTCCTAAATTCACCCCATACAATATATATTTAAATAAAAAAAAATCTTTACTATTCCTCTTATATTCTATTTACCTTAATTCCCGTGAAAAAATAAAATCGGGAACTATATTTTGGGACGGATAGAGTATTTTACAAGGAATGTCATATGGGATGTGGAATGACTATGAAATTAGTTATATTTATACTAATCACTATTATTAGGTTTATACTTTATTTCAAAGAAAAGTTATAACTTTCTTTTCTTTATTAATTGAAGACTAGAAACGAAAAACAGTGAGCAAATTTAAAGTTTTTAATGAGTTTAAATTAAAGAGTCAAACAATGCTAATAATTTTTTTGTTGTTGTTGTTGTATCTCTTCGTTGGGGTGATGTTCAATAATGGATGGCAATACGTACTTCAGATCCTAATGGTGAGTTTTTTCCTTTTCACTCAAGCTTTTAAGTTTTCCATTATTTTATTCTTTTTGAGGTGAGATTAGTATATATTTATATGTCTTTGTATCTATTTGATACGAATGTATTGTGATTAAATAGGAAATTTTCCAACAATTTTATTGATTTGGTCGTTTTACAAAAGTAAAGGTGTCGAAAATGAATAGTTTCATTAATTGTAACGTATTGAGTAGATAAAGAATGGAGATCATTTACCTTTTTGGTTGATTTTGTGAGAGAATATATTACATTTTTCCTTTTTAGATGCGTTAAAAAGAGTATATATGAATAGAATGAGATAAATGAGAGTGACAGAGTTTTTATTTTTGGTGCAAAGTGAGAGTGACAAATTAAGTTTATATAGAATGACTGAATGAGGATGAGTTTATATAACTATATCTAGGTATGATAGTAGCAAAACAATAAGTTGAATGAGAAGGGTTATGTAATTATTCCAAAAACTGTTCTGTCTCTCATAAGATTTTGCTCTTTTACTTTCACCTGCTTCAAGTACACATTTGATCATTAGAATATCTCATTATGCATTAAAAATATTTATATAATGAGATTTAGAAAATACATATATAGAATAATTTAACAAGTTTTCACATAATAACATTTTATACATATATATATTGTGAAAATATATGGTAGAAATTGATAGACTTTGACTACGGAAATATCAAACAAACATTTTTTTTGTACATAACAACAATTTGACTTTTCCTTTGAAAAGAACAATTTAGTAAAAGAAGTTTCTAAGTTTTTTTTCTAAAGTAAAATGTTGTTTCTTTCAACTAGTCTATTGTGTTCATAAGAACATGATCATCTCTTACTCTAGCACAAAATTAAACCATTCATATACCCTACTTAAAATCTTTTGATTCTAGAAAAACCTAAAAATTTGCAATGTTTTAAGTCAACCATGGAGGATAGAATTCTATATATAGTACTTTATGTGAACAGTATGAATGAATAAATACACTATATGGGACAAAAAAAAAAAGCTTTGAGATTAGAATTTCTCCCACATCTACGCTATTATTTTCTTAGCTAAACGTAAAAACACTAAAACTTACTAATCAAGGTTTGCCAGTCAAATGTATTGATTAATGGAGTTAATAATAAAGGGTTAGATATGTACTTGATGATCATATGAACACACATGTAGTACCCCTTCATTTTCTTTTGGGAAGGTGAAAAAATAACTTGCCATAGCCCACAGGGCACCAAGCCAAAGGAAACAAATGAGATTCACCTGATCAAACTTTCCCTAATTTATTTTACCCAATACAATTTACTTTAGAAAAATTTCTTTTAGTTTTTTTTTTCTCCTTTTCACACTTAATATATACTCCAATTAAGTTTTATTGCACCATGATTCATGAGCTGCCGCCAAACACGTCACTATCTTCCATGCCTGATGTGGCCCAATTATTGAAGCTCTATTATTTTCATAACGAAGCTGAATTAATGATTTACGTAGAAAAACAGCCAAGACACCTAATAATATTCTAACCTATCCTTTCTCTTTTGTTAGTCTAGATTTATAAATTTTTTTATGATGACATATTATAATGAAGTGCTTTTATTTATTCTCTCATTGATCCACTTCAATATTCAGGTTTTCTCAGTTGACATATAGCTAGATTGTTGAAAACTGTATATCTATCTATTCACTTCATGTATGCTCCATCAGAAAATGAGATGTAGATTATAAAGAGAAGAGTGAAAATCAGTAGGAATAAAGAGGCAGTTAAGGCGTTGCATAAGAACTAGAAAGGAAACCTCGTCAAAACAAGAATATATAACTGACATCTAATAAAAAATTATGTAAGATTGATATGTCAATTGTCATGGAGTGGATACTAGCAGAGAGTGTTATACTATATGGTTTAGCATGATACATGTTTATGAACTAGTAACAGTTTTTGAGTTTTGACCAAAATTATGATATTAGTACAAATTACAAAAGGACATAAAGTACTCCCACATGCACTAATTGTTTAATAGAAAACAAGTGGCTAAAAAGTTAATCGCCTTTCTGAGTCTTATTTGTAGAGATGTGGGCCAATAAGAAATAGTAACTAGGTGTGATGGGTAGCTCGATACTGATAATTAAATGAATTGTGCTACTATAAGGTTGGAGGGTTGGGCCCCATCTTGGAGATTTTCTTTGCCGGTTGGGTGGATATGCTTGCTTATGTATTTGTGGAACCATACAAGACCACACAGTTTTTTTTCCTTATTCTTTCGTAGGTCAGTAAAATTAGAATCGTAAAAAACAACTCGATTTTAAGATGAGTTTTGACTACAATTTCTTGTTTCATGATCAAAACGAAAAATCAACCAAATCAATGAATATTTTTATCAAACCCGATCTGGCCAATTTTGACCAAATCCGAAAACCATAATAATATGAGAATATGAGTAGGTATGGCATGGTTCGGGATTTCGGCGGGTCCATCAAGACCCAGATCCATAAATGTCCCAAACCCACTGGGTCTATAATTTCAGACCTAAACCTGTTGGGTCTAGCAGGTTCTGGGTTCGAAATGGATCCTTAAGATAATTATGTAATTTTTTATCGTCCGTTGATCATCTAATATTCATATGTTTTTTTGCCTAAGTTATATACATATAACGAAGTTAACGCTTAGCGCGACTACTATTTAAATCTATTTCAATTCAAAAGTTTAGTACACGATTATAATAAATCCATAACATCAAAGATAGCTTACATAAGTATCATATATCTATACATATACTTTAGTGAATCAATGATTATTTTTAAAATTCTGATTATTAATTCTTCTTGATTTCATCATTAATTTCAATTTTCTTATAATAAAGAGACTTCTGGTGAGCATGTAAGTTGTATTTTGCAATTTCATATATTTATTTTATGGAAAAAAAGGTCCATGAGTTGGATCTGGGGAGAGTCTGGGTCCGACCTCATTCGACATGGACCCAGACCCGACTTAAGAACATTTAAACCTTGATTCGATCTGGACCCATACCCGATTTAAGAACATTTAAACCTTGATTCGATCTGGACTCATTGGGTCTTAAAAAAGACCCACACCCTTAAAAATGGGGTGGTTCGGTTCGGGTCGGGTCTTGGATCCACTACCATCCCTAATTATAAAAAGCTTCTTGTTAACATTGTCTTTGTTGGAAACATCATATGTATTGTCAGAATGTTAGAATTGAGAAAACTCCTTGATCTTAGAGTGATTTCACTTATCAATACATAAGAAGAGGTTACAAAGTGTCAGTCCTAACTGTTTTAGGAAATTCTTGGAATGATAAGGATAATCTATACACAAATATATCCAAATCTATGCAAAACTATATCCCTAAATATCTAGAGAACATATGCTAAATATATTCTCTATCATGTATGTTTAGGTTTGTCTCTAAATCCCTAAGTATATTTTAATGACTTGTTATTTGGGAATGTATTCTATGGATTTATCAAGATGGTGTTGTATATATAAATGCATATATATACACAGTCTCTTATATTCCTATGATCCTTTGGGTCAACTCGAACTCAAATGTTCTGGTCTTAAATAAACATGGTTCGATCTTATTAGAACTTGACCTAACCAACCTAATATGTCTACTAGAAACTGTTTTGAACTTATTTGGATTTTACTAATTCTTTATTGAATAATTATGAGTTTCTTAATTTCATACTTCATAAAGTATGAGCATCTCTAAAAAGTATAGCCTACTTATTGCATGCAAAAGAAACTTAATTCCACCTTTTTTTTTTTGAAAAAAAAAGAACTCACTCTTTTATGATTATGTGGATTATGGATAAGACTTTCACAATGGCTAGAAACCCTCATCTTTCTCATGTAATGACATAGATTGAGAGAGACCGTTATTTCTACTTTTTGATGTGAATCACATGGCTAAATATCAATCTTTAATCATGAAAACCATAGTACGAATGTCTCATGGACTGTGGACATCTAACCTGCTCCTTTGCCACAATTTTCTTCTCGACTTTATCTTTTATACTTTTTGTTATCTCTGTACCACATGCTCAATTAAGTTGATTCCTCAAGATGCTGATCTCAAAACCAAAGAAATAAAAAATAAAAACAGAAATTCAAGATGCCGAAGACAATGATGTGAGAATTTATTAGATTTGTTCCAATATTTAATTTGAAATTGAGGTTGGGGTGGTAGAGTAGTGACATCACTTCCCATATCGTATCTCTAAGGTTAGGGATCAAACCGTTTCGCATTCATTTGAGTAATTTCCCTTATCCTCTTAAGTGAGCCCCATTTCTCTTACCTTAAAAAAAAAAGAAATAATAATTTGAAATTAGGTCGGAGAAATATAGGAACCAAGGGTGGCCATGGCCCTCCCTCCCACCTCCACCTAATTGACAAATTTGGTAAGAGAATATTATTTGTACTTGGTAATTTGGCCCCCTCCCTTTTTATTTGTCCCCCTCCCTTTTATTTGGTATTGGAGGAGCAATTCGCATGAAGTAGTGAAAGATAATATGAAATTAGGAATTGTTTGTTGAATTTTTTTTTTTTATCATTCTTCCACTTGGCCTTTGGGCTGACCCCAAACAAGTGATTAATATCAATATCTAACTAGGCCAAACCTATATTTTCTTAATATGGAGGCTCTTCTATGTTTCTTTTTATCAAGTTCATGATGGCATATTTTTCATCATAATTATTCTGCACTATTATAATATATTTCGTCCGTTTCTTTTTAGTTAACTTCATTTTGGGAATAAAAAAGGAAGTATAAAACCAAGGACTCTTGGGTCCAATGGTATGCCTTCTTATCTCCTACGTGGGAGACTAAGGTTCAAATCTTGGTGGAAGCAAAATTTCAATATTGTTGGGAGGAAAGGGGTTTAGGGCTTGTTGGGTCTCTGGGTGAGTGACCCTGTACGAGAGCACTCCAGAGGAGATGCATCTTACCACGGGTTCCCAAAAGGAGGCCAAAAAAAAAAAGGAAGTATAAAAGTATGAGAAAAACTGGAAAGTGGAAAGATAACTAAAAAGTTAGTTAAGTATTGAGAAGTGAATGATATGGGTGGAAAAAAAGGATAAGTAAATGAAACATGTTCTCAAGAATAGAATAAACAACTGTGTTAAATTAAGAAGAAAAAGACAAAAAAAAAAGAAAATGTTGATTAAAAAGAAATGAATAGAGTACTTATCACTTTAAATTACACCAACTCTCAATAAGTTTTTTTTTTTTTTTTTGAGGGAAAACTCTCAATAAGTTTTAAGGTGAATGAACTAGATTATTTTATTAATAAAATACAAATCGGATGCTTGCAGGTCCACTGTATCACAAGGGATTTTATCATCTATTCTACCAGTATAACCCTGATTCAGCTGTTTGGGGGAACATTACATGGGGCCATGCAATTTCAACGGACCTGATTCACTGGAAATATCTCCCAATATCAATGAAGCCTGATCAATGGTACGATATAAATGGTGTTTGGACAGGGTCCGCTACGATCTTGCCAGATGGCAAAATCATGATGGTCTACACTGGTGACACTGATAAATTTGTACAAGTACAAAATTTGGCCTACCCTGCTAACTTATCGGATCCTTTCCTCCTTGATTGGGTTAAATACCCGGGTAATCCTGTTTTGACCCCACCAGAGGGAATTGGGGCCAAAGACTTTCGGGACCCGACGACTGCATGGGTGGGGCTCGATGGGATTTGGAGGCTTATAATCGGGTCGAAAACGGGTACAACAGGTATTTCACTAGTGTACAAGACTAAGGATTTTAAGACTTATGAGCTAGAGGGTAACCTCCATGCAGTTCCGGGTACGGGTATGTGGGAATGTGTAGATTTTTATCCCGTGTCGATCACGGGTCAAAATGGGTTGGATACCTCGGCTTATGGGCCGGGTATGAAGCACTTGTTGAAGGCTAGTTTGGATGATAATAAGCAAGACCATTATGCATTGGGGACTTATGATATGGCAACTCAAACTTGGACACCCGATAACCCGGAAATGGATGTGGGTCTTGGGTTGAGATTGGATTATGGTAAATATTATGCGTCTAAGACATTTTTTGACCAGAATAAGCAGAGGAGGATTTTGTGGGGTTGGGTTGGAGAGACAGATACTGAGGCTGATGATTTGTTGAAGGGATGGGCTTCCTTGCAGGTATAACACTTCACCCTTTGTCCTTATCATCCACATAATCACGTCCTGTCATCAGTTAGGTAATACTATACACCCAACTAAACTGATAGATATCCAATTATCTGATCCGAACCTAAATTATATATGTTCAAAGTCGTATGACGTGATATTAATTTGAATCACATATTGATTCTACCCAAAAAGTAACACTATACTCGATCAATTTATCATAAATATGCTAATTTGATTATCGACTCGAATATGACTAGAACAGACTTGAGACTGAAGTGAATACTCTTTAGTTGGATACGCTGAACTGAGCCTACCCGTATGCCACCTTCAGATACAAAAAATATTGAATGATCTTATATAAAAAAGAATGTACTTCTTGTTGTCCTGTCCAGCAGATTGTAATAGCACACCCGTTTAATATTTGCACGGCAAAGTTGTTGAACCTAACTCTTTGTGATCATAATGCAACCATATAATTTGAATCATGTGAGTATAAGTACAGCTGTACATACAATATTAGTAATCATATTGGTGCAAAATATGACAACTATACTTCGGAAAAAAGGTGTAAATACCACAGGAAGGATTCCTCCATCTCTGAGAGTGGACTGTAAAGTTTCCTTCAAAACGGGTCGAAACATACTATAAAATGGATCCACAAAGTCCCCATTCTTTTTAATTTTGATCAACAAAAATGTGCTTATAGAAAAGGATCCATAAGATTAATTTAATTAGTAACTGTATATGTTAGAATCACTAGAGAATTAGATTAATCAATCTTAATTAAAACATCACTTAAGAGGAATTAATAAAAAAATCATTTCATTTCAAATGAGTGGAGGAGAATAGGGTTATAGTTGCGCAGTTGTACATACTCTGCCTCCTAATGCAACATAAATCTCACAATTGTTGTATGTGATTTTCTTTCAGACAATTCCAAGGGTTGTGACCTATGATGCAAAGACTGGAACCAACATACTTCAATGGCCAGTAAAAGAAGTGGAGTCCTTGAGAACTGACAGCAAAGAATATGATAATCTTTTGTTACAACCAGGATCCATCATTAACCTTGACATAACCTCTGCTGCACAGGTATGTATTTTTTCTTATACATCCTTAATTACATGCATCTTTAACAGTAAACAGTAGCCATGTTACTCGGACCTCAAGTATTCATGTCGGATCCTAACACTCTGACACCAGTATGAGAACTTCTACCCTTCATTTTGGGCCATATTTATAGAAATATTGTATAATAAATAGTCGAGTCGGACATATGGATATATACCCTTGTCTAATACGAGAACTTGAGTACGAGAAACACATCAAAATTGTTAATGAGAGATTAAATTAGCTAATTCTGAGCAAATTTGGTGATGATTGTAGTTGGATATAAGTGCTGAATTTGTGGTGGATCAAGAGGCGCTGAAATCAACAGTAGGAGATGATGTGATCAACAATTGCAGTGCTGCAGCTGTTAGGCAGGCTTTGGGCCCCTTTGGGCTTTTGGTTTTGGCTGATGAATCCCTCTCCGAGTTAACTCCTATTTACTTTTACATTGCTAAGGCCTCTGATGGAACTGTTAAAAATTGGTTTTGCACTGATCAATCAAGGTATTTTTTTTATCCATTATTCATCTACTATCTTATATAATATTTTTCAATCAATTCAACAAATACTAGTGGTCAAATTTGTAAAAGAACAAACATGAACGGTACGTAGTTTAACTAAAAGCCATCTCTAGAATTTATTTTACTTTTGGTAGAGTTTTGACTTGTTCAAACTTTAAAAAAGTACTTGAAATTTTGTTGTCAAACACATCTATAATTTTGATAACTATTGTGTTATAGGTCATCAAAGGCTTCTAGTGTTGACAAACAAATATATGGAGGACCAGTTCCTGTTCTCGAGGGTGAAAAGTATAGCATGCGGTTACTTGTAAGTTAACCTCTTCATATTTATACTTGGTAGTACAAGGATTTTTATAATTTGGTTGTTTTATATGATACTCCATGTTGATATCAAATGAGGTCATGACTCGTGAGTAGTTTGATCATCTTATTTTCTTATATAGACCAATTATTGTTTGATTATCTTATTTTCAATCCTTTTGTATTGTATTATTAGGTTGATCATTCAATAATTGAAGCTTTTGGTCAAGGAGGGCGGACATGCATAACCTCTAGAATATACCCAACAAAGGCAATCAACGGAGAGGCCAAGGTTTTCATCTTCAATAATGCTACTGATTCAAGTGTCATAGCCTCTGTCAAAATTTGGAAATTAGACTCAATTAATCTTTCTCCCTACATTTTTTAATTTGATTGTTAAATTTTTTTTATTGAATTGTATTAATATGATGTACTATATATTGTACCAATTTAAATTCTAAGGGGAAAGAAAATGTCTTTCTTTTTCTGGGGTTGGGGTGGGGGGGAGTGTTGTATAAGTTCACTTCATTGTGTGAATGGTTGATTTGAGGCCATAAAAATAGGAATATAGATTTGATAAATAATGAGAATTGTAACAGAGGGCATGGAGAGAAATGGAACTATGACAAATTTATTGGATTTTGTTATTGTATATAACACACACACATATATATATATATATATATATATATGTGTATATATATATATATATATATATATATATATATATATATGTATATCAAAAGAGATATGGGCATTAATTTCAAGTAGATCAAGATCAACTTAGCTAATCTGACATTTTACAAACAAATTATTTTAGTTTTTACATTCTTATGATTGTCAAAAACCATAAGAAAGTTGCGATACCTACTAATGTGGCGCAACAAATGTATTATAAATTACGAAAGATTATTAAAAAAAATAGTATTTGTCTAGCTATTCTTTGCATATTCTCCTCAATTTATCTTTGTCAAGTTGAACTAATTTTTGATGAGTTGAACTTATTTTTGTTGAACGTAATTTTTTTCTGCTAAATTTAATTTATTTATGTTTGTGAATTTGACTTAGTAATACTATAAATTAACTTATTTCAGCCAAAATTTACTCTAATAAATTGAGAAAACATGGCCTCATTTAAATTTTTTTCTTTGTAGTGGCTCTTAAAATTTTGATACTATATTCATGATTTGGCCCTCAACTAAATTATTACATGGGTTTAGCATGACTCTTCGATATTCAATTCTATTATTTTTACTTATCCAGACTCCTACTATCTGGTAAATACTAAATTGGGTTTAGCAATTTGAAACTATATACTACGAATGAGTTTGGCCTGTAAATTGATGGAAAGCTACCTGAACTGGGAACTATAGACTAGCTTTCACTAAAGCGCTAACCAAAGCTGCTTTGGCCAAATTAGGGTGGAAGCTTTGTCATGGTCCTGATAGCCTGGCGAAAAAGTGTATTTTCTCTAAATATGTCCATGAAAGCCACATCATTAAGTTCAAGTATGGGTCACAAGTGTGGAAGGGTATAGGACAAGGGTGGGGCCTTTTGACCAAAGATAGCACTTGGGTGTTGGGTGATGGGGCTTCGATTAACTTTTGGACCGACAATTGGTTAGGGATAGGGCCCATTCGAGGACTAAGTGCAGGACCTTTGCAACCTCAGGATGAAAACCTTAAGCTAAGAGACATAATTAGAGACAAGTCGTGGCACCTTCATCGAATCCCTATGGAATTGCCGGCATCAATTATTGATAGGATTATGGCCATCATTATACCGGAAAATGCATCCTCACCAGATTTCCCCACTTCACACCTTGTCTACCCTAAAGGATTCTCTACGTCTTCGGCGTATAAGTGTAGTCTAGAGGAGAGTATGCCTCCCCCCCCTCGAAGCTAACATCTACAAGGTTTGGAAAGCCCATACCCCCCCTAAGATTAAGTTTTTCCTTTGGCTAGCATGGCGAGACCGCCTTCCTCACATAAATCTCTTGTTCGTTCGAAAAATTGTTCCCCTTCCTACTTGTCCGTGTTGTGGTTATGAAGAGGAAAATACCATTCACATCCTTAAAGATTGTCCTTCCTCTATGCAAGCATGGTTTGACCTCTCCCCGGACCCTCAACTCTTAAATGGAAGCCTACCAAGCTGGCTTAAAAGGAACCTTGTATGTAACACCTTAGTCCATGGACTTCAGTGGAGGGATTTATTTCCTTGGGTTTGCCACGAGCTATGGAAAGCCCGAAACCTTGTGGTTTTTGAGGGAAAACCGATAGCTCAAGTCCCACAGATCACCTTCCTTGCACGCAAACAGGCCAGCGAATTTATCAAACTTACTTCCAAGCCCCCTGCTGAACCTCTTCTAATCACCTCTACTCAAGGCAATTTCCCCCTCAATGTGTTGTCGGATTATAGTGACCCCACCCACAAAATCTATACCGACGCTTCATTTACCAACAATTTGGACTCAGTGGGATTGGGTGGCATGATAAGAGATCCGCAAAGTCTTTCGGTTCTTGGTTTCTGCAAAATGACATATCTTATGAACTCTCTGAGTGCTGAGCTACTTGGTATTAGGGAGGGACTCCAGCTTGCGTTGGATCACAACCTTCTACATTGCATTTTGTACACTGATTGTTTGCAGGTAGCGCGGAGTATTCGGGAGGACTGTCCTCAGACTAACCCGTGTATAAACATTCTGACCGAGTGTAGGGAGCTGTGTCGGCGGTTCAACAAGATTGATATTGTTCACATGGATAGGAGTAGCAACCGGACGGCGGATTTGTTAGCCAAGGAGGCTAGGAAGATAGAGTAGTGCATGAATGTAACTAGGAGGTTCCCCATCCCCCTATTTTTTGCATGAACGCATACCTTTCGGATTCTAATAACTCTTAAGTTTGTTGTGCACTTTTTCACCGAAAAAAAGAAAATGAAATTATTGTTAAAGGACCCCAAATATCAATTACTTCGTTTTTCTAGTACTCGCAAAGTTGAAATGTGGACAAAGAACCAAAAAAATGAGGGAAATAGAAAAAAAATCCTCATGTGCTAGGAGAGAGGAAGAGAGAATATGTTGTCAAAATGTTAATATTGCAAGTAATAAAGAACTTTCTAAAATGGGATACATTATTGCAAGTGTTTAAATACGAAGAAGTATATTGGAGAGTTGAAGATCTAACATACAACCTCCTTTCTTCAATAATCACTACATTTGGACCTTTACACTATTCGCACACCCATCCTTCAAATCATGATTTGTACGTAAAGATAAACATAGTGATGTTGGATCTTGTTAGATTAATCTCGATATATATACTTAAAAAATATTGATTATTTATAATTTTCACTTGTGTTGGGAGGCATGAATGAAGCTCTATATTTAGTGATTAATAAAAAAAGTGGAAGTATCTTGTAGTCGGTTTAGTAAACCATCTAAAATACATCATGATTTATATGTAAGATAACATAGTTATGTGGGATCTTATTGAATTTTCTCGATATATAATCTCAAAATATCAACTTTTTACAATTTTTACTTATTGATAATTGAAGATACTAAAGGTTAGATTAATTGAAGATACTAATGCTTAAAGTTGTGTGTCGGAAGACATAAAACTTTGTATGTTGCGATTGGTATAGAATGGAGAAAGTATATTTTATAATATCTACTAATGCATCCCACATTTCTCTTCTCATTATCTGCCTTGTTGTGGGTTTCAAGTTTCCAACACACATCTTTTACCATTATTAATTTTAATTAGGCTCTGTTCTTTTGGACTAAATTAATAAAAATTCAATTCTGTTCAGTTCAGTTCAGTTCAGACAAATTCAGTTCAGTTCAGACAAATTCAGTTCATTTCATTTCTATTCAATCCAAAAGAACATAGCCTTAGTTGCATATTATTGAGGATTCTAAAAAAGTTGTGCCCTTATAGATAAATTACCAAATATTGTCAAGGTTTGTAATTTAATTTGTTCACATGGATAGGAAAATAATTTTAGGGTGGAGAGAATATAAATTTATTTGAAAAAGATATACTTAAAATTCTTGAAAAACAAACACTAGTACAGAATAGGCGATTTGCGTCGGATGCGAGGCGCCTATTTGCGTCGGACATGGGTCCGACGGCACAGGCCTCGACGCAGATCAGGATACAGGATTTGCGTCGGACAACGACGCCACGCAGTTGATTAGCTATCTGCGTCGGACCCTGCCTACAATGCGACGCAAATGACTCCTCGCCCCTGTCACAGCAGCAAAAGACTCATCCGCGTCGCATGAAGAGTAAAGTACGACGCAGATGGCCAAGCCAGCAGCCCAACCTCACTCATGTGCGTTGCACATAGCATTACACGTCGCACATAGCATTACATGCGACGCAAATGAACTTCATCGGCGTCGCATGTAGTGCTATGTGCGACGCACATGAGGCTTATCAACCCATGATTTTCACTCTTTTGTTTTATTAAATCTCAAAAAGAAAAAAAAAAAGAAATCCAGCAACCACAAGAAAATCGAGAAAGGAAAGATGAAAGTAACTTAATTTCATTAAAAAAAATGTAATTTACACATATGGCTTACAATTTTACCAGATCTAAAAAAATTTGAAAGTAACTTACAGCACTAGAAACTTCCTAAAAAATGACAACTAAACATAAATTCTGGAACCTTGCCTGAAAATCTCATTCTTCAACTTTGCACTGCTGTAGACTTCTTGAAAATCTGATACAAATAGCAAGTAAACCCATAAGTTAACTAAAAAGAACTAAAATTTCCTGAAAATTAAAGATTAGAGACAAACCCTTGAAATTCGGGTTTCCAAACGATGCTGAAAATTCTACCAAAATCAAAATTAAGAAAAAGAGGGAAGAGAAATAAAATTAAAGTCGAAGATCTTACCGAAACTAATCAAGGAGATCGGAAACAGTTTTTGACGAGATGCTGCAGATCTAACTGTTGGTGTGCATCCGAAAATGGGAGTTTGACGAGAGAAGAATATAAATTCGTTGAAGATGGAAGAAGCCAGCCTGAGACGCACGAAGTCGCCGGAGTGTCTTGGGCCGGAGAGAGAGAAAGAGTGTGTAAGGTTAGGGTTTGAGGGTTTGAAATAACTCAAAAATTAAAAGGGGAAGGTGAAGGACGATGTGCGTCGGATGGGCTTTACCTTCGACGCACATAGTTAGTTCCTCTTTATAACTGGGGCCAAGATATGCGTCGAGTGGGCTAAAATCGTAGGATCCGCAAATCGCAGCCATTTGCCTTCATGTTTTGCATCGAATGCACCATATGTCCGACGCACATGACTCATAATTTGCATCAGACCTCTACTACAGAATTCACGGTTTGCGTCTGATTATTTGCGTCGCACAAGAGAGCAACTGACGCAAATGATCTATGTGCGTCGGATCCTACAGAAAATCCGACGCAAATAGCCAAGCAAAAATATACAAGCTTGTTTTGCATCGCACGTATACCGACAAACGACGCAAATGGGTTCACTATGTGCGTCGCACTAAGAGTTCATGTGATGCAAATAAGTCATCTGTGTCGGACAATAGCCCCATCCGACGCAGATGACGTTTAGTATAATTTTTGCATGCCCAACCAAAATGTCATCTGCGTCGGACCATAGCCCCATCCGACGCAGATGACGCTTTGCATGCCCAGCCAAAAAGCCGTCTGCGTCGCATGGGGCTATGGTCCGACACAGATGACATTTTGGTATATTTTGCATTGCCTGCCAAATTAGTACTTAGTCATCTGCGTCGGACCATAGCCCCATGCGACGCAGATGACTCTTATTTATAGTTTTAATTTCGTATCCCGCCCATCAGTTGGGCCAATTCACAAACACTCGCACTTCTCTCTCTCTCTCATGCGAATTCCCACAAACACTCGCCGGCGCTGCTGAACGACATTCCCCCGTCGCGCCGCCACTGCTCCGTCAACTCCTCTCGCCGGCGCTCCTCCTCCTCTTTCTCTCACTCACTCTCTCTCTCTTACACTCCTCCTCTTTCTCACTCACTCACTCTCACTCACCCGTCGCCGCGCTCCCCCGTCGCGCCGTGCTCCCCGGTCACGCCGTGCTCCCCCGCTGCTCACCGTCGCGCCGCCGCTGCTTTCCGTCTCCCCGTCTCCGGCAATGTAAGTCTTTTTTTTTATTTTTTTCAATTTTTGGTCTCAATTTATGTCTTTTTTTTTTTTACCAATTTCTGTCTTTTTTTTTTGGAATTTTTTCCTTATTTTTGCTAGATTTAATCATGGAGTTTGTGATTGTATTAGTAGAGTGATTGTAGTTCGTAGTTTAAGATTGAATTTTAAGATTGAATTTAGGATGTTTGTAGTTTAATTTGTAGTTTGTAGTTTAAGATTTTAAGATTATATTTAGGATGTTTGTAGTTTGTAGTGCTCATGAATTTATATAGTTTGTAGTGCTCTAAAATACTTCCTTTCTACTATATAATTATATTCACAAGTCATTCTTGTTTTTTACCATTGATCTTAATATATAATTCTACTTTAATCTTAATGTTGTTTCTTAATTTCTAATTTGTTAATGTCTTAATATTAGATAGTTGATGTTTATGAGTTATGACTTAATCACTATTTAATTTGTGGGTTGGTTAATGCCCTAATGCAGTTGCCACATTCCATCTTCTACTTGTCGGCTGGTGCTCCAAGCTCACCTCGTTGTGCTTGTCTTCGCTGCTCCTTGAGAGCAGAGGTATATATATTATAGCTTTTGCTTTATGTTTATTTGTTTTATTTGTCCCTATAATGTTGAATTATGTGATTGGGAAAGTTTATGTGAATTGTTTGGTTATGTGATTGGGAAAACATATGTTGAATTATGACCAAACTTATATGGACATACCTTAATGCGGTGGGGAGGGAAATCTAAGGAATGGATTGGTTTTTGCTGTTTAATTGCAATGTGTGCATCATTGGCCTAGATACTCGTTTGAGGCTTACTCATTAGGAGTAGGTCTTGAATAGTCCCCGGTTTGGGACTGTCTTTGGGTTTCTTATCTCACTTAGGATGTGAATGAATGTTTGGTTTTCGATTCTAAGAAAGATCTAGCTCATTTCCCTAAGCGTTCTCTGGGTACATATGTTGATAGTTTACCTACTATCTTCAACGTGTACTTGGAGAACTGTAGGGAAGTGCTGCCGGATTTTTCTTAGAATTGAAAACCAAATGTTCATTCACTAGTGAGATGAGAAACTCAAGGATGGGTTAGGTTGGAGTGATAAGGACCCAAATGTTCATGACTGCATTTGATATGACACTTTGAATGATGTGATCGATTGTGTTCTTGTTTGGTGTCTCTATAGTGTATAAATATGGATCGAAATTGGATGTATGGTAATCGGATTTCGGCGACATTTCTACAAGGGGTTGATGAATTTATCAGAGTTGCGTTAGAACATCAATTGCAGAATGGGTCAAAGTTAGTCGTGTGTTCTTGTTGTGATTGCAATAACTCTAGAGGGTATCGTGATGTGGATCAAATTAAGGATCATTTGATTCGTCGTGGGTTTAAGAGCAACTATACGAGGTGGACATGGCATGGAGAGTTTTATGATCCAGGTATGAGCTCCACTAGCTTGTGTGATGATTTGCATGTTGATCACATTGATGATGAGGTTGAGGTTGAGGTTGAGGTTGAGGTTGAGGTTGATATCGAAAAAGGAGAGAATGATAATGAGAATGATAGGGTAGTTGATGAGAATGATAGGGTAGATGAGATGTTGCACAATTTGGAGGATGAAGGAACCGATCGCCCCCATATGTATGATAGTATTCTAAGTGCAGCGGACAAACCTATGTATCCGGGGTGTAAGAATTTCAGTAAACTTTCTGGCATCCTCACATTGTTCAATATGAAATCAAAGTATAGTTGGACAGATAAAAGTCTAAGTGAGTTGTTCACTTTTTTACAAGAATTGCTACCTGAAGGGAATGAAATTCCCAACTCTACCTATGAGGCAAAGAAATTGTTGTGTCCATTAGGTATGGAGTATGAGAAGATACATGCATGTCCAAATGATTGTGTACTGTATCGAAATGAGTACAAGGATTTGGGTGAGTGTCCAAGGTGTGGAGAGTATCGATACAAGATAAAAGAGGATGATGAGGGAGTGAGAAAGAAAGAAACTCTGGCGAAGGTTCTTTGGTATCTTCCAATCATTCCGAGATTTAGGCGTTTATTTTCGGATGAAAATAATGCTAAATTATTAAGGTGGCATGCGTACAAGAGGAAGAAAGATGGGATGCTTAGACATCCGGCCGATTCTCCGCAATGGAGAAATATCGACCGAAAGTTCGCAGGTTTTGGTAAAGAACCTCGAAATCTTAGGCTTGGACTTTGTACAGATGGGATGAACCCTTTTGGCACACTAGGTACCCAACATAGCACTTGGCCGGTTCTACTGACCATTTATAATCTGCCCCCCTGGTTATGTATGAAGCGTAAATTTATTCTGCTATCGCTTCTTATTTCGGGTCCTAAGCAACCCGGAAACGACATAGATGCGTATCTTGACCCACTCCTTCAAGATCTGAAATTGTTGTGGGATGAAGGTGTTTCGATGTTCGATGCGTATATGAAAACTAACTTCACATTACGTGCCATGATATTTTGCACGATTAATGATTTCCCGGCTTACGGGAATTTGTCTGGGTATACGGTTAAAGGAGCAAAGGCATGCCCTATTTGTGATGAGTATATGATTGATGAGCGGCTACATCATTGTGGGAAGAATGTATACCTCCATTATCGTACATGGCTTCCTTTAGATCATCCATTTCGTAAGAAGAAAAAGTTGTTCAACGGAAAAGTGGAGATGAGAGAAGCCCCTGTACCCTTGCGTGGTAAACAGGTTTCTAGTCGGGTAAAAGATATTGAAATAGTGTTTGGCAAGCCCTTCAAAAGTGTCTCAAAGAACTTATACAAGAAAAGATCTAAGTTATGGGACCTCCCATATTGGAAATTCCTAGAAGTCAGACATTATCTTGATCTAATGCACATTGAGAAAAATGTTTGTGATGCCATTGTCGGAACATTGTTGAATATGCCCGGGAAGACAAAGGATGGAGTTAAAGCTCGGAAAGACATGGCTGAAATGGGAAGACCAGAACTAGCACCTCAGGAGCGGGGACAACGCTATTATCTGCCACCAGCTTGCTACACTTTGTCTAAGAAGGAGAAAACGAGTTTTTGTGAGTCTCTGAGTAGGTTAAAGGTCCCTGCTGGATACTCGTCAAATTTTCGAAACCTTGTCTCACTGAAGGACTTGAAACTCGTTGGTTTGAAATCTCATGATTGTCATATCTTGATGCAGCATTTATTACCTGTTGCAATACGAGGAATTTTGCCTTCCCAAGTGAGATACACGATTACAAAGTTGTGTTTCTTCTTCAGAACTATATCTAGTAAGGTGATTGATCCTAACACTCTAGATAAGTTGCAAGCTGATGTAATAGAGACGATGTGTCGATTTGAAATGTACTTCCCACCATTGTTCTTTGACATCATGCCTCATTTGATAATTCATCTTGTCCGAGAAAGTAAACTTTGTGGGCCTGTTTGTATGAGGTATATGTGGCGTTTCGAAAGGCATATAGGTACTCTCAAGGGAAAAGTGATGAATCCAGCCAGACCAGAAGCAAGTATTGTCCAAAGAACAGTTTCGGAGGAAGCATCTGAATATGTAAGTCAGTATTTAGCACGTGCACAAGCAATTGGATTGCCAAAATCTAGACATGAAGGAAGGCTTGCTGGTTGTGGTACCATTGGGAGAAAAAAATTGTGTCTTGATGGAGAGTTGAAAAGAAAAGCAGAATTTTTGGTGTTAGAAAATCTAAAACAAGTTCATCCTTACTTAGATGAGCACAAGAAGATGCTTAGTGTTCAGTATCCATTGAAGAATGAACGTGAGTTGATGATTGAGCAGAATCGGTCGTTCGTTGATTGGTTTAAAGAACGAGTTATGAACCAACTATCTGACCCAAAAAATGATGTATCAGATACATTGAGATGGTTGGCATATGGGTCAAAGATGCAAGTTCTTTCTTATGAAGGGTATGACATCAATGGTTATTCATTTTACATTAAACGACAAGATGACAAATCCACAATGCAAAACAGTGGTGTTACATTGGGGGCTTTGTCATCAGAGTATAAAAGTAGAAGCGATAGAACCATTATTGAGAGAATGAAGTCTTACTACGGGTTCATTGAAGATATATTAGAACTTGACTATGTTGACTTCAAGATTCCGCTCTTTCAATGCAAGTGGTTTGATATTCGTCGTGGTGTAAAGAAGGATGAACTTGACTTTTTTACATTAGTCAATTTCAGCCGGTTAGGGCATCATGAAGATTCTTTGATATTGGCATCACAAGCAAAACAAGTATTCTACATGGTTGACCCCGTCGATTCAAAATGGTCTGTTGTCATTGAAGGAAAAAGGAGAATACTTGGAATTGATGATGTACATGATGAAGAGGAATACGATAAGCAATTCAATGAAGTCATTGCTTCGTCAGTAGTCATTCCAAGTACATTAGGGGAAGATCTGGACACGAATTACATTCGTCGAGACCATAATGAGGGATTTTACGTTGTCAAAGAAAAAAGTGATTAATAGGTAACTAATGTAATATTATTGCAACTACTATTGTTTATATTCTTCAATTATATATTTTATGCTTCGTTAAAATAATTTTGTATTATTTCATTGATGAATCTAACATGTCTTTATGCTTTATGGTTTCAGGTGTAGTGATGGAAGATCACATAATGCATGATGCATCCGATGATGATCGGCAGCCACGTTATGAGACCGAGATAACTGATGGAGGTAGTAGGAAGAAAAGAGTGAGCAAGCCTAGAGGTCCTACAAAAGGGATACGTTCCAAACCCGGGGTCCAAAGAGTACTTCAGTGGGATGTGGATGCGTCCGATTGGGGATCATGTTGGTGCGTACAAGACACATTGCGGCGAAATCAGTAGAAGCAAAGTGTCTTTCTTGTACGATAGTTGGGATGATGTTCCACAAGGCCTAAAAAATAGTTTATGGGAAGATGCTAAAGTAAGTAAACCGATGTATTTTTAAAATCCATTCTTTTAATTTTATTTGAATCATGTTTATTATACTAATCGTGTATTATTGGTTCATTTTATATATTGAATAAAGAGTTTGGAATACAAGAGGATGAGAGGAAGAAACGAGATGTGTTGACTACTTGTGATAAGCGGTGGAGAGATTTCAAGTCAAGATTAGTGAGTCGATGGATCACAAATACGAGGTTGGGGCCTAACAATGATATGCAACCGTACGTGCTCTATCCTTCCATCACGAAAGAGATTTGGGACGAATTTGTGAAAAAGTGTAGCTCTAAGGAGTTTAAGGAATGTAATATGTACGTTACAATTACATAATATGTTATAATCAAATTTTTTTTTGTGAATATTAACTAGTTACCTGTTTTCATATTAGGCTAAAAGTGAAAGAGCAAGAAAGTCTCAGGCTGCCAACATTCATCCTCATTTTTTGGGTCACAAGTCATATGCGGAGATGATTCCCGTTTGGAAAGACAAAGGGTATATCCCTAAATCCTCTACAGCATCATCTGTTGACTTATCCACATCATCAATTATTTCCTCCTTGCCGGGTCGAACTTTGCCATGGCTTCTTGCTAGATCGAAAAAAGATAAGGAAGGAAATATTTTCTTCCCTAATGAAGAAACACAAAAGATAAAAGAGTCCATTGTAAGAATTCTTCAAATTTTATGAAATTTTCTTGTCTAATTACTCGTATTCTAGAATTCTACTAATCATATGATTTTTTTGAATTTGATGCCGGATGATTGGAAAAGGAAGGAGAGTTTGTTCCAGGTCGGATGGATGATGTTCTATCCCGTGCTCTACAGAGGAAAGACCGTCCCGGGCGTGTGTTAATAGCTGGGTGTAGCATTGGGATTACATCGGTTTGGGGAGATCCTGATCGGAGTAGTACTGCTCGAAAGGGTAGGGGCATGGATGATGAGGAGATGCAGGAGTTGGAGGCTAGATGTAACAGGCCGCACATCCGAGCTGCTAGCTAAACACACTTAACATTCATAAATCTCAATTAACACTTAATAAACCCCGAATTTACATTATCTTGCAATAGAACATAACCTTACACTATGGATTATGGCCCACAACATAACAACTTGAAAACCAAATACCACAAGTATTCTTAATAAAATATGTAATTGTAACTTTAATCCACAATTTACAACATAAGCATCTTCTCGCTCATTCAACGTATTCCAAGTCCTCTATATTACACCTGCAAAATTTCTAACAATGAACTCTGCCCCCACCAGGACAGGTTCCAAGAACAAAATCAGAAAAACTGAGTACACACTGTCCAACCAGAAATTTATTTTAGTGGCTTAAAATATAATTGCATAAGTTACCACTTCTTATTTTAAATACGTCAAATCATACCATACAAGTAACAGATATGAAGGTAGCAAACTATACTCTTTAGTATATAGTATAACATGCTTAGAATGATTTTAACAAATATACCTCAAGTTGCATACTAAACCATATGATAGCTCATAAATCTTTATAAAAACAAACTATAAACATAAATGTATCCTGAATATAAATTTAGTTCACTTATAAATGTATCATAAAAACCTCCTTATCTTTCAGCTAAATCATATATTCCTTTAAACAAGTTTACCAAATTCATATATATTACTTAGAAAGGTTACAGGGATCACAACCTCTTACTAAAAAATCCTTTCATAAATTCATCTTTTAAGTATTACGTCAAACTACATTTTCTTTTCAAAGCCTCACTAAAACAATATACATAATTAACTATCAATTCAAATACAGATTGGAGACATAACTCCATCTAGGAAATCCCTTAGAACGATTTCTTTTTCCTCAGAAGAAAAAACTCACTCATAAATCACTAATTTGTCACATCAGAATGGCTTTTACAAAATAAGTGTAGGAGGTCCAAACAAAGTTACATAGATTAAAATATACTTTTATAGTTTCCGCCTTAACAACTTACTAAACAACCAGGGAAGATGATACGAATAGAGAGGGAACCATGCCACCACCTCTAAACTCATGGGGACGTCTCCCCCACCAACCTTGTTCTGCTTGCAAGACTTGTTTCCAGGACATGATGTCCTATCATTTAATACTCACACATACAATGATGTGTTCATCACTGCTATTGCAGTATCTTCCCCATCATAGCATAGAAATACTTAATTCATAATTCATACATTTTTATCCCTTATAACTCAAGTTCGTAATTACGAGAACTCATATCATATATAGTCAATATCTCATCTCGTAAATACACTTTGGTTATATACTCAAAGGTTCTATATAAAGCTTTATATCACGAATCATCTGTCTACGTTGTATTCTTCAAAAATCGTAAGTCAAACAACCTCTAACTAAAACCCATATCTGCTCCAAATCCTTCAAATAAAACTATAGCTTAGATCGAAATCAAGTTTGTAAACGTATCGTATAGATATTAGCTAGGTTAATAAATCAGAAATCTCACTGTAAAACAACTTACATATTGAAGATTCTAGCTCAAGAACTCATAGATATAGTTACTCAAAACATTATTTTACGAAACATACTAAAGTGTTATAAATTTGGTTCAAAAACGAGTTCATATAACAATTCCACGAACATATACTCATAAGTTCTAGTGCCTCTCGGCATTTCAACTTAATTGTAATTCCAAATATAACTTGATTCTATAAATCTTTCACAACTCATAATCAAAAGTCCAGTTAGTAAACTTGTCAAAATTTCAGCTTTTATTCATGGCTTAAAACTCATAATCAGGAATTTAATAAATCATATAAATACACAAATAACAACTTTCAGATAATCCACATTTATAATATATAAAAACATATCAAGCTCGATAAAGAATCCACAGAATTATACAAAATACCAATTTCCAGTTCAAAGGTGGAAGGACATGTGTGTACCTTACTCAAACTCCAAATATTATTTTAACTCTACGATCAAAATCCAATAATTCAGAACCTTTAACCTTCTTTAAATTCTCCGAGCTCCACAAATCAAATCCATAATACACCTCAACAACAATACCAATAATTAGTAGCCATTTTCACTACAATTCAGATAACAAATTGACTTTCTGGTACTTATTAGTTCTCCTATGAACTAAGCACAACCCCTTATATGAAAATCGCAATCCAACTCATACCATAAAACTCACATTCTAACTCTAATTATCCCCATTCTAATTTGTAGAAAATATATTGAACAACATAATTTATTGAAATCTGATTTTATAACTAACTTAAGAAATATCAATACAGAGAATAAACCTTAATCCAATCCGTTAACTTAAGAGGAAAGATACAATCTTTAACTTTACCACAAATAATTGATTGATCTGCAATCTTCTACTTAAGTTTCTAATTTAATTCACCACTATATTTAGACAAATACTATAGTAATAAACGAATATTGCTTTGAAGAATGTTCTTAACAACATCAACATAAATTCTGAATTTAGGTTCTTGGAATTCAATATGAGAAAAGGAAGAAATAGATCTAGGTTATACCTTGCAAAAGATCAGACTTGAGATTCTTTTGAAACAAGAAAGAAACACCAGAGCTAATCGACAATACAACGAACAACAATGGCAAAGAAAGTAACTCATAGTGGCAACATCATTACACTCTCACAGCAGCACCAACCCACAACAACTGATATAGGCAGCAGCAAATCCGACGAAGCAGCAGCAACAACATAGTGCCGGAACACCAACAAACACTGACAGCAGCAGCATAGAAGCAGAGGAGAGAAAAATAACAGAGGAGCAACATTAATCAACAACAGAATAGAGGAGAGAGAAAATCATGGGTCGCGATGAACACCAGCCGTGGTGGCCGGAAGTTCCGTCAAAATTGGCAGGAGAGGGGATGCATGATAGGATGAAATTGAAGTTTGGGGTTTCTTTTAATCTTGCTGAAGGAAGCTGAATAATTGACAACAAGGTAACTAATGTGGCATCTCTCACAAAAGCCACGGAAGGGAGTGAATGACAAGGTGGCTTTGATTTTTTTTTTTTCCTTTTAAACACTTAATTTGTTTGGCAAAATACATCAAGTTATACTAAAATATCATAATTAATTTATACCAAATAACTAGCCTTTAATTAAACCTGCTTAAGATATTTGAGCTATTACACTAGAGTGAGCCAAAGAGTTAGAGAACAGACGATGCAAGAGACGAACTCGAAGATTGATGCTATAGTTCAAAAAAGGTTGATGGCTTTTGCGGCGCAATTAGGTCTTCAAGCACCAAATCAAACAAGTCCTCACACTCCAGTTGATCCTAGTAGCTGTCACTCGGGGGGGCAATGATCCATTTGTGAACTTGCAGGTATATAGTTATTTTATATCTTCTACAATTATGATATTATGTTTCTAAAACACTTAATTAATGACATTGTGTTCTCATTGGATGTTAAGAGTCCGGTTCCATGTCGTTTGGCAATAGCGAATAACTCAGGACCGATCATTGTAGCTGAGGGTACCGTACATCCGCAAACGGAGTCATCATCACATCCTACAACCGTGAAAGTGAGTGTTGATGATTTTTTTTCAGACTACGCAGAAGCTCTAGTTCCACTACCTACTCCATACATCATGAAACTCAGTCAAGCTGAGGGTTCATTCATAGAGTAGCCGAAAGAGTTGGTATTTTTAGTCTCAGATAATCAGGTAACTTATGTTTAATATTTTGATTTATATACTAAGAAATGTAAATATACATACTAAGAAATTTTGATTTATATATGCTAAGTAATCTTAATTTTGTATACTAAGTAATCTTGATTTATATATGAAATAATCTATATACATATATAATATGAATTAAAAAGAAGTCAAATTGAATTAGGAACATATACCTAAAGACGGTGCGATGAAGAAGAAGAAGAAGAAAAAAATAGTTGGTAGTGATCCTTGCACCGATGAGTCTGCACATAGGCACTTAGATCCTTTTATTGACTTGACACTGGATGATAATATCAAGGAGATGCACCGAATATTTTGCGACAAACCCTCAAATGAGCCTTTTCAGTTGCAAGTTCAGAAGGGTACCGTCTTCGACTTTGATAGAGATCATATGATCATTCTCTCACGACAAGATGTTTTTCAACTTCTCACGGGAGCATGGCTTAATGTATCCATTTTGCAAGTATTTATGATGTGAGATTTCTCAAACTCTAAACTAATTAACATTGCTATTTATTTTTATTGTTTCTCCTAACTATAAGTGTTTGGATCTTAGGTACTTGGCAGAGCAGTCTGAGGAGCATGGAGATAATAATATTGGTTTCATGTGTCCAATTATGATTTCAGCGACCATGATACGCAATCACTTAGATGTCGTGATCAACTACATGGCAAGTTAATTCAATGAAAGCGAATCAATATATGCGTTACATCTTATGTCCGTATATTGAAAAGTATGTTAGTTAAACTAATCTTTACTTTGTTTTATATTTATGAACTTGTGGTTATATATATAAAACATCACATTTTGCTTCATGCCTTAGGGATCATTGGATTCTTCTTGTCATTTGTCTATCTAAGAGAACGGTATATATATTTGATTCGATGAAGAGAGATAGATCCTTAGCTATCAAGATACTGTTGAATACGTAAGTTCATAGTTGTTATACATGTTAAGTTTACATGCATTTAATGATATTTTAAATAATTTATAAATGTTTATAGTAATTAATTGTTACAAAATCTCTATATTTAGTGCATATACAAAATACACGCGGCTTGAAGGATCAAATAAAGGAACTAAATTGTCTTGGACATATATGCGGGTAAAACTCTTATGGTTTTGTATTTGATACTTTATAATTCTATTTAGGATTTTTTTTCCGATTCTAATATATATCTTAAATTTGGTGTAGTGTGCTCAACAATCGGGAGGAGTGGAATGTGGCTATTTCGTGATGAGATACATGTTTCTAATCATCCGCTTATACTATGAATCAGAGAATTTGTATGAGGTATATGTATGTTGTAAATTCATTATTTATACTTATAGAATTTTAATGTATATTAACTAGTTTAATATATTTCTAGGCTTTTTCGTCAAGTAGTGAGCCATACTCCATATATGAGATCAACGACCTCAAAGAACTTTTTGCGGAATACTTTGTACGGGTCGTTAACGAAGCAGACTAAGTTTGATGGTTAGTGTATATATTTGTAGGTTAGAATAATATTTTGTCTTGAATCTTGTTGGTTGATTGATTGCAACATTGGTTGCTTGAACCTTGTTGGTTGATTGATTGCAACATTGGTTGCTTGATTGAGATGTACTGAAACAGGTTTTGGTTATATATATGCAAAAATTTCCCAACGATTTCTTGGGTTGTCCAAATTACAAAGGAGACTCTGCCGAATTTTCTGCTCATAATTATTAACATAATGTTTGCTTAGTTTTGAAAATAAAAAAAAAATAGCTGAAAACAAAAACAAAAAATAGCTGAAAAAAAAAACAAAAAAGAGCTGAAAAAAAAAACAAAAAAATATAGCATCTGCGTCGCATGCAGTGCCATATGCGACGCAGATGAGGCTGACTGGGCTGTTGTGGGTGCATGGGGGGATGGGCATGTGCGTCGCATGCTTGTTTTATCCGACGCAAATCTTCGATTAATTGCGTCGTGTCTTATCCGACGCAGATGGCTGTCTTCCATCTGCGACGAGACCTGTGCCGTCGGACCAAGGTCCGACGCAAATGTAGGTCCCAGGTCCGACGCAAATTGTCATTTCTCTACTAATTAGTATCCGACGCAAATGATGTTTCTGTGTCGGTTTTCCAGTTGTGCGACGCAAATCAACATTTTTCTACTAGTGAAAGAAAAGATAAAGAATGGATGAGGGGGAAACACCTAACTAGTGTTACATGAGATTGATCTTACCCAATGTACACATATATCATTAAAAGCATTGTCAAGCACTTGAGCTAGTTTAGCCTATCACGACATGCTCTTCCTTTTTTAACGAGGCTCTTTATAGTATCTGAAAAAAGAAGAAATATGGTCATTATAAGTCTTGTTCTCTCAACCTCGAGCGTCAACATTAATGACTAATTCATTGATCCAAATGAACTCAAATGGTTTTGTTCTTGGAATCAACATACTATGGTAATATCACTTCCGAAAGTTAAATTCTAAGGATCCAAACCTAATTATTACAATTGTAATCTACGAATACTGGTGAGTTCAATAGTTTTCCATGCAACAATTAATATATCGTCCGCACACAAAATGTACGGCACATAACTTTAAAATAATATAACAAGTAGGGTTATGCTATATGCAGCCCTTAGGGTTGCATATAAGACATTAATATACTACTTAAAATGGAAATAAGTTGTGAATTTATGGAAAAAGTATGCATGAACCAATGCAATAAATGATCAATTAATGCAACTTATTTCCATTTGATAAAGAAATATGACTTTACAACAATTATGCTACCAATCAATAATATACAGAAGTCATCCCAAGATCGGACGGTTGCACCAAATATGGATTGACTTTCTGCAGTAAATGCAAGTTTTTCATCCTATTTGTGTATTGTGTTGAAAGAGAAGGCATGATAAACTATACATATCTACAAATTAAACTTGGGCAGCGAAACAGATCAAAAAGAAGAAATAATGCATCCTTGTGGGACTAGTGACCTAAATGAGAAAAGGAAAACATGCCAACTTGAGGCTATATTCTAGAAAATTATAATTATGTTTAGGTGGAGTAGTGGAGTAATTAGTTTTCGTTTAGTAAGACCACGATCTCAGCACAAGTGCGCAACTGAAAGATGAATCTCGAGACTATGCAGTATTTTCCCATTTCCACTATGACATGTGCATTGTGGATAATGGTTGCGCCATTAAGACATGAAGATAAATTATGGGTGAGTTATTTGGTTAGGTTAAGTTAATTTTTTTTTTCTTTATCACCATGTTTTACGAACAAAATCATTGGATTACGTCGAATTGAAGTCTTAAGAACCTCTCGTTTAGACTTGACGGAATGTCACTCTGATGAGATTCCTTTCTCATCATCTTTTTCGGACTCGTCCTCACAATCGTCCCCGGATGATAGGCCCAAAAGGAAGAATCTTAATCTGGCAGGTTCATGTTCTTACAAAAAATGTAGAATCCGATTAGACTCATCAAGTGACGAAGATCCAGAGGAAAATAGAACTCCGTTATGGGAAAGGAGAAGGTTCACACACCCAGGAAATCTAGTCACCAAGAAAGACGGGGAAAAGTCAAATGACAATGGGAAAAAATCCCAACAAAATTACACCAATATTTCAAGCTTACATGGTAAAGGAGTTTATCATGTTAAACGAAAAGCCAGCTTCTCAGGAGTATTTTTTGGGGCGAAAAAGGTCAGAGTTCTAAAAACGCAATCCAGCTGCACTCCAGAGATCATGTTATTGGGACGGAAGTTTTTGTCTCCGGTGAGTGTTACTGTTCCGATCTTTGTTCCGGTATCACCCCAAAGTCAAGTAAGTGATGCTAGTCTTCCTTTTGAATTTTCCCCTTTTCCTCATTGTTCAAACCTCATTTATGAACTGTCTAAGGAGCTCAGTTTTGTGAGGCTCAAGAAAGCTGCTATAGGAGACTTGGAGGGCCGGGTGGGGTGGGATATGGGGAACATAGCAGAGCTCTCTTGGACTTCCTCTTTGAGTTCATTAATGAAGGTTAATTCTTTAGACTTTTATTCTCTAGGCATGTATTTGTTTAAGTATGACTTAAATGACAGCATTCTACCCGAACTCCAAATAAAAAATTGTTTGCTGCCCATTTACTCTATTACCAGTGGGGAATATCTGTCTTTACACTCTCTTAGAGGTGGGAATCTGTTCAACTTCCCAACCACTTCTTCCCTTAGCCTACAGGTTTTAAATAAGACCTTCTCTCTGTCTTCTTTCTACTATCTGAACCATCACTTTCCACCCTTCCTTACAAAATTTTTCACCACTCTAGGTAAAAAGCTTTTGACCCTTCCTCCAATGTCTAGCCACTTGGCTGAAGTGGCTATTCACATTGATGAAGATGAATGGATCACGCTACTAAGTTCAGATCGCCTTATTGTCCCAGCTAATCCCCTTCAAGACCCATTTATCCCTCCTTCTAAAAAAACTCACCTTTTAAGCCCATACCAGCACATTCAACAAATACAAGCCTTAACTTCAAGGATCATCAAACCAAGCCCAACAGAAATGTCTTTGGACTCAAGTGATAATTCCTCTGATTCGTTTTCCTTCCCTGATTTGCCTCGAGTTGTTTCTCAACTTGTGTTGCGACCCATTAAACCCCTCGCCCAAAAATTACCATTATGTAACCCCATTAGTAGTCAAACTGCAAGTGGGTCTATGGGCCCAATGTTGGTTACGGAGGATCCTAAGGAAAATCAGGTAGTGTTTCCTGATGTTGGGCCTAAGCATGTTCATGGCCTCAGCCTGGATGATGTCTACTACTCAGCGGGATCGGAATTGGCCCAACTGGACTTTGACAAAATGGATTTGATGGAAACGGGTAATTCAGGCTCTGACTCAAGCTCGCACCTAAGTTGTCCTCAAAGTATGGATAATGGGCTGAAAAAGGGAAAGAAGGGAAAAAGTGTTGCTACCATAAAAAAAGAACGAAAGGCAAGGACTAAGTTTCTGAAAAGCTCTCGTGGTCTGGGAATTTGGGCTTCAAATTTCTGGGGCAAGTTTGTTCCAACAAAGGAGCCCAAAAAAGGCGGGAAACGAAGAAGCAGGGGGGCTGTGCACTCTGAAGAATCACTTACTGAAATGACAGAAAATGAAGCTTTAATGACCAAAAGATGCAAAACTCAGAAGCAATGCAGGGGAAAGATAGAATTAAAATTTGGTCTAAGTGATGCAGATGGTGAGTTTGTAAGCTCCGAAGAAAGTTCTGAGGATAGTTCTTCTATGGGGGTAGTGATGGTTGGCCCAGCACAACCATCAAAAGAAATATGAAGGCGGGCGCCTGGAATTGTAGGGGCCTTAAATCTGCAGTCTCTCCTACTTTTCCTTTCCTCAAATGGCTTGTCGGCAGTGAAGCTTTGGATTTTCTTTTTTTATCTGAAACTAAATGTATGGCTTCTAAGTTAGAACCTTTAGCTAGTAGTTTAGGTCTAGCAAATTGGACTGGTTATGACTCTTCTAATCTCTCTGGAGGTCTATTTTTGTGCTGGTCTCCCAAAATAGTAGTCTCAGTCCTGTTCATTGCAAAAAACTATGTTTGTTGTAATATTTCAGATGAATGTAATGAACTTTATTATCTTGTGTGTGTATATGGTGCCCCTAGTATAGGGGATAGGAGTGAAGTTTGGGACACGTTGAGAGCTTTTGTGTGGTCTCACCCGGGGAAAGTAGTGATGTTTGGAGATTTTAACCAACTGGAATCCCCACATCAGAAACTAGGAGGAAGCATTACCATCCCCGGGGCTCATAACTTCACCACTTGGAAATTAGAATGTAATATAATGGATATACCGCGTCATGGCGTACCTTTTACTTGGACGAACAATAGAAAAGATGAAGATACAATTTTTGAGAGGTTAGACAGAGCATATTGTAATGATCTATGGAGTCTCACTTTTCCAGAAGCCATTATCATTAACTTTCCTATCTTCATCTCAGACCATGGACCAATTATTCTGGATTGTCATCCAATCTGTGAGAAGAAAAGAAGACCGTATCGTATTGAAAATTGGTTCTTAGACTATCACCAAATTGAAGAAATTATTGCTCATGGGTGGGGTGAATTTCATTTGGGCTCTGCTCTTTTTAAGCTACAGCGGAAATTGGAAAAAGTGAACAAGGGCTGCAAGGATTGGTGTCTAAAGTTCAAAAAAGATAACGACATTGATTGGGCCCAACTGAGTAAAGATCTTACAATTGGGCAGCAAAACGTTAACAGCCCGTCAAAAAAGAAAGAGGAAGCTGTAGTCAGGAAGAAGATTTGGGCCGCAACAGACCTCCAGCTGGATTACTGGAAACAGCGGGCTCGTACAAAGTGGGATCAACTTGGTGACCAACCATCAGCTTTTTTCTACAAGTGTACGAAAACAAGGCAAGCACATAACAACATAAGAGCAATTAAGGACTCAGATGGAACTTGGATCTCAGGCCCAAATGAGATACAAAATCAATTTGTCAGTTATTTCTCTGAGCTCTTTAATGGGCCGATCATTCAAGAGGATCCACAACGGGGTATGGAAATTGATAATTGGCTCGAAGAAATGCCTAATTTCTCAAGAGAGCACCTTCTTTCTATTAATAAGCCTTTCACGATGGAAGAAGTCAAATTGGCCATGTTTAGCATGAAGCCAATCAAATCTCCGGGCCCGGATGGTATCCCCCCCTCTCTTATTCAAAGAAAATGGAGTTTTGTTGGGGATGATTTTTGCAAAGCCACGCTGAATTTTTTGGAAGGGGGCCATATGTTGAAGGAAACAAATCATACGTTCATTGCACTTATTCCTAAGGTGGAAAGACCTGAACAAGTAAGTCAGTTTCGCCCTATTAGCTTGTGTAATTCATCTTACAAGCTAATTTCAAAATGCTTAGTTAAAAGACTCCAGCCACTAATGAAACATCTCATAGGAGACTTCCAGAGTGCTTTCATTCCTGGTAGATCGATCAATGATAATTGTCTCCTAGCTCATGAAATGTTGAATTATGTGAAGAAGAAAAAGAAAAAGAATGCTCTTTATTCTTTCATTTTAAACCTGGATCTTAACAAAGCATATGATCGCATCAGTTGGCCTTTTGTGGAAAAGGTTCTAAGGAAAATAGGTCTTTCTGACCTATGGATTCATCTCATTATGCAATGTATCACAACGGTATCTTATTCGATTCTTGTAAATGGAGAACCCTCAGGAAAGATTCTTCCTGAAGCGGGTCTAAGACAAGGAGATCCGCTTTCCCCTTACATTTTCATATTGTGCATGGAATCCCTATCTAGGCAACTTGTTAAACAACAGAGTGAGGGTTTCATTGATGGTTTGAAGATTGCTAGATCTGCTCCAGCCGTTTCTCACATGTTCTTTGCTGATGATGCCCTTTTCTTCATGAAGGGTAATATGGATAATTGTTGGTATCTAAGGAAAATTCTTGATCAATTTTGTCTACTGTCGGGCGAAATGGTGAATACTCAGAAATCCTTTACAGTCTTTAGTAAAAATACACCACCAAAGTTCATTAGGTTTTTGAGTAAGAGGCTAGGCCTAAACCACAAAGAAAAGTTGGGATGTTATTTGGGTTGCCCTATGGATGTTGATGGAAGATCTCTTCAGGATTTTCAAGATCTACCCCTCAAAGTTGCTAATACAATCAACTCATGGAAATTCAAAAATCTCAATCAGGCAGGTAAACTCATCTTGATAAATAGTATCCTCATTGCGTATGCCTCTCACATTATGGCCATTTATATGTTCCCAAAAGGGATATTGCAAAAGGTCCCTTCTCTCCTTTTAAAATTTTGGTGGGCGTCAAGTCAAGATAAAAGACCAATTTATTGGAAGAAGAAATCACTTCTTGAAAAACACAAGTCTTGTGGTGGTTTGGGCTTAAGAAACCTTTGTTCCCTGAATAAAGCTCTCCTTTTCAAACAAGCTTGGCGTATGGATCATAAACAGAGTCTACTCATTAGCAAAATTTTTAGAGCAAAGTACTCAGAGAATTGGTTTGGTAAGAGTTTGAAAGGGAAAATTCCGAGAATCTGCACTTGGGGTGGCAGGAGCATTATGAAGAGTGTTATGTCACTGTCAAAAGGGGTCGGTAGGATTGTAGGGGATGGCAAATCAACTCACATTCTTGAGGATAATTGGATCAGTGCAGGTTTCAAAATCAACTTCAAAGATAATCAAAGTCCCCCTTTTTTAGACAGGCCGTGTTGGGTAAAGGATCTCATAACGGATAAAAAATGGGATGAGGGTATGCTTCAAATATGGTTTGATAACAATACAACTAGAAACATTCTTTCCACGCATATTTCTGAAGAAGAGCATGTCGATGAGAAAACGTGGCTGGGTACAAAGAATGGTGAGTATAGCGTTAAGACGGGCTACTGGGCTTGTCAAGAGCTGTTGGGACAAGAAAACAGAAAATCTAAGTTCTGGATTAAGTTCTGGAAACAAAAAATTTGGCCAAAATGGAAGTATTTCTATTGGAAGCTATATCATGGTGCATTAGCCACTGGAGTAAACCTTAGGAAAAGGAAAATCCTAAGTGAGAGACCTTGCCCATTTTGTGGGGAACAAGAGGAATCTGATACTCACATTTTCAAGGACTGAGCAATCTCAATGCACATCTGGAAAGCTTCAAACCTAGGGATTATTTCTGATAACCCTTTACACTGTAATGCTGCTAAGTGGACAAGACACTGGTTATGGTTTCTCATGAATATGGGGGATAATGCTGAGGATCTAGTGGCGGAATTTATCATCATCTTATGGAGCATATGGACCTTACGCAACAAAATGATCTTCAAGGACCACGGTAAGATCTACCCAAGTCTTGCCATGAATATGATTAATGAGTGGAGGAGAAGATGGAAAATAAGCTACGTTAAGGATAACAACAATGAACAAAAACAGGATAAAGTATTGCTTGAGGAACAAGAAGGGTTAAAAGAAATTCAATTCTGTAAGAATTGGTCTGGAAGTTATCAACCTTGCTGGATTTTGGTGGTTGATGGGGCATGGAAAAAGGATGACAAAGAAAACATGAGTTCTTGGAGCGCTGCCTATGGATGGACACTTTTGGAAAATGGTGTCGAAAGGAAAAGAGGGGGGTCAGGTATACAAGCAATATCAAGCCTACAAGCGGAGGCAAAAGCAATTCTCCTGGGCTTAAATCATGCTCTACAGTTAAAAATGAATGTTATTGAAATTTGGACTGACTGTACCATGATTGTTGAAGGTCTGTGTTCATTAGAAGCCGCTCATACTTCAATTAGGAAGGTTCTGTATGACACTCTGCTAGGTTTAAATAAGTTGCATAGTTTTAGAATAATTAAGGTTAGTAGAAGTAAAGTAGCTAAAGCTCATTTAATTGCTGTAAAAGCAAGAAAAGGGAGCCGTTAGTTTTGGTTTTGTTTGTTCTCTTTATCTATGTATTATCAAAAAAAAAAAAAGTTAAATGTTTTCTTATCCATAAGAGCCACGAAGGCAGTACAGATTAAATTAAATGTCATAGCAATAAACTGGCCTTATAAGAAGTATGTGAAAAAGACATTAGCGATAAACTTCCGTTTGTTATATATTTTCGCTGTAATAAAATAGATGTTACACTTTGAAAATTGCACTATTCACCTACTATATTTGACTATGCATTTTTTAGTTTTAGATAAAATCAACCATTACTATATGATATGTTATTGGATTCATCTCAACGGATACTTTCATAATATTAACTTCTTACTCCCTCCGTCCCATAATATAGTGCTCACATTCCTTTTTTGATGTCCCAAAATGTTGTGCCTATTTTCTTTTCTATCAATTTGTTTGGACTAAATTATCATTAATTTCTACACAAATTTTCCAAAATACCCATATCTTTCTTTCAAGATATGTGCCCCTATTTATTGATTTACACCATTCCAATGAACATTTATTGTTTTTTTAAAGGAAAAATAAATAAAGAACTAGTTCCAAGATAAAAGCACCAAAAAATACTTCCTCAAAGTATAATTTTGGGAAATCCTAGTACACCTTCCATTCTCCTTAATTCCTGTGAAAAATGAGAAGTAAGCACTATAATATGGGACGGAGGGAGTATAATCTTTTCTAATACACAATTAAAGTTATTAATGGTCAAAGTAATGCATCGACAACCAAGTAAGTGTTGGCCAAGTGGTGATGGGGACTGGCTTTGGTAGGACGGACCCGTGTTCAATTCCCCGCAACACCCTTGGGAGAGGAATGAAACCTAACCACCCCGAACTTGGCCTCGATCCGGGTGTAGCCCGAAGGGTGAACCGGGTGCAAACACCAAAAAAAAAAAGTAATGCATCGACAAGTCAAAATGTAACTTGTATTTCATTACGGAGGAAGTATTAAAACATTTTCTTTTCCCCCCTTATGCAAGGAATGTCAAAAAGACTGAAGAGATTGATATAGCGAAATTTTTTAGAAAATGAAAGTCACAATGCAAGTGTCTTTTGGGATTTTTTGAAGCATTAGCTGTTGATATTCCTCAACAAAAAAAAACACAAGCATGCATTAACCGTTGATATCTCTATTTGTTAATTAACTTTAGTAAAAATAAGTTAAGTTTAGCAAATATAAGCCGAATTCGTCAAAAAATAAATTAAAAAAAGCAAAAAAGAAGTTGAGAAGAACATAGTCATAGTCACCTGACCACATCCCCAGAATAGGATAATCATGTTAAGATTAAGTTAAAATTAAATCGAATTTGAGTGATGATTGATTAATCATTTAGTTTACCCACAGTTTGACTCCAGTTTAATTTAATTCATGTCTATTATATTAATGTCACTTAGTTTATTATTATACAAGAAATTCAAGATCAATCAACTATAACTTATATTTATTCTTGATTTAGGTTATTTATTCCGAGCTTGGTTGATTTTGATAGAAATTATTCTGTGGTCAGTAAGTGTTATGGTTCTAATGATGATTCTGCATGTATTTCATGTGCACCTCACCCGCGAGTTTAAAAACCTCGCGGTCTTCTATATGATTCATGTTTGAGTTGGGTTAATACACGAAGTTTGTAGCTCATGCACGCTAACACTTATTATGCATTGGGCTTTTTTTGTTGAAAGATGGATATTTAAATAAAACATTATACAAAGACTTTAATTTTTTTGATGCAAATACAAAGACTTTAATGAATAATAAAGTGATGGGGTAGCCTAATAATTTTTTTTATGATCAAAAGCTGTACTAACTTTCCAACCTAAAACTTTGTTGTAGTGAAATTATCATAGATCCATATTCAGCAAACTTAGTAATTCCTTAGTCCTTACCTGCTTCAGAAGGTATGTATAAGTCTATTAAATACAAACCCACCACTAATGAAAGTGACAGTAATGTTGCCAAATAAATTAGAGCATGATTCTTGACGTAAGCATACTACATATAGAGTTATAGACTATAGGGTGGGATTTTTTTGGGTGGTGTTATGGTAATGAGTCGAATCATATTAAATTTATCAAATTTCATATTCGATCATCATTACTGCAATTCAATTTCTTTAAAATTAGATTTGAATTTGAATATTGTAGATCAGATTTTGTTTTTTCAAGTCGGATTTTGATTTGAACTATATTGTCACTAAGCTCACAACAATTAGAGCTTCTAGAAGAAAAAAAATTATATTTACTTTTTTATATATTTTTTTACAATGAAGGAACCCTAAACCTACATTACAAGACACAATCAGACATATTTGTAACACAGTTTAGCTACTTGATGCCCATCTATATTTTTTTTAATTAATGCAAGCATTATTACCATATTGTAATGTACTTTCAACCAAAATTGATTAAAGGTAATGATAAGTAGTACTAATCAACTTCGAGATGAAACTTATATAAAGTTCACTTTCTATTAGATTCAAACCGTATTTTTTAACCAAATTTGCTTAGTGGAGGTGGTGGAGAACTCACCTTATGATTTTGAAATCACAAGTTCGAACCCCACTATCTGCTTGTACTTGGGAGTAGGGATTTCCTTATATTCCCGTACTCTCAAGCATTCACCTGTGTAGCTGAGAGCCTGAGCTGACGAAATTGTTGGTCAAGTAGAGTTATTCTTCTTATCAAGGGGTTCCAAGTGGAACCAAAAAAAGATTCGGATCATATTTTTAAAAGTATAGGGATTTGGATCAAAATTTTATTAGTAAATCAAGTTGGACTTGAATTGAATTTGGGCCGGTTTAGCTTTTGATGCCTAGGTATGATGATATAGACGCATAGTGTTTTTGTACTAGTAACAACAAAAGATGATTGGAAAATTGAAATACTTCATCCGTTTCTTTTTACATGTTACACTTAAACATTTTATACTATTCACAAATTTCTCTTTGACCATCGTTTGTGATTTATACGTGAATAAAAATATAGTCATGTGAGATCTTGTTAGATTCGTCTTAATATATATTTTGTTAATATGTACTTTTTAAATTTTACAAATACAAAATTAGAGATATATATTCTCAAAGTTTTGCATTGACATGCGTAAAAAGTGAAAATGTAACATGTAAAAAGAAACGGAGGAAGTATAAATCTTTGTCACAAAATCCTCAACTACTGTTAGTACACTAGTACATTGTCGCGCTGGTTAGTCATGTGGTTTTCTGATAGCTGCAATTTTTATGGATGCTTCCAACACTAAGTTGAAAAAGCATTTTGACTCATTTTAGACATGCCAGTCTTTTTGGCAGGACATTAGTGGCACCATTTGCTGCTTAGCTTTGGGGTTTATCAGTGCTCATTTTTTAAGGGGAGGTGTTTAGTGTTGTTTCAATGTTAGCTTCTTTATTTAATTGATGGATTAAATTAATAAGAATAAGGATACTGGTAAATTAAGATATGTTTAATAGTACAATCGAAAGTGGGATCAGATTTCATAGTCAAAACTCAGAAGAATCTCTAGAGGAATAAAAAGGAGTTCTAAAGTGAATTAAGTATGTCGTCCTCTACTACTTTATAATTATCATATCGTAATTTATTCCCTCCCCACACAATCAAATCAGACATATTAAATAACAAAATGTGCATTTTAAGATTCGAAAAACATAACCTCTTGTTAAGCTTTGGTCAATTTGTTCTCCCTTCTCATTAATCTAAAAAACATATTTATACAATCTAAGGATAGAGAGTCCTTCACCAAATCTAATTAGGAAACAAATCCTATTTCACAATGAACTCTAGTAATAAATAGAGTCCTATATCCTCACACCCCCCTCAAATTGGAGCATGCAAATTTTTGATGCCCAACTTGGATAACAAAAATTCAAACCGAGTCCTACCAAGTGCTTTAGTAAAAATATCCGCCAACTGAAATTTGGTAGGCACATAAGGAGTAATAAGTCCTTCAGTCATTGCATCCCTAACAAAATGACAATCAGATTCGAAATGTTTCGTGCGCTCATAAAAAACATGATTCCTGGCAATATACAATGCAGATTGACTGTCACAAAATAACCTCATCCCTGCAAGATGCTGAACTCCAAGATCACCCAAAAGTTGTTTCAACCATTTTAATTCACAGACAGTAGCAACCATAGAACGATATTCTGCCTCTGCAGAAGAACGAGACACATTAGGCTGCTTCTTATTTTTCCAGGAAACAGGAGAATATCCCAACATAACAAACCATCCACTCAAAGATCGTCTAGTAAGAGGACAACTACCCCAATCAGAATCACACCACCCTTCCAGGCTGAGATCACTATCAGAACGAAATAAAATTCCATGTCCTGGATTTTTCTTCAAATACCGCACCACTCGCAGGGCGGCCTCCCAATGAACAACACGCGGTGCTTGCATAAACTGTTAGAGGATATGAACAGAATATGCCAAATCAGGGCGAGTAACAACAATATAAATAAACCTCCCCATCAAACGCCTATACTGCTCGGCATTGTCCATTAAAGGACCATCAGCTAAAGCAAGCTAATGATGCTGCTTCATAGGAAAATTTGTAGGTTTAGCTCCCAACAACCCACACTCCGAAATAATGTCCATAGCATATTTTCTTTGGCTCATAAAAATTCCCTATGGACCTCTGGCAACATCCAAG
The DNA here is from genome assembly GCA_947646795.1 of Beta lomatogona. Classification (NCBI taxonomy): domain Eukaryota; kingdom Viridiplantae; phylum Streptophyta; class Magnoliopsida; order Caryophyllales; family Amaranthaceae; genus Beta; species Beta lomatogona. The sequence continues at coordinate 12,527,916 of CANSNZ010000949.1, forward strand.
CCTAAAAAATACTTCAAAACACCCAAATCCTTCTTTTTAAAACATTTTCCCAGATAAGTTTTGAAGTTCAGTAAAGCTTTCTGATCGTTCCCTGCAATAATCATATCATCCACATATATAAGCACGTTTAGCTGAATGTGCTTCCTGGTCAAAGTGAACAGAGAATAATCAGAATAAGATTGCTTAAAACCATAAGATTTCAAAGCAGCAGCCAATTTCGCAAACCAACATCTAATTGTCTGCTTCAATCCATACAACGACTTTTTCATCCTGCACACCATGTTAGTATTATTTTTAGAAAATCCTGGAGGAATTCTCATATAGACTTCTTCCTCCAGATCACCGTGCAAAAAGGCATTGTGCACATCCAACTGATGAATCTCCCATCTTTTCACCACAGCAACAGCCAGGAAAGTACGAACTGTTGTCATTTTTGCCACAGGAGTAAAAGTTTCATTATAATCTATATATGCAATCTACCTGATGATGACCAAATATAACCAATCTGGCCTTCAATCTCTGCAAGTTTCCCTGCTCATCATACTTCTATGTGTACACCCACTTACTTCCCAAAGCTTTCTTCCCTAAAGGAAGAGGTTGTAATTCCCACGTGCCTTGATCTTCCAAGGCTTTAATTTCTGCTGACATGGCCTCACGCTATCCTTCATGCTTCATAGCCTCCTTAAATGATTTTGGAGGGTTCCCTGCAGTAATAGCTGTTAGATATCTGCGATGTTTGTCAGAAATTTTTTCACAACTAACATAATGTGTAATAGGATAGGGAGTACCTCAGGACTTTGATGAAGCGATTGATTGAGTAGATGAACTTTTATTTTCACAACTGTATGAGTAACATAATCCCTCAATTTCTTAGAGGGAACTTTGGCACGTTTCCCGCTACCCAAAACACCACTACTATCATCAACAACATCCATACTCCCTACCACCTCCACCTCCCCCACATCGGGGGCATCCGCTGCCACAGCCGCACGTGGCTCGACAAGGGGCCGAGGATCCACGTGAGGCGCAGCCGCCTCGACCACACTCAAAGGTGCATCACCCAATACGAGGCCATCCGGGGTCTCGACCGCGCCATCCGTAGGCACGAGCTCGCGCTCCACACCTTGATCAACCTAATTTCCCTTTCAACTCCCGCGGGAACAATATCATCATAAAAACAATTCCACATCACCAACCAAAGGCACATCATTCACTGGAGAAGAATAAGCAAATGGAAAATCAGTCTCAACAAACTTCACATCACGTGAAACAAAGTATTGGTGGTTATCTAAATCAAACAATTTCCATCCTTTTTGAGTAAAAGAGTAACCCACAAACACACACTTCCGACTCCTACTTGCAAATTTATCACCAAGGTGATTCAAATTAGAAGCATAACACAAGCACCCAAAGGCTCGTATATCAGACATACTAGGAGGTTTTCCAAACAGACACTCATATGGAATTTTATAATCAAGTAGCACAGATGGAGTACGATTAATTAAATGACAAGCTGCATGAACACAATATCCCCAAAATCTCAATGGTAAGTGAGCTTGAAATCTCAACGCCCTAGCCACATTCAAAATATGTCTGTGTTTTCGTTCTACTCTTCCATTCTATTGTGGAGTCTTAACACATGAAGTTTCAAATATAATGCCTTGTTTTGCAAAGTATGATTTCAGACAATTAAATTCCGTTCCATTGTCAATTCTAACCCGTTTGACAGGCTGATTAAATTGTCGTTCAACCAATGCAATAAAATTCAAAAATATAATCTCAACCTCCATTTTATTATATAATAAATAAATCCACACAGTACGGGAAAAATCATCAACTATTGTTAAAAAATATGAAGCACCACAAGCATATTTTGTTCTATATGGGCCCCATAAATAACAATGAATTAACTCAAAAATAAGACTAGCTCTACTATCACTCCTAGGATAACTAGTTCTAGGTTGATGGGCACGAAAACAGACTTCAAACCCATCTTTATTGCAACTACTAATAATAGATGGACTCACACACGGCAAATGACGTAGAACTTTCTCCGAAGGGTGACCCAAACGCTTGTGCCATAAATCAATCGATGCCATGCCATCAACATCCATGATCTTCGCCTTAGGAACCCCGCGGAAAAAGAAAAGTCCATCCTCCCGTTCACCCGCTCCAATCAAGGTCCTCGTCCTGCGATCCTGTAATACACACAATGTTTGAGTGAATTGAACAATACAATTCGCAGATTCTAATAATTGAGGAACAGTAATCAAATTACAATCTAAGTTGGGAACAAACAACACATTCACAAGTTTCAATTTTCCAAGAAGAAACACATCTCCTTCATGACTGGACATCCATTAATTTTCCAAACATTATGCAACAACGAAAATGTGCCCGTAACATGATGAGTAGTGCCCGTATCTATAATCCAAGAAGACTTGCCAGACAAACGATCTTTAGGCTTTAAAAGTTCAAGAAGATTTTGCCACTGATCCGGGGTAAGTCCCACGAGCCCAGCAACCGCGGCATCTGTCGGACGAGCAGCAGAGGTTGATGGACCAGCACCAGCTGTGCTGGCCGTGGCCTTGTTGGCGCGCGTTGGGGGCTCGGTTGTCGAGCCTCGGCCACCACGCGAGGAGCACCCGCCTCGATTTCCACGCGGGCTATCCCCCCACCTGAAAACAACCACGAACTTCATGCCCAGATTGATGACAATGAGTGCCGATTACCTTAGATTTGTCAAAGTTGCGATCTTGAGTGCGAACCTCAGCCTTAAAGGCCAAGGCATCACTCGGGGTAGGCAAGGCCGACGCAGCAGGACCAGCAAACGCTCTTCTTACGCCACATGGTGATAGGCGCGTGTCACGGTCGACAACGGATCTTGAGCAAGCAACGTCGAGCAAAGAGGGCCATACGCATCATCAAGCCCAATAAAAAATTCGATGCAAACAATCATGTGCCTGCATCTGATCAAGAAATCGAGTGACACGGCACCCTGAACCACACGTAGGACAGGTTGGAGCAACCTCCTGTGACGCAACCTCGTCCCGTAGTCGAGAAAGGCGTCCATAATAGGAAGCCAATGATTCGCCTGTTGCTTGCTTGCACTCACCAATCTGGGATTTCAATTGACAAACTCGAGTACCATTAGAGACACAAAATCGTTCCTTTAAGTGTTTCCACAATTCATGGGCATCCTCAAAGTATGAAACAGTAACGCGAAAAGTAGGAGAAATCGCGTTAAGGAGCCAGGAAATAATCATAGAGTGAATAGTACTCCGATATGCATGACGTTCCAGAGTCGTAGATTTCGGAATCGTTCCATCAAGAAAACCAAGTTTACGTTTTGCATTAAGGGACATGCGTATCGCGCGTGCCCATTCTTCAAAGTTATCATCTTTCAATTGAATAGGGGTTATTAAATTTCCTGGTTTATCATTCGAGCCTAGGAAGAAAACCGGATCCGGCTTGGGGTCACTAGAACCACCACCGCCCTCCGTCATCACGACACGCCTGGAGTCGCGGCAGTAAGTGAGAAGAGGGGTATCAATTTTGCTCGACCCTCGTGAGGAAGGCCGAAGAGTTTGGTAATAGGTTTAGGGAGAAAAAAACAATTAGGCTCTTGATACATGTTAAGCTTTGGTCAATTTGTACTCCCTTCTCATTAATCTGAAAAACATATTTATACAACCTAAGGACAGATAGTCCTTCACCAAATCTAATTAGGAAACAAATCCTATTTCACAATGAACTCTAATAATAAATAGAGTCTTATTTCCTCACACCTCTCATTTGAAATACAAATGTATTAACCAACTCATCTACAATATGATATTAGTCTTTGTGGGGAAACAAGTTATTTAAAGACAATATGTTATTTCTATTTTTGAAACAATAATACAAATGTGTATATTGATTAGGCTAATACTAATAATAGCATGCTCTACCTTACAGTACTCTTATATTAGAAAAAACTCTTCAAATTTTTTTTAACCTCCGTAATTAACACCACAACATCATTTAATTGCATTGGTTATATTACACATCAGCCTAAATTTCAAAAACAAGATTTGTATTTTATTCTTTATAAGTAATTATATATTTATATATATGACTCTCTTGAAGCCGAAGTTTTATTAAAATTATTATTCTTTTTCGATGAATAATTCATAATATAAATTACTATGTAGATAATATAAAAGGAACTGGAAGGTCATTTCCTAAGAACAATCCAATGCCTGTAATTCTTTTTTTCTCTCAATTATTTGAGTTAAGACTTCAAATTCACATTGGTAAATGATTTGTGAGTCGTGACATCGCCTGAGCCAACAACTAGTTAAACAAATACTAACTTTAAAATTCCTACACTACCCTTTGTTGGTACTTCGTGACTTTGTGTTCATTTCATAAATAACTTTGTCTTAGAATTTGGGAGGAAGGGTTGGATTGTAACTATTTTGAAAGAAGTATTTTTAGAATGGTAATCTAAACAAATACTACTAACTTTAAAATTCCTATACTATCCTTTGTTGGTACCGAGGGACGGAGGAGGCTAGGTTAGTCGAAATATCGGTTCAAGGACGCAAGATTGTCTTGAAAGATGTGGGAAATACTAGTTGAAATGAGTTTATTAGGTAAAGACAATTTCATTCATGACATTATTTCTCCAATCTTAAAAAGTTTTTGTAAATCGAAGTAGAAAATAAGAGAGGATAAGAAAAATATCAGGGAGATGAATTTGAAAAGAGAGAAAGGGAGAGGCGATAAAAATTGGAAAAATAAAAATGCATAGATAAATGAAGACAAATTAGGGAAAATTAGGAAGAATCATAGAAAGTATAAATTATAAAAAATAGATGACTATATTTACAATGTTACACATTAACAAAAGTTAGATACTTAAAAAAAAAAGACCTAGCCTCCTCCCTCTCTCTTTCTCTCTCAAACCCTAGCCTCCCCTACCCCTTCTTCTTCAGTTAGGGGCTGCCATGGATGATTCATCCATGGTAAGCCCATTTTCCCCTTTTATTTTCAGTTTTTAATTTATTTTCTTGTTTTTTTTAATAAATTAGTCTCTCTTTATGAGATCTTTTCAAACCCTATTATGGGGTTTTTAGTTTCTGTTTTGGAAATCTCCTCCTCCCCTATGGGAGTTGTGAGTATGGTTTTTTTGTTTTTAGGTATGAGAAATTGTTCTCATTGGTTAAAGTTCGAGACTCAACATGAAGGTATTGGAATCTCGGATGCGGTCAACATGACTCGATCAAGAATGTTCTTCTCAAACTACATCAAAATGATAGACTTCCTCATCAATAGCCGCTTGATTCAGCAAATACAAGGGGGCTGCGCTGTATTGCTCGATCTGGTTCATTGTAGTTCCTTCGAAGACGAATTTGATTTAGCCTTGTTTAATTGTATCTTGTTTTGCTTTAATATCTATTGTAGATGCCGTTTGACCTTCAATTAATGAAATTTCTCTTTAAAAAAAAAAGATACTAAAAAAACAGAGAAGAGGGAGTATAAGTTTTTAAAATTTCAAAACTTAAAACAATTTTTTTTTAAAAAATTTGGTAAGATAAATTACATTGACGCCCTCTCACAGGGTACCTAAATACAACCTACCCCAAAGCCCACCCTGATGAGAATCGAACCCACAACCTGCGGGTGGAAGATGAAAGGGCTTACCACTCTTCTACTCCCTCATTCTCAAAACTCAAAACAAAATAGCCATAAGTCCATAACGATATGGAATATGAGAAGTGGGAACATATCTTTATTCGATATCACTAACCCTTTTTTATTTTGGATCTTGTGGTTTAGTTAAATTACAAAAATTGTAAAATAGATCTTATATTTACATAGACTAGACATGTTAATCATGACAACACTAAATTGAAAGAAATATATTTTCTAGCTTCCAGAATCTTTAATTACCCTCCTTAAAATATCCTCACTTTGATTTCTTACCATGTAGTGTGTATTCATAACAAAAAATATCATGATTTTGGATCTCACACCCATAACCCAAATACTTTGGCTAGTTGGTCAAACTCGAAAATCGACAGATTCATAGGTAAGAGCAAAACCTTTTGTTGCCTATAAAATTTTACTCCACCGTTGTGTACTTTCCCATTTCTTAAAACATTCCTTAAATTCATTACAAGAAAAAATAATAGTAGAAAATCTAATATAATAGACTGATTGAAAAAGGCATATTTATCTTAATTTTAGTGTGTGTTTTCTTCATTTGAAATTTCGAACTTAATCATCTGAACTGATTAGACCTAATTTTACCCTATATGTAGACCTAATTACACCTAAAACTTATTTCATAAAATAAATAAAAAACACTTTTAAAATATGTGCGACGTATGACAAAAGGATAAATTAATCTGAATAATCCATATTTTCTATTATTCCAGGATAATTCCAACTTTTGGGGAAACCTTCTCAAAATAATCAAAATTATTAATTTTCTTGCCTATACTAATCCATTTTAGCTCTATAATATATAAAAAATTTAATAGTTCAGATTATTTTGAGATAATATAAAGTTGAGATTATTTTGAGAAGATAAAAAAAAAAAATTTTTAAGTTCAGATTTTTCATATCCATTATTCTAAAAAGATAGATAAAAGTTGAGATTTTCCATGATCATTTTTCCATAACAAAATCACTCGTCAATTAGTATTATCATTCTTGATTCTCCTATAAATTAACCCTGAATTTATGGGTGGGGTGACTCAGAAAAATCAAATCCAAAATACACGCAATTCGTTTGTTTTGCATTCCTGCACTTCCTCTCTCTTCTTACTACAAACAAACAAAGACGAGAGAGAAATAGACGTTGCATTGGAAACTTTTACACAGAAAAAACTGAGCCGTTTTCTTTCACCTTCCATTTTCCCTCGACTACCCAAAAAAAAAACCCAGCTACATTTGTCTCTCTCAAACATGGTGGTATAAGTTATTAGAGAGAAGAAGCTTTAAAACCCATTTTTAGAGAGTGTAAGAAGTAGTAAAAACTCGTTAATGGCGGCGTTTTTGAAGCTATTTTTGCTGTATTTTGTGTCAATTTGTTTACTCGTTAGTCGCTGTTTTGGTGGTGACCCTTATGTTAACTTTCAATTTGTTTACTCTTATAAAACCCTTTCTCCTTTGGGTGTTCCTCAACAGGTTTTTCTCTCTCTTCTCATGTTTATTTGCCTCTGTTTTTTCTGGGTTTTTTTTAGGTTTTTTGAAATGAATGTGGGTTTATCTGGGTTTTATGTCTTTTTATTTTTTCAAGTTTTTATGCCCGAGATATAATAGTTCGAAATGTATGCGTTCGAAATGTATGTGTGAATGTATCGATTCATGTGATTCTTTTGGGATTTTGTTCTGTTTTTTTTGGGTTTAGATTTGCGCTTTTTAGTTGATATGTTTTAGGATGAGGGTTTTATTTTAATGGGATTAATTACTCTGAAAAATGTGAATGAGTTAGTGGGAAGTAAAAACTTGAATTGTTGATGAAGTACTTGGTTGGGTGGTCATGGAAATTGTTGAGCTTTTAATCAATAAGCATTTCATTTGGAACTTTTTTTAAACTGTGAAATTCTGAATGTGATGATAAACTGCGGGTTATGCTGATTAAGTGTTTCGTTGTGATGATCATATTTATAATCTCAAGTGGTTCCGCTCTATAAATGGACGACCATCGGAGATAAAATCTTGACTCATGTAGCCGACCTCATCATCCTATTGGGATTAAAGCTTTGGCATTGTTGTTGTTTAGTTCTCTAAAGTTATTTTGTGTATACTGTTGGTAAAACTTGAGTTGTGAATGCAGTTGGTGACTGAGGCTATACCTGTTCGTAATTGCAGGTTATAGTGGTCAATGATCAATTTCCGGGACCTTTAGTCGAAGTCGTAACCAATTACAATGTTATTGTTGATGTGAAAAACAAATTGGATGAAAATCTTCTGGTTAATTGGTATGTCTTGCCTAATGAGTTTTGAGTTTTCTGTTCATTTTTGTTGGTTGGTAATTATATATTTGGAATCTAGAACATCGGAGGGGAAGTGAAATAGTGAAATTATATAGAACTTGGCTGGACAGAATTACAATGCATTCACAAAGAAAGTAGTTTGGGTTACCTCTTCAATAAATTAGTCTAGAAGGAAAGCTAATAGTTCATGATAGTAATGCTTGCCAAAGGAATGAGACTCAAGTGGAGGATAACACTAAGCAACTTGCCGTGAGTGGAATTCATTCCTCCTAACGCAACTTTTACCTATCAGTTTCGATCAAGGAACCAGATAAATTTCACTTTTTCCATTGCATCGAAGATTATCTTGGAAAAATTACTCCCTCTGTCCTAAATTATAGGCCATGTTTTTATATTGGGACACCCTAACATAATAGGTGACTTGTTAAATTTAGTTAGTCAAGCTTCCATGTGTTCCTGTGACCTTGAATGATATTCATAACTAGGAACTCATATGAAAGATTTTTTGTGGCATATAAATCACTTATGTAGAGAACGATACTTCTGCGTTTTTAATTCAACTCTTTCTAAATGATCCCTTGATCAGAGTAGCCTGTCAAAAAGGGACTAAGTGGGTGTAAGTTAATTCATTAGGAAAGAATTTTGAGTTTCCCCTTGGATGGATTAGTTTACAAGTGAAAGCTAACAATTTTTGAGATTAATGCTTGCTATAGGAATGGGATTCAAATGCGAGATGATCCTTGGCAAGATGGTGTACGTGGTACAAATTGTGCCATTCCTCCCAAAGCGAATTTCACATATCAGTTCCAGGTCAAGGACCAGATTGGAAGCTTCTTTTACCACCCGTCGATCAACTTTCAAAGGGCTTCTGGTGGGTTTGGTCCCCTTATTATTGGCAACAGGAGCATAATTCCTCTACCTTTCCCTAAACCAGATGCAGATATTGTACTCATGATTGGTGATTGGTATACCAGAGATCATAAGGTAACTTGAGCCTTGATCTGGCCTCTAAAAGTAGTATATACATATCCTGATGTATATTTTCTCATTTGCATTAGGCGCTGAGGGCAGACTTGAGTGCTGGCAAGGATCTGGGGATGCCGGATGGGGTTCTTATTAATGGAAAGGGGCCTTACCAGTATAATACCACCCTTGTTTCTGATGGGATTGAGTATGAGAGCATTCAAGTTGAGCCAGGTATGGTTTAGTTATCCCAAATTCTGTTGTGTTTCATCTCTTAATATACTTGTTACCTTTTCTTCTTTCAGCACGTGACATGGTTGCATCTTTGGGGCTAAATACGAGTTATGCTGGCCTTTAATTTTATCTTTTGTGAACTTCTGTTGGGAATGAGCTTTTGTATGAGAAGTGAGAACCACACCCATTGCAGTGTATTTGGTTCTCTACTGATCCATTTCTCACCATTTTCAACATCAATAGTCAAACAACTATAAATCTAAGCTCCAACACAGCCATGCATAATTGTACAACTCTATATTACAACATGTAAACCTGCTGCTTTTAGTAAAATTAAAGATGACTTGATTTGGCAATTGTAATTTGTCATTTCGAGTTACAGTGCTGATGGCTTTTTTAATACTGACTTTAATGCAGGCAAAACATACCGATTTCGAGTTCACCATATTGGAATCTCAACTAGTTTAAATTTCAGAATTCAAGATCACTATCTGAATCTGGTCGAAACTGAAGGATATTATACATCTCAGACAAATTACAGCAATTTTGATATTCATGTTGGGCAGTCGTATTCGTTTCTTGTGACAATGGATCAGAATGCTAGTAGTGACTATTACATTGTAGCAAGTGCTAGGTTTCAGAATGAATCTCAATGGCAGCAAGTCACTGGTGTAGCAATCTTGCATTATTCCAATTCTCAGGGAAAGGCGGCTGGCCCTCTTCCTGACCCCCCTAATGATTTCTATGACAAGACTTGGTCTATGAATCAGGCCAGATCTGTCAGGTTAGTCCCATTTTTTGTGGTTGGCTTAAGTTAATGAAATTAAGACTTGATTGTTATTGTTAGGTTATGTAAGCTCTCATCAGTTAATTATAATTGTCCAAAAAGGACTTTTTTAGTTTCTAGATACTCCATCAGTCCCAAATTCTTATTCACACTTGGGATCGGCACGGAGCTCATGATTGGTAGTTGAATGTAGAATACAAATTTGAAAGTGGGTACTGGGTAGAGAGAAAAAAAAAGAAAACATGCTGGGAAAGAGAAATGGTAAAATGATTGAAGATCTTGGGATACTCCGCAATAGGAAGCTTGAAGTGTAATTTGGGATAGTTGGGGTTACATACTTATTTTATATGGCCTGTAATTCTTTAGTTGTATATCTATGGTGATGATATGGTTTTCAGGTGATCTGACCGCATAGGCTGGCTTGTAATTCATCTGTTTAGCTGTTAATATGTGGTTTTTTCCTTACATATATTCGCAGACTTACTTTCTTTGTAACTTAAATCTTTATTTGAACAGGCAAAATGGATCTGCAAGTGGAGCTCGTCCAAATCCACAAGGCTCTTTTCACTATGGGAACATCAATGTGACACAGACTTACATTTTCCAGACCTTGCCGCCTACAACAATCAGAGGGAAGTTTGGTGCAACTCTGAATGGCATCTCATTTGTGAACCCTGCTACTCCAATCCTGCTTGCTGACTGGAAGAATGTGAAGGGCGACTACAAGCTTGATTTTCCCAGCAAGCCACTGACAGGACATCCTCGGTTGGACACCTCAATTATCGACGGCACATTTAAAGGATTTGCCGAAATCGTGTTTCAGAACAATGATACAGTGATGCAGACCTTTCACTTGGATGGATTTTCATTCTATGTTGTTGGGTATTGATTTTTCCATTGCTTATCCCTTTTACAAGAATGGTGCAACAAACTTCCATGGAAGACTGACTAATTGATTTATTCTTTATTGCAGGATGGATTATGGTGTATGGACTGAGGACAGGCGTGGTAGCTATAACAAATGGGATGCTATCTACCGCTGCACTGTACAGGTTTGCAGAGATCAATTATAACATATCATATACTTCTACATTGTTTATTTAGTATCTGGCAAGCAAGTTACTTTTTGATTGAGTGTAAACCTTGTCCTTACCCCGTCCATTGTAAAACATACCACTGAAAACATAATTACTTGAATGCAGATATTTGACATACACATATGAACTCTTGTTCAATTGTGCTAGGGTATATCTGAACATATGAACTTGAATATAATTTAAATTTCCAAATGTAAGCCATTAGGGCTGTCTTTGGCTCAAAGGAAAAGATGTTGAACTCAGTTGTTCTCAATGGATATTGGGTTTCAAACTTCAATTTTCATTTCTGATAAAAAAATTGGAAAGAAATGGAAATAGGGGAGAGAGGGGGCTGGAAGAAAGTATAGTAGGAGGCAGGTGAAGGATACATTTGGCATTCCTTCCTGGCAAAAGAAGAAATCATTTTTTACCTTTCGCGTAATGTAACCTCCGACTATGACACAACAAAGTAAAATTGTAAAAGCAGTTTTCTTGGAAATCTTTTTTTCCCCAGCTTATATACGAACTGAAGAAGTTGGCAGGTTGTGATGCGCAGACCTTGTCTCTCGTTTCTGTAGAAACATCTTCAAGCCTATTCAAGTAGATACTTATATTATCTTGGGTACAGGTCTTTCCCGGGGCTTGGACAGCCGTGCTTGTGTACCTCGACAATCCAGGGACATGGAATATCAGAACAGAAAACCTTGATAGGTGGTATCTGGGCCAAGAAACATACATAAAGCTTGTCAACCATGAAGATAAGGGCACCCAATTTGCAGCCCCTGATAATGTTAGATTTTGTGGTGCTCTTGCCAACTTACAGAAGTACATTCCCAACTTTTTGGCATTTCCTCTTCATAAAGGCTAAATAGAGAACAAGTTTACTAGTGAACAAGAGAGGAATTGGCGTGGACCAAGTGAACAGTGGATTTACCAAGTTACTCCCCTCTTGTTTTCCAGTGAACTGTTCTCCATCTAACCTCACTGCTACATTAGCTTTTGTTTACATCTTTGCGGAGTATCTTCTATACTGATATATATGTATTGATTTCTTATTTTCAGAGAAAGCAGGGCACCATCGATTAACGGGAACATGAAGTTGCTTGTGATACTGCTTAGTGTCGTATTTATTGCTCTCCTTGATCTGCGTTGAAAAACCGTTCAATCTTTTTTTTTTTTTTTTGTTACTTTTCGTCATCATGCAACTTCCGGCTTCAGCACAAATAGTAGGCACATGAAGTCTCTTGAGCACAAATTTTTGATTGATGTGTTTAGTCTTGTTGATATTCGGAGGCAGAAAGCGGAATTTGAGTAGCTTCTTCAACTGTAAAAAAAGTCGGGCATTTGCTAGGGGCTTAATCCCCTTCATTGTTGATTGATGTAGTTTGATAATGACGAGCTAAGCGATTTTATTAATTTACAATGATGTCTTTAATACAAAATAGTTTTATGTTGGAAAGAAATCTTCCTTCATCCTTCTCTCCCCCTACTTGTTTATTTCTGGTGTGGCCGTGTGGTGATGATGAAAAATACAATCTCATAGGCCATTGTTTGCTCATATACTCTTTCCATTATTTAAAATATTGTTTGGTGTAATAAAAATCAGCCTTCTTTGGAGGACGTCTATATGCAAATTATTAAAGTAATTATCTGCATTTTTGCTTCGATGATTAGATATAATATGTGCTTCACCTTTTCAAATTATTGCAACATTATCTAAAGATATACTCTCTCCGTTTCATTTTAATTGTTACACTATTCACAAGTTGCACTTTGACCCTCATTTGTGATTTATACATGAATAAAAACATAGTCATGTGGGATCTTGTTAGATTCGTCTTAGTATGTACTTCCTCCGTTTCTTTATACTTGCAACCAAGAGGTTTGCACGGTATCTAAGAAACAAGAGAGAGAGTATTGAAAATGACATTTGGCCCATTTAATCAACAAATCTAATCTATCAAATACAATAATTAACAAAACTAATTATCCCCTCCCATCAACCTTTCCTCTTCCCTATAATACTACCATCACCACCTCCCAGCCGTACCACCACCAACAATGCGCAGCCACATCACCACCACCGCCACTCCGTCACGACCAGCACCGTCACATGTCATACCAGCATCACCACCATCACGAGCCAACAGCAGCACCACCGTCATGAGATCACTAGCCGCACCACCGTCACGAGATCACTAGCCGCACCACCAACCCAACCCAACCAGTCGAAAATTTTCTCTTTCTTCACAACACCACCACTATCACAAGTCACAACCTCTATTTTCGCAATCTAGGGCCGTGAAATGACCGAATTCAACCATTCACGTTCCAGATCTGGAAATTTCATGGTCCATTTTCGCCATGACAATCGTCGTAGAAGAGTGTAAAGAAAGGGCCATTAAAATGAAGGAAAGAGAGTGGAGAAGATGAAGGAACTCGTTGGAAAATAGGGGGCCGGATAAATGGCGGAGGAAGTTGCCGGAAAACTAGGGGTGGTGGTGGAGGGTGGTGGTGGGGGGCTGTGCGTGAGTGGTGGTGATGGTGGGGGTTCAGGTTGGGGTTGGGAGTTGGCAGGGGTTTAGAGGGGGGGTTAGGAGAGAGAGTGAAAATTGATGTGGGGATGGGATTAGGGATGATTAAATGTTAGAATTAGTTAACTAAGTAAGGGTAATGTGGCATCTAAAGTATATAATAGTTTTCATTTTAGACTTGGTTGCAAGTATTGTGACATTTCCCTAAAAGGAAAGTGATGCAAGTAAAAAGAAACGGAGGAAGTATTTTATTAATATGTACTTTTTATAATTTTTACAAATACAAAACTAGAGATATATATCCTCAAAGTTTTGCATTGGCATGCGTGAAAAGTATAAGTGTAACCATTAAAAAGAAACGGATGGAGTATATTCTAGGATGAATCTATTAGATTATCCCCTTTTCTGCTAATTATTAGTGGTACATATTCAAATTTAATGACATACAATATTAGAGCTTGCATACGATACCGTAATATCTTGTACTATATGGTATCAACTATTGTAGCTTGGTGTTAGCTTGTAATCATCAGTATTCAGCATTCACTACATTTTTGCTGTCTCAAGTGTAGGCTCTCCGGTTATGATAGCTGCTGGACTTAATATTTTTTTCATTCGTAATAATTATTTCCTGAGTTAATTTGTATTGTTATACAAGTAGTGCTTCTATTGATTGTTATTTTATGGTTGTGGTCCAAGTTGGAATTTTGGAACACATTATACAAAACGTCTTGGGTAGATCGGGTTTACAATAAATTGGTGTGCACTCAAACTGACTTTATCACACAAAAATTGACCATATTAGGAAAAAAAACCAACTACATCATACGAAAACTGACTATATCATACAAAAACTAACTATACAAAAGGTGATTATATCATACTCCATCTGTTTCTTTTTAATCTACACACTTTTCTTTTTGGTCTGTTTCTTTTTAATCTACACACTGTTGCTTTTTCTATTTTAGGTAACATGTCACATCTACGTTCTTCTCTTTTTCCACCCATGTCATCCACTTTTTAATATTTTAATCCACTTTTTATTTTCTCTCTCACTTTTCAGTTTCTCTCTCGACCTTTTCAGTTTTTCTCTCATAATTTTGTACTTCCTCCTTGGTTCTCCCCCAAAGTGAAGTGAGTAAATTAAAATAAAACTGACTATATCAAATGAAAACTGACTATATCATGTGATTTCCTGTGCATAATAAGTTATTATGAATCCGATCCATTCAAGTTTACTTTTAAACTATAGCCATCAGTCAGATGAAGATTACACCCAATTTATAGGACTATAGATGTGGTAATTTAAAAATAGTCTAATTATGAAGATAAGGGTTAGATTCTGGCACCCAAGGCCTAATCACTAAGTTGGTCCATATGTTTATAATACAGAAGAGTCTCGATCCAACCCAGGCCTATTTTGAATCCAGTGAGACTATTTTCGGAGTTTGGGGTTGAGAAATTGATTTAATTAAGAGCTTACTATCGTATTTTAAAGTTGGTGCCTACTGCCTAGTGGTCAACGGGGCGTCAACCCATAAAAGCGTTACCTTAGATTTGGTCATTTGGCTCGATTGGAGACAAATTTAACATTTCAATAATAGTTATGCACCCTTCATTTTCAAATTAATGATCTTTACAGTCATTCATGCATATTTGGATTTTGTTAGCCATTACTGATTTGGTGATCAACTCCAGCCTTTTCTTTTCAGAAAGTAAAATAGAACTGTATTACGAAATAAGAATATCTGTCTGATTTTTCACTTGTACTATGGGTCTATGCCAAACTAACCTTAAAGGCTTAAACTAACATCCATTTTTTTTACCGTTTTTTCACCATATATCGCTGACAAATTGGAAAATTCATCATATACCATGTTTCAAATATTCATCATATACCCCTGAGTTTTTAAAAATGTGCACCAACTACCCTTTTTCCTAACGAACGTTAAGTCGCTGTTTGAATTATTTACAGCTTTGCCATTATTGACCAAATTAACCCTCCCTCCACACTAACCCCATAACCTTAGTGCCCTAATTAACCTAACCCCACTAACCCTAATGCCCTTTCATAAACCTAACTAATTAACATTGAAACTCTATATCTCACTGCCAAAACGACTTTTTTGAAAAAATGGACGCCATCTATGATCCTTAAGGGGCACAAATCTCGAGAAGCCCATCAAACGAGTACCAATACGATGGTATTCTGGGCACGTTTCCTGAGGAGGTCTTAAACGGCCGATCTAACCGCCAAAACGACTTTTTTTGAAAAAACATACGCCACCTACGACCCTTATAGGCACGAATTTCGAGAAGCCCATCAAAACGAGTACTAATACGACGGTATTTTGGGCACGCTTAGGCCGATCTCACGACAAAAAAAACGACTTTTTTTTTTGAAAAAACGGACGCCACCGACGACCCTTGAAGGGCACGAATTTCGAGAAGCCCATCAAAACGAGTACCAATGCGACGATATTCAGGGCATGCTTCCCGATGCGATCTTAAACGACCGATCTCACCGCCAAAAAAACTTTTTTGAAAAAATGGACGCCACCAACGATCCTTAAGGGACACAAATTTCGAGAAGCCTATCACAACGGGTACCAATGCAACAATATCCTAGGCACACTTCCCGATGTGATCTTAAACGGCCGATTTCAATGCCAAAACGATTTTTTTAAAAAAAACGGATGCCACTGATGACCCTTAAAGAGCACGAATTTCGAGAAGCCCATCAAATTAAAATGAGTACCAATACGACGGTAATTAGTCAGTTTTGATAGTGGAGAGAGAGATGGAGAACTTTTTTTTTTTAAAAGATTAGGAGTAATTAGGTTAATAGTGGCAAAGTCATAAATAATGGCAAACGACGAGTTAACGTCCCTTAGAAAAAGTGCATATGGTGAACGTTTTTGGAAACTCAGGGGTATATGGTGAATATTTGAAACATTAAGGGTATATCATGATTTTTTTAATTTGTCAGGGGTATATGGTGAAAAAACCTTTTTTTTATTGTTACACTTTTATTTTTAGAGACTTTTTATTTAATTATTTTACTTTATCTATATATGATAACATGTCACATCACATTTACTCACTAGTCTACCTTATTAGGCACACCACCTTTTCATTAACCCACCGTCAAGTTGGCCACCACCATCCCACCTACCCCTTTTTCTCTCTCTGATCGAGTATAAAATTATTCCTAGGACTCCAACCATTAGCTTAGGCTTTTGGTTGAGTTGGTCCTTTGACATGGTACCGAAGATAGCGTGCTATAATGCTCACAGGTTCAAATCTCATCCACCCCTCTTTTCTAAGTGGAATATTTAGCGCCAGGTATGAGGGAGGCTTGTGTTGCATCCACACTTCAAGCCCAATGGGCTATCGCGTGAGGGATAGAGTATAAAACTAATACTGGGACTCCAACCATCAGCTTAAACTTTTGGTTGAGTTGGTCCTTTGACACTCTCCTCTAATACTTTAATATTTTTTTAAACATTTTCCAAAACAAAATCATGAGCTTTTGGTGCACTTTTGTCATGCTTTTTTGTGCATTCTCTTCGTTATCCCTCAAAGTAAAGTGTAACAATTTAAAACAAATAGATGTAGTATTAATCAAAATAGATAATTATAATAATTATTTTATGTGGTAAGAAGCTAAATGTAAATAGAGTACATGATCCAAATTGAATGCTTTAACAATAAGTTATGAATAAAATTGAACTAAATCTTAATCAGGTGTCTTCCATATTAATTTCATATTTGATTTTATTAATATGAATCAAAGTTTGGTGATACCTCTTCCATCTGATGATCTATTACGTGCTTTGTAACTAAATAAACCAAATTGGAGATTAGTGAATCGAACATGGGATGAATTAGTAGTTTTTTTTTTTTTGGTAAGTAAATAAGTTGTATAAGCACCAAAAAAACCACCAGTTACAAACTAACCTTAGGGCCTAAACAAGGAGAATAGGCACAAAAGGACCAAGCTAGACCAGCAGGTCTAAAAACAAAGCAACCATCAAAGATGGTCTATCCACTCTTTATCTACACTACTACACTTCCTTGGAAGATAAAACTGGATTCTATGCTTGACAATATACTTGATCATATTAACACTCTTCTCTATACTTACATGTAAATTCCAATAAGCTTCATTCCTTACTCTCCAAATCTGATAAGTTGTGGCTGCTATTAGTGTACAAAGTACCATTCTCCTCGTTTTTGTCCCTCTGTAAGACCTTAATATCCATAGTATCCACTGTTGTACGTTCCTCCTTCTAGGGGAAATTCCAATCCAATCAAGGATTTGTCGCAGGAGCTGCTGACTATAGATACAGTCATAAAATAAATGGGTGTGTGTTTCAGCACCTTGACCACAAATGCAACAATTGTTATCTGCACAAACACCATACTGAAATGATTTTTCTTTTGTTTTCAGTCTGTTATGAATGCCAACCCATAATATGAACTTATATTTTGGCAGAGACATCCTGTTCCAAACCTCTTTTGCCCAGGCAGCAGGAGGGTGATCTTCAATCAACATCTGATATTCCTGGTGATCTGGTACTTGTAGTGCCCATCCCAGCTAGGAATTTAAATATTCTTCAGAGTATCTTTGACTTTACACAAGTACTTCATGACCCAACTTGCACTACATGGTGCCTTGTAATCTCACCATCTCTGATCCTTAATGTACACATTATAATGGACTCACTTTAATCATAGGTCATCCTTGTTTGCACCAATATGCCAGAATAACTTGCCAATTGCAGCTGTATTCCATTTTTGAATCTGTCTCAAACCCAAGCCACCATGCATCTTAGGGCTGCAGACTTGACTCCATTTTACATACCATCCTTTAATGTCACTAGCCTTCCCACTCCATAAGTAAACCCTGCAAACATTATTAATTCTATTGAGCACAGCCTCAGGGAGTAAAAACACATGGGACCAGTAGTTATGGATACTAAGTAGAACTGCATTCACCAACTGAGCCGGCCTACCAGCAAAAGAAAGATTTATGGAGCACCACATGTTAATCTTTGCAGTCATTTTGTCAACTAGGATCTCACATTCTGCTGCATTGATTTTCCTAGCTGAAATAGGAACTCCCAGGTATTTGAAGGGGAGTGAACCCCTCACAAACCCAGAGAAATGTGCAATTCTATTAGCTTCTTCTTCAGTCATTCCATTACACAGTACAAAGCTGATATAGCTTTGTTAGCTTGTAACCCAAACACTTCAGAGAACATAGTCAAGCCTTGCAACATTAGGTAAGCAGATGTAGCTTCCCCTTTACAAAACAACATTAAATCATCTGCAAAGCACATATGATTTAATTTGAGTGAATTGCAACCAATAAAGTGCTTGAGCATGTCCATCTCACTTATGTAAGCCATAATTCTGGACAAGTAGTCCATGCACAAGACAAAGAGAAGGGGAGACATTGGGTCTCCCTGTCTCAATCCTCTTCTAGCAGGGAAGAAACCCTCTGTACTGCCATTCAGCATCAAGGCAAAACAAGGAGTCTTGATGCATTCCATTACACACTTGATGAAATGATCAAGAAATTCAAGAGCAATAAATAAATCTTCCATAAACCTCTATTCAATTGAGTCATACGCTTTTCTAAGGTCTATTTTCATCATCACCCCTGCAGCTTGGCTTCTTCTGTTATTAAATCTTTTAACTAGATCTTGACACAGCAGAATATTATTAATGATGTTCCTTCCTGTGATGAATGCCCCTTGAATAGGAGTAATTAAACCTGGAAGCACCCTCCCTAGTCTTGTGCAGATCAACTTAGTTATTGTCTTGTAGATAATGGAACAACAAGCAATAGGTTTGTAATCTCCCACACTAGCTGAACATTTCACTTTAGGCACCAGGGTTATAGCTGTGACATTTATCTCTGTCAGTTGCTTGCCATGGCTGAAAAAATCTTGTATTGTACCTGTTATGTCCTCCCCCACAATCTCCCAAGCCTTCTTAAAGAAATGCCTTGAGTAGCCATCAATTCCTGGAGACTTTTCATCTGGAATAGAGAATAAAGCAAGCTTTATTTCTTTGCATTGAAATTCAGATGCAACAATTGTTTCTGCTCCTCAGTTATTTTCTTGCCTTTGTTTATGATAGCAGCTTCAATAAGCCTAGTATCCTCTCTGCTTTCCAGCAAGTCTTGATAAAAAGACAGAAAAGCACCAGTAACTTCTCAGGCTGAGAAACCCAAACACCCTGCTCATTCTTAATTAATTGTGTTTATCCTGTTTTGCACCCTTCTCATTTTTATACTATGATGAAATACTCTAGTATTCTCATCTCCTTCCTCAATCCACCTGATTTTAGCCTTTTGGCTCAAGAAAGAAATAAAGTTCTTATGAGCCTCTCTATAATCAAGTCTGCATTTCATTTCATCCATAATTAGCTCCCTGTTTGTAGGATCTAATTGTAACTTTCACTAGTAGAGAATCGACGATTTGCGTCGGATGTGAGGCGCCCATTTGCGTCAGACATGGGTTCAACGGCACAAGTCTCGTCGCAGATGGGAAGACAGCCATCTGCGTCGGATAAGACACGACACAGTTGATTAGCTATCTGCGTCGGACCTCGCATACCATGCGACGCAGATGTAACATAGCAGCCCAGCAAGCCAAGACTCATCTGCGTCGCACATTGCTAACATGCGACGCAGATGAGTATGCCAGCTGCCCGCCTGTAGCCTTACTTTACCCTAAAAAGGTCATTTGCGTCGGACATAAGTCCTCATCCGACGCAAATGGCTTCTTTTTTAAAAAAAAAATTAATTTTTTTTATGAGCCATAAATTACAGAAAATTAAATTTGGCGAAATGGACAAAGAGATATACGAACGATTTGCAATTTCTTATCATCCAAACTTTATGTTGCAACAGATCTTAAAAGAACAAGAATATTACGGAAACATTAATCACAAAAATTACACCCAAACCAACAGCAAAAGAGATTGAATTTTGATATTGAGTAGAAGTGGTGTTTTTACAAACAATAATTAAAAAAAAATACATAAATTACACAAAATATTCATCCAAAAGATGAAATTACAGAATTAAAAACAAAAAACAAAATAAACAACTCAGATCTTCAATGCTTTTGATAACCACAAGAACATCACCTAAATTCTACAGTGCTTCTTATCTGCATACAATCATTGACTGCAATTTAAACACAAAGCAAATAATGAACTATGACAAAAATGAAAAATCAAACAAAGCAACAACCACATATAAATAGAGAGAAAAAATGTATACCTTACAACTAGAAACCAAATCCATCAGTTAGTTGCAAGATCCACCGTTATCTATCTACCTCAACTACTCGACGACCAATACGAAACACTAAATACTCCAATATCACACACCTTCTCCATCATCATACCAGTTGCAAAAACCATCAAATTAAAATTACGAAAATTCAGCCAAAGCAATCACAGAACAACTTAATTAAGAAAATTAATACAGACATCGAAATTTCAACCAAAAAATTGAGAAAATTAATACAAAAAACTGGATTAATTAACACGCAACAAAAACCTGAAAAACAAAAGAGCGAAAATTACAAGACGATAGGCGAGAGAAAGCTAGAAGAAAAGGCGCGGCGAGCAAAGAGAAATAGAAAGCAAAAAAAAACGTCGTGAATGAGTCTTCTGGATCTCGAGCCAAGGCAGACAGAAAATCACAACCACAAGATCGAAATCGAAGTGAAAATCGAGGAGAGAGAAGAAAACCCTTCATTTTTTACGATTCTTTAACTTCAAATCGAGAACTCGTCGGGGGAAGTGGTTGATGATGAAGTGGTTGTTGGTGTTGTCGTGAATTGTGAAGATAATTTGGAGGAGAGAGAAAGAAGATGAAAATTTTGAGGGGTTGAAAGATTGAAGCGGCGAAGTCTGAAGAGAAGGGATGGAATTTAGGTTGAGCAGCTTTATTGGGCGGAAATGAATGGGCCTGTCATCTGCGTCGGATGGGCCCATAAGTCCGACGCAGATGGCTTGGAACATTTCTTTGGGCGGGATTTATTTTTATTGAATGAAAATGTGTAGAATTATCTGCGTCAGACGTGAGGAGGGATCCGACGCAGATAGCTCTCTTGCGTCGCACCCTAGTTTAATACGACGCACATAGATCGTCTTTTGCGTCGTTTCCTTGTTGCATGCGACGCAAATGAGTCTTCTACGACGATTGTCCTATTGTGCGACGCAAATGGTGAGACGCAAATCGTTGTTTTTCTACTAGTGTTTTGTTGCACAACAATCAGATCTTGATATCTTATGGTATTTTCCACAGAAACATCCCCAAACTCATATTATTCAACCTCTTAAACTCACTTTTTAGCATTTTCAATCTTCTAACAACACTAAACATCTTTGTGCCAGGAACCTGTTGCTCCCACCCCTTTTTCACCACCTCCAAGAACTGCTGTGAGTGTGTCCACATATTAAAAATTTAAAAGGCTTCCTCTTCTGCTCAAAGTGAAAAGATTTCAGGATCACATGACAATGATCATAGTCACCTTCATGCAAATATAAATCTTCTGTCATTGAAAACTCCTCCATCCATGCCTCATTGCAACCACTCTATCAAGCTTGCAATAGACCCTATTCGCACCCTCTTTCTTATTACTCCAAGTGAAGAATTGACCACTTCCCTTCACATCCACCATATTACACTTCTCCATGCAGCCCTTCATATCTATAAGCTCTCTCTCCTTCACGGGCTGCCCTATCCTCTCATCCAAGCCCATTATTATTGCGTTGAAGTCTCCTAGGATCACCCATGCACCCTTAATATGAGAAGCCAAGTCATTCAAGCTGTTCCATATCTCCTTCCTATCCTTCATGTCATTATGCCCATAAACAAAGGAACAACAAAATTTCTTCCCTCCATTCACTACTTCTACTTCAGTATGCATAAGTTGAGCAGAACAATACAAAATGTTAACATGAAAAGCAGTTGGATGCCATGCTAACATTATTCTTCCATTATGATGCTAGACAATATTGCTAAAAAACACCACCCAAGACAAAGAGATAAGTACAAATCCCCCATGTTGTGAGATTTGACTTTTGTTTCAAGAAGGCTAAATAGTCTAATTTTATGGGAAATAATGAAATTATTTACCTCCAGTTGCTTGCATCTCCTATTTAGCCCCCTCACATTCTAGGATAAGATGTTATCTATGGATGTCAGGAGGCTCCCCCTCCTAGTCTGATTCCGTCTCTATTGTCTCCACTTCAGCAGCTTCTTCATTGTTTGTAGCTTGTTCATTACAACCCTGCTCCATCTCTTCAGAATATTGATGCAACAAATCAAAAGAGTTCTGAGTTATCACTGTCAATGTTTTCTGTTGCTTCTGAGTTCCACCCTTGGGAAACAACTGAAACCCATCTGCTTTTGGAAATGGCTTCTTTTTAACTGCCCAAACCTTCTTCTGTTGTTTTTTCTCCTGGTGACATTGTGAAGAAACATGGCCTAAACCATGACAGTTGTCACATGTGACAGGCTTCCATTCATACTTCACTCCCTGCACCACTTGCACTCCTTTTTCATTCTCAAAACATATGGAATCAGGAAAGACCCGATCCACCACAACTTCAACCAAAACTCTTGCAAAATTCAAGCGACCTTTGTTCCTTATGGCCTGATCAATTTTAACTGGTGTTCCAATCCCTGACACTAACTTGAAAAGGCATTTCTCTCCCCAATACTTCAAATTCAATTGAGGTAATTAGATCCAAATTAGGACACTCTTCACCTCCTCCTTTTTCAAGTCCATATCCTTGTGCCAGGCTTTCACTACAACCGGTTTTTTTATCAAAGAATTGGAATCCTCCATTAAGAATAGCATCACGTTGTTCCATCGATTTCAATCTAAAAATGAATAGACCCTACCCTATTGCTGCAACTTTGTCTATCCCTATTTTCCCCCAAATTCGCGTAATGAATCCCTCCATTACCAGAAAAGGTGGATTCGCTCCTATTACATAACAAATGATAGCATTCTCCCAGTATTCAATTTCTTCTTTCACATCATCAAATTCAATCTTAATTGTAGAAGATTTCTATTGCAATTCTATGTTATTCATAGTATTATCAGCCATTTCGTTCCCATTATATATTAACCTCAGTCACCATAGATTGAACTTTCTCAAACTCATTGATTAAACTACGAGATTGAATATTACCGTGTTCAATCGCCTTCATTCTGGTATGATTCTTCTTCAGAATCGTCAACATTCCGAAAGTTGCTGCTTCTCCTTGCTCTGTTGTTGTAAGGATTTCAATGAACATTTCAGCGAAAGAGGTTCATCGAAATTGGGGGTTTCCACCATTAATAAGGCAACTCCATGTAACTCTGCTATTGACTTCTCCTTTCTACCTTCAGTAGATCCAGAAGGACCTTTCTTCTTATATGTTGTGGATGATTATGTTTCTTCGCTTTTGCTTTCGAGGCACCTGCCATGTCGACAACGCAAGCTACGTTGAGAGAAAAACGAGAGCGCGAACAAAATTCATCCTCTGTTCTAGATGAATTAGTACTTCCTTCATTCTTTTAAATCTATCATTTCTCTTTTATACAGATGTCAATGTACTACTTTGAACATCTATATTTTAAATTATGTATAAATAAAAAGTATAAATTGAGACGAATCCCATGAGATCTACACGGATATGATTTTCATTACATATAAAAAGAAGTAATATAAATATAAATCCACAACGATACTACTCATCAATTAAACACTTCTTTTCACAAATAGATGACAAATACATTTTGTTTTCCACAATTCTATTATTATTCCCCTTCTCACATGACCTCCAAAAAGGCACTGTATGTCTGAGACTCAGAGCAACCACCCAGAATAACTTTGGAGCTAGCGATCATGTTTGGAATCATGCGACAAGTTAGTACTAAGCCGCCAGTATGTTTAAGATATAACTTTGAAATCACGGATGTCCTTAGACTAAATCAACTAATCAAGGAATGCTAATTTTACCTATGGTAATTAACCCATTAGAAAGAGAGAGTAACGGAACAATGTACATTGATGAGTTGAATTCTATTAGGGGTATTAAGTACTTTTAATCGATAATTTACTTATTATTAGTTAGTAGACAAAGTTTTTTTTAGCTGTGCAGAACATGATTTATGAAACATATATGAAAAAAGGACTAAGGTTCTTAAGAAGATTAAATCATTGTGAGAGGTGGCAAAATATTACTAGCCAGACACATTACAAGCTACTATAAATCTAACCAAAGGTCACATATAAATTAAAGACAAAGTATTAATCATCAAACTAGCTTTTAACCCGTGTAAAAACGCACGGGAGGTTTTTTATAGATATGATTTGATCCCATGCATAATGCATGGGTTGCATTTTGTTTAATAGGTAGTGTTTTTATTCCAAATTTATTTAATTCATAACTATTAGAATCCAAGTATTTAAAGTTGAAAGATTATAAAATGTAAAATTATATTTCACGATATTTATTACAACATTTTAAAGTTTGAAAATCTTATAATTGTGATATATAAATTGATAAATACGTAAACGAAACAAAAAAACACACCAACATGCCCGAGAACTTATTTGTTTTATAAATTTAATACTTTAGGATGTTCTCGTAAAATCATGGTTTGAATATTAGCTCGTGATTTAAATTTTTTATAATCATATTGTGTATTAAGAATACATTTTAAAATCGGTTTAAGACTTGTGCAACTTGCACGGAAAGTTTTTGTTTTAATAAATTTAGGATTTTATGTTATCTCCCCTAAAATCATGGTGGAAGTATTTAACCCGATAATCTATAAAAATGATAATATAAAAGTTAAGCATATAAAAAATAAAGCATACATATAAGTTTGAAAAAGTAAATTTTAATTTGCTATTCCAATAAACAGGTTTTCTAAAGTATGAGTGGTCAATTATAGGAAATCAATGGTTAAATTCATGATGATTTACTTATATAAAGAAAAAAATTTGTTCAATACTTTTGAATTGGTATGAAATACTTTTGACATATTATTATCAATTTCAATGACTATAGTTAATGCTTTTAGACTTTAAAAACTCAGGAGAATAGTTCCATCTAAATTTTAAAACTAATAACATATGATTTAAATTTTATAATCTTTTATTGAGAGTATTAAAAGTGGTTATGACCCGTATGTTGTATAGTTATGATTTTTGTAGAATGGCATTGATATCTAAAAAATTTTGCTTAAAACTTTTAAATTAGCAATATGAAATACTTTTTACATTTTTCCGTCAATGTGATTGACTATACAGTCAGTGCTTTTAGACTTTGAGAACTCCATGAGAACAATTCTATCTAAATTGTAAAACTAATAACTTGTGATTTAAATTTTATAATCTTGTGTTGAGAGTAATTAAATCTGCCTTATGACCCGTACATTATACACTTATGGTTTAAAGATGTATGGATTAAATTATACAATCAATATCAGCTACACGATTTTCATAACTCATATAATTAATATTGCAAGTTGTTATGATATAAACATATAATATATTTTTCACTTATTAAAAGATTTATGCATAATATGATGTAATTGATAATTTTTAGCAAGAAATCGTAGTGATTTGATTGCGCTTCTTAATATTGTTTTATTGAAAAACATGAAAAAAAAATTGTGACATATGAATTTCGTTTTTAACAAATTTTTGAAAAAAATAAATAGATAACTGAGATCATTTCCAAAAAAAATTCAAAGTCCTTTTTCAATTTTGAATTTCAAATTTCAGCAATTGTAAAAATCACAGCTAAAATAAAAATATTAGCTGTTGGTTTAAATTTTATGATCCTATATTTAGAATAATTGAAAATTGGCTTGCAACCCATGCGTTGAACTATGAAGTATGACACCCATGTATATCCTTGTTATATCGGATAATGTCAACAATCCTGGAGTATTTACTAACAATGTTATATGAAAAAAAAATTAGTGCTCGCAAAGGTAATATAATAGTGTTATATCCTTGTTATATCGTACAACATATATTATGGTAATAATTAATAATTAAAGATGTAATATAATTTTGGAAATATTTTCATTTTTCTTTGCTCAAGTTAATAGATATTTTTTGAAAAAATTCTCTGTTCTCTTCACGTGGCTAAGATAATTTGTTCTTTTAGATATCATACAGATTACTCATACTTTTAAAATAATGTTTGCATGAAATGGTGACACTTCATTGTTCCAATACTTGAAAAAAATATTTTCTAAACTTTCCTTAAAAATAGTGTAGATATCATAATTTCATTCTAGGTCATGATACAAATTTGGTTTGGAACGCAGGGTCAATGCTATCATAATTTCATGATAGCAAATGAATTCTGGGATACTAATATTGCAGAACGCAATGTCTAAAATTATTTTATGTTTAGAACGCAGGGTCAATTCCTCTTGCAGTAAAGTAGGTTCCCTATCTTCTGCCATTGTTGTAGAAAAAACAAGGGATTTTTGAATCAAAGTTTCATGAATTTAGTATCGTTGTTGACAAATAATTAAGGATATGGAAGAAGAAATTAAAGGGCTCAAATTTATTTAAAAACGTAGAGAGAGTATACTAACAGATGAATGAAATTATGGTGGAGCTGTAGAAAATAAGTTTTGGAGTTCGACAGAAATATGGAAACTTTATTACATTTGAATGACAGACATAATTTAAGCAAAGGTTTATAACTTACCAAATTAATGTGATTATGATTGATTCATAGAATCAATTTGTCCTTGATTTCCGAAAATTAAGCATCATGTCACACACATATACTTTCAATGTGGAAGCGACACATCAGCAATTTTGGAGTTTAATGCTACACGTGTCATATAACTTGTGAGGAACATTTTGGAGAGTACATTTGGCAGAATTAATATAAGCTTGACACGTAGGCGAAATGAACCTTGCTTTATATATATATATATATATATATATATATATATATATATATATAACCTATAAGCATTATACTATATTATCAAATAATGCATTTGGTTTATACATATTGAAACACAATATTTTTCATCATCATTAGTTGATATTTTAAAAGTACTTCCTCTTCTCTCTTCCTTTGCAAAATCCTAACCAAATACATTATAAGCATTTGAATTTGTAAAGTATTTATTCAAAATCTTATAAAATATAACCGAGCTTGTAATATATACTTAGTTCCTTTCCCTTCCACTCCCTCAAAAATCTTACTATAGGTATGCATGTTGGTGTGTGGATTAATTATATATATGTTGGTGCATGCCTTTAACCCTATGGCATGCCGTTAATTATAAATATACACATCACATGCACATTCTAATTGGCTAATACTATCAGGATTAACGGTAATTAGGGGATTAAATTAGCAATTGTAAAAAAAAAAAATTGAAGTAAAAGAGTGAAGTTAACATGATAACATTCACATGGAATTGCCTCAGTTGATGAATGATGTTATCTTAATAAACAAAACATCAATTTTTGTCTTTATTTTAAGAAGAATGCATGCCCTAATTCACTCAAATCACCCATGTGGCTGTCTCCTTCTTCATTGTCATGCGTATAAGGCACCCTTTGACTTAAATATAGCAAAAAAAAGAGTACCAGCATATATAAAGTAATAATTAGAAGGCTCCATGAACTTTTTTAAGGAACAACTTTTAGGGCGCAAACTTCTTGGATTCCACGTACTAATCATGCTCAAAACAACAGCATGCTGCATTACAAGAGCATGCACAATAAGTATGTCACTACGCGAAATATTCTTGACCCAATTTTTGTTCTTTCTTCACTTCACTTCTGCAAAAATCTTTATGCTTTCTATATAAAGTTCTTTAGCTATCCTTCATATCTACTTAAGTCTCTTTCATTAGTCTCTTCTTCTTCAGTTCTTCCTTCATCTTCCCTCTATCTACCCGGCCTCTTTATTATAGATGCTTGCATGCTCAACTATACGGTTATTCACCTTCTCATCGATCATGTGGGTCGCCGGCCGTATTTTATTTTTTAAGGTAAGGTGAAACCCTAATAGGTTGGGCACAAGAAGAGAAACTAACTTGCAAAGAGTGAGGCTCAATGCGAGCATCGCTAGGATCGGAGCTAGGTGATGCTCGGTGATATCCACTCTACTAGAGCCATAAGCTTTCTTGAGTTTGATACATCAAGTCTTGTTAGAAACTTTGTTTTTTGTAGGACTTGATGTTGGGAGTAAGTCTAAGTTAGTACCCGACATTAATACCTTGGCTAGTTGGCGTCTAAGTCCTTAGATTTCCTTGAGATGTTCTTGTTGTTATTTAGTACTCCTTCGTCCCCAATTTGGTTATTACAAGTACTTTTGGTACAAGTTTTAATGAGAGTAGAGATACTAGGGGGTTGAAGTTGACTTTGGAAAAAGAAGTGGAGAGAGAAAATTTACCAAAAGAGATATGTTACGACTATATATATTAGGACATACAAAAAGGAATTTGTAGCAACTAATTTGGGATAGAGGGAGTAATACAATTCATCGGACTGGTAATATGGTATTGTGTGCCTGGAATGAGGCTGCTGGTCTTGCTAGGGAATTGTTTGACGATATGTTTGGTTTATTGCATGTATGCACCTTCTTCCCTTTCATTGTTGTCTTAGATATCATAAATCAATCTATAATCCTAATCTTTGTGTCTAGATGACATTTTTGGATAAGATAAAGAAAATCTGATTTTTTTTTTCATAATTATAATTTTTTTTTTATATCAAACTGAGAACTTTAAGTTTCATTCATTCTTGTTGTTGGTCATTTTCACGTTTAGCCAGCTTCATTCATATAATTCTTGTGGATATGAGGCACTATATATCTAATTATTTGGGCAGTGATGTTCACTATTTTCATTAATTGCTAATTTAATCAACTTATTGTATGCGATCGTTCAATTTCTTCCATTTTTGCCTATTATTGCTCCCCTTTTCCAATTTCTCCATGTAGGACAATTAAAAAGTTGTTAGACTTTACTATGATTGCACCTATGTTATTGCTTGCCTTCAAAACTATGCTTTCTTTTAGACTATTGGAGATTGTACAAAATAAAATGATTTTTAGCCTAGTGCCGCTGATCATTATTGGCAGAAGACAGAAGTGTTTTGTACAACATGATACAGAGTTTGGTTCTGCAAAATTCATTCTTATATTATCCAACATGAATTTCTTATGAAAAAAAACTTTAAAATATAAATATGCCATTTCTAAAAGGCCATGATAGTATAAGTATATGATTAATATTGAGTCCATTTGATTAAACTTATCTAAACTTTTCTTAGTTTTTCAAGAATTTATTTGAACTTATCTAAATTTATCAAAACGTATCTTAACTAATCTAAACTTATTGGAACTTATCTAAATGATTGCTTTTCTAGAACATTAACTCTTGTTTAAACTTATCTTTCTCAATTGTCATCAATTGTATGCAAAGTAAGGGTGAAGAGTGAAGACACGT
This sequence comes from Beta lomatogona, assembly GCA_947646795.1. Taxonomy (NCBI): domain Eukaryota; kingdom Viridiplantae; phylum Streptophyta; class Magnoliopsida; order Caryophyllales; family Amaranthaceae; genus Beta; species Beta lomatogona. Next base: position 12,558,039 of record CANSNZ010000949.1, read on the forward strand.
ACAAGCAGTTTTCTTCATTCCTTAAAAAGCATTTTTAAGTGCTTTTTAATACATGCCTTCCCCAATCCTCTTCACAAATTACTTCATACATTCTCCAGCTCATGGCTTGTTTGCTTCTGTTGTGAATTATAACTTTTCAGTTTAAGTTGAAACAATAAACAAATTTCTGGACGTCAAATAAAATCGTTCCATATAAAGCATTCATACATGGACTAGTGGAGAGAGTATTAACTTCATGATGTTATACAATATCATTAAAATTCATATTAATTAAAATCATTCACCTCAAGTATTTATATAATACATTTTGAGACCAATTCGAGCAAACATCGCATAGTGGATGCATAATATAACTAAATATCATAACTAATTAAGCTATACAATGGAGAACATGCTTATCTGTTACCTCCATGTATGAATGGGAACAACCATAGTAGACTCAGCCAAAAACTCATCTTTCCATTAGTTTTTGTTATGTACAATACAAACTGAGCCCTAGTCTTCCTTTCCCTTTATACTTCAACTTCACTCTTTTATAATCTATATGCATGTTCTTTCATTTCCACACATCGATTGGGCTGGTTGAGGTGGGTGTAGGAGCTTTATCTGGTAATGGCTCAGCCTCCTTATTCGTGTGATCAGATCCCGGAACAGAAGGGAATAATTCAGATGCAATACCACTTGAAGAATAGTTGTTGTTGTTATTGTTGTTGTTGTTGTTGTTGCTGTTGCTGTTGTTGTTGTGGTCGTTGTTGTTGTTTTCTTTGGCAACATCTTCATGGCTAAGTTGTGATGCAACAAACTTGTCAAGAACCCTCCAATCAGTCAGTTGATCTAAAACATCTTGATCATTGTTGTTGCTGTTCATCATTACTGTTGCATTATTGTGGTTAACATTGTCCATTTGATGCATACTAGCCGTGTTTGAGTGAAGACTCATGTCTAATCCATACGGGATTAGGTTAGCATTGTTGTAGTTCCCGGTCACATGAGGTGGTGCTAAAAGCATCTTGGAGTTTTCAAAGAGAGGAAGGTGGATGAGATGTTCTTGAGAAATTTGGAAAGGTAGATGATGATTATGATTATGATTATGATGATGATGATGATGATTAAGTTCTTTTTTGCAAATGTATGAGGAATAGTTGATTGTGTTGTTTGATTGTGAGGGTTGTTGTGGAGAATCCAACTCCGACATCAATGAGATCTGATCATCATACCAACATGGAGATTCATGCTCACTCATTCTCCTCATGGTTGTGGGAGATCTCTTTTTGAACACTCTACACACTGCCCACCCTTCTTCCTGTGAAAAATGACACAACATAATCGGTCCATTAGTTACCTAGTGTTGGGAGTCTTCTAAAACAATCCTAAAAAAGGCTAATAAATGTATACATGTTTCAAAATTGTCTCTGGTAGAAGTAGAACACTAAATTTTGCTAGGTTATTTTTTATGGATATGGAAGAACTTAAAGGTAGTTGAAATATATTTCTATGGTTTTGTTGTTGTAAATGGCTGTCTGGGATTACCAATCCAGAAAGACATGGAAATTTTGGGAAGTCTTATCGCTAAAAACGCTTAGCTTAATGACTTAATCCGACATAAGAGGACAACGTCAATCTGTTCTCATGGTGGTGCAATAATAAAGGCACATACATAACCCTACATGGTGTAGAACCAAGTGAGAACAAGACCTCTATATATACATATATATATAAGTGATTGAGCTATAAGGTTCAAGGCTTCTTAGGGTTGTTAAGCATTTAGCTATCTTCATGTTTAAAAATCAATCAGAACTCCAAAGAGTCATATGCTTCTGACACTGTCTTATAACATTGATAATTGCACTAGAAAACTACACCACGCGGAACCATTTTATAATAGAGCTGCTGCATCTTCTACTACATGAAAACAATGTCAGATTTGTTCTTCCAATATCAAGAACAAAGACACTCTATTTGGAAATAATAGTCCGATATTAATTTTAAAATATCTCGGAGAAGTTGTCACATATCTTAAAATAGTTACAGATTATTTTCAGATCTCCAAAATATACCTCCACTTAATGTCAAGGTTATATTTTATTGAAAATATGGCGATTCTTTCATTTCAAGGGGCAGCAACAATATAATTACTAATTCAAAACAGATGGAGTATTACCTATTTTTCATGGATATATGCAACACACAAAAAATTATCATAAAATATATCTCATCTCTTGAACACCAAGAAACAAACCTGAGGAGCTCCATTTTCATCAGTTTCAAGTCTATACTCATGCATGATCCAATCTGATTTCTGTCCATTAGGGGCTCTCCCTTTATAAAACACCAAAGTTTTCCTCATTCCTATCAAATCATGCTTACAGTATATAGCCTTGTCTCTTCCTGTTGCCTTCCAAAACCCTGCTGCAGTTGCTCTATTTGTTCGAGTTCCGGTTGGATATTTCTTATCTTTGTGGCTGAAGAAATACCATTCATTTTGATCTTCATCTCCTGTTTTACATAATTCTGCCCCCACCCAAAAAATAAAGTAGAATAAAAAATAAAATTCCATGAACTATGAGTATGATAAATAATGCAGTAAGGAGATAGTTAATCAAAAATTTTGGACCCCCTATACTGATCTTTACCTTGTAGATCCCAAGGCTCAATTTTGTATAGATCAACTTCTTTGATGATATCTACATCAATTCTTCTTGAGTTAACCTTTCGCCTAAGGTAGTAGTCTACGAGTTCTTCTTCAGTTGGATGGAAGCGAAATCCTGGAGGAACTTGTGCAGATGTATTCATATTTTCCTCGCTTTAAAAACCTATTTGCAAAAGCTAATTTGAATAGTACAAGTTAGCTTCAATAAAAAGGACCTTAAATAAATTGAAGAATTGATCAAATGCGTATACAAAGAATTAAAGATTAAAAGAGGTGTTAAATCGATACCAAGTTAGATTACACTATCAACATGATAGTTAAGTTTCAAATGAAGGGAGTACTTGAATGTTATGTAAGGAAAATCTCAGTTGTATGCATGAGCATGTCAGTAAAAGAACTCTAAAAAAAAATATGGTAATTATGAATAGGCAAAATGATTTCCCGTTAGACAACTGCAAGGACCAATTGGGATAATTGATAATTAAATTCATAAGTTAAAAAAAGCATAAAATTCATGTAAGAATGGAAAAATTTCACGCAAGTCTTACTTTTTCAATGTGAAATGAACTCCCATATTTGATTATCTACTATCCACAAAATCACTAATTGATTTACTTTAATATTCTCTTCAACACTGATCCCAATATATAGTTGAAACAATAATACTCCTATAAGTCTAGACTAGCTAGTTTAATTTGCATACTTAGTAAACTTATTAAAATACAAGCAAATATATGACAGATTAGAGATCTATGGATGTAAACAAAACATGATTTATGAAGGTTCGTTTTAGTACATAGACAAATAGAAGCAGGGTGACGAGCAATGACATGAAATGAACATCGCGGTGGAAAATATGGGTATACATAAACCACTTACATTTAAATCCACCAAAACCCATATGAATTTGAGGAGAGGATCTCTCCAATGTCTAAAGTACAACCAATACTTGATCTTTAGGGCTTTTGCCCTTCTTTTACTCTATAGAAATCATACTAGCACCAAAAAACATGCTATGCAAGCATTACAAAAACCATACATCTACCACTAGCCAAGTAGACATGCAGGTAAATGTAATTATAGTTCTCTTATACCAAGCAATGATGAACATTGGTAATTTATTGGTATGAAACCACTCTTATTGGTAGAATTATGTATGTCTCCTTTATTGATATATCAAGGTGTGTTATATGGTTTAAGTAGTGACACCAGTCACACTACCACAAACATTGATAATTTTGCCAGCTTTTCTTTTTTTAAAATTATTTCTACTCCATTTTTTTCTTCTTTGAAATCAAAACCCTACTTGAGAGAGAAACTTGATTTCATGATGGAAGTTTCTAGCTAGCAATCATGAACCTAGAATGTTTGAAAGTAGTAATCCTAAGGTTCAATCTTCACTTAAACAATATGACTCCAGAATATTGTTCAAGAAAAAAGTTTGTCAATCAAACAAGCAAACAAACAATATATATTTAGTCTATAGTACTCCATATATCATCATATGTAAAGGTGTATTAGCTTTTACCTAATCAACAAGAAGACTAATCGTAAATCTCTAATTACCTTGCCATAGGTTAGGTACCTTGGTTCAGGCTAAATCAAATTAAAAAGTTCCAAAGTACAACTTTGAAACCAGAAAAAACAAGATCCCAAAATGACCTACATATAAATAAACAGTAGACCTAAGAAAATCATTGATGATAAGACCACACAACTGTACTTGTTCAAAGCAAACCTAATTATTCAAAGTTAATCTAATGCTACCTAATTACCTTCATTTTAATTGTCATGTAGATAAAGTCTTTTCTGTGTGGTAAGGATAGAAAATTAAAGGACAACCTAGAATATCCTTTCGGATGAATAAGATCTAAAAATCCAAATTTAACCTCGAACATAATTTGGTGAATAAAGTTTTAAAGTGTAATTGAACTAGTAATATACGGAGTACTATGACAACTAAATCGAGACTGAGTTGATACGAGCCACAACTAGTGCTTTCCAATATTGGTATGAAAAACCCTAGAACACAAATCTAAAAACATGCACCAAGAGAGAGAAACAGAGAACTTACCTAAGTAAGTAACCTTAGGTTCTGACTTCAGAGACCAGAGATTGATCCACAGATCTGAAGCTGAAAGAAATGTTGCACTGCTTAGTTAAAAAGCTAAAAGTGAGATATTTTTTCAGGGATTGCTAACAACTTAGAAAAGATGCACTTTAGTAGTATTAGTGGGATTTCATTCAACAACAACACAAAAAGAAGATGTTTTTCTCAAACCCCAAGCTTATAGAAGAAGCCCCCAAAAAGTAGAGGCAAAAAAGAGACAAAGGAGATAATAAGGAACATTCTCCTCCTTGGGAATTGTGCCCAACAGATGTTTGTGAAAATGCCCCAGAGAAAGAAAAAGAAAAAAATTCCCTTTTTTGTTTTCTTGAGAAACTTTTTTTTTTTTTTTTTACCCTTTTCTTCAAAGTACTGCTACTGCTCCACCTTGCTGTAGAGTACAAGAAGCCTGGATAAGAAGGTTGTTAGATGAATGTCGGCCCAGATCCCAATACACCAAAAAAAAAAGGCAAAAAGAAAAAAGATCAAATTTTTCTCACAACCCTTTTTTCGAATGCAAGAATGAAGAAAAACCCAGAAGTTATATCAAGAAAAAAATGAAGAATAATCGTTGTTGAAGAAGCTAGATTGGTGGGAAAGGATGATGTTGAGGTTTAAGTCTGTGAGTTTGAAGGTTTAGAGTGAGAAAAACATGGCGGAAATCATGTAGGAGAGAGAGAAGAATTTGTTCTTAATACTTAAAATTTAATATTTATTTATTTGGTTAGCTGAATCTACCAGCCATTGATGTGGACTTGAAGAAAAAGGAATGTTTTTTTGCTCGTCACTGTCCAAGTGAAGAGAGAAAGAGAGAGAGAGAGGAGAGAGAAAGAGAAGGAAACGGGGATGAGTTGAGAAGTAACGGAACGGACCAATTACACTACTTTAAAGGGAGTTGAGAGTTCTACCTCTCTCACCCAAGATATGAAAAAGAGAGAGAAATGAGCTATACTTTTTTTTTTGTTGGAAGTTTTTATGATTTACTTTTAAGATGGCTTTTTGCTCTAATGGAGTATAAAAGAGCATGGTTTCTTTGATTAAAAAAGAACACCAAAAATGGACGTAGGTTATCTGTCGGCATTTTTATGGTATAATTGTTGCGTCATGTGGTAATATAATTCTCTTACAATTCTAGAAAAATAGGGGAGTTTTGGAAATTTATGAAACATTAAAATAACTTTCAAAATATTATGTTGGTAAAAAATGATTAGGTTGTGCCACGTCAGATTCACAATGTTTGTAGAAGACTTGATGGAATATTTAGTGTTTCATATATAATGATTTTAAATGTATTTTTACAATCCCCTAAAAAAATGTTTTATTTACATTGTGAGTGTGCAACTAATGTGAAAACAACTAGCTAGTTTTTACACATGGGCTACTCCCCGAGTAATTATAATTTTCATGTATTAATATTTTACTTCAAAATTATTATACCAAACATTCCTTGGTTTAGTAGTTAAGACTTTAGTATATAAGCTTGAAGTCATGGGATCAAATCCTACACCATGCATTTCCTAATTTTATATCTTTAACTAATGTAGGGTTTTTTCTTCAAAACAACACTAACGTAGGGTTTTAGGGGTTTAGAGGCTGTAATTTGGCAAAATAATTGCATTAGTTGTTACAATATTTATTAATTAGCTAATTGAGTAATGATAGAGGTAAGAAATTAGTTGTCAAATGAAAGTAGCTGTTAAATGTAAGTAAATAATCCGCCTCTTAAAAGATATAAAAAAATGAAGGTAAATATTCAACAAAATCAATTTTATAGTTATAGAGAAAGTTACATACACTGATTTTGGAAATTTTGTAAAATATAATTACTTTTGGGAGTCATTACTTGTAATAATTTGGATGAAGTTGATCAAATTTTCTATTAAATATGTAAAGAATATATATATATATATATATATATATATATATATATATATATATATATATATATATATTACTCACTGTGCAAAAAAGAAGTTCAGCATGTAAATCTGACTCCGAAAAAAAGGCTTGATGAAACAAAAGGCATTACGATAAATGTTCAAGAACAAATATGCACATTTTTTATTGGTAATGTAATGCACACAATTTACAAGAAGATACACATATATAGTCTTTTAGCGTTTAAAGAGAGTTACAAAAGATAGTGATATAGATGTAACCGAAGATGATCTCCGATCCTAAACATCAATATTAAATTAAAATTTTATCAAATGATCATAACAACTACATGTTAATACTCTCTATGTTTCTAGAAAAAGTTCTTCGCAAAGACTATATAGTATCTTACATCTCCTTGACCCATATTATTGCTATCTTGTTGTATGTATGGTAACTTCTTGTTTATGAGTATCAAATTAGAGAACAATAGAGCTTCAAATTAGTAAATGAGTGAAATATGGTGCTGAGTCTACTATGTGTGTTTTTATCCTAGTGTACAATAATAAAGTGTTGTTAAAACAAAGGGAGAAGCATTTCTCCAAATTACGTTTGCCCTCCTCTTTAAATTGGATTTTGTGACGTAAAATGATTTTTTTCAATGTGTTAAATAGTAACCAAAATATAGTGTGATAACTTATATATATATATATATATATAAATGACTGAACGTGTGAAGGTGGCCCCTAAAAGTTGTAGCAATTGATCTTCTTGACCCTACTTATATCCCTTGCGCTCTCTAGTCTTAACTTCAATAATGTCAAGTGTCAACCTCTAATGACACTTATAATTTCATATCTAATGGCTAATGGGGCCATTCTCAATATACAGTTTATTTAGATCTTTTTTGAAGTTAGTTTATTTAGATCTTTGTTGATCACAATTTCCTGTATATAACAAGACTGTCTTTAGTAAAAATCGATATCACACTTTTTGCCTTCTTTAATATTGTCTTTACCTTCATAATTGCGCATTTAATTCTACTCTTTTAATTTGTTTCTATTCAATTTACTCCCAACAATCTAATTATACCGGCTTTTAGTACTTTGCTTTAATCAAATCCCACTACACCCACATGATTTTACGTGACTTAATATTGTTTACCTACCTTTTATAGTAAAAACAAAAACAAAAACAAAAACAATGAGTGAATAGTGAAAGATGAATTATCCTAAAGTCAATGGCACACAATATCATACTTTAACCTTCAGTTGAATTAATGAGAAAAGGAGTATCTTTCTGTGAGCAATCACTGAATCCACATGAAATGAAAAATATGACATTTCTTATTATACATTTGGTTGCATGGTGTGTATGATACAGTTAAGAATTTTCTCTTACTTATCTGAAAGACTCCAAATTAGCAATTAACAAAAGATAAAAAATTTCAGAAAGAGCAAATAATCAAAAGAAAATACCTTTAGTAGATGTGCAATGGATACGTCGTGAATGCGTCGGGAGAAAAAGAGCAGTATGACAAGATCGACTTACCAGGCCATAAGTTTAACAGAAAAACCATTTTTAGGCTATTGAGTTGCAAGCGGTGGCGGATCCAAAGTAACATATTAGTGGGTGCAAAATATAATTTTGGTTATTTTATAATCGGTGTAAATGGTCCAATTTTGCACAAAAATATACAAATTTTGACTGAAGAATACTACATATCAAAATTTAAGTGGGGTCAAATGACCCCACACCTCAAATGGTAGCTCGCCCCTATCGGCAAGATTTTGTGGAACTAGATAGACTACGTAATAACTTGTTCAATATGTTAGATTTTTGAAAATTTAACCCACGTCATATATTTTTTTTTAGAATAGGGTGACTCAAGCAATTCGAATATTACGTACAATGAACGCGAATTGACACAACAAATTTCACTTGACTGATCGAATTGATAAAATATGTTCATGTTGTAATTTACAAATTGAAAGAAAAAGTTATTATATGCTTCAAAATCAGGCCCGGCTATTAGGCTGTGCAAACAGCCCAAAAGCACAGGGCCTCGAATTTCCTGGGGCCTAAAATCTGGAAAACATAACAATATAATGTATTTATGACGCTTATAACTCAATTGCAGAGGTTGGAAGAGATGGTCTTTGACTTTAATACTCCGAAGATATAGTCTTGAGGACGCTGTTTCGAATCTTCTCTGCATAGCATTTCTTACTTTTCAACTATTTCCCTTACTCCTTTTTTGCATTCCTTATGGTATTTTATTTTTTCGGGAAATGCGATATTTGCCAAAGAAGAGTCGAATAATTTGCTGCCACTAGTTTACTAATTAATAGGTTCAGCTACTTCATCACATAAATCTTCTTTTCTATTGTAACTTTTTAGGGTGACATAGTAAAATTATTAATGCATGTTTTCTCTATTTTCTGTAAGTAGAAACATTGGTAATAGCTTTGTTTTGTATTGAGTTGTTATATATATACAATCTCAAATAGTTTGAAGTTTTGGTTTTTCAATTTGCAAGACACATAGATATATAATATTATAAAAGAAATTTTTTATCATTTAAGTTGCAAAATGAAAATGATATTAGGGGCCCAATTCTAATATTAGAACAGGGCCTCCAAAATGTTTAAGATGGCCCTGTTCAAAATAACCGTAATTAAATTTATATTCAATGTCATATCAATTGAAAAGAGAAAAAAATTTCTCCCTCTATTGCAATTAGACATCTTTACAAAGTAGTGATGTGTGTAATTAATAATAATTAATAAATAGTAATAATAATAATAATTTACTTTTTTCTAAACAAAACAAGAATTCACAATTGATTATACATAAGAGTATTATAGGAACACTCCGATCTTATATTTTAAGGTCAATGTCTCATTGTGATTTCTAATGCTACTTTACAAACCGAGCAAATCTTGAATTAGCACATACTCCCGCCCTCCCTTTTTTCTCCTAAAATATACTCACTTGGCTTTTTATACAATGTTTAGGCCCGTTTTTTTTTTTTTTTGACTTATTTTCAGTTCAGTTCAGTTTCTCTCAATCCAAAAGAACGGAGCCTTAATGTACAATTTTGACCATTAATATAGTCAATCGCGTATTAGTACAAAATATGAAAAGTTATAATTTAATAATACGCATTGTGACGAATCTAACAAATAACTCACATATTTGTTATTTGTTATTTGCTATATGTATAACTTACAAATCACGGTAAAAGTTTTATAATTTGACATATGAATAGCAACTGAGTACGTAGATCTTCAAAAAACAGAGGGAGTAAAATCTAAGATACAGTCTAGATAAGATTTAATGAGTTTGGATGAAGGTCAGTGAGATTCAATTCATAACTTGATTGATGAATTTGGATAATTTAGCTCCAATAAGTTTTATAAAGTGTATATCATGCATATGGTATAATTAATAATGTGAATTACACAATAATATTTGGGAACTAGGTTTTGAGCGAGGTTTGGTACCAACCTTATAAAAGGTTGAAGATCTAGTATTTATAAATAAGTTAAGTTTAGATATTGGAATGTGGAGGTAGCTAAGCAATGCCCGTCATTTATACGCCACCCCCTTTGAGTCACTACCGACCGTCATCATTATATAGGAACAGGATTGCCATCCCACTACATTATTTATTTTATTTTTATATAAATAAAATATACTTGACGTTACTCTTAACTTTGACGGTTACGGAAGGTCAAACCCCGTTATTCGCTAACATTGACATTGACCCCGTTCGTAGGACTGACGCCGTTCCGTCCCGTTTTGACGTCATTGCAGCTGGCAAAAGTTAATTGGACTTTGGCGTAGAAGGAAGGGGACCCGCCCACTTACCCCACAACTACTAACCCTCCCTTCCATGGCGTGGCCTTTAAATTAGGTCCCTCTCCATCATTACTCTTTTTTCAACTAGCCCTTTTATTTATCTCCCTAAATACTTGAATGTTGTATACTCCTAAATCCTAACCAAATGTTAAAGCATAGTACCACAAGCCAATTTATAAGCAAGTTTACACGTCATGTGACATTGTCCCTTTAGTTGTTTTGTTTCATGTTCATCAACATACATTAAAAAAATTAGAAACATGCTCCGTATAAGATGCGACCATGTGACCTCAAGCTAATATAGTAAAGTTCTAAGTTCTAACCAATGAACTATACAACATTAGATATTACTCTCTTAACATGAAAATATTAATAACCCGAGACATCGTCCGGGACTAATAAGTAGTTATGAATTTATAATGGGATATTTGGCAATTGGATGTTGATGCTTAACTATCTTATGTAAATATGACGGTTTTGAACAACTCTTTTTATTAGATGCTTATGTTGAATGTTTGACTATTAGAAATTATATAACTATTTTGTTAAAATTAGTGGTTGGTGTTGACTGTCTAATGCAAAATAAATACAAAAGGCAAAGCCAATAGAAGAACCTGCTAAAACAAGGTTTGGTTTAAGCTAAAAACCCGGCTTTTCAAATACCAAAAAAGTCATGCGATATATATTTACCAAAATCTATCAATATTTATTGTCTTATAAGCTATCGCAAAATATTATCTAAATCGATCGTGTCACTTAAGATGTTGTCTTACATAAATGTGAGAGTTTGGAATTAGCAAAATAATCGCTATTCACATAAACAAATCGTTCTATGAGTTAAACAACAAATCCTATTAATAATCCTTTGGGAAGAGCCATGTGTAAGGGCAGCTCTAAAGATATATTCTTACCTATTAAAATTATATAATAAAAAATTAAGAGTATTAAGAAATACTACTACTATATCCATACTTGACAATATTTGAACATAAAATTTATAGGATATGAGGTAGGAGTCTTATCAAATAATCAAGCACTATTAGGTTTTTGGAAAAGCTCATTTGTCAACCACGTGATTTCATTTTCCTTGCTCTACCGTATGTGTTGTCAACGGTATTGGATATTATTATTGGGCCATTGTATTGCCGGGCACACGCAGGTACAATCCAGTTGAAAATGGACTTGGGCATTAGTGGCATCAATTATTATGTCTTCAATTTTTCTATACTTTGTCATTTTTCTGAAGATGGAAATTCCATATTCCTACCTACGGTTAAAATCATGACATTAGGTGATATAGTATGATCAAGTGATGGTTTTGATGGTTTATATGCTATCATCTTAATAATGCCGCTAATGATGACTATAATAATGCAAGCCCTCCATTACCCCACCCAATATATATATAAATTAATAAGATTAAATTTGATCCAACCAAAAATTATAAATAATATGACGGATATTGGTTGAAATAATGAAATTTTATAATTAACTAATGGATAACATGTCTAAATATGATTCAAACTCGAATTGAATATTCCATCAATCAAATAAGACCTTCGAGTTAACTCAAATCAAGGTCAATTCATATACCAACTATATTAGATATATGTCAATTAGTTCAGTTGGTTAAAACCTTGAAAGGTGGCACCCAAAACGTGGGATCAAATCCCATCTACATCAATTTCCCTTGACTCTCTCTATACAAAAAAAAAACTATATTAGATATAGTAACACATACATTATTCTTCATTATTGGAGTATATGATCAATATATATATATATATATATATATATATATATATATATATATATATATATATATACACACGCACACACTTTTTTTCTTTGGAATTTACATTGGTAAAATAAACTATATCCCCTAACACTATATACACCAAAAGAAATAACTTCAACATTAAAAATAAGCACATTAAGCTAATCAAGACATAATTTCAACAATCACTTTCATGTATAACTAAAAATTTGGTTTGACTAGGTATTATTTATACGAAAAATATCAAAAGTTAAGCAAATTACACAAAGGTCACTTTATTTATTATCTAATAACTTTTTGCATGGTACTTAGCTTTTATTTTTTCTCTTTTTAATGCTAATTCAATATCAAGCCATGTGATACAAGAATATATATGCTAAACTTAAATTCCACTAGTGAAAGGAACTCCAGCAGCTGGTAACCAAGATTGACCTCCAATAAAATTTGCCACTGAAAACTGAGAAACTTGAGCAACACTAGTAAAATTCTTGTATCCACCCCACTTCACTCTTTTACTTGTTGAAGATCCAGGCCCATAATTTTTATATTCACCACAAAACACTGTATCAAGTGCAAAATTACCATCCCATTTTAACCAACCAGATGGATTTATAAAGCTATCAAGAAAATTCTCCATAAATATGGTACGTGAATATTTCTTCCATGGTCGTCCTAAGTAAGACGGGAATGATGATATAACAGGTTTAAGGTCAGATGATGGCGCGATACGCGATTTTTGTATAATAATGCCTGTATTTTGATTAGGATCAGTTCTTCCTTGGGCTGTCACAACATTTTTCTGTGAAGGAAGAGGTTTCCTAACAAATATGTTGCATTTTTGAAATATTGATGCTGCGTTACCAAAGATAAAATCAATAGTGCCATAAATGTTACAGTCTCTGTAAAATTGCCTTTGTGAATGGGCAAAAAGCGTGTCTTGGTATCCTTCAAAACCACATTTATAGAAGACTGATAGGTCAGAGCCTACACGAAGTGCAACTGCTTGGTTATTCTGTGGCCCGGCAGTGTTGCGAAAGGTTATATCACGAGCTATGAATCCTTCACCCGTTACAGCTGAAAGTTAAAAATTAATTGATGAAATTTGGATGTGTTTTTTGTTTTTGTACGTAAAAGAAAATAACTAACGTCTTTTAATAAAAGGTAACAAAAAAATAACTTAATGTATTATGAAACATGTTCAATGTGTTATTGGTAATATATGTGTCAAATATAAGTCATGCCACCTAAAGTTAGACTGATCTGTATTGCAATTTACACCTAGATTCGAATATTTCTAGATTGTATGACAAATTATATGGCTAGTTGATAAAACTTTTTCTCCTTTAGGCGAAGTTTTGTATTAAGGCTCCATTTGGTTAGGCATAAACATTTTCAGTGTAAAATGATTTTCATGGAAAACAATTTACAATGGAAAACACAATTCCAAAATTAGTTTTCCGTTATTTGGTTCCATGTAAGAAAAATGATGAAAAGAAAGTTAAATGAAAGGGAAGGTAAGGAGGTAGTGAGATGAGTGTACAAGAGAGATAAGGAACATGAAGGAAAATGGTTTTCCATCCATTTTGAAGGGAAAATGGTTTTCCATCATTGGGAGAGCAATTTTACTCCTAGGGAAAATGATTTTACACTCCTTTGTACACCAAATAATGTAAAATTGGAAATAGAGAAAAATAGTTTTCCAGGAAAATGTTTTACGTCCTATCAAACGGAACCTAAACCTTTTACAAATAATTTAGGTAGATTTATATTAGTCAACCATTTATATAGCCGTAATAGTTTAATTTTTGGGGGGATATCGGATAGATAAAGAGTACAATTTTTATCATACACCTGGATGTACCATGAGCATGGTACACCCAAGGCTATTTTTTTGGCTCATTGCTCACTTGAAACCTCCAAATGTGCATAATCACATAATAGATTGAGCTTCGAACGAGCAAATGAGCAAAAAAAAAAATACCCTTAAGTGTATGATGAATGCATTCATAAAGAGAACTATGAATATGTGATAGTATAATTAACAATATATATGTAACATTTTCTGGTTAGCTATGACGCCTATGAGGCTATGAGTAATGTTTTAAGGTAGACAAGTATAGAGAATCAAAAATATCTTACCAACAGTTGCGGAGTTAAAAGTAGTGAAACCTCCTCCCTTGCTTCTATTGCCAGTAATAATTGTACTTTCCATGCCATCACCTACTAGCATAATATTCTTCAAATCGGTACCAATATGAATGTATTCTGCATACAGACCACTCTTAACGTGGATGACAAATCTTCCACTTCTTGTCCTCTTTGCTGCGGCATCAAGGGCCTCGCGAATAGTCTTAAAATTTCCTGAGCCATCTTTAGCCACCACTAGGTTTGCGGCTTTTGAAGAAGATTGCAATAGCTTCCTATCGCGTCTAGTGACCCATGTAGGAAACCCTAGTTTGTATGTTTGTGTTTGAGGGATAGACGCTTTGTTGTGCATGGCTAAGCCATTGCTAATCAACTCAGATACATTGTTGGAAATATGGGGTGGAATAAAATCAAGGATGACGTGACCTAGCTGATCAAATAACTCGGATCTACATGTTTCAAGGTTTGTTAAAGCAGTGCTTAGCCATGTTTGTTTATCAAACTCGGTACAATCTTTTTTGGTAGGGTTTAAGGTTTTGTTTAGTTCAGAGATTGTGTTCTCATAAAGGGTTACACAATCGGCCCATGCGACCTTGTCACGCTCATCTCTAAACTTATGTAAGAGCTCTTTTGTGTGGTTGTGTGAGAAACGAGTGCGGTCTAAAGCGATTTGGATCATCATGTTCTTGAACTCGGCTTTGTGTTTGGGTTTGGGTTTGAGGTCATGGCTCATAAAATATTTGCATGGTTCAGGATTTGGGGTTTGGTTGCACCAACAATTTATGCCATTATTGGCAAAGGTTGATGTTGCTAGACATAATGAAGATATGAAAAGAAAATGCACCACAAAATTTGAGGCCATTTCTCTTTAACTAGAAATTTGAGCTAATAGTTGATAAGATTTTGCTTAATATGCCTACAAAAAGATTTCTTTGTGATATATGGGATGGGAGTCTTATGTTGTTAGAGGACTGTTTTTATAACCTCTATAGGAGGATGATTGAGGTAGTAGTTTTCGACTTTCTAACATGAATATGGTCTTTTGGGGAGAAGTTACGTGAAGATAGTGTTTAATTTTGATTCATGCACTATTATGTTTCATGTAAGATTACGAAACTTGTAAACACAAACGACTAGTATGTCTTGTAAATTTCTATCCGGGTTACGACAGTTTTCATGTACTTGACCAAGAACAAGAAATTAATTAATCTGATGATATCATATAATATCTTACTAATATTTGTGAAGTGCTACGAGGAACTAGACAGAATCTTAATTAATTAGTCAGTGAATGTTTTGATTGCCAACTGCACATAATTAGTTTAAGAGCATGGTATTAGTAGTTTTAAATTCCTATATGTACAAATTCTTATATGCAACGCATGATACAAAAGTTAATAGTACAATGCGGTTTACTTGTTTAAGGTTGTAATTGAAAAAATTATCAAGGTTATAATTAACGGGGTTATTCCTAATGCACACATGAAATTAGTCATAACATCGCGCCATCATAAAAGTGTACCCGTGAAGCTAGCGCATCACGCAAATTACAAGTTGATTTCAATAAATATTATGCATATACATATGTTTATTTTTGTCATACAAACTAACATAATATGACTTGAATGTGTTTAACAAGTTGTTGCTGGCATGCTCATCATTTGACTTGTTTCACCAATTGATGATATTGGCAGTTCATATTTGTTGGCTGTTATAATTGTTTGTTTATCAGTAGTTTATGCGAAAAAAAAATACAATTTTTCAGGCCATAAGCCAAAAGAAAAAGATACTTAAAATAGGTAGCCATTTTAGCTGGCCAATAAACGATTAACCAAACACAGTATTTGGATGTTTGGCTGCATAAATAGACAATATGTCAATTAAAAAGCTAAGAAAAAGTCATTTATGAGAAAATTCTAATTCGATCTCTCAACTATTATGCTTAACATTTGATCTATACACTATTAAGGTTGTTCAGCAAAGACGATTAAATGACCCTATGCTAAGACAAAGTTAAGAGCAATTGATGAGGATCACTAGTTGATGACGTATTATCTAATGGGGTTTTCTTATACAATTAAGAAAGTATTACCCCGCTAATAGGTATGCAAGCACGATAACCTTAAGTGGTAAAGAACCAAATTAAAAATCATTTCCAAAGTATGGAATTAATGGTGAACTTGTTATTTACTTGTTGAATTATAAGAGTACAATCATGGTATACGATTAGGATTCTAACTAATCATATCTTATCCAGACTACGGTATGCTCAAACCTGCCATAAGGCGTCGTTGACTCTGATCCTCTCTTTGTCACTTTGGCGGGTTACAACTTTTTTTTTTTTTTTTTTTTTGACATCGAGAAAACGTACATTAATTAAACAGCGAAGTACTAGGGTTACAACTTTCAAGTGAAAAAAAAGTTGTTAATGCATCTCGCAATCAAATATTCAAATATAATTACTTCTATCACAAATATCCATATTATATTTCTTGTTAATACAACTCGCAATCAAATGCACGTACATATGGTCTTTTTATGGTATCAAATGAGTTATATCTTTATTACATATTATCAGAAATTATGAAAAAATATTATCTTTTTTTTTTACGAGATGAAAAATTATTATCTTGTACATGGTGATATGAGTCAAATAAAATTAAATATACATGATAATATTTCTTCGTGTACGAAATAGCGATTTGACCAGCATGATAAAGAACTTCTTGAAATAATTAATGAAATAACTACACACTTATTTATTCTCTTATCTTTACTACTTAATTTAAAGACTATTAGTGACGAAGCCCTTTACAATAAATTTTCATTATGATGCTATGTGACGGTTAGTGAGAAAGCTATTTACCGTAGATGTGATCAAAAAATTTCACGGGTTCACTCATGGTACACCCGGGGGCATTTTCGTAATAAATTACAACTTCAGGGGCACGTTGGTAAATTTCGCGTAATTCGTCTCCTCTCCCTCTTCCGCGTATACTCCTCTGCCGCTGGTTTTGCTGCCATTTTTTACGGCAATGCTGCCGCTGCTGCTCATTTCCTCGTCGTTTTCATGGTGAAAGCTCGATCGGCGATCACCGAATATTCTTCTTCCTCAAACAACCTCCTTTTGAACGCCGATCACCATTTCTCTCTCTTCAAATCGAAGTTCAACAAGAAGTACTCATCTCAGGAAGAACACGATCATTTGTTCAAATCGAATCGAAGTTCAACAAGAAGTACTCATCTCAGGAAGAACACGATCATTTGTTCAAATCGAATCGAAGTTCAACCTTGGTTTGAATGGAGGTAAGAGGAAGTTGAAACCCTAGGTCGAGATCGTCGATTTTGCCGGAATTGGAGTTGAAATTTCTCATGATGATTGGGGGTTTTGGGTTTTTCGACGCCATTTGTTCAGTTCTTGTTGTTTTGCTCATGGTTGTTCATTTGTTCAATTGTTCTGCTGTTGTTGTTGTTGTTGTTGTTGTTGTTGTTGTTCTGTTGTTGTTGTTTCAATTCTTCTCTCTCTCCTTCTTCCAAACTTTCCAAAACACAACAATGGAGATCTAAAATTCGCGGAAAAAAAAAAAAAGAAATTTCCAGATCTGAAATTGAGGAAGATGATGATGAGCAAATGACAAAGTTTGCTCATTTGGGCATTTTTCTTAAATGAGTAAAAAATGCTTGCTCATTTGATCATTTTACTCATTTGCTCATTTTGCTCATTGGCTCAGTTGCTCATTTTGCTCATTTGGACAAAATAGTCTTGGGTGTACCATGAGCATGGTACACCCAGGTCTACTATAAAGATTCTCAATTTTCACTTATTATAATATATTATATTTTCGCTTTTAATATGTATTTTTAAAATGTTAACATTTCATAATGTAAATTAATCCATGATTGAACATATTGGGTAAAAATATTGTGAAATAAAAAGAATATGCAATATTTAACTACTCCTGTAAATTTATGCAATAGTAGTATATAGGGAGCACTTGTAAGTTATAGCACAATGAGTAGCATGGGTTGATATGGTACAACAATTTCATCTAAACTAACGTGTTCTATTGCATAACGATATTAATATATTATCATGCACATGATATAATGATACATAAAGTTTATCATATCAAATACGATAATATACTTAGATGGCCATGCAGAACATGACTCATGGAGTCACGGTGCAACGTTCTAATAAGTCACGATTGTTTTAACATTATACTCCCTCATTTCTTTTTTAAAAAAAAAACATTGTACTCCCTCATTATTAAGCCACAGTTTTGTTTTAAGATGATTTAAAATAAGGATAAATTTCATGGAACTACTTTTTATAACAAATTTTTTTCAAAAAACTACCTTATAAATTTGTTTTTCAAAAAATTACCTTATAAAACAAAACCCGTTTCAAACGACCACCAATTGACGACATCCGTTAATTTTGACCGTTAACCCATCCTTTGACCATCACATGATGGTCACGTGAGTTCATTACTTATTAGTTTTATTGTACATGGATTACATGAACTAAAACTCCCTTAGGGAGAGCGCCACGTAGCACCGTTCCTTGTTTAGGAACGCCTTTTAATATATGTATATAGATAATATGATTACTTATTAGTTTGACTTATTCTATGCTTTAAACTATCAATTGTATACTTAATGTTGGCAGGTAGATTATAGTTTTGCAGCTAAAGAAATAGGAATTAACCTTTAGCAAAGTAATGGTTTAAAGCAATTTAAGCAAATACCCCTCTGGTGTTTATTAGTACTAGTTGTTGGTCCGCGCGTAGCAACAATAACGGCGGACAACTAAATAGTAAACATTAGCATAATCGGATAAGAGAAAATGAAGACACTTCGACTTGGTAGGTAAGAACAAAAGGTAAGTAGATTGCATAATATATACTCCTATGCATATAGGCAAGGGTGTGCGTAAAAAATACAACTGAAAAAATGGTCCAAATGGGTGGTAATTGTACTTATTTAAAAAGGTTTGACGGTACGGCTACCGAACTGACAAAAGGCACGGTTAAAAGTGACATTTACATTTATTCTTTTTCAATAAACGGCTAATTGAAAAGGCGACATGGTTAAATTAACAGGAATAGGGAATTTTTTTTTTCACAAATAATTAAGAGGGAATTATGAATACACTTCTTTGGTGTCTAATACTTACCATGGCTAATTATTGGGTTATTAGAAGTGGTATAAAAAGTGTAAAGCGTTTGGCCAAATTGAAGACAATAAAGCGCGGCTATGTTTGAAATAAAGAGATTCAAACATTAAAGTTAATAAGGCTGAGTTTTAAAAGCAAGCACCTACATAAACATTTACAAACCAGAGAAACGGTTTCCATCTCCTCCTCTACATTTGAGTGTTCTATTGTTTGCCCAAAAAAAAAAACTGCAATTACACCAAACAACTGCATACACACTTCCATACTAATTTAAGAGCTGCACATCTGTCTTTATAGTCCCCAAAAAAAACCAAAAAATCAGGAGATAATGCGTTTGGTCAGCATGATGGAGAAGTTGATGATCCTACGTTCTTTGTTGAACAGCTACTCAGGGTAGTTTGAATGCTACAAGAAGACATACACAATTAGAAAGAAGAAATGGCCGAGGAAGTAGAACAACTTGAAGCGATTATTAAAAGGCAGAAATGTAATCTAACAATAGCACAAAGAAGGTTATTTGTGGAAAACTTGCTTGTAACTGAGAATGATAGAGTAATGTAATGCATCCTTTATTATTAATGTAAAGTAAGTTTATTTGGTTAATTGGAGAATCCTCAATTCATAATTTTTATTGAAAAAGTGCTGAAAACTATGCATATTAATTTATCCAAAGTCGATATGAAATGAAAACAATCGAGAAAAAAAAAGAATTTTGAGATACTCATAATTGATCCCTAAATTCAAATCGAACCTACGTTCTTTCTTCCCTAAAGGACCAACCTTTTCACTCCTTCACCTTTTTTTCCTAATTCACTTACCCTATACAGAACCGAAATTCTTTCCAAATCAAGCTCTCTTATCTCTTTCCAAAATCTTAGAGAAGCAGAAGTGTGGGGGGTGAGAGGTGGAGCAGCGGTGGGGGGGATGGACGAAGGGAGAGAGGAGAGGAGGGAGGGGGTGAGGGAGGGAAGAATGGAGAGGAGAGAGGGTAGGGGGGAAGGAGGGTGGGGGTGCCGCCTGAGGGGGTGGAGGGAGGGTTGGGGCAGCTGGTAGTGGTGGCTAGGTTTCATCTTGCAAAAATAATTAACTTTTTGGTTTGTTTTTGCAAAAAATGCTTCATAAGGTTTTTTTTTCGCAAAAATGAACTCGTAAAAGGTTTTTTTTTGGGCAAATTTTCCTAAAATTAAGAAAGTTTCGCTAAATACCAATAAGTTAACATAAGTTCATTTCATATTACTTCAAGCGAAGGCACCTTTAGTAGTATTTTAACTCACTTCCCTATTCGATTAAACGTGGCCTATTACATAGGAACGGAAGTAATAATTCCTAATCCAACTCGATAATTAAATCAGAACACAAGATACAGTTCAGGAGTAAGTAGTAAGCATTGTAACTAATTGTGAAAATGAAGGGTATATCATGCCAACACAATTTTCTTTGACATGATTTACCCTCTACCATCTTAATTACCTTCCAAAGTTCCAATTAGGAATCACAACTAATCTCTCAGATAGAAGTACTTTGACAACTCATTTGGAAACCCAGTATATTCTAACAATCTTCAGGATCAAACAGAGGGAATTCATGGTTCAAAAAGACTGATAACCAAAACATGTACTATTATATTTCATTTTAAACCAAGAAAAGAAAATTACAACATAAGCAAGTATCATAACAAATTCAACATACCTGATTCCAACTAAGTGATATTACTGGTAGTTGTACTTAACACACAAAACAAAATAGATTGTTTTGCTGCTCATCAATAATACAACATGGATCTACATTTGCAGTATACAAATACTGACCTTTACATCAGCAGCAAATCCTCAGGAGGATTCAGTAATCTTATTGCATCCGTTGCCACAACTGCACGGATTACAATTAAATTTAGATTCAAAAGTCCAACATGGAGATCCCAACATTGACATCTTCGAATCCTGCCCATATAATATTAATCTATCTGTAGCCATCCCACTTCCCCCAAATAGAAAGATAAAACATATGCCCTTGATCCTTATCACTGTGAAGAAGAAACTATATCATCTAAGATACACTCCTTTAGGAGTTAGTTGTCGTATTTGCCCGAAAACCTCATAGTTAAGGAAACGACATAATATTTTACGAAATAGAAATGGAAAAAATTGTTTATGATGGGTATATGCAATTACCATCCTTTCCTCATCACTTGATTTTAGTGGAGTCAACCTTAAGCATTTAAGACTTCAGCAAAGGTGATAACTTTTTTCAAACATTCTTAAATAGTATATGTAGTAATTAGTTTCTACTTTCTACACAGAGAATATAGCAAAAAACTAACCAACTTAATCCAGCAAAGAAGGTAGCTTTGCTCTTTCATATGTCATCTGTACAAGGAAAAAAAGGCAAATAGATGACATAAACGAACAATAATAAAGATACAAGAAAGTCTTAATTGCAAGGAAAAGTATATTGTGAATGCTACTTAAACAAAGAAAGTAGTTTCCATGTCAAGTTCCAACAAGAATAATGGATTGTATACCTTGTTAAGATGTTGCAATCTAGAGATGAGTAAATCAAGAATTTAACATACTAATTCCTAATATTCGGGCACAACAACAATTAGGAGTTTTGATCAATAATCGAGATTCCAGCCAACGTACATGAAAATAGTAGACGCATATTCTCGCCCTAATTTCGATCTTGCTACAACAATGAAATGGCTTATGTTGCGACTCAATGCATTCTCTTGTATTGCATGGGCCTTCCTTTTGGTTCTCTCCCTCTACTTGGAAGATAGAACAGATCTAGGTATGTTCTAGCTTTTCTTTCCTATCCGTATATATAATATGTCCCTTTAGATTGATAAATCTAGAAGATTTTCTATTCTTTATGTACAACAATTGCAGGCTTGGCTGTGACATATGGGCTCACCCTAAATAGTCGGCTAACTAATCCA
This sequence comes from Beta lomatogona, assembly GCA_947646795.1. Lineage (NCBI taxonomy): Eukaryota > Viridiplantae > Streptophyta > Magnoliopsida > Caryophyllales > Amaranthaceae > Beta > Beta lomatogona. The sequence continues at coordinate 12,580,574 of CANSNZ010000949.1, forward strand.
ATATATGTCACTAAAGACTGAAAAATGAAAAATGATCTCTTCAGTAAAATTCAATATTAGAAAAGGCAGTACTAAGATAAATGGCTAAAAGGAGGGTGTATGGTCTAGACAAGCAAGACCGATCCAACTTCAAAGTTCCCTTATACAGCACAAAATCAAAGTAGCAAATACTTCTATTATGGCATACTCTCAAAAGCAGCATCAGTCATACAATTAGTTTATGTGCCCACTTACCATTCACAATCCTAATGGCAAGGCCAAAATCTGCAAGTTTCAACCTCCCTGAGGATGTAAGAAGAACATTCTCTGTCTTAATATTACGATGAACAACACCCATAACTTAGCAATAAAAAAATCTGAAATTAGGGGAAAATATTGTCAAAATGAAAATAGGCATTTTTCAGTTGATGCAAAAACTGGAAAAATCACAAAATTAATCGGGAAACTAATCACTGATCAGAAAGCCTAGAGTTCAATTGAAATGTCAGAGTTTTTCAAATCTAGGTTCAATTGGTGGTGAAGAGAAATGCAAGTCTTTATGAATATGCATGTCCATACTAAGTGGACGGCGATGGCAAGTGAAGTAGAGTGAAAGTTTGACAAATCAGAGAAGATTATGAGAAGAAAGAGACTTACTTTGCGGCTTTTGCAGTCCACCATTGCATTGACAGATGATGTAAACCCTAAACAGGACTGTAAATTAAGGCACCGAAATCACGAAGTAAATGATCAAATTGGTTGAGATTGAAAGTGTAACTAAAAGCCGATCGATATCCTTAGGAAGTTTAGTAAATTGCTAACAAATAATCAATTTAGAGAGAAAGAAGGTGATAAATAAACAATTTAAATATGCAATTTCTGTCAGCCATCTCTTTCAATTGCTAACAACTTTCTGTAATAAAACTTACATTAAATTATAAAACTTTAGATTTCAACTTGGTTCATAAACACTCAGATTTCATATAAAATGTAATATGTTTCACCACAAACAATGATGAAATAAGAAAATGAAAATATGAAAACTAAGCAAATCAATAAAGACAAGAACGCAATCAAATATGAAAATATGGCAAAAATTTAAAAGCAAACAATGAATGAGAGGAATCAGATCGAACCCTAAATTCCACTGGCCTGAAATTCCACGGGGACTTTGCAGTTGCTCCAACCGCTTCAATTGCATCTTGAACCAAAGCCTGAAAACCAAAAAGACGAGAGAGAAAAAATGATGAGTAACAGGAAAAAGAGGAGAGAGACGAAGAACATTATGATGAATGATGTGGTATGGAAATAGGTGAAAAGAAGAGGGAAGAAATTAAGTCAGAGGAGATGAACGATGGAGAGGAAAAACGGGAGGAAAGAGATGATATGAGAAGAACAACAGAAGGCAACGTAAGCAAAGCAAGGGCAAAATAGCCACTTCACTGTAACTTTGGGTGGAGAAGAAAGGGTGAAATAGACATTTTACTGTTCCTAAGCTACAGTAGATCAACTTCTCACTTTTTAATGGGTATGGATTACCCACTTTACTTTTTGGGTTATTGTTTATCAGTAAATCAACTTCTTCTTTTTTTTGATTTGGGAATGGTCCTACTAATTTTATATTAAGAAAAATTGACTACAATAATCCCAACTATTGGCATTCTGCAAAAAATAATCGAAACTATGGGTTATTTCAAAATAATATCAACGATAAGGGAGGTCTTCGAAGAATGCACTGCGACTTGAACGAACCAGTATATTGTTTACCATGTTAAAAATGTCACGTGTCGTACTCTTCTTGACAAAAAACCCCACCCACTAGCACTCCCTCCCCAAACTCTATTTTATCACCCCCTTACCCTTTTCCTCCCCAAACTGTTTACTTAATTTTTTTGTTTCACATTCTTTTATCACCCCCTTACCCTTTTCCTCCCCCACCCTACTGCCACCCCTCCCTAATCTCCCCCAGCCCTGAAAAAAAACCCCACACACTAGCACTCCCTCCCCAAACTCTATTTTCTGTCTTTCTCCTTCGTCAGAACTGGTTTTGTATTACCATGGTGGAGGTTACCCAGTTTTTAGAGGAGAGGGACTGGTGGTTTGGGTTTTTTTAGGTGTTGGGGGATGATTTGAGGGTTGGTGGCTAGGGAATTGAAGGGGTTGTTTTCAGGAGTGGGAAAGGAAGAGGAAGGAAAGGAGGGAGGCTGGTGGTGACTGGGGATGGGGGGTTTGGTGGCAGTGGCGCAAGGGGAGGGGGCTGGTGGCTGGGGTGGGTGGTGGAGGGGTGAGGATGGAGGAGAGAAAAAGAAGAGGAAAATTAAAACAATTACCTAACTAACAGGTTTCAAGTCATCTGAGAGCGTTTTTGGAGGACCTATTCTAAGTTGCGATTATTTTGAAATAACCTATAGTTGGGATTATTTTTAGCGGAATGCAAATAGTTGGAATTATTCTAGTCAATTTTTCCTTTATATTATTATTTTTAATCCTTTAAAAAATAACATTAACTTTAATCCTTTAAAAAAAAACATTAACTTTAATACAATATGCAATATATTAATACGTTCTCTTCACTTTGGCGAGCCACATGGCCACGTACCTATTTCTCTTAAAATTCTGTATACAAAGAAGTGACTAAATTAATTAGGGAAATTTCATCTAGTACCACTCAGTTTTTGCAAATTCCATTTGGTACCCAAATTTTAAGAATTGTCCAACTAATACCACTATAATTACACCATAATTGCTACCGTGACTCTATTATTAATAAAAAAGTTAGGAAACGTTAAGTTAGCTAGGTTATATTAAGTTAGATCCCTTAAAATAAAAAGTATAAACATTAAAATCTACTCCCTCCGTCCCAAAATATAGTTCCTGTTTCTATTTTGGGAGTCAAAATTCAAAAACTTTGACCAAATATTCTCATTAATGTATACAAAAAAAACATATGCATGTGGGGTCTTGTTAGATTCGCCTAAATATGTAGATTCATAATATCAACTTTTTATATTTTTTTACTAATGCGAAATAGAATATATAGTAAGTCAAAGATATATTTTGGAGATTGTGCATAAAGAAAAACTATATTTTGGGACGGAGGGAGTAATTACTAACCTAACTGCGTAAACCCATTCACTCTCCTCCCCATTGCTATTTGCTACTGCTCAAAATACAAAACAAAACCAAAAGCCATAAGGGAGTGTTTGGTTCAAAAAAATAAGGTATGAGGTATGGGTTTAGAAAGAGTTTACTTCTGTTAATTCAGCAAGAAAGGTCATAACTTGTTCTGTTTTAGAATATTGTAAATTTGGAATAGTGATTTTGTGGGGTTTATTTATTTATTTGTGGGTATGTGTGAAAGTTGGTTACTTTATTTTCATAGTAATGAAATGAAGAAAAATCTTATCCAAGAGACCAAATAAATTTTCTTACCCCAGAAGGATCTTATTGTGTTTAGTTGGTATTTGCATATAAGTGTTGGCTAGTAGAATAACATTTATATTCTGATTTGATTGGTTGGTCTTTGAAAATGCTTCAGGTAGTAGAGCTGAAAGCGTTCGACAAGTTTGAAAATACAGCAGAAATTTATTAGCAGCTAAGTTATTGATAGACAGAAAACCTAGAAAAGGACTCAGAAAATGTCTGAAAGCACACTGCAAGGGTGAAACATTGGCTGTTACTGATTCTAAACTTAGAAATGCGATAAAGGAGAAATTGGTTAGTGGACATCTTAATTTTTGATGTCCTTTGGTATACTTGTGTGGTTTCAGCTATTTAATATGAAATGGGTTTATGGCCATGTTTTTGCAGCAAATTGAGTGTGTTCACAATAACTCTTTGATGGAGCTGATGAGGGGTGAGAAGTCACTTGAGTGAGCTCATTCTTGGCCTTGGAGCTCAAGATTTGGCTCCAGTGAGATTGGGTTTATCTCACAGCTTGGCGAGGTATAAGTCAAAGTTCAGTGCTAAACAGGTCAGTGGAATCACTCCAAGAAGCTGCTAATTTTTTTGTCAAGTTCTATCATTAATACTGGCTTTTGAAATTTGATATCGCTTCTTATGATGGGTATATATGTTTAATTTTTGCCTCTATCACCTGTTTAATTCTACACCTAACGTAAGCAGGTGGATACCATTTTTCTTCAAACGATTCGCTTGTTGGATGACCTTGACAAAGAGCTTTATACATATGCAATGAGAGTCCGTGAATGGTATGGCTGGCATTTTCCTGAGCTTGCAGAAATTGTACAAGACAATAAAAAGAAGAAGAAGAAGAAGCAATCCGAGGAAGAGGGCAATACCGAAGCAGGAGTGAAGGACAAGAAAAAGAAAAGAAAGCATGCAGATGCTGAACCTGTGAGTAAGAAGAAGGAAAAGAAAAAGAAGAAAAGTTAGAGCAACAAGGATTGATGTAGTGAGTAGTGACTAGTAAATAGTGTTTTCAAATTGCAGTGCTGAGATGTGTGCTTAAAAATTGATGTACAGAGTAGTGTTTGTTTAGTAAATCATAACAAATAGGAAAAATGAAATTTAATCAAATCCTTTAAATGAGAAGGTTACTATGCTGATAGTTTGACACCAAAAATAAAAATGGAGGAAATAAAGCTCATGGGAAACATAATTTCTATTTGCGGAGGTCAATTTTATACTTTTGGGATGGACAGGTAAATACTGACCACAACAACATCATTACCCATCTAATACTGATTACAACGACAAGTCAAAAACTAATAATTATCACAATTTACCTATACACACACCTAGAAGGCTAGAAAGAAAAAATTTAATGAATCCCTCCATCAATAGTCCTTAGCAATATACTTGTGAAATTCTTTTTTTTTTTTTTTTTTTTTTACAACGGGGAAAATTTGTATTAATTGAAAAGAGGAGTACAACCTAGAGCTAATACAACCAAACAGAAACAACTAGCACTAACAAGAACTACATTAACTCGTACATACTTTGTAAAGAAAACACTAACTATTATGTGTCCAGTCCGAAAGAAGCTTGTCTTGGGCGATGGCGGGTGAGGTTGGATATGAGAGGAAGTCTGTTGAGATACAAAAATACTTGCGAAATACTGTGGAAATATAATATGCTCCAATTATCCTTGGTAGTTGGTAGATATTACGCATCATTTTTCATTTTAAGTGAAGAATTATATTTATAATTATAAGTTTCACATTTGCATTATATCATTATAGTCTCTAATTTAACTAATTAAAGGGTTTCATTAAGAATTTGAAACTTTACTTATTAAATCCAATATATTACCTAAATTTTGAATAGTTAAAAATTAAAGATTGACATGCACCCCTTGAAAAAATTGTGCTTACATGACCCTTTTCTATAGATTAAGACCTCTATAATGTTATCATGATATCATCACAAATTCGTTTAACATTATTAAATTGAAGACTCCATTATTTATCATTATGAATATATATGATTCATTGAATTCCACCACTGTCTTTATATATTTAGCACCCATCTACTTGAGCCCCATACAAAAATATCCCAAAATTTTAATTATGTTCTAAATTCTAAGCCGCGTATATAGCCGAACTCTCCTATAAATTGAATGAAGTTATGAACCATTCCCATAAATTTTCATCATCCAACACCAAAACTTAAATTCCCAAAGCAATTAAAATCATACATATTATGATGAAAAGATTATATTCTCCAACACATTATATTGCAATTTTCAGCATGCTTTGCATTACATCACAAATCAGCCCAATCTTAGCAACCCAACATCCAACAACAACCACTCCAACATACACAGATTTCTTAAAGACATCATGCAAGGCAACACTTTATCCTGAGCTTTGCTACAATTCCCTTTCAACCTACACAAATGCCATTCAAACAAGCCCTGAAAAACTGGCTAATGCGGCCCTCTCGGTGACCTTAACCACCACGAGGACCACCACAGACATGATTTCTCGGATGTCGAACGGCCCCGGGATACGACCAACCGAAGCAGGTGCCTTAAGGGACTGTTTGGAAGGGCTAAATGATGCTATATATGAACTCCAAGAATCCATCAAGGAGATGTTTCATATTAAAGGTAGCAAGACACTTGAGCTCAAAATCAATAATATACAAACTTGGGTTAGTGCTGCATTGACTGATGAAGACACATGTATGGATGGATCTAGTGGAGGAGAGGCCATGGATGGAAAGTTAAAGAGTGTTGTAAGAGGGAGAATTGTGAATATTTGTCATCTTACTAGCAACTCCTTGGCTTTGATCAATGCTTATGCTTCATCCATGGTTAATTAGCTCTAGATTTAAATTCCACAATTAGTTTGGTGTGATTGTTGATGAACTTTTTCTAGTTATTTTTTCAGCAGTATTTATCAATTGAATATAGATTATCAAAAGTTTTAGATGTGAAAGTAACATTGTTTTCTGTCAATAATAGAAATAACTCTCGTTTCAATTAAAAGAATCTTTATATAAATATGTTGTAGTTTGCAAATTGGTGATATTTAGTTGAAGAAAGATGTTATGGACTTACGGAAAGTATATTCTAATTTCACTAACTACTTTTAGCGATTGCTTGTAGGCAGAGTTGGCATGACTCAACTAATTCACGTCATAAATTATAATGTTATGGAAACATGCCACATATGTTTTCGGATTATAAGTGATGTAATAATGTATATATATAATTAACTTATTAACAAGGAGCCCTAAGTACAAATTTTTAGCATGTTTTATTCAGTAAGTAGGATCGCCAAGCTTAATTTCTCTTCCATGTGTAAATGCATACATTTTTTAAGGGTTTATCCATCATACCTAAAGGGTATATAAGCTGCACCATATACTACAAATCGACAGGGTTGTTTCCTTTGATAAGAAGTATAATCATAACTTGGTCTTACTACGATGCAAACGCATATGCGGTACAACAAAAATTATTTACTGTACCAAAAACAGATGATAATTCATAATGCTAGGTTTCTATACTAATTTTAGTTAGGAAGCCATGGCAAAGCACCAGCCTGATCTTATCATATGCCAGAAGCAACCAGGCATTGCTATTAGTCGGCTGTGAGAAATGTGACGGAAAATGTCCATGCACGCTTGTTCGAGTTTACAAAGAAAGCAACCATGGGCCATTCCAAGGGAGATGCGTTATCTGTGGAGTTACTGGCATCTCAGATGCTTATTATTGCAAGGAATGTACTCACCAGAAAGTTGAAACGGGTGTCCGGAAATTGTCAATCCAGGAAGTGCAAAAACATATATCTTCTTAAGAACGGAAGAAATATGATATCAAGAAGAGATGATATAGTATCATTTGCTTTTGAACTTCTAAGGCTTGCTCTATAGGACTGTAGAAGTACATTATAAATCTATGAGGGAGAATTGTGAATAATGTGTTTCTTTTTAATTTCGCCTTAGGTGGTATGACAATTACTGTCACTTTCACAATAAAAAATCAACACATTAATGGTACAAACATATCATTTCACTTCTGAATAGTGTAGTATACAAACTGACAAGGTTTTGGAGCTCTCAGTGAGATCCTTAAACCTCAAGTTGAAGGGAACTAAAAATTCTGAGAATCAGCCAAAAATTCCATAGAGAAAAAACTACTAGTAAAACATGGAGGCTCAAGATGATCTTTTGGGAGGAGACATGTTATGAATTAGAGATAATGTTGTAGTTGCAGCAAAAATCTTCACGAACATTTCTGTAACATTTAGATTTGAGACAAGTAATCCATGATTAGACGTAGTTATATCAATATATATTATAAATTAGGGAAAGGCAAAAAAGTAGAGGAAGTTACCAAGGAGAACATGAAAAGCTTCAACGAGCTGACCCCTTTGTTTTTCCCAGCAATTAACAACCCGGCATTGAATAACCTTAAGATCACACAAACATAAGAACCTTAACAGTCGGGAGTTGAAAAACAAGATTTTACTAGTTCACCAAGAAAGAAGAGCAGATTGGTAAGAAATAAAGACTTTATACAGAAGGTTCTATGTCATTCTATTTCGTTTCTCCTTAAACACCTGCATCGCATGCTCACTCTAGCATAGATGTGAAAACACTTGACATTTCATGTTAGATAGAGATATAACACACATAACTCTATAAATTGGCTGAACCTGACACCTCGACACATACCCAACTCTAACACTAGCAGTCACGTACTCACGTCTGAATTTCATAGATCCTACATAGAACACGACATGTTTTGGTGCTTGGAACAAATATGTGCATAAAATTTGCTAATTCAGGTTGTTAAACTATTCTAACGGTGCATCCTTGTACCATTAACCATGCTGATGCATCATTGCACATAATCTAAAACATGATGTACAAGAGAGAGTAATTAGTGAGTACAGCACAGAGTGAAACAATTAGGATAACTTTGAAAGTAGATCAATGGTTTGCTTAAAGATTCTACTTCCTCGTCCCAAAATAGACTTCATATTCTGTTTTAACCTATTTCAACATGAATGTCGTCTCTTATTAGGGTAAAGTTAATTATTCACATATTTCCCCCTTTTTCTCTCCATCCTATCAACCTCTTTCTCTATCCATCTGAATACCTGTTCTCTACCTAACCACGACTAACTTTTTTTCTACTTTTAACAACTATTCTTGATCTCCATGCCCAATTCGAGCATAAAGTTTATGTTGGGACAAAGAGAGTATGCATTAGTAATGAGAATGAAAGTTTTCATCTGAAAATCGAATTAGGAAGGACTGGTCGACGAAATATGAACCGGCGGCTGAACCTCAATATACCCCAAAACAATACGTTTTTGTTACCGCGAGATATATTGGCAGCTGCGGATCATTTGTTTTCCTTTCATAAATATGAACAAATGTTTGCGTATTCAAAAAGATGGATTTGTGGGCTCTTGCACCTATCGGATAGTTTTTTCTCTACATCGAAGTGGATAGGACAGAATAGGTCTTTTAAGTTTTAACAGAAACCAAGTGAAGTTTGGTAAAAATAAGCAAAGCTCCTTCATGGAGGCATGAGTGAATAAAGCAAGCCATAGATGTTCAATTCTTTGAGCAAGGTCAATGACAAACATTCTTACATAAAAGTCCAACAAAAGCTTACTGCTGCTCATCTAAGCAGCTCCAACAAAGAACTCTACAAGGCCCTAATACTTACAACACTTAACAATAACATGGATATCTATTGTGACAGCTCACACAAAGCATTCTATCATTCCGAAAGCTCAACATATGAGCCCTAGTATAAATCAGTTGTACAGTTTACAGTGGATACTACAGCAGCTATCACCTGTCACTAAGGCTGCAGGAGGAGAAGGGCTAAAATTAAAGTCTTTTAACAAATGTTTACCTAGGTGCATTAGTGTTGCCTAAAAGTTCAGTCCTTCAAAGCTTTTTTATGCCTTTCACACAGGTCAAAATGTTCTCAATAAAGGAGTGATAACTGATATATTGTTAATCTAAGCAGCCAACTTCCCCTGTTGATACATTGTCCATATTGAATTATTGATTTTCTAGAAGGTCAAAGACTAAAATGTCTTATTGCCACAATGTATATTATGGAAAAAGGTGATAGTTAGTGTCTGCAAAGACCAATATAAGACAACCTAAAACAGGATGTGAAGAAAAAAAGAATTTTCCCAATCAGGTACACCTGGTCATTTTGGAGGATGGATAAGCTGTTTGTCAACTCGCTTGCGGGCAAAGGTACCAAATGTTGCTAGCAATGTTAGAGATACCAACTATTCACCAATAGTGTAACTTCCAATACTGGCTCACAAGTTATGCCTATTGCTCCCAACGAATCCAATTTAGTAGAACAGAAAAGAGATACCATTTGGATCAAACTACTCTGCATAATCCACTGACCAATTCAGTTCAGCAGTGATTGTATGCATGAACGCACCAAAATTAATAAGACATAAGGTTGAAATAACAAACATTCCTGTTCCTGAAAACCAGATAAAGGTGTCTAAACAAGTGTTTCTAGCTTGGTGCTTATAGGCAAATACTATTCTGACAATGAAAAGTATAAATTGGCACTAGAAGCCCTTGGAACCCAGACAATCAGAGTTCACCTATCCTGATATTCTATATTGCTTTACATAAGTAAACCCTATGAATTGCGAAACTTTCCACAAAAGTCAAAAAAGCTGAATTATCAAACTCCTTATCTCTCCGATGCGTGTCTTACATCCTCTTTTGTTCACATTCTTCTTCTCTGTTTCCCTTCTCGGAACCTGTTCACAAGTTCTTTCCCCATATCTCATTCTAGAGCAATGGAGCTAAAAATAGCTACCCAACAGCTACTTCACTTAATATTCCATCCAACACAAAATCAAACCAACAAAAGTTGTTGGCATGAAATCCATTAGCTGCCACCATATCCTCATTTACCAGTTGTATTCTATTCATATAGTCAGTTGTCAATATAGTCTTAACTCTCAAGAAAGGCGCACAGGAAACAAAATGAGTAAAAATTGAGACAGAGCTCAATAGAATGTCTTCCTAAGGAGTTCAGAATTCAGATTGATAGGTGCATACTAATAATGGAGCCCACTTCAATTTATCAACCCTTGAGCTAGAGAATATTGGCAATTAACATTGATTCACACAGAATTTGCCCCCTCGTTTACATTTTTTTCTTAGAACAAGAAAAAAAAAAAAGCCATGTCGACTGTTGAGACTCTATTAGTGGTGCTACTAAAGGCATTGGACTAACAGTAATGTTGATGTATAAGCTGCTTTGAAAAATAACTGTGAAAAAAGAGATTGTTCGATTTTGGAATTCAGGAGATATCAGCAAATTTAACTAATTCACGTTATAAACAAAGGGCTATTACCTCCAATAGGAGATTGCTCTTCATTGCACAAGCTACTGAGAGGAACATTGCAATAAATGACATGATCAAGTAAGTCTTCAGGAACGTTGATCGGCTTTGTCTACGGCCTTCAGAACATTAAGCAATCAATAAGTACACGAGCCAAAGTACGGATGCACTTGATACAAAACACATCCATGCACAATAAGAAATAAATATACTGACCTAATTCACCAATGATGAGAGACAGAAAACTGAGAATAACTGATGAAAGACCAAGCACATTGAGATCTTCTCCTTTTATCATCGGTAACAATATTAGAAAGACACCAGCTAATAAAACAAGTCCCTGCAAGACAAAATCAAAATTTGCGTCACAAAACAATCCTAGTGAAGGATCAAATTGTCTACCTAACAGCAAAATCAAATAAAATTTGACATTGACTGTAAGGGCATTAGACTACTCCTAACAGATATGCAACTGAAAGTTCACAATCATATTACTCCATCCTATTATTCCAACTAGCTGATGTTGCAAATATAACTTTAACCCAAAAGCTTAGACAATTAAATAAACCAAAGGAAGTGTAAATCTTTCCAATGGTTAAAGGATTTGGTTTACTGAAAGGGAAGGTAAAGAGATCCCTCGAATTCTCCTCCTTTTGCTCCCCCATGACCCATTATATGTCCACAAAAAAGCAACCTCCCCCCACCACCAACTACGCCTTTCCTCCAAATCCTCCTATCTAAACAAAGTGTAAAAGTAAGGAACATTAACAAGCGATCGTAACTCCCCTACTCCACCAATATGCCTTCAGGAATCCGCACACTCCACAGAATTGCATCAATAGCTTAAATAATCCTACCAAAAATAGAGCTAAAAGCTTTGATTTTTCAACCAGTATGTATATCTAAATGGGTAATAAGTAAGATTCACATGCAAATCACACTAAATTTCACATGTTCACAAATGTTCAACAATTCAGATTGCTATGACATACTTAATTAATCACATAAGCAGGACATACCCAGATACAGATTCCACACCAACTCAATAACCCAACAAAATTATAACATAAACATAATCGAAGTTCCCAGTTCTATTTTTATATTCCCACTTCATCTTCTTCTAAATTCTAACTACTAAAGAAAGATGATGAATTATACCTGAATTAGGAGGAAAATAGAGAGACGAGATTTCCCTTTAGCCACTTTTGTGTACCCTTTTGATCAAATTTCAACAATAACACATAAAATTCAGAGAAAAAAAAGGTCAAATTTTGCATAAATATGGAAGAAAATTGAGATAGTAAAGAAAAGTGGAATGAAAGAATGTAGGAGAGAGAGAGAGGGCATACTGGAATCAACGACCATGCGAAAGGAAAAGTCGGAGCCATCAGTTCCCGACGGCCTTCCGGCGGCCGATCTCCTCTGCTGCATCCTCCCTCTTTCTCTCTTTTGGGTTTAGATGTTCAACCCCAACAAGAAGCCATGTTTCTCCACGGTTTCCTTTGGTTTTACTAGTATTTTTTGCACGCGATGCGTGCGCGAACATCGCGGTGATATTGTACATGTTTCTTTTGTTTTAAAAAATCAGGAAGTTACTTTCACTAAAAAAAATGTCCTAATTTTTTAGGGGGAAAATCTGGCAGTTACATTAGAGTTTTTTAAAATAAGTTATATGACTTTTTTACCCTCATTAGTTATCTTGGGAGAATAAAAACATAAAGGGTATTTTAGGGAACTCAGGTGGACACCAAAGTCCTCAAGAGTTCCCATATATAATAGAGATTAGTTACCCATTCTTCGGACCACATTTATCGAGGCACTAATTTGAGCCTTATTATCTCTAATTATCAATAAGTAAGAAAATACAAAAAGTTGATATTTTAATAATACACATTGAGAAGAATCTAACAAGATCTCATGTAACTATGTTTTTGTCCATAAGTATAACCATAGGTGCAGGCCCGGCCCTGGGGGCTGGCAAGAGGGGCGAGCGCCCAGGGCCCGGACTCTAAAGGAGCCCAAAATCGAAAATGTTAAATTAAGTGAATTGTTTATTGGTGAAACCCAAAATATATTAAAGAGCAACACTATACTAGAGCAGTTCGCGTGTCGTAGTGGTGGGTTTCTTTTCCAAGATGTATTTATTGAACTGCAGCACCCCAGGTTCGATTATCCCGCGTAGCTAGCTAGTTCTTGCTATTCTATTTTTTTTCTTTTTCTCCATTTTTACTATAATATATTCATGGGAAATAATTTCTTATAATAGTGTCATAACTTGTACCGTATTTACTGCTAGTTCTTTTTGTTCTTTTTTTTCTTTTTCTTTTTCTCCATTACTACTATAAAAAACAAGAGAAATTAATTCATGGAGGGATTTATTGTAGTTTAGATAGGGGCATCTATTGTAGTTCTTACCCTTGCTGGCAGCTGCTAATGACATTAGTTAACATAAGCTAACCCTTATTAATAAACGGTTCATGGTATTTAAGATGTCAGCTGTAAAATATTAAATATGGGGTGTCAAAGTTGTAAATGGACCAAATTCAAGTCATGGTAAATAATTTCCCATAATAGTGTCGTATCATATTTTTTAAAAAGGGTTATAAGTGTTTAACGTGAATTATGTTTCAGTATCATGAACTGCTATTGAGTTTTTTTTTATGATACCCCTGATTGGGAAACCTGGCTTCGCCACTGGCCCCTATGTCTCATCTTGCCCTGGGCACATAAATTGTCAAGACCAGGCCTGCATAGGTGATAGTCAAAGTCATGTATATGAATAGTAGGTCAAAACAGATAAACTAATAAAAATCGAGGAATTGGGATTATCTTTGTGACAAAATAAGTTATAGGTTAATTTGGATCCGTTTGGGGAGACACCCTCATAGGATTGGTCTATAATAATGCATATTTAAGGTTATTCTTGAAAGTTTAGCTATGATTTATTCTTGTAAGTTTTTCATCATCTTTTTACTTGTTAGAGAGTTTGTTAATCAACTTCTTCTATCTTCTGTACTCTACGTACGAGTTCATTATTTGAGGGGTTTGAGGTGAGGTGAAGGGGCTAAAGGACTATCAGAGAAAGGGGTAATATAAGGGTAATTTGATCATTTTTGCCTCGATCATCTAAGATAAGAGCTAGTTAATATTTCATATCAATAACTTTTAATTATATCTTGATTAATATCCGTTTCGTTGTTTTTGTTTTTAGTAATATAGAAAGTAGAGTATCTTTTGCATTATCTTCTAAAATTATTCATGAATTATCTTCTACTAAAACAATAACCACTAGACCATATACATATTCCTTCAAATGACTTTCAAAATAATTTGTCTTGGATAAATTACCCTTTAGTTGGGCGAAAGTTTTGATTGTTACATGTGAAGTCACATTATGTAGTAAGTTCTACTACATTACAAAAACATGTGAGCTAAAAGGTTACAAATTTGAATTGAAAAAAATAAAAAGTTAATCGAAGAATTAAATATATATACAAATAATACGACTATACAAACATATCAAGAGGAATTAGTGTGTGTTATAAAAAGCTAGAAGCCCTACAAGAGGTGCATTAATGTATGTAGCTGGTTCTGAGTGAGGGAAATCAGCCCGACTATCAGGATATTTGTCATTAATGTCTGGTCCTCCAACAATAGCACCTACCAAAACATTAGGATTAGGGTTACTACTGAAGAAATAGGACGTTCCTCCTTGACATTCAATGTTTTTAGGATGCACATCAATAGAAGGCAAAGATGAGGCTCTATGATGTATCCTTTGAGGGTATTTGCTGCCAAATCCCACCATGTATGACATATTCAGTGGATTGTCTCCAAGTATGTAGTCCACCTGCATTAGATTTTGTTCTATTAGGTAAATTCGTCTTTAAACTCAATTGTTCGACTACACGTTAGTTTGGCATGCGCAGTGTAAAGATTGTCATTTGCAATAATGATCTTGTTGTCTTCAGTATATAAATACATTTTAGTGAAAATCAATTCTAATCGATAAAGATTTAGTTTTAATCACCTGACGTTTTGCAACTTGGGCAAGTCTCGAGGGTTTTGCGATAACATTTCCACAATGGATTGTCTTTTTTATAGTACTAGTATAACGGGCATAAACCAAAAATAAAAATGAAAGAGTTGTAGAATGTTGCATGTTACTTCCACCTTGTTTGAACAAAAGTCCACCTAAGCAATTACAATAGAAAGTTCAAAGACCATCAACATTGAAGTATATGTTTATGTTAAAATACAATTTACGAGGCATAATAACACTATGTGTCATGTGCATTGTATTACTATTTCATAATTTCATTAAATAAATAAAAGAATGTATTTTATGTATGAGTAATATATTTGTTACATAGGGAGTAATTTGGTATAAAGTTTTTCCACAAGTATATAGATGCACCATACCTGGGCTATATGAAACAAATTTGGTTGGAGATTCGGGCAACACTGAGCATACAAATTTGTCAGCATTAGTCAGGAATGGGTTAGGCCGAAGATGGTTAGCAAATCCTAACTGCGCACCATAACAAAACCAAAGCAAAAGATTAAGTGGCATACATATATAATTATTGTACAAAAACAAACACTCTTTAGGTAAACTGAGATATATATGTGTAGCTCGTTTGACAGGTGGCAATGGTAATAAATTTACATAAAATTTTGTAAACAAAATTATATGTCAAATGTCTATGATAATGTCATTTCATCCTCAAACATGTCTTTCTTCATATCTATGATTTCTATACCTCCCACTAAAGAAGTAATATGTATAATAATTTCATGACCATGGACGTTGACCAAAGACAATCCTTCCTAAATTACTTATAATATTAGTCCTGTTATCGCCATTTATTATTGTCTAGACAGGCGAGTGGAGTAGTTATACACATAATGGTTAAAATAATACAAGTACTTGCCTTGGAAACAAGTACGTTAATGCCAGCATGCTTAGTATCCCATCCAAATTCTGCAAAGCTACCTCCGTTATAAGGTGGATCTAGTTTGTACAAGTTATCTAGGACATAACTTGAGTAATATGGTAATTTTGATGCCCTGAATATCCAAGCTGCTGCCCAGATCAATTCATCCTGCCGTAATTAATCACCCATCCATCATTAAAACCTTTGCAATGAAAAGGAGTATACATTATATGATTATATTAGTAGAGAACTTTTGTTTTCAGTTACCTGATAACCACTGAAAGAACAGTAAAAAGAACAGACCCAAGGTCCAAGACTATCATTGTAAGAGCCTTGGTATGTATTTGCAAAATTAAACACCTGATCCATAAAAATTTATAAGGCATTATAACACCATTTGCAATAATTAAACAAGATCTCGCATGACTATATTTTTCCTTACATATAAAATTAAATAAAGTCAAGATTGTCATGATGGAAATAGTGCTCAGAAATGAAATGTAGCAAGTTAAAAAAGACGGAGGGATCGGAGTAGTTAACTGATTGTTCAAAGTGATATTTGCTAATCAATGATAATTTCTTTATTTTAAAGTTGATTGTAGATAAAGCATACCGTTTTGGCGCGGCTAAGAAGACGTGCGGCATAAGTACGATTAGAAGACCTTAAGACGATGGAAGAAGCAGCCAATGCAGCAGCAATCTCAGCAGAAACTTCAGAGCCTGGATACTTTCTGCTAACAGCAAAGGGGGTTCGAGGGGTGTCCATATCTTCTGGCCTCTCCCAACAATTGTGATCTGCAAAACCATCTCCTACTTGAGCAACCACGAAACCTGGAACACTGGTGCATTTCAACAAGTAGTCCGTGGCCCATCGGATCGCGTCGAGGGCATGCGGGAGTTCAGACCCAAAGTAGGGCCGGAAATCTGCCACACTCCAAGCTAGCATGGTTGTGGTGAATGCCATAGGGAAGTTGAATTTTACATTGTCACCAGCATCATAATACCCTCCTACTAAATCTACCTGTTTTATAATGCCAATTTTCGGATGTTGAATCTGAAGTATGATATCAAGATCATGTAAGGAATTCGAGATAAGTGAAGTTCAAGTAACAAAGATCATGTGAGAAAACCATTTCATTCTAGCTAGGAGGTTATTTAGTTTACCTTAATTACATCGAAAACTCGTTCATCTAATCATGTTAATTATTAAAGATGTAAAATGATTGTCTTATATTTCCTTATAAATAAATGTTAAGATGTGTAGCTAACAAAACAAATTATTCGCCCATAGAAAAATAAATATACCCATAGCCTTTCTCGCTCTCATTGTATATATATATTTCTATACTATCACTTCTCTCGAGTTCATGCACCGCCATGACCAATAACTATAAACATATAAAATTATGAAAATATAAACGTTGCAACTAATAAATAATGGAAACATGTAACAATTATTTAATAATATAATATTGTAAATTGGACTTAAATATAAAAAATTTCAAGACCTTTTCATAAATGTTCATTAGTAAAATTGACCGACCATTACTCAGGCATCAACATGCTCCTATATAGTATATATATATACACCTTCCACCATTTCATATTCGTTGTGTTTTATGATTATGACATTTTTTTAGAAGGTGATAATGCAGGTCTAACTAAATAATAAGTAGAAAAATTAATTATTAAATGGAAGTGTGTTACGTAAGCCCTTTTATCTTCCATCCACATGTTGCAGGTTGAATTCTCATTATATTGAGGGGGAGTCGGGGGAACTAAAGTAGGCTATAGTTTAAGTGTTTTATGCAAATAAAAAAAAAAGGGAAAACTTCAAATAAATAAAAAACTAAGTAGAAAATACCACCAAAATATTATGAAAACGACTAGATTTTGGGAAAACTCCGTGAGTGGCAAATAACAATAATAATTTAAGCATAACAGTATTTATGTTGCTGTATATATATATATATATATATATATATATATATATATATATATATATATGCATTACACTATAAGAGTACATATCAAAATTTATAAGACTCGAGTCAAATAGACTAAAAACTGAAAACCGATAGTAATATCAAAAGACTTTTAAATGTCATGTAAAAGGATTTACTCACACCCATTTGTATTCCATCGCGAAGAGCAGAATCCTTGCGCCAAGTCATTCGTTGAGAAGGTGGCAACTTCCCTGACCTTTGGCCTTCAAAGAACAATATGCTCTTTGATAGTGCATCTCCATAATTATGGCGCGCTGCTGCCTCTGAGTTCGCCGCCATCTCAACCAACATTATTCCCATTAAAACTAACACCACCCGAGCTTTTCCGCCGGCCATTTTCATCGTCGTCTTCATTATTTCTTCTTGAATATAATGATCTTATCTATAAGTAATGTTTAGTATTTTGTACCAATGTATTAATTTGCTGCATTTATAAAGATTGTTTTCTTAGAAGTTAAGAGTGAAAAAGAGGGGAGATAGCGAGAGTGAAGAGAAAGGGATAGAAATGACGAAAACAAACAAGTTGGGGTAGAAGAGAATTGGAGTTAGGCGTGGGAGGCGCGCTAATCGTGCGACTTGCAAAGGTTGTGTGATAAAGCTAAGGCTGCGGTGCATGCATGTTCATATGTTATTTGGCTGAATTTAGTTCTAAGTTTTTATGGGATAACTTTGGAAGATGTCAATGTAACTACAAAGTCGTAATACTGGGCTTTAGAACACAAAGATTTTCTTGGTTTTTTGTGTTCATAAGTAATTTTGATGTCTAAACCCGCTATTGAAATTAAAGTGCCCAAATATATCCCAGGTACCATATACCATTGCATTATATTGCTTGCTTGAGGAATACGAAGCAAATATCCACACACAAACACCCCAATTTGGGGTTAATGAGAGTCGAACTCCTGACCATAAGGTTGGAAGGTGGGAGCTCCAACCATTGTCTCCCACATGATTCTCATAGGTCAAAGCTTTTAGGAATATTGTTCGCAAAATAAAGACAGGTTTTAACTCTTTTGGGAGATATAGCCTGTGTACTATTCTCCATCCTGCCCTCTTTATCGTTTTGATTCCGCTTGTAAATTTATAAATTGCGCGTGTAATTTCTGGGATAATAATAATAGTTGTACTCTGTTGGCATGAATTGTGATTGATTAATTGTTAATGTGGTGATTGATGTCTCAAGAATTTAACCAAAGGACCTGAAAAGACTACTATCAATGTGCTAATTTGATTCAATATATTTTAGTTTAATTTTTTACATCTTCCGTTGTTCTTTTCACTTTTTCAGGTATTTTTTTTTTTTTTTGCTTTTTCAACTTGCAACTATGTAACTCTTTATGGCTTACTAATAAAAAGTTGACCACAACAAAATTCAATCAGTCTAAGTTAATTATCCTTGATAAATCAAATTAATTATTCCCAGTTATATTCATATGCTACAAGCTAAGCAACTGATGTTATACTATACTATTTTACATACATATACACACTAATCTTATATGCATGCGATGTGTGCGAAGACATATAGAAAATTAAATTAATTATGTAGAAGAACTGTCTTTGTATTTTATATTTTTCAAAGCTGTTGTTCAATTTAATATATGGTACTATTTCTATTTTATTTTATTTTGACATAGTAGTTACTCAATGATATATATTGATATGTACAAAAGTGCTGCTCTTCACAACATCATATTTTGATAATGAAAAAGAACTTAAAAAATAACTTGGTCTAATCTATACTAATATATTAAAAAGCGTTTCTACGAAAGTCTATGTGCCACGTGTCACCCCTCCCTTTTTCTTGCATTATGTTATTATCCATTTAACTAACAATCAAAATGCATGGAGGAGGATTCGAACACTAGACCTCCTAAGTTGAAAATCTCACTCATTACCATCTTAACTAGCAATGAGTTGTGGGATATCTCTCCATATTAATATGTAAATCCCTCATTTAAATATGAAAAAAGACAAAAAAAAAAAAAATAAATAAAAAAAAAGAATTTGAAACTTTCTCAAATGCAAATAAAAAATAAAGTACTCAATGTATGGAACCGGGGCATCGCCCGGGCTACACACTAGTTTCATTTTAAATCAACTTATAATTCAAAACTTGTCATAACTTTTTTTTTTTTTTAGCTATATTCAGATTTTTCTTGATTCTGTATTTCAACTCATTTATGTCTAGAAGTCATTTTGTAAGATGAAGAAAGAAAAAGCCCAATATAATAGTTTACGTCGATCATCTTGGAAAAGGGAGAGGATTGAAGGATGAAAACCAGGCAAGTCGTACGGAGCTATATTTATTTTGATTCGGCTGGTAGGCAGCAAATAAAGAGGAATGATGAATTAAGGTAGTTGTTTTTGTAGGTAAGCACGTAAAGGTAGCTGAACTAAGGTACATATGTTCATATTCTTAAGCTTTAGATCTTTTGGAATGAACAAGGCTAGACTTACGTTGTAAGAATCTTTACCTCAAAATTTTGGGGTTCGAATCTTTACCGTTATCTACTTAGTGAATAAGCTATCCATTGGAGATCGATATTAATCATAAGCGGAATTCATCTTACAAATCTAAGTTTACTTTCTTTCACATAGGTTGTATCTAGTGGATAGTTTATGTATTGAGTAGGTATTTTGATGTAGATCTATTTAGGAGTAAATCCCTTGCTTTTTTACCTAAGCCCAAATATGCGCTTGGTAAATATGGGACCGTTACATCATAAGATTTGATGTTTCATTATGCCTGGCTTGTAATGGCCTCTGGGTAGGGGTTTTGTACGAAAGTAGTTCAGATGATTTCTTCTTACCTATAAAAATGAATTCCGATTTTATTATTTTTAGTATTAATATACAATGTATTATGATTTTTTTTAAGGTAAGATGAAGAGGACTCACTTGAGGGGGGGGGGGATAAGGGAAAATCCTCAAATGAGTCCCATGAGGTTTGATCCCTAGACCTCAGGGATACGAGGTGGGGAGCGATGCCACTACTCCACCACCTCAACCTCAATGTACTATGATATACAATAGCTAATTTTAGTATAAGAGTAGTATAAGACAAGGAACCAAGCTTGCTTGGTGGAGGTGGTGGGGAACTCACCTTGTGACTTTGAGGCCACAAGTTCGAGCCCCACTACCTACTTGTGCTCGGGAGAATGGATTCCCTTAATCCCCCCTACTCTCAAGCATTGACTTGTGCAGCTGGGCTGACTGACCTGCGATAGGTGCTGGTCCAGTATGGTCCTTCTTACCAATGGGTTCCCAGTGGGGGACCCAAAAAAAAATATAAGATAATGATTGATATTATTAGGACTTGTTCATTATTGTTCATCGTTTTCACTTTTTATATTCGGTTTTTTCACCATATACCCCTGACAAATTTTTTTTTGCACCATATACCCTTTCAACTTTCCAAATTCACCATATACCCCTGACATTTGAAAAAATACATCCACTTACCCTTAATGACTAACAGCGTTAAACTCCGTTAGTCATTAACCCTTAATCCCCCATCTAACCTAATTAACTAACTTAAATCTACCCCTAATCCTAACCCTAACCCTAACACTTAACATCCCCACCCCTCCTCCCACCCCCCACCACCCCCTTACCCCAGCCCCACCCCATCCCCCAGTGCACCACCAGCCTTTCCCCCCCTCCCCCTACCCCCCACTACACCACCACCCTTCCCAGCCCCCTCCCTTCCCCCGCAAGACCCCCTTCCCTCCCCCCGCAGCATCCCCCTCCCCCGTAGCACCCCCTCCCCCAAAGCACCCCCCCTACCGATGTACTTGCTATATCTTCTTTTAGTGGTATTTGTCTCACTTTTATGCTCTCCATACTTTCTAGAGAGGAAATTGATGGCGGGATTTCAGATTTGTTTGTTCAGCCTTGTATGGCCTTGGATTTTTTGGTGCAGTTGAAAAGGCAGAAGATAAAGTGGAATGTAAAAACTAATTCCTTTTCCAGTTTAGTGGTTCATGTGAATGGGATAACAGGCGGATTTAATTGTTCAAGTTTTCCATAAGAGGAATTAACTCAATTTGCCTAGCCCTATTGTATAGTCGGGGCACAATGTGATTCACATTGGATATTGGATGTATGTTTTTAATTTGAGATTCATATTATGCACGATTCGTTTGGCTAAGGGCGTGATGGTTTTGGTTCCTAGACCTTCGTCATATATGGGAACACCTGTTGTCCCTATAATGGTAATCTTTTTGATCCAAAACTACAGTGGCAATGGTTAGGTATAAAACTGTCAAGTTTGCAATTGTGATCCCAAAATAGACCAGGCGAAACACCATAGCCATTATTTTCTTCGTTTCTACAAATGGTCTTTGCGGAGGAGGGAGGGGAGGTCTTGCGGGGGAATAGGCGGTTGCGGGGGAGGGAGGGGGTTGGGGAAGGGTGGTGGTGTAGTGGGGTTAGGGAGGGGGGGGGAAGAAGGCTGGTGGTGCAGGGGGGGTGGGGTAAGGGGATGGTGGGGGGTGGGGGGAGGGGTGGGGATGTTAAGTGTTAAGGTTAGGGTTAGGATTAGGGGTAGATTTAGGTTAGTTAATTAGGTTAGATGGGGGATTAAGGGTTAATGACTAACGGAGTTTAACGCCGTTAGTCATTAAGGCTAAGTGGATGTATTTTTTCAAACGTGAGGGGTATATGGTGAATTTGGAAAGTTGAAAGGGTATATGGTGCAAAAAAAATTTGTCAGGGGTATATGGTGAAAAAACCGTTTTATATTTTTTTTAAGGAAAACTGGATATATAAAATCTAAAAAAATTAGTTTCTAAGTTTTATTAATCAGTTTTCAAAATATGCATAACATAATAAGACATAAATTTGAGTAATTTAACTTTAAAATTATAATATTATATATATCGTTAAGGGTGGCAATCAGGTCGGGTTGGGTCAAGTTTAGGTCGAACTGACTTCTATTTCGGGTCAATTACCCCTAACCCAAACTGATTTTAATTTCAGGTCAAAAACCATAACCCGAACCCAACCTACCAGGTTTCGGGTTGACCGGAACCAACCCAATATGGCCTGATTTATATTTTATAATAGCAATAATTGTACATTACAGAATTAAACATTGCAAAATCTTCAAATGCCAATAAGCCCAAAATTCAAACTTCAAAGGCATAAATTAGTCACCAATTTCAAATTAAGAAATGGCCTTGGCTCAATAAAAGTTCATAATTAGTAAATAAGTGACATAAGTTGTAAAAATCGGGTTAATTTCAGGTTGACCCAACCCGAACCTAACCCAAATTCTAAATCAAGTTGTTTCAGGTTATTTTCCGGGTTCAAAAAGTCAACCTGAACCTAACCCATTGAGGTTTCAGGTCTGGTTGAGTTGACCCATTTTTTATTTCAGGTCGAAATCTCAACCCAAACCCGAAAATTTCGGATTAGGTTCAGATCTGGTTATCAGGCTGGGTCAAGTTTTGCCGGCTCATCCGTATTCCTCTATTCTTTTCACATTGCACCTCTTTTAGTAATTTAGTATCTATTGCAATATTTCCTCTTTTGGTAACCAATTAAAAATAAAAATCAATCTAAAAAAAATTAAAACATCCTAAATTTCTAAATTTAACTCTCACAAAAAATTCTGTTGCAGACTTGCAGTGAACCACTGACGAAGAGAGAAGACTCACGCCTCACGCACGCAGCCACCGAGCCAAGGCCCACTCGCTGCCCACCGCCCACTCCGGCACACCCGAAGACACCAGCCGACCACCGCTATTCCGCTATTCAGCCTGTTCTCCCTCCGCTACGCGGCGTCAGGTATTAAAAGAATTTATTTTTTGTACATTATTAATTTCCTATATTGTATATTTAAAATCTTATTTGGTTAATATTAATTGTGAAATTTGTGTAATTGTGTGAATTTGCGAATTTGTAATTGATCTATTTTGTTGTTAAGTTTTAAAATTGAAATAAGAGTATGAAATTAGGTGCTGTTTAATTTATCAAATTAATTATATGATTGTAACATGTGATTTATATGATGGTAATTGAAATGAAAGTATAGCATTAGGTATTGTTAATTAAATTATATGATGATTTAGTTTCTCTATTAGTATTCTAGTGTATTTTTATGATGGTATTTTATTGGTTGATTTTCATATAGTTAGTTCAAATGTGTTTATGTGTGTTAAACAATGAAGACTCGTCCAATGCACTAGTAATTTTTATTCATTAGTTATGTAATTTTTTTCTTAGTTTGGGATGTATGACAATGAATATTAAACAATGTTTTTTGTGTTGTAAATTTTTTAATATTGAATATCTTTTATCTTTGTTGTGCACCCCGAATTTGAAATCCTGGCTCCGCCACTGGTTTTAAACACCGTGTTCGAGTCAGCTAACCCCTCCTTAAACCTTCCTTCATCACTCTCGTTTTGTGCACCTAATTCTCTCTCTTTCTCAAGAAAAACAGCAGAAATGTTCTTCTTGAGTCAATTAGAGCACAGATTGAGGTTACCACCACACTTGCTTGATCTCCCTTTAGAAGATTCTATCAAGGGTCAGCTTCAATCTATCTTCTTAGACAAGGTATAAGAATAACGCTTCTATTTCTTCTTCTTTTCCTTCTATCTTTTTCTCTCATAAATAATATATTCACTCCCTTTTTAATTGGTTTTGAATTTATGATGGTCATCAAGGTGATTGCAAAATTGGGTCTTTGTGTATCAATTTATGATATTAAATCAATTAATGGCGGCTTTGTCTTGCCCGTTGAAGGTGCTCCCACTTACACGGTTCGTCTTTTTTGTTTTCTTTTATTTGTTCCAGCTTTCATTAATTACTGTGATGTTTGCCTTTCATGTTGAGTAATTTGCGATAATTTGATGATTTTGTTGCTGTATAAGAAGAAATTGTTGTTGTTATTGTTAATCTCATCAATACCCAACTTTGGTAACTAAATTACTTGACCCCAATTGTCACAATTTGTGCTATAATGTAGTGGTTTTTTTTAAATATAATTATGATTTCATAGAATAAATTTCCCAGAAATAGCATTTATTTCGTTATTGTTAGTTTGTCACTATTACTTGTGTAATTATGTGATTATATCCTGGTGAAAGTCATTAGCTTTTAGTTTAAGGTAGTGAAGTGGGGTTTCTCTGTATAATATGATGTTCCTCTGTCAATTGGTTGATGTGTTAAAGTTATCATGTGTCTGGTCGAATGTAGGGATTTACTTCTCTCAAGTTCAAGCCTTTTCCCTCGAGTTTTTTTTTCTTTCTTTCAATTATCTTGACTCTAATTTGATCCCTCTTTTGTACTTGGGAAATGAGAAATAAAAAGATTTATCTCCGGTTACCTCTGTCGATATGCTGTGGACAAGTTACTAAGAGTGTGCTTGACGGTGTGATGTAAATGCACCTTTCTAATTCAAGTGTTAGGTTTGAGGTTGTGCTAGAGAGGTATTTAAAGACGTGGAATTCTATTTATGACAGGGTGCTTAATGTAGATTGGGATCTGGAATGTGTAGAAATTGTTGATTTGGGATATGTACATAGGTAGCTTCATGTAATGCATGAGAAAAATGTAGTTGCTTAGGGTAATGCATGAGAAAATTTCAGTTGCTTGGAATGTTATGATGACAATTGACAGGGTGCACAGAAGCACATGACTGCTAGTATGTCCTTAAGCTTTCAGCTTCGGAGTTTCTTATTGTCTTCTTGGTCATTCTCCAAAATTGGTTCATCCATACTATGTTTGTACCTTGTCTTTTTTCTTCCTTTTTAAGGGATAAGCTTTTTCTTACTTGTATTTTATTTTAATTTTTAGCACATTAGTTATTTGATAGGGTGGGGTTGGGGGGGGGGAGTGGTTGGTAGAACATTGTTCTTCCTCTTGACATAAGTACATGTGTTCCCTTTGTTCTCTTATTAGCTGGAGAAGGCTGTCTTCTTTTTGTCTACTCCCTTTTATCATCTCTTTCTTTCTTTCCTTCTAGAACTTAAATTAGTTCTTTGATCGCGTCTATAGAGGAATTGGTAGATGTAGAGCACTGCTCTTTCTCTTATCAGTAATAACTAATAAATGTGATCCCTTTGTTCTCTTGATAGCTGGAGAAGGCTGTCTCCTTTTCCTATTTCCTTTTATCGTTTCTTTCTCTCATAGAACTTAGATTAGATCTTTGATCCGTGTCTATAAAAGTGACTGGATTCAATATTTTTTTATACAAAGGGTATATGAGTTGAACTTGCAATTTACAAAACTAAACAATTATATGATGGAAGAATAATGGTTTTGCATAGAATAGGTTCATCGGTAAGTATTTTAAACTGAAAAAAGCAAACCCATTCTAATTGAATCTTGTAATGTATAATGAGAAATAGTTTTTTTTTTAGATAACTATTCAGAATAATACCATACGCATCTGAAATTTGGCAAACCTTGGCTCCATGAAATCAATTTGGGTGGTGTTTTTGTGGTTACTTGAAACTGCTTTCTTTGTCTCTGTCCAGTTCATTCCTTTACTTAGCTGTCCATCTTAATTCTTAGCTTTGGTTCTGTCTGTCTTGTTATCGTTGTTGTAAAAATAAAGAAAATGTGTTTGTGTGCCCCAAAGATTTCTTACATGGACCAATTAGGGTGAAAAGGAGTAGAAAGTTGCTTTTTACATAAACGACATTAGAGTTTATATTTGCCCCTTTTCTTTAACATTTGGCGATGTGGACACCTAAGGATGGTTTATGACCTAGCTGCAACATGATAGTTGATCACTTGATCATCACTTTTCATGATGGAAGGTGGATGTGGTGCCTGGATCTCGAATTTGTTGATCCACAGTCTTTTATACTGATATGTATTTGCCAACTTTTGGTCTAGTAGTAGTTGTGAAAATAAAGCAGTATTCAGATTAGATGTACACACAACAGGACTCCCTTCCCTAACACACGCGCACACGCACACACACACACACACACACACACACGAAGAGCACCAGAGAGATGAAGGAACAAGGAACAGAGGAGAGAGCTTAATATAAAGCTGATATGTTTTCTCTTGATACCGCTTCCTGATCTCTCTGTTCTTTGAAGTACGGTTTTTTTTAACCTATTATGGAAAGCTACTTGATTCTATTTGTAAAAATTAGTAATGTTATGTAATCTGCACCAGATTGATATACCATTCTTTTGATTGTTTCTTGGTTTTACCTAGAGAAATGTTAGTATAACTCTTCTAATGATGCTAAAAAACTCTGACCTATTAATTGTTTGATTGGTATTGAGGTGAAATGGGTTCAAATTTAGTTTAAAATTTTTGCCATCATCTTAATTACACTCAGATGAAAATGAATCTTCTTGTTTGAGCCCTTGATCTATGTTGCTTCTTGTGAATTCACGAAAGTCCCCCCCCCCCTTCTTTGCTGTAAGCTCATCTAATTCCTGTTTCTTTGTTTGGGACAAATAATGTTGTTATTGTTGTTGCTTTATTTATATTTATATTTTTTTGTTAAGATTCATGTACTAATAATAGCCCCAATGAAGCACTAATATGTTGTTTTTTAATTCCTCGGACAATGCAACATTATTATGTACAGGTGGTTTTTCGTATGATCATGTTCCGGCCTTATGTTGGTGAAGTTATTGCGGCAAAACTTAAAGATTCAAACTCTAAGGGATTACAGTGTATGTATTGTTTGCTTGACTCTTCATTCTCTTACACATGAGAGTATGGCACTACATCATTTAGTTTCTGCAGTCTTGCATCGTCAGTTCCTTCTCTGTATACTTGTATGTTAAATTTCTTCAAATGTAGAAGCATAAAGCGGAAAGTTCCCTTGCATCACATTTGGAATTATTAGTTTAGAATTTAGATCTTTTTTTAATCATGTGCATGATTATTTTCTGTTTGTTGGGTCATCAATCTTGTTAATTAATAATCAATAGCTATTTATAATGATAGGGACACATAATTTCGCCAGGGGAATGGGGAGGGGTAAAGGCTCAATGAGGGAAGATTGGAAGACTGCATTATTGTTAATATTTGATCGATTGAGATTTTTTTTGCGTGGAGCACTGAGTATAATTTCCTAGAATCTTGTTTGAACAAGGTTTTGTGTTGCAAGTTCACTCTGAATTTGAAAAGATGAAGGGTAAATAGCTCTTGACCTACTTATGCTATGAAGTAGCTCTTGACCTACTTATGCTACGAAGTAGCTCTTGACCCACTTATGCAATTAATTGGCTCTTGACCTAGCTAAAGATCCCTTATGGAGGAGGCGCAAGAGCTTTTTCTTTCATAGAATCCCTAACTGAAGACCGAACCTTTTTTTTTCTTCTGGAAGTGTGAGATCTGTATCGACTATTATTCAATCAGACTTTTGGGCTGCCAATTTTTCTTACTTTTCCTCACTTTCTTTCTATTCTCTTGTTTTGCTTTTGGGGCCTTTATTTTGTGGGCTGCTATTGAGTGAATAGCACAAGGATCTACCATGTCTTGTAATCTTTACCTGAATATTTACCCATTAATGACATCACCCGAAAATACCGTGGATTAGGTGACATGAAACTCATGTCAACTTTAAATTTCTCGATATATCTGGCACTTAACACCTTATGTGCTTCCTTCCATGCATCATGATGCACCATGGAGAAACCTGTAGGTCTAGGATCAACAATGCTGGATGGATAGTAGTATTTACAATAGAATCAAACTTGCTTACACTTGGCAATTGGCTTTTTGGTACTATTTGAGAGCTGTCTTGCTGGCTACTTTTATACAATTTTTGTGCTTGCGATTGGGTCGAACCTTTTAGTTATATAATTTCTTAGTCGTATATCTTTTGTACCATGGACTAATTGTATCTTGATTGATGTCGTACCTATGTTAAACAGTGTCTCTTGGATTTTTTGACGATATATACGTACCTTTCTACGCTCTACCAGTTCCATCACATTCTGAGCCTGGTGATGATCCGTAAGATCTATTATCTACATTTGTCTCTGTTCACACTTCTAGTTCAAAGAAACTAAGAAATCAGTCTTATGATCTTTTTCCCCATTAGTTACGTAACAATTTCTTTTTTCTGGGGAACTGCAGCAAGCAAGTGAAATGGGTTTGGAGGTTTAATGATGAAGACTATCCTATTGATGAAGAGAGTGAGGTAAGGAAGCCTTTCCTATTTCCGTTGTTGTTCTTGTCACTATTATTGTCATTGGTAATAGGTTGGTTAGTTTGTTTTCTCATCTGCAGATACGGTTTCGAGTTACTCGTGTTGAGTATCCTCCAATTCCTTTAGAACAAGAGGAAGGTTCAAAGCCCTTTGCTCCAATGCTTGTTACTGTGAGTTCTCTCTCGTCTGACTTCATATAAGCATTATTCTTTTCACCTTACAAAAAAAAAGTTCAGTTAAAATCAAATAAAGTAATATTTAACTTTAGTTTAGTTCAGCTATAAGAGCCAATAAGCGGTCTATCAAAGCTCTAATTCACAACTAAAAATCAGTTAAGAAAATTAGTTTATGTAACCAAGAAAACTAAACTCAGATAAGGGTTTTTAGATGAAAGTAACAAAGCCATAGCGCTGTAATAGGTTTTTCCCTAGAAATGAGAAGTAAAGAGAAGGGAACAAAAAGATAATCTCAGTCAGAACATCTTATACTCCCGCCGTATTTTTTTTGTTCTCCCCTCTTTTACCTTTGTGGTCACAGTTTTCCAAATCTTATCATAAATAACCACCAATATATAAGGAAAAACATGGTCTTGTATGATCTTGCTAGATTCGTGCTGATGTGTACTTTTCATTATTTTTACTGATGTATAATTAGAGATATTCATGGTCAAAGTTGTGCATTGGAGACCTCGCAAACAAAAGAGGAAAAAGAAAAACGAAAGGAGTAGTAATATAAGATCTATCTAGACACTTTATCACTCTTCGTTTTAGAGAAACTTTATTTGTATAAATTTTAGTCAGTTTGATAAGAGATAGGATGATGGTAATTCCACGTCTAGTTAAGATTTTAAGTTACATGAATTCCCCCGCCAGACTAGTGAGAAAAAATGTAGCTAACTAATATTTAACCAAATAGCTTCTCTTTTCTTTTACTCCCTTGTTTGTATTGATGTTATGCATGTTCATTCTTTTCAAGTTGGCCAAAATGCTGTATAAGATATTATGCATTATTGTGCCAGAGATCACTTAACCCTTTGCGTTTTTTGTGATAGGGATCACTTGACTCTGATGGTCTAGGTCCCATTGCATGGTGGGTATGATTAGCGATGCTGGAGTTAGGAGCAGATATTCCATGGAGTGGGTAGGGGCGCGTTATTGAAAATTTTGTTTAGCCATTAATTATAGAACTTTTATTGTCAAAAGTATACATATAAATTATAGCACAGTGGTTGAGTACATAGTTTGTTCTGAACAAGAGGCTTTAGGTTTAGATCTTAGTCCCTCCATCTTTTTTGGTCCAAAATCCATCACTAATGGAAGTTGATGTGATTGTTGACGGCTATAATTCGTTGGTTGAAGCTGATCATGAGAAACAGGTCTCAACCATGTCGGCGAGTGCATGACGTCTCTCTTAACAATTAACATAGTAGAAATCCATGGCCAAGCTGCTCAACTTGGTTCCTGGTACAATGCCTAACTTGGTTACTACTAGCTTTTTTTCTGTGGTCATGTAATGACAATCTATGTATCTTCTTTGTATTATACTCCTCTTTTGCCAGGGAAGTTACCTTTTATCGAGAGACATAACTTTGGATCAATTTTTGCCACATTGGCTATTATTATTGTTCCGCTTTTTTAATCTACAACAATATAAGGTGCATAATTTATTTTATTTAAAAGAAAAATGATGCAACCTCATATACTACATTTGGCCTTTATTTGCTAATATACCATTTAAACTATTATATCTATAATCATCTATTATTAAATGTTATTTAAAATTGATATTTTGAAAATATATATATCATATCATCTATTAGTAACATTTTCAAAATAGTTAAATTTATTACGAAAATTTGTTGATAACTACGTAATTTATGTCACTATTTTTGCAACAAAAATCAAAAACAAAATGTTATGCCACTCTTTGTAAAATGAAAAAGATCTATTTATCTATTGGGTTTTATTAAGCGCTACTATCTTTTGCAAAAAAATCAAACAGAGAATGTTGTTTGAAGGATTTTCAAAGAACAATTGAAAAAAAAATGAAAGTGGAATATTATTTGCGTTTTTTGGCAATAAATAATGATATTTTATAAAATATTATGGACTAATAATAGGTAGTAATTTCTATAAAAAAGAAAAAGCTTTTCTAAGCAGTTTTTCTCAAAATGTAACAAATAAGTCATTGACAACCACTCATAATTTTCTGTTTACCACATGGTTAATGTAGTTTTTAGACATCTTTCTTTTTATACACTGTGTGTAGAGCTAGAAATATCCCCATTGTAACAAATTTCATACTTCATATCCATGCATAAAAAATTAAAAATTGAAACGTTTCAAAAACATCTCTATATTATTAAAAAAAACGTATGGTATACTTGATAACTAGGAGTGGTTTTCGGCTTATGATCTACATGCATATGACTTATCTAAATTACATTAATATTTCGTATTGATTTTCATATTGTAATTATTAGGAGTATTATTTAGAATTATTTTATGGGTGTATGTGTTTGACAATGGATAACCACGATGCTTTCAATTTCATATACTCTAGAGTCTAGAATATAAGCGCTGGAGATTTAAGAAAACCCCGTTGGTGCATTGAATGAGCACGGACATGGCACGTGATTCAAGCCGTCTGTCTTGGGTTCCCTCTTAATTGCACTATTACTCTCAAAAGATAAAAATTGTGGTAAGGAATGAAGACTAGTTATCTTCATTAAATTTTAGCTGAAACATCCCCTTAAACAATCTTTTCTTACCACCATTTTCCTGTTTTTCTTGGTAAGACATTTTTTTTTTTTTGGAAGGGTTGGACATGATTATTTATAGTAGTATATTAGTAATAAAAGCAAAGAATTTTTTTGGAAAAAGAACTTCTACCTAGTTGGTAAATTACTCAGTAGAGATACACATAATGGTCAATTAAAGCTAACTGAGCAACAATAAGTAAGTTCTTAAGAATCTATTTCTAGTCCTGGATTGCCACTTATAAATGTAACAAATTCATATGAATGGTTCAACTTTCATGATGTACGTCTGACATTAGGGTCGTCCATACAAACTTTAGATGGTTAAGTAAATGAACAAGCTAAGTGCAAATAACAATTTTAAGCTCGTTTAGTAAATGAGTCACTTGAACACTTATTCGTTCGATTCATAAATGTTTGCCAACAACTTAGTAAGTATTGGCATCTATTTTCTTTATATATAGAAAAATTCATCCTGCTATGATTACTCTTAGTTTTTAGAAGTAATTCATTAACTCTATACACCTATCATACTTTGCTTATTATGTGCTGGTTGGTAATTTTAAAGTTGAAACTTGGACTTTTGGGTAGTTGATCTATTTAATTCATTATGTGGATTGCTTAATTTTGAAATCTTAGCTACTCATGTTAGTTTATTTAGAATGGTTGCTTCAATCTTTTTTAAAGATTGGATTTGTAAAGCTTGTTTATTACTGGCCAAACTCATTTACAACTAGTTTAAACTAAAAATGTAAGACGTTTGCAAGCCGATGTTGAACAAAAAATTTTAAGGCTCGTTCACACTTGAGTGCATACTTGAACACTTATAATTTTTAATCAAGCTTAATTAACTAGAATATGTGAATACTCGACTCCTTTGCACATTGACATCAAAATTCCAATATAAAACTTGTATATGATTCTTTCATCCTTTGGACTAGGAGTCTCTATTTCCAAAAAGTTATTGTAATTTGTAGGTCACAATTTTCCAAAAACGAAAAGGTAACAAACTCACATATAAAATGGGGTCAATTTTTGTAAGGAAACTGAGTTATAATATCAAAACTATATATATACTTCATTAGTTTAATTCTTACATCTCACTGTAGTCTTTGTTCAAAAAGTTAGTTAAAAATATCATTAAGATCTAAGGCTGATATTGGTCTTTATGAAGATATCTAATCTTGGTGTTAAAAAATTTTCAATCAAGCACTCCTCTTTTAAAGGCAAGCTAAGTACAGAAAACCATGTTTTGACAAAGGATATTGTGAATATAAGTAGAAGAAGAGGTCTTAAATTCAATTGCCATTCACACAACACATTTCTAAGACATGGTTGGTTAATTAAATTTCACTCCTAATTATTTTGTTCTTGAAGGTTAAGCTAATTAAACAGGTGTATAGATTTTCGTGCAAATTCATGTAACTATGTAAGAGCACATGGTTCAGCCTCATATTAAGGCTATTTCAACAGCTGTGGGTTTGAAATTTGAATTCCTTACAATTCGTACCTAATAAAAGTCAAAATTGTTACATGCATATATGATGCATCCAAGAAATCTGAAAATGTTGTTCTTGTTGAGTTGTTGGCGTGTTACTCCTGTAACTTATAAGCATGCATATGCGAGTCAACTGTGTGTGGCCTTACACGAAGTGACGTCGCAATGTTGCATGCCAGCGTAATAACAAATTTCTACTTCGTTCTACTAGGATGTACAAAGTGCAAGCTTGGATGCGAAGGGGAGAACGGATGGTTTTAACAACATTTGTATTTTGGCTCTCCCTCCCTCCGATTGTATAAGACATTATAATCTTGATAGACTTGCTTGTTTAAATTCTATGTCTGATTCGGTTGAGCAATATAGTAGCTCAACTCATGCTGTAACAAACTATATTACTTCCTTTTTTTTTTGAAAGGCTCTATTACTTCCTCTGTTTCAATTTAGTTGTGACACTTTCCATTTTAGGAAGTTTCAAATTAGTTGTTACACTTTTATTTTGGGTAATAACTTCTCTCTATCTCTCTCCTATCACATGGAACCCTTTGTTTTCTTTCTCTATCTCTCTACTCTTCAAAAATTGCTTAGGAGTCCGTGATTTAAAAAGTGTCACAACTAAATTGAAACGGATGAAGTATCATTACTTCAGTTGCTCCCCTCCTACCAAAAAAAAAGAAGTGCAACGAGTTTATCGTAAGAAAGAATAAATTTGGTCAATAAAACCCCTGATCTCGCAACTCAAGCACCAAGTGCAAAACTAATCTTTGTAATAGCTAGAGTCTTGCTTTACTTCTTTTTCTAGAGTTTGGTCTTGATCTGTATGGGTTATTTCAATGGCTTTATGTTGTAGTGGTGATATACTTGTTAGTTCCCCTTTGAGCTTCGGAAGGCCCTTTCTATTAGAAGGTACGCAAACCCTCCACGATTCAGGAATATAAATTCATTGCCAAAAAGAAAATATAATCTTATGATTCACATCTCGGAACCAAATATATTAAATGGCAATATAACTTCGAAAAGCTTAAAACTTAGGATTTGGACATCATAGTCACAATTACAATATTTCATATAAGGTTACATACAATTCTTTGTTATGAAATAGGCATTGATTGTGTTTAATTTGTGTGCAACTATAGTTAACAATAATATGTTAGAGAGAAAGAAATAAAGAAGATGATTAAAAAAAAAGGAAAAATTGGCGCGAACAGCACCAACTATTGGTTTGGTGCACAAAACAGCACGAACTAAACGAGGTGTGATGCACAACACAAACTTTATGGCATAGGTGCGCGAATCAACATACATGACGATTTTGGCCTGAGATTTGTTTACCCAAGCCTTAAAGTTTGTGCTATCGAACCATGCCAAAATCGTTGTTTATGTTGATTCATGCACTCATGCCATAAAGTTCGTGTTGTGCATCACACCTTGTTTAGTTCGTGCTGTTTTGTGCACCAAACCAATAGTTGGTGCTATTCGCACCAAATTTTCCTTAAAAAAAACACAAGGATTTACGTGGGAATCAAGAGCTTTTTTAACTTTAATAATGGTGAAAAACAAAAAGATTACAAATAGTGTTACAAAAGGTTCAATAATTATTAATCCAAAGATGTCCTTTTGTATGATATATAAAACCCTAAAATCCCAAAAATACCCTAGGATGATCTCAGCCATAACTGTCATATTAAGTTGGGAATTATCGAGAAAATGAAAGTTCTACCAAACCAAAAAACTGCCAATCCGGCTCGCTTCTTTTCATGCATGCTTGGGCAAATTTCCAAAATTCGATGTTGTAGCTTTCCTCAACTTGTCGCCCGTCTGGCCACGTATTTAACACCCGAAAGCTAATTTCTCTTGGGATTTAAAGTATAAATAACATTCTTCATGCAATAACTTGGAACATCGCCTAGGCTCATAAACTAGTTATATGAAGAATATCATAAAAAAGAAAAACTGTGATGTACGTATGACAGTAAGATCACGTAAAATAATGGCTAATCCCAAGGAGATACAAATGCGAAACCTAATGCCTGACCCAACAGTTTGCTTGAAATATTTGTTCATTTGCTTGAATTTGAAGATTATGACATGAAAAACATTCATCATTAGTTGAAAAAGTTATGCACATTTTTATGGTATCAATCCATGGCTCCTCTTTGACATAAATCCTTTTTTTTTTTTTTTTTTTGTTGAACTACTCTTCAAGTATAAGGCTTTGAGTTGCACTTGTCATGTTCAAGCAATCTACATGTGCCCCAAAAAAAACCTTCTTATTATTTGTTGTCATTGTTCAGTTGTTTGTATTCTAATCACTGCGTTACAGATGTTCAATAGCATACAAAACTAATATCTCCTTAGATGTCATTCATTATCGCAAGTTCGCAACTCTTGAATATTTTCCATAACCAACTGCCTTTGATTTTAGTCTTTAGATGTAAAAAAATGGAAGTGATTTCAATATATAAAAAATCAGACAAATACATATAATAGTATATTTTTCCGACATTTTTGTATACAGTACATTTTTTTTTTTTTAATAAGGTAAGATGAAGGCCCTTGCAAGTAGGGAGGGGGTATTGGGGATCCCTCATTGCAAGGGGTGAGACTCGATCCCAAGACCTCTGGAATCGGAGGTGATGCCAACACCACTAGACTATCACCTGCTGCTCTTTTGTATACTGTACATATATTATGAAAATTTGACGACAAATAACAGGACCGTATATTGATTTTGTAACATTTTACCCAGCTTTATTTTATATTTATTTTGAAATTGTCAAATTTGTGTCCATAAGTAAATAAAATTATTAATGTCGAAAAATATGTCTTGAAGATCGTAAGAGAGGAAAGGGGTAAAGTATTACAAGACAAGCGAAAAAATTTTCTTCTTCCAAATGATTAAGCTAATTATCCATTTATTTCCCTTGTGCTTGACTCTTTGTGCATGAGTAAATGGAGTACATTACGTAAAGAAGTACGTCTTTCATCACATAAAATAAGCGAAGACATGAGTTGTTTCTGACATTTTATTTCTCCATAAAAACCGTACCACTAATCCAAATCAAAGAGTGAAAGAGATCTACTCTTGAAAGCAAAATTTAAATCACTTTAAATTTGTTCAATTCATCAAAATCCCTTTCATACTATACTTATATATATAACCAAACCATCTCTCCTAGAGATCTGAGTCCCTCGTATTGCTCTCTTCACCAAAACCGTTTAAAAAAATCTGTACCCACCAATACAAGAAAAGGCAATGCAATTTATGCAAATGGCATCACTAAACATTGTATTCTTCTCCTTAATCCTTTTTACTTCTATAGCTTGTACCTTGTCCGAGTCCCAAGAGTATGAGGATGCTCCCCCCGACGATATAAGCAAATGGTGTGACGGTGTTCCGCACCCAAAGGCATGCAAATACTTCATGGCTCGAACACCAGGCGTGTTCGAGCCAAAGGAAAAAGCCGATTTTAGAAGGATGCTAGTCGAAGTGGCCTTGGACCGCGCCATGGCTGCCCAAGGCCACTTATGGATGTGGGGACAAAAGTGTGAAACACACAGTGAAAGGGCTGCATGGGCCGATTGCATTAGGCTCTATAGTCACTCTATAATCCAACTTAACTACACCCTCTATGGTTTGACTAGTAACTCAAGTTTCACTGACTTTGATGCTCAAACTTGGCTTAGCTCTTCCCTTACAAACCTTGACACCTGTATGAGTGGGTCCAAAGACATGAATGTCACATCATTCATCTGGCCTCACGTTGCATACAACGTGTCCGACCTAATATCCAATGGGTTAGCAGTTAATGAAGGCTTAATTGAAGAGTTTATCAACTCTACTAGTGGTAATACAACCAAGTACCCTAGTTGGGTGAGCCGTGATGAAAGGAGGTTATTGCAAGTTTCTCGAAAATTGGCGGCCTCAAGGGCGGCGTTCGTGGTGGCTAAGGATGGTTCTACCCCTTATAGAACGGTTCAATCCGCCATTGACGCCGCGGCTAGGAGCCGTATTAGGGGGAGGAAAGTGATACATGTTAGAAGGGGGGTTTATAGGGAGAATATCTA
Source organism: Beta lomatogona (assembly GCA_947646795.1). Lineage (NCBI taxonomy): Eukaryota > Viridiplantae > Streptophyta > Magnoliopsida > Caryophyllales > Amaranthaceae > Beta > Beta lomatogona. The sequence continues at coordinate 12,617,789 of CANSNZ010000949.1, forward strand.
TGTTGGTCCATACAACAATGATATTATGTTGGTTGGTGATGGAATGAGGTATACTATTGTTACTAGTGGCAGGAGTGCTCGATCTGGTTATACCACCTATAGTTCTGCCACCGCAGGTAAATTATTGATCACAAATTCTTCCCCTTTTAAGCTACATTACTTGCATTATAGTACATTAATATACTTCATATGATTGGTAGTATATTAGCTGTCTTCTTGCTTTTGGTAGTATTTCAGCTATGTCTTCTTGCTTCTCATTGATTAATACTATATTACAAGAATTTAGATGAAACCTGAACATACTTTATCCGTTTTGCAATACTTAACCATTTACTTTTTCAAAGTTAAATAAATTCATCATCTATAACCATATTACTCCCTCCGTCCCAAAATATAGTTCACATTTCCCTTATTTCACGGTAATTTATGCAAGTAGTATCTAAGAGGAATAGTAAGGAGATTTTGTTTATTTAAATAAATGTTGTATGGGAAAAGATTATTTTAGGAGAGAGAATGGAGAATAATTGGTGAAAGAGCATTAATTGTAACACTTGGGTTGAATAAACAGAGCAAAAAACAAAATTCAAGAAGTAAATAAATGATGGGACACGGTTTTTCTTGACAAATTACGAAAAAATGTGGAACTAAATATGGAAATGGGAACTATATTTTGGGACACCCAAAATGGAAATGGGAACTATATTTTGGGACGGAGGGAGTATTTCACTATTATTATACAAGAAAGAGTATTTTTTTTATAAGATCCTGTTATCGATACACTTGAATGTGTATCTACAAGTTATTCATTTATAATAATTTTATCAAAACGTAATTCAAAGATATTAATTACTCCCTCCGTCCCAAAATATAGTTCCCATTTCCCTTTTTTCACGGTAATTTATGCAAGTAGAATCTAAGAGGGATAGTAAATATTTTTTGTTTATTTAAATATATGTTGTATGGGAAAAGATGATTTTAGGAGAGAGAATGGAGAATAATTGGTGAAAAAGCATTAATTGTAACACTTGGGTTGAATAAACAAAGCAAAAAACAAAATTCAAGAAGCAAATAAATAATGGGACACGGTTATTCTAGACAAATTACAGAAAAATGTAGAACTAAATATGGAAATAGGAACTATATTTTGAGACACCCAAAATGGAAATGGGAACTATATTTTGGGACGGAGGGAGTATAATCTTTACTAATACGTGATGTACGGATCTTGGGTTAGACCCCTTGTATAAGTAAATACTATGGAGTACTTATTTTTATTTCAATTCCTAACTAGCTAATGTCATAGGTTTCAATCCTTATTAGCGTTCGCGGGAGAAGATTCTCTTTTCTCGCAACCGCAAGATCCTATCTCAAATCTGTTTCATTGTGATAAATTAGCATGATTTCATGTCCTTTGAACAAAACTATAAGTCTAAACTTTACTTCAAATAAAACATGAATAGTGAGAGTTGTTCAGTAAAGTTATTTTTCCAAAGGAAATATACTACAAAACATAGTAGCTTGTTTTCTTCCAAAACTGAACTCTAACTAATCCAAAGATATACGTAACGGTTGAAGTATTCGTGGACTCGAGTAAGATGACCAAGAAAACTTACTTTCAGTAAAGTGTGTAGAATGAAGATATTAGTAGTTTTACAAATTTCCAAATCACAAATTCTTGAGTATAACGGTTACACCATAATTTATGAAATAAATGATAAAATGACATGAGATCAATGTCATTATTTGTATAGTTCATGTCTTTATTGTTGGAGTTTATGTCATTATGCCTGTTATATAATAAGTTATGGGGTAATATGTTACACCCAAAACGCACTCTTTGCAAATGACTATTGGTTCATTAAAATTTTAAGAAAGACCAAATTAGTATTTGATCTAAATTTAATAAAAAGCCAATCATGCCCATATAAGAATCGTCGGCATTTGTAACAACTCTTGATGATTTTTTTTTGAGGGAAAACAACTCTTGATGATTTAAATCATGAAAAAGAGTCAGAATGGAAGATCTAGATCTTATTTTTCTTACACTACTACTACTTTTATATTGTTTGGTATTTAATGCAGCATCAATCATTGACCCAACTTTCAGTGACTTGAAGCAACATCTTGCTAAGTCTGACTTTTGATATGTGTACTTAATTACACTTCCTAATCATTCCCATTTGATTATATCTAAAGGCAGTACTTAGCTTCCTTGACCCATTAGGCACGGTGGCCCTTATGCCAAGCAACAATTCGTGTGAACATTTAAGTGTTCATGTTACTACATTTTCTCTGTTTCATCTTGTCCCATATTATATGATAAGCTGACAAACTAGCATCTTAAGTACTTAATCATAATAGATGAAGTGGACACTTTTACCCGTAGTTAAGTTATTCCTTTGTTTTAGTTGATATCAATCAATTAATCTAATATTTCTTATTTATATAGTCTATCAATGCATCTAGCATAATAGTCTATCATTCTACATATCAATGCCCTATCACTTGTCAAGACTAAATGTAGAGTTTGAGACTTCTTAAAGCAGAACCACTAATTACATACAATGATGACAAAAGATATACTTCGCTCTAAAATAACTGAAAGTTGAAACACTTCTGTCATTTATGTGAGAGCTTTTTGAGAGAAGTGTTTCACTTATATTAGAACAGATGAAATACAAATATTATATTACTAATAATCAATCTAGAAAAAATATCACAAATTCCTTATATTTATGGTTTTTCCCCTTTCGTTGCAGGTATTGATGGGCTTCGATTCATGGCCCGTGACATAACCTTTCAGAATTCGGCTGGGGCACAGATGGGCCAGGCCGTGGCACTTCGTTCAAGCTCGGATCTCTCAGTTTTCTATCGATGTGCATTTCTCGGATACCAAGACACCCTCTTTGTGCACTCGCAAAGACAATTTTACAAATTATGCTACATTTTTGGCACTATAGATATTATCTTTGGTAACGCAGCCGTTGTGTTCCAAAACTGCATGATCTATGCAAGGTTACCCGTCTTTGGCCAAGCTAATGTCATCACGGCCCAAGGTCGGGTTGACCCGAACCAAAACACCGGGATCGTGATGCATGGTTGCCGGATTATGGCCGATCACGACCTCTCAAGGAAAATCCGAACTGTTCAAACTTACTTGGGTCGACCGTGGCAACAATATTCTCGGACCATTATCATGAGATCATATATGGGTCCATTGGTGAACTCTGCAGGCTGGATGCCCTGGAAGAGTAGTGGGTTTTTAAGCACCTTATACTATGCAGAGTATGGAAATTTCGGGCCTGGAGCAAGACTTCAGAGACGTGTTAGGTGGCCTGGCTACCATATTATCACAAGGCCCAACGCAGTATCACAATTCAGCGTTGAACGCTTCATCGCGGGCCGGAAATGGCTGCCAGAAACTGGTGTTCCATTCAGTCCCGGTGTTTAAATCAGTAATTAGCAAATTAAATTATTTTGGATGGTGATTAATTTCTTATTGATCATATTATTAGTGGTGAAACTACTACCCAGGGATAATTTTTATTCCCTTTGTTGTTTGGGTAATTATTTAAGATTGGTCAGGTAGTTATTTTCAAATTATTTTCTGGAACATGTTGATTTATACATATTAATTTCATGTAAAAACGAGGGGTTGGAGGAGAGATATTTAGGGTAACATTTCATTTCCCTTCTCATTTCTTCAGTATTTGTAATTCAATGTTAAGCATGATGAGTATTGGTTCATGGTTACTGGTTTTATTAATATCAACTTCTTGTACATATTTTCCTTTACAAAAAAGGAAGAAGCTTCTTGCACATTTTAATCCACAAACACATGGCAATATATGGACCTCCGTAGTCTCTCTCTCTCTTACTTCTTTATCCTGGTCAGTAGCTAATCCCTCTAATACTTTTGTATATTTGCTTTTACACCGTCTCTCCAGTGTACATTCTGTACATCTAAGAAAATACTCTTAAAATCTGATATGTTAAATACATATATTGCTACAAATCAAGCTAACATCTTACATGATTACATTTTTCTCCCTTATATACACTCTGAAATAAGGTCAAAGAACAAAAAGATACGCTAAGATTAATTTCTTATTTTTTTATCCATCTTTCCTGTAATACAATTATACAAGCACCTACGTAGAGATTACCTACAACACTAGACCGCTTTGTCATAATGCCCTAGCTTTTTTTTTTTTGGTAAATCTAATGCCCTAGCTAAACCAATAAGATTTCTTTGAACAAATGGATGGTTCATTTCCAGAATCAATAGTTAGGGATGCATGAACAAGAAGTGTACGATAAGATGTTGAAATTAAGTTTATTTTGATTTGTTAGGTGTCATAATCTCAAGCATGAAACCTAATACGTCCTAAAACCCCCCACACTAATAATCTAATACTACTAGTAGTTCATACTGTAAGGTAAAAGAAAAGGCAAGAGTTATTAGTTCATAAAACTGTTTTGTGCATCAGAGAGTGGATGTTTAACATGAAACCATGCCAGCTGAGAAACAGGTTATTGAGTTTTGGGCATGAGTAACCATCTAAAACAATGTCAGCATCAGAGTGAATGTCTAAGCCATCTTGATCCTATTAAGAATATGCCAATATATTATCTTCCAACCTAGAAGAAACAAAGGATATAACTCTAGTAATTCTAGCACAGTGAAAACGTACATCCTAAGGAACTCCATAAGCCAAAAACCATATGCCAAAGTTAATCATCAAAAAGAACATTATATGTGTTTAAGACTTACTTTCAACAGAAAGGCAACCTTAAAAGAATTTTGACAATGCATTAGCGAAATCAGGCGCGGCGAATTGTTAGAGGAACAGCTGCACGAGTGCTAACCACTAAACCACATGCTCTTTGTAATTTGTTGATGATGTCGAGCCAGAGTATGTCCAACCTAACAAAAATATATCAGCATAAAACATGACAGTTATCATGTAAGGTAACATTTCATCACGAATGTTCATATGATCCCTTGAAAACATTTTTTTATTTGCAGTGTCCACATACACTCATGTCAGCTGAGATTGCATAATTGCAAAGCAAAAGCTATTATATACCTCATGCCCAATTGTAGCCAATTGAGCATTTGAATCGAAATGCTTGAGCAACCCAGTGAAAACAACCATCTTCCCACATGGTAAACAAACGGCATTAACAACTGAACTGGTTCAGTGACAACCAGAACTTCCCAATTCATCTCTTCCATATGGTTAGTAGTTGTCTTAGCCCCTTGCTTCTTTCTAGTATATTCAACTCACTTATCATCAACCTCCCTATCCTAATCCTCAGGCACTTGGTCTTCTATCACCTCAGTTAAAGCCTTCCAAATTTCAGGCCCTTCAAGCTTGTGATGGCTAACGCTTTCGGTCGCATAGCCTGGACTACTCCATGCTCATTCATGGCTAAACCTTCTATTCTACTCGCACTAGCAGGACAGATTGTCACAAAACTTCACGTAACATATCAACTCATTGCTTTTACATAACTTTGACATTCTTCAACCTTAATCATATATCTGAAACTCAAAATGTCGACTACAGAAGAGGTTCTAATCATGAATCAGTGATGGAAATCAACACAAGGATTTACACGGTTGCCACAGGGTAATCACTAATCAGCGGAAGAGCCTCGAAACTGATCTCTTAGGTACTTTGCCTTCAAGCTTCAGCCTTCTATACGATTCTCTTATGTGGCATGGTCTGATAGGTCCAGAATCCTTTCTTTCGGCCATAACTAATTTGGCTGCAAAAATGTAAATACCAATTAATAAGCAGCAATTATGAAATAATACATCACGAATAAAAATTGATCAATCGACTTACTGATTGATACATAACTACAGGAAAAAGTAATACTAACTTCTCCCATTTTGAATTATTTAACAGTTTTTTTTCTCTTCATCATTTCTCAAGAGTTGGAACCCAACTCCCAACCCACCAACAACTTTTTTTCTCTGTACTTTTTTCACTCTTTTTAATATAAGCGCCATTTGCCAATGTATACATAAATATGAGACGGAAGGAGAACATATCTCTAGGACTCGCCAAATCCAAATTGCAATTATCATGTTTAGCAAATCAGAATGCATACCTGTCTCAATAAGCTCCCCCACAAACATTTTTGCGATTCCAGACACCACAATTGTCATAGGTATAGATATCTTCTGACTGCCCGTAAGGCTTACTAGTAACTGCATTGAGAGCAAAGAAATAAGTTTCAATGCAAAAGTTAACTTTGAGAAGTTATTAACAGAGTGATCTTCCCTCTCTGTTGCATGCCTTCATTCGTTCAGAGAGTCAAACATTATCGATATCACATAAATTCTGGGTCCCTAACATATATCATGCTCAAGATATAAAAAAAATGAGAAAGAGGTATACCCTCTTCATGTTGGATTTCTGGAAACCAGACCTCCGAAAAGATTCATATCTGCTCATTTGTTCCTCTGTAAATTGAGATAAGATGGTCCTGAAAGTAAGTTAGAAGAACATAGTCACTTATGAGAACACTAAACAAGTATTTTACATCCAAAATTTTCAGAATATCAACAAGTCTTTAATCCTGTCAATAAACTGGTTTTTAGTCATGTCAAGGAGAAAGAAAATGCGATGGAAACATACACTCTAATCATATGTATTGAGGTTTAAGATGAAGTATCCAAGAGGGAAAACAAGACAAAGAATATTCTCAGAGACAATAAATTTTAGATTTAGATTCACATGGTAAACAAAAAACTTTGTTTTCATTGGTAAATTATCTCCCTCTTATTTCTTACCTACAATCAATTATGTCTATTTGACATCAATATAACCATTAAATGGGTGGTAAGATTCGCGCACTTCTCCAAGAGGTTGAAGGTTCAAGTCTTGGTAGCAATAGATTACAAGAGCAAGTAATACGGGATAGGTTTTATCATTTATTTGGAAAGAAAAAAAACAGTACCAGTGTACCACCTTATCAATATCGTAATAAAAACAGACCATGTAGGCTACATTTCTTCTTTCCTTTAAAGATGAAGGGAAATGACAACAAAAAATATAATTCAAACTCTTTGCAACAATTGTCCAGATTTAAGATGTCTCCCCAGGACAGATCAAACTAACATGACTACCATAAAATACAAGTGGGAAAGTGTGAATTCCACTAAGATAAAACTCGTTCATAAACCAAAATTTCCACTGTCCATAAGAGGCTCAGGATAAAAAGACACCACTCAATTAACATCATAAGTAACACTAATATCAGAAGCTCATGTAGTTATATTGTCAACATTATGTACCGTGATAAGTTAAAGCATTTATCTGCAGCTCATATTTTCAAATTGTCAAAATTACTGTAAAAAGGTACCCTAAATTGAAGATAGTAAAACATGCATATAATACTGAATAGGCAATAAGTAGTAGAACATTGAAAATCACATACTGCATAATGGCCATTTTATCAGGATCACCACTAGATGACAACTTCCCAAGCTCAACATCCATGTTATCTTCCTCCTCTTCGTCATCTTCATCTTTGTTCTTGTTATTGAGCTGAGTGGTCCTAGCAGAAGTAAGAGGAGCAGCTGAAGTTGACACAACATTAGTATGAGCTACAGCATCAAGACCCATCTCGTCCTCAGGTTGATTAGTGTCGTTCACAGACGCGGCAGCAATTCGGTTTTCGACATCGTTAGCTGCAGCTGGAGACTCCGGTGGCGATTCCTCGTGCTCTACAAATGCTGCTTCAAACGGATCTTGTGACTGCTTCATTGTATGCTCTACATAAAAAAAATTCAAAATTCCACTATAAAAAACCATGATTAAACGATAATTCAACTCTTCAAGACAGCCTAATCATAAGCAAATCAATATTATCTCCAGTTCTCCACACACACAGGAAACAAAACCCTAATCAACAAATTCTGAATTCTTACTCAAATATACAAGTGCAAACTACAAAATTAATCTCAATTTTCGGGAATCGTCAATTTATTTCCTCTCACTCTACTTATCGCTTCGTAAATTCAGAAAAGTAACTTAAATTGATGCTGTAAATACGAAATTGAACTTTTTAGATAGAAAATTGGAATTGATTAATATTAATCGAGGGTTAGCGCAAATTATACAGATTGAAGAATTAGGGTTACAAACTTCCTTCTTTTCTATGTTTTTTTTACTATCAGAAAGAGTATTGTAAAAGAAAGACGATTTAGAAAACCAATTGATGAGGAAACGGAAAACGGTACCGTGGAATGTGCGGCGGCCGGCACTGTGAGAAGATGACGGCGGAAATGGCGACGGAATTCAGGCGTGATTATCTTTCCGATTTGTCTATCTTCTCAAGGATTTTCGAGTTCTCTTTTTCTCTTGAAATACAAACGTCGTGCCTTTTTGTTTCTCATTTGCTAAATGCCGCCATTTTTTTTCTTATTAACGCCCTATGTACATGTATAATACATGTATTTCACTATTCATTTATACTCTCTTTCACTCTCCTTCCCACTCTCCCTCACTCTCTCTTCACTCTCCCTCACTCTCACACTACATCATCAACAAGATCTCCCTTCAAGAAATTACACCGGCGACCGGAATTAGCCGTATTTGGAAATAACCTAGGGAGAAGTTCGCGACCGCCGGATCGGAATTTCCCGGCGAGAAGTTCGTGAAAGTACTCCGGCGAGAAGACAAGAGCTGAAGTCTGGCAAGTCGAGTGGAAGATTTTTCGGCGACAAGACAACACCTCAACAACGATCTCCGGCGACAAGGTTAGTGTTGAATTCTATGCAGGCGTCTAAAATAGACGCTTCACCACATGTATAGGCGCCAAACTTAGGCGGCTACACCAGTGGTGCGAGCGCCTATTTCAGACGCCCACCTAAAATTTTTAATTTTTTTATTTTAAAAATTGCATGTTGTAGATCTGCATATTTGATTCGGATATTGTAAATTTTTTGTTAGAATTGCATATGTTAGACTAGGATATTGATGAAAAAGAGAAAATTGAAATGGAATTTGAATGGGGAGGTAGGCGCCTAATTTAGGCGCCCAACCAATGGTGGAAGCGCCTATTTTAGGCGCCCCACCATTGGTGGAAGCGCCTAAATTAGGCGCCTGACCAGGTGGTCAACCGCCTAATTTAGGCGCCTGACCACTTTTAACGACGAAAAATAACTTACATTGTATGCCATGAAGCCGGAGTTTATTTTTCCATCCTGGTCAACGCCGGTCAAAGTTGGTGTGGTGTTGACGCCGGAGGTGGTATGGTGGCGTGCGCCGGAGGTGTTGTGGTGGCTCCTGTAATGAAGTTGAGGTGGGAGGAATAAAGATTGGGAAAGCAAAGGAGGGATGGAGGAAAGAAATGGTGTATAATGTACAAAAAATACATGTATTTATGGCGTTAGTAAGCAAAAAAATGGCGTCGTTTAGCAATTCCCTTTTGTTTCGAGGGGGTGTTTCTGTGAACGACTGAACCTCATGCATCTCATAGTAAGGATTAAAATTTGAGATGGAATTTTTATATAGTTTGTGATTAAGATTAATTTTAGTAATTTGAGATTACAATTTCATAAGATTATAGAAAGTTTTTAATTTATTTTTTAATTGGATTTGTAAGAGACCGCCTACTTTTAATTTAAAATTAGGCAACTGTCTAACCCCAATATTAGAAAAGAACGAACCACTTTATGAATAGAGTGACTACCAGTTTAATCTATCTACTGGTTAGTTTAATCCATTCAGTAATCACATTCTTTAATTTATTTAGTGATCAAAATGCACTACTCTAGCAAGATTGTGGGCAACAATGTTCCCATCTCTTTTGACATGCATAAAGTTAATAGAAATGAAATCCCTACACATAGCAAGAACATCATCAAGCATTGAGTCTAAATCTGAAAAGAAAAGGGCCGCTCTTGACAATCTTGTAGTCACAACCTGTGAGTCAGATTCAATCACCACATTCTGCATCCCGCGCAACCTTGTTTATGGGTGTAAGTTATTTGGTTAAAAACCGAAAACCAAACCAAACCAAACCGAATTAATAATTTGGTTTGTTTTTTTTTCAAAATTCGGTTTGGTTTGGATTGAAAAATTTAAATTTTTTCGGTTTTCGGTTTGGTTCGGTTATTTATTTCATAAAACCGAAAAAAACCAAACCAAACCGAAGTTTACCTATCCTATATGGGTTTTGATGTTTTTATCAATTATCTTTAGTTCTAGTACTTCAATTTTAAGCTTTAGTTGAAATTGAAGTAATTCTTCTATGTTTGATGATTTGAAACTTGATAATTTTCGTATTATTTGTAAGATTTGGAAAAAAAAAATTGCATAATAAAATAATTTCGGTTTTTTGGTTTGGTTTGGTTTTGGTTTTGTAATGTCGGTTTGGTTTCGTTTGGTTTGGGACGAATTTTGGTTTGGATTTGGACTTGAAATATGAAAACCGAATATATTTTGGTTTGGTTTGGTTTTGCCCCAAAACCAAATCAAAAACCGAACTTACACCCCTAACCTTGCTAGCCGAATTGCCATATGAATTGCCTTACACTCAGCAACCTCGGGAGGGCAAGATGTCGAAGGAAAACAAAGAACGGATAAGAGAACGGACAACTAGGTTAGTCCAAGATGTGTTGGGTTAGAGTGAGATGGAATGAGCTTGTTACGAAAATATAGATTGGGTCTGTTTAGTTTAAAAATTGCTTTCTCTAGTTTTTGTGTTAATTTTTTTTCCTTGTGGTGTATCTCTACATTGTTAATTTTAGAATTTTATGGTATACCAAAACTTTTAAAAAAGTCTTGTATGGTTTACGTGAACTTTTAAATGTGTCTCAAATGTACCATTGTCATTAACTAGACGTTTGAAGTTCTGTTAGTTAATGTAAATACAATAAAGCCTGATTGGTAGGGCTAAGCAAAACTATCCAAAAACTTGATCTAAATAACTGGATAACCGAACCGATAAAAGATAATCAAGGGTGGCCAATACGGCTACTATAAGTTATCGGATCGAATATGGGTACCCATGAAGATATTATAAGGTACTGGATTATCCAATAATTATCTATAATGGAATGAACTAGGAGACTTGCATTCAAATATATAAAAATTTAACGAGTTAGAAGAATTATATATTTTTTCTCTTTTGAATACGGGATCCTTCATAATTTGAGTAAATAGCAATTATGCTAGTAATGTGGTATTTAGTGTTGAATAATATTAAAACAATTAAATTTAAACAGTCTAAATTTTCAAATTTGGGTACTATATCGGATAGCCGATATCCGATCCGGAAATACGGATATCCGAATCTTGTCGGTCCGTTCATGGGTATCATTTTTAGTGTTATTGGTTATCAAATCCCTGATCTGATAACGATATTGGTTGGGGTACCTAACCCATACTCAACCGTACTGTTTGGTTCATGACAAGAGAAATCAATAGAATCAAGAAATAGAAACGTAAGAATTGTGAGACCCCTAATTTTCCAAGTTTGGTTGGGCAGGATAAAGGGTTTTGAAACTCTTTCGGTGTGTTTTGCAAATTGCAATTGACAATGTTATCCCTCTTATCCCTTAACAATTGACAACATTCAATAACACAAATACTAAATACCAAGCTTAGGCTATGGAGATGCTCAAGTGATATGTCAAGTTAATCCGGCCAGCAAAATTGGACGATTCACTCAACGGATTTTAGTAGAGCCGACAAAATAGACTTGTACCCGTTGACCCGAATTAGCCGACTCGAGACACGTTTTTTCGCTCGAAAGTAATGACCAGGAATAAAAATGAACCTAAAATAACCCGATCCGACCCGAAAGCAGATAGACCCGAATATGACCTGGACCCGAAAGTATCCTGACCCGATAATATTTCATCCCATCATTCCAAATTTGTAGTGGCCATATCATGTAGTCATATTAGTTACTTTCTTAACAAATTTAAAGAAAAAATTGTCATGAAATACTAGATTTAAGTTAACCACTCCCTATTAATTTCTTCACTTACTCTATTTATTTGCTAGATTTGAAGCCAATCTAACTCGTCCCGATGCGACCCGAAATTTTCATTGACCCAAGATGGACTCGTACCTGGACGTAACCGATTCGATCCGACCCGAACGTAACCCGAACACAAAGTTGACCCTATTATGACCCGACCAATATGACATGTTTGCCTCCTCTAGATTTTAGTAGCACCATGGCCTTTCATTCTTCAGATTGATGTGTTTGCTTCCAACCTTTAAGGAGGAGTTTTTTTTTAAAAAAATAATGGGTAGAACTTAGAAGTTGTGTGAAAATATTTTCCTATCTCCTTCTATCTTCTTTGTCTTCTTCCTTGTTATGTTCCCCTTTCTTCTTCTGTCTTTCTGTTTCTCTTTCCATTTTCTTTGAATTCTTTTTTTTTAAGTTAAAATTCATTCATTAATGTAAAGTCATACGACATTTAGAATAGAAAACAGAAACTACAAAATACATATCAAATTAATTCACCTTGGTGTATTGATTCTATCATGTATTCATGTCTATATAGGTAAGGATGGAGCGGCATTCGATGAAATTAGCTTTCGTCATATTGGTCGAGAAGGCAACAAGGCGGTGAACTTTATGGCGTCAAGAGGCCACTACTACGACTCTCTTGCTATCTTTTTCCCTCTCTATGATGTTGATTTTTTCCTTTTGGTTCGAAAGGACGTTTTAGGTTGGCCCCTGCTGTAGGGGGATTGGCCTAGTTTTTCTTTCCTATGGTCAAAAAATAAATAAATAAAATAAAATACAAATCAAATTGAAAGAAACTTAATTCTAATATGGCAAAACCACGATTGTTGAGCAGAAATAACCCGTCTAAATATCCTCTTTCACATCGCTGTCTGATGCAGTTTTCTACGAGGGGTTCTAACGATCTGAAGTAATTTTCATGTTGAACTAGAGTTAATTCAACAGATTGTACGCGAAAAACTGATCCAGCAATTGAATCCCGCACAAAATCTTATCAACAAATCAACCATCAACTGGAGCCAAGATCCAAACTCTGCTAACACACAAAAAAACCAAACTAATACACCCGCCGTGAAGGGGGTGACTACAGATTTTATAAAGGGGACTAGAGCCACATATGAGACTTATTTATAACTGCGAAAAAGTAAAAAAAAGCAAGAAAATAAACTAGAAACTGCAAAAAGGAGATAAAGAGAGGCTTACTATGGACGAAAACATCCATGACAGCCCCTCTAGAGGGTTTTATGTGAAAAGAGGAGAGAGAGGATAGTAGGGGATAGCGACTAGGGTTTTTTTTAATACACAATAGAGCATATTCCTTCTTCTCTGTATTCTGTTCTTTCTTCTGTATTATTTATTATTACTAAGCTAAATATATTTTAACGAACTCTTCAAATTTGTAATCTCTACTAAGACCATTCAGCAAACCATCAACAAAGCAAACATGAAATTTAGGAGTAAAACAAGCAATGGTACGGTGGATCCAGAACTATAATCAAGTGGTTTCAAAATACATTTGATAATTTTATATTTGGGTCAAATGGTATCTTCATATTATACCAATCCATCACTAAACATCAAATCTTATATAACCTTTAACAACTTGCTATATTAACATAAAGAAAAAAAAAACACTGTCCTCTGTCCATCATTGGTAATTTCAATTCCAAAAAATTTAAACTAAACATCAAACCATATATAATATCAACATGTTTAACTTGCTACTCCGTATATTATATCAACCAATTAACATAAGAAAAAACAGCTCAAATCAACATGGATTCCATCATTGTTGAGTGTATAGGAGGATAAGGTGTATGAGGAGGAGGAGAAGGGGTGCAAGGAGGAGGTAGATTAGGGAATACTTGGACAGAGAGATCATCCTTATTACCAGGCAAATTGGCACACTCATCTCCGAATAGAGCCGATTCCTTGAGAATCATATTACGAGCTAGTTGAGAGTACAAAGCTTGATCAACATTATTGTAGGTATTTGCATAATATTTGATGTATGAAAATATTCCACTGGTGAACAGCGACGACTTGGCTAAGCCCACCCCATTGAGGTCTTTTAATAGCGCATAGAGTTTCTCCAAGGGCTCTTCTCCCGTGGCGGTACGAGAATTACGGAAAGCTCGAGCTCCCTTTCCACACAATTTCCCTTCGGGTCAAGGCCTCATGTCAATTTCACAAGCCTCTTATCCATTCTCATTCAATCCTTGCGGAGGAGCATACACAACCATAAGGGGTGTAGAGTTGTGAACAAATATCTTTTCATAATAAATTTCCTTCACCTCTTTGATCACTTCGAACTCAGACAAAACAAGTGACTGTGAAAATGTTAGTGACAATAATCTGTTCAGTAAACTCGTTGAGTCAGATCGATTTCTGAGTTGACGTCTCTGCGGACATCGACATCATTCAATATCGGAGCTTTAATCGCCATAGGATGATAGGGCACAATTTTTCGGCCCGCGGTCGATCCCGGTCCAATTTTTTGGTGAAAATTTCAGGCCACTGGCAACTCAAATATGTAAAACTAGGCTAAATTTTGGTCCGGACCGAAATGGCCCGAAGAGCCCGCTTGGCCCGGCCAGAATTTGCGGGTTACGGCGCGGGAATTTCGGCCCGCGACTTGGCCCGGCCCTAGGGTTTGGCGCAAAATGGGCCACTTTTTTTGGGCCAAGTCCGGCCCGATCCATGATCACCTCTAACTAATACAGTAGCTTGGTATTATACTATGGCAGATTCCAGAGTTGCAATAGGTTGATATCAAAAGAAAGGAAGCATGTGAATCAATCATTGCCAATTGCGAATCAATAAAAATTGTAATGGGCAAGGCTAGACAAACAGTAGCGACACAACTTAGTGTAAATTTTTAATAAAAGAAAGTTATTTTCGGATTTTCGGGTACCCGAATAAAAAATATAAGTGGCCTGTTACCTGAACAGCTTTTCCTCTTTTTTTTGAGTCGAGTACCTGACCCATTAAAATTGTAATTTTTTGAAAAACTACCGGATCTTTTTCGTGAATCGGCGGGTCAATGGGTCGAGCCACGGGTCGAGTTTTGTGTGAACAACCCTAGGTGATGATGGTTGGATCTCCGGCTATGGTAGTTCACTTTTAGATCGTTTTGATGGTGGTTCCATTTCAAATTTCAAGTAGCACTATTTTGTATAGGGGCTGGATGGGCTTCTTAAAGTTGAACAATTGTCCCCTTTTAAAGGATATTTACCATCATTTGATTGGTTGCATCTAAATGACACGGATCATGCTCTCATCCGTTAAATTCTTATACTTTTAAGGGTTGTGATTACACGGATGATTTCCCTGCTTTTCTCTTTCTTTCTTTTTTTTTTTGTGTGTTTCTTTTTGCTGTTTCTTTCCCTTTTTTTTTCCATGTTACTAATAAACAACCTTCTGTTCTTGTTTTAGCCCCTTTTATTATATTTTTTTTTTTCAATAGCAAAATCGTTATTTATTCATTAAAGCACAAATTTGAGCCAATTACATACTCAATCTTCAAAAGATACACCCACCCAAATTCCAGTAATGGTTAAATGAGGAAGCCTTAGCGTTAGAGGTGGGCATGCCCGCCTATATGGCCCGTGGACCGGCCCGCGGGCCGAACGCCCCTTTCCTTTGTTTTTTAGCCTAAAACTACCAAAAAACCAAAAAAATAACATAAAATACGGGCCAGGCCCGCAGGAGGCACGAGCCCGGCCAGTGGACAAAATCTGAAAATTCCAGGCTCGGCCTGGCCCGCCATTTCCCCAAGCCCGCGGGCCGAGCCCGTGAACAGGCCCAGCCCGGCCCATGCCCAGGTCTACTTAGCGCGTGTGTGTATATATATATATATATATATATATATATATATATATATATACTTCCTCTGTTCTTTTATTATTGCAACATTTCCTTTATTTGAAAGTTTGATATATTAATTGCAACATTACTAAATTTGACTATGTTTTCTCTCTATCTCTGTCCTTATCACATGGGTCCCTTTTTTCATCTCTCTCTATCTCCTAAAAAAGTGTGCAACCCCTACATGTTGCAATTATTAAAGAACGGAGGAAGTATATATATATATATATATATATATATATATATATATATATATATATATATATATATATATATATATATATATATTTCGTCCACTTTTAATTACCCAAAGAACACATATTAATCAAAATTAGTTAACCAATATTGATCATCCTATTTGACACCAACTTGGCCACTTTTTTTTTTTAAGGAATAGGGGATGGATGATATCATTAATAATAAAATTTTGAATGTGTATAATCATATCAACCCACACATAGACTCGGAAAATAATACAAATATGAAGAACCCTAGACATATTAGCTCCACTGATGAACTACTCCGATATCATGTAATTAGATGTCGTTAATACATACACCCCATTTGGCTACTCGTATTGCTCAATCTCTCCCATATACCTCTTTCGCTCTTTCTCTCCTATTTTTACTAATAATTTTGAAGCTTCTGTTCTTGTTTCATATTTGTACACTTCATTTTCTTTTTTATGTTTTACATTTTTTCAGTCAAATTAACAGTTCTTATTTGATTATGGAGTAGTATCATGGCCTCATGGGAAAAAAGCGTGTTCAGTCACATCTGCGAAAAATGTAGCGTTGTCGTGGAAACAACTTGCAATGACAAAATAAAACATTTTGTGGCCATTGTGATGTAATTTTTTTTGTGCTTTTTTCACCAAGTTCCCCCAGAGCTTTCGGAAAATTCACCAGGTATCATCGTACTTTTCAAAATCACCATGTACCCCCAAGTTTCATGGTAATACATCAAAATGCCCTAACCGTCATTAGTCATTAACCCTAATTTTTTGAAACCCTAATTAACCCCTAACCCCACCCCCAAACCCTAAACCCCAAAATGAAATTCTATATTTCACCGCCAAAACGACTTTGTTTTAAAAAAAAAACAGACGCCATCGACGACCCTTAAGGGACATGAATTTCGAGAAGCCTATCAAACGAGTACAAAAACGATGGTATTATGGGTACACTTTCTTAAGGCGATCTTAAACGACCGATTTCACCACCAAAAGAACTTTTTTTTTAAATGGACCCACCGACGACCCTTAAGGACACAAATTTCGAGAAGCCTATCAAAATGAGTACCAACACAACGGTATTCTGGGCACGCTTCTAGAGGCGATTTTAAACGGTCGATTTTACCCCCAAAATGACTTTTTTTTTAAATGGACGCCACCAAAGCTTAAAGGGCATGAATTTTGAGAAGCCCATCAAAACGAGTACCAATACGTTGGTATTCTGGCACGCTTCACGAAGGGATCTTAAACGACCGTTTTCACCGCCAAACCGACTTTTTTTAAAAAACAGACGCCACCGATGAACCTTTAGGAGGACAAATTTCGATAAGCCCATCAAAACGAGTACCAACACGACGGTATTGTAGGCACGCTTCACGAGGCAATTTTAAACGGCCGATTTCACCTCAAAAACGACTTTTTTGAAAAAATATTTGCCACCGACGACCCTTGAAGGGCACGAATTTCGAGAAGCCCATCAAAACGAGTACCAATACGACTATACTCTGGGCAAGCTTCTCGAGGCGATCTCAAACGATCGATTTGTCCGCTGAAACGACATTTTTTGAAAAAACGGACGCCACCCCTTAAAGGACATGAATTTCAAGAAGCCCATCAAAACGAGTACCAATATGTTAGGGGTTATGGGTTAGGGAGAGAGGGAGGGGTTAATTAGAGTTTTCAAAAAAATTTAGGGTTAATGACTAACGGAGTACGAGGGCATTTTAATGTATTACCATAAAAGTCGATGGTACCTGGTGAATTTTGAAAAGTACGAAGATACCTGGTGAAATTTCTGAAAAGTCGGGGGTAATTGGTGAAAAAATCGATTTTTTTATTTTTAGATTTTCACATAAGTGAAACGTTAAGCTTGTTTTCTCCCTTTTTAACTTATTTTATCATTATTTACATTACATTATGATGAAAACTATATATACTACAATTATAGAATTAATGATTCAATTTCATTTTTCCACTGCCATTAATTGCAACACATCTACTTTCACGCTTATCAATACACAATTTATACTATTAATATCTTTACTTATATTTTTGGTAAATATTATACAAAATTGGAAATTAATAAAGTACACATTTACATAATACTGAATATTAATATTTATTTAAGGTAAGGAGAATGAACCTGACACACCTCAACCCTCACGGTTTCTTGGCCTAGTATTTGCATGTCAGACACTTAGAAGTTAGAAGGAGAGGGGGAAAGTAAGGAAATCTTTACCTCCAAGTACCCTCACTTGGTAAGACTCTTACTTTAGCTAAGCAAGATTGGTAATACAGAGTATTAATATAAAGTCAGAAACTGAGAAAACATATTTAGTACGGAATATATGTTTTTAAAACAGTAACGAGTGTTTTTGGCCCGGCGCGATGACCCTGGTCAATTACAATTATCCAATATATTATTATTCATAAATTCCATAATTGATTTTATTAGCTTTTCGTAATTTTCTATCTAGTGGGAAACTGGAAAATGAATATTATGGCATGATAGTTGTTTTTTTTTTAAAAAAAACTTCCAAGGAATTAAGGATAAAAATAAGAATTTCAATGGAATTGGGGTAAGAGAATGTTATTACCTTTATAAAAGTGTTAGAGATCAAAAACTTGTCTATGTCTTTATAGTTACATATAATTATAAGACTTTATTATGTGTTACTTTGAAACATTAAACATTAAAATTGTAGTGGATTGGTGGTTTAAGTCTCACATTTTATTTCAAAGGTCATGACTCATGTGTTCAATTCATAGTAGGTACACATTTTTAATATTTTAAAATGAGATAATAAACATGTGTATTAGAAGGTTGAGAAGAGTGTCACGTGGCATATACGTTGGAGTATAGATATAGATAGATAATAGCTACCATTACGGAAGCAAGAACCTTATTACGAAAAAACCACACAAACCACCCAATTTAAACCATGATATGGAGGTCTTATGTTGTAGAAAGCTTAGTCCTACACTCCTACTCTCCATCCCATAATACTTGCAACCTATGGCCAAAAAATGTGAGATTTATTTTTTCATCAAAAGTAACAAGTAGAATGGGATAGATGAGCAATAAGATCAATAAAGTCAATTGGACATGTATCACTGCCAAAGATAGTTGAGTATAACGGGTACTATATCGGGTACGATTACTGCCAAAAAATACTATATCGGGTAGCCGATATCCGATCCGAAAATACGGATACCCGAATGTTTCTGTCCAGAATTTAAGGATTGTGATTGGTTGAGAAATGAGATGTGGGCCCCAAAAGCGATCGCCTGAGCTTCGATATCCGTACGCCGGAATCCTGCAAAACGAGGTTAGACTACCCCGGGGGTGTTTCCGGGATCGCCCCTCCGACGCTCAAGTCAGATGTGATTGAGGTAGAGAGAGAAGTACAGTCTAGAGAGAGATGCTCTAGTTTTGTTAGGTGAGAATTGAATACCTGTTCATTGATGAAGCAGTTGGTTTTTATAGTGTTGGGGATTTCCCAGACAGGAAACATTATTCAGATGGGCCTTTTTGGTAGCAATGGGCATGTTACCTTTTCAGGCAATGACTGCTTCAGCTTTTAGAGGCTTCCCCAATGCTAGTGATTAGGTCAACTCTCAAGTGGGACCCACGGTTGCCACCTGTCCCAGGCTTTAGCTGGCCTGTGCTTCCTTATGGGGCTGCTGATTAAATGAGCCCAAACAATTAGCCCCACGCCATAGATAGGGGATCACGGAGATCTGACTGGAGGGGGGGCCTGTCTGTGGCGGAAGAGCAGTTATCTTACGTCTGACTGGATGCAGATATGCCGACTAGGTCCCCTTCCGGCTGGGAGTAGGGGTGCCGACCGGGTTCCCTTCTGGCTGGAAGTAGGAACGCCGACCGGGTTTCCCTCTGGCCGGAAGCGGATAAGCCGACCAGGTCTCCGTATGGCTGAAAGCAGATAAGCCGACCAGGTCTCCTTCTGAATATGAGTAGCTGATCCGACCAGGTCTCCTTCTGGCGGGGAGTAGGAGCGCCGACCAGGGTTTCCTCTCGGGCCGGGAGTAGGAATGCCGACGGGTCCCCTTCCGGTCGGAAGTAGGAACGCCGACCAGGGTCTTCCTCGGGCCGGAAACGAGATAAGCCGACCAGGTCTCCTTCTGACGGGGAGTAGGAGCGCCGACCGGGTCTCCCCCTGGCTGGGAGTAGGAATGCCGACCGGGTCCCCTTCTGGCTGGAAGTAGGAACGCCGACCGGGTCTCCCTCGGCTGGAAGCAGATAAGCCGACCAGGTCTCCTTCTGACTATGAGTAGCTGATCCGACCAGGTCTCCTTCTGGCTAGGAGTAGGGGCGCCGACCGGGTTGTTTTCGCTACATGAGGATAGAACCGACCGGACTACCTCCTTTTGGTGGAAAGGTGCCGACCTAGTCCTCTTTTGCCATTTTTGACCGAGTATGGAAGTGACTCGGCAAAGGAGGGAAGTCCCTGTCGGCCGAGTAGGGTACATGACCACTCGGATGATGGGGCTAATGAGCCTCAAGTTGGTCCGAGTGGGTGCTAGCCAATACTTGGCCGTAATCGACCACGTATAGAAGCGACTCGGCAAAGGAGGAGGGCTCCTGTTGGCCAAGTGGGAAATGGTGCCACTCGGATGAGGGGCTAATGAGCCCCAAGATGGTCCGAGTGGGTGCTAGCTGATACTTCGCCATACTTGACCGAGTATAGAAGCGACTCGGCGAATGAGGAGGGCTCCTGTTGGCCGAGTGGTAAATGGTGCCACTCGGATGAGGGGCTAATGAGCCCCAAGATGGTCCGAGTGGGTGCTAGCTGATACTTGGCCATACTTGACCGAGTATAGAAGCGACTCGGCAAAGGAGGAGGGCTCCTGTTGGCCGAGTGGTAAATGGTGCCACTCGGATGAGGGGCTAATGAGCCCCAAGATGGTCCGAGTGGGTGCTAGCTGATACTTGGCCATACTTGACCGAGTATAGAAGCGATTCGGCAAAGGAGGAGGGCTCCTGTTGGCCGAGTAGTAAATGGTGCCACTCGGATGAGGGGCTAATGAGCCCCAAGATGGTCCGAGTGGGTGCTAGCTGATACTTGGCCATACTTGACCGAGTATAGAAGCGATTCGGCAAAGGAGGAGGAGGGCTCCTGTTGGCCGAGTAGTAAATGGTGCCACTCGGATGAGGGGCTAATGAGCCCCAAGATGGTCCGAGTGGGTGCTAGCTGATACTTGGCCATACTTGACCGAGTATAGAAGCGATTCGGCAAAGGAGGAGGGCTCCTGTTGGCCGAGTAGGGAATGTTGCCACTCGGGTGAGGGGCTAATGAGCCCCAAGATGGTCCGAGTGGGTTTCCGTATCTCTTGCGGGGGTTGTATCCATTTTGCCCGACCATGTGCGTTTGACCCGAATTCCTTCATGGCCCCTCCAGATGCTTTAGGACGCTGGGTCCCTGGGTATTGCCAGGCTGGAGGAACACCCTGAGGACCTTTTGTCGTTCCAACTTCCTCTGGGTCTGAAGGGTTTTTGTTTGATTTCACTGGACCCCTTATTTGGTGGGCTGAGTAGGTCCAGTTGGGCCGATATTAAAAGCCCGTTTAGGCGGCGCGGGGAGTTTGCGCTGCGTGCTTCCCGAGGT
The DNA here is from genome assembly GCA_947646795.1 of Beta lomatogona. NCBI lineage: Eukaryota > Viridiplantae > Streptophyta > Magnoliopsida > Caryophyllales > Amaranthaceae > Beta > Beta lomatogona. Next base: position 12,639,524 of record CANSNZ010000949.1, read on the forward strand.
GCCGCTATATATGCATGAGGGGAGAGAGAAATTGGGCATCATTTGCTCATTTCTTCATTCTCTCTCTCTCAAAACTCAGATTCTCCCCAAGTTCTTTCTCCAGCTTCTTCGTCCGACCAGGTACGCTTTTGTTGTTTTAAGTTTTTCTTTCTTTCTTTTTCTTTCGAATAACCTCGGCCGACTCCCTTGTTAATAAATAATGGGAGATTCGTCCGAGTCGTCGACACCTCTGGCCTCACCTTCCTATAATCTTGCCGAGGAGGTGAGGGGGATGGGAATAACTCTGGTGTCGACGATAATAAACTGTCCCGACCCCTCGGCTGTGCCCGACGCGGTTGCTCTCCCGAGTCCGTCTTCTTCGGTGGAAGATGAAGCCGAGGGAGTCATTCCCTACCCTTGGGAGGTTTCGTTGGCCTATCCTCCTTCAAGGAGTTACTTAGATAAGTATCTATCTTCTGATGTAGTGAGGGCCATGCCGAGGGGAGCCGGAGAAGCATCTACATCGGGTCGAGGATTGGAGTATCCCAACCTCGATCCAAAAGGGGGTCCAGGCTCTTTCTTTCCCGAGCCGGGGGTGATCAAATCGCTGACCGAGGACCTCCGGGGCACAGCGACAAGGTTTCAAATAAAGGACCCTTTCTACTTGGTCCGACCAGAGGCCCACCATACCGTAATCTCGCCCCCTCCCGGTTGCGTTGCAGTGTACTACAAATCCCTGAATATGGGGCTTCGGTTTCCCTTGACCCCTTTCGTGAAGGAATTGCTGAACGCCTATAACTTGGCGATCTGCCAAGTCTCCCCGAACTCCTGGGGCGGAATCACTGCCTTGCAAGTCCTGTGCAACCTTATTGACGTCCGACCAACCCTCAAATTATGGAGGCACCTGTATCGGTTGGTCGAGGTCATGGCGGCCAAGAACGGACCAGGTTGGTGGAGCTTTCAGATCCGACCAGGGTATCGAACCGTCCTCAATCTCCCCACCTCCCAAAAAGGGTTCCGCCGAGAATTTGCCTTCGTGTATTTCGGTGGAGACTGGGGGATTCCTTTGGTTCCGCCTTCGGATGAGCCCCTCATTGCTTTGAATTACCGAGTGGGAGATCTAGATGACGAGGAAGGAGCCGCAGCCTGCTATATGCAGACCGAGGCGAGGATCGTTGATGGGGGCGAGGTATTCGTACCCGGGCAATGGATGCCCGACTGCAATCTCTTCCGAGACGAGCATTTTCTCTCGGCTACGGGTCTGAGCTCGACTTTCCCGAAGGGTAATCTGCCGGGGAGTGGGCTGAGGTGGTTGGTATTGTCAATGTTACAGTTTTGTGTTTTTGACTAACTTTTTGTTTTGCTTTCTTTCGAGCTCGCCCGAGCGTACCTCGAAGAGACCGACCCAACAATGGCCGACAAGCTGAACGTTGCAGCCATGAGAGCTGCTCGGTTGAAGGCTGAAATTGCAGCCAAGACTTTGAAGGTTCCTGCTCCCCCGAAGGTGAGAATCTGCCCTTTTGACTGTTTATATTTCGGCCCGACCGGCTCTTTTGTTTGCCGACGTTATCTTCCCTTACGCAGGACCCCGCCAAGCCGAAGAGCAAAAAGAGGAAAGAGCGGTCATCCGACAAGGTCGCTCAAACTGAGAAGGCTGTCGCTCGGTCCAAGGCCGAGCGAGAGAAGGCCGCCGCTCGGACCAAGGCTGAGCGGGGAAAGGCCGTTGCTTGTGCGGAGGCTGAGCGGAGCAGGTCGGTGGAGGTTATCAGCCCCAGGGGTCCCCAGCATCAGACCGACGGGGGGGATATCTCTCTCCATTCATCCGACTTCAGGCCGGTCGGGAGCCCCCAATACACCCCCTTGTTCCCCTTCGAGGAGTTGCCTGGGGGTAGCTCGAGGGGTGTGGTAGCGCCGATCGTCCCTTTCACCGGGCTGAGCCGGAAGGAGAAGGATAAGCGGTGGACAGCTGCCATTGATCATATCTATACTCCCGCCGACCGGGAGTATATTGAGGTCACTCATGGTCCGAATGAGACCAACGAGCTGTTTCGCTCCTGGCTCGACGTAAGCGTCTTTTCCTTTGATTTTGCTCTCTGATTCTGCTCCGATTCTGCTTTCATCTCGCTTTGTTCTTCTTTGTTTCAGTTCTCTGCCCGAATGGCGAACGTTGCTCAAAATAGGGTGAGCTTGGCCGAGGAAGTCAAAGAGCTCAAAGAAAAGGCCAAGAAGCACTTCGATGAGGTCTATCAGGCCAAGGAGGGCAAGCGGATTGCCGAGTCCAAGCTCGAGGATGCACTGGTCGCCATTAAGAAAGACCAGGAGGACTTTGCCTCAGAGCGGGCGAAGTTGGAGAAGGAGAAGTCCGACCTCCTACTTGCTCGGGACTTGGCTCGAACTGCTCGTGATGATGCCCTCGCCAAGCAAGCAGCGGCCGAGCTGAAGGTGACCGAGCTTGAGGCTAAACTGGTTGAGCTTGAGGGCAAGGTGAAGACAGAGGAGCAATGGTTCAAGGAGTGGGAAGATTCCGTTGCTGCCGAGGCCTATGCCAATGAGGTCGGCAGCGCTGCTCACAAAATGGGGGAGGATGAAACCCTCGATCGACTGAAGAAAGTCTTGGCCGAGTCCCATCCTGATTTGGTCTGGGCCGAGATTTGGTCAAGTTATCAAGAGTCGATTGACGCTGATAACGCCAAGATCCTGGCTCGGATGAAAACTGAGGGGAGTAGTTCTGATGAAGATGATGATGAGGACGACGAGGGCCGAGTCGATGTCAATGTCGTCGATGGTGATGATGTTGATGATGATGTTGATGTGGCCGAGGGAGTTGGTCATGGGGAGGAGCTGGTCGGCGATAACACTGACGCCAATGCTGAGGGCGTGGCCCGACCCTCCCCTCCCCCTAGCTCTTAGAGGGCTTTTTGTACTTTAGCTTTCTTTTAAATTTTGCCCTTGTTGTCTTTGTAATTATTTCTTCTGTAATCAATGAGAACTTATCTTTTGGCTTCTGTTTTCTTGTTTGTTGATTGCAATACTGCCCGACTGACTTTTGCTCTTTCCGACTAGCAATAATTTCGGGAGAGTCCGAACTGTTTTGACTGGTTAAGTCATAATTAATTCCGACTGACTTGTTCAAAACTCCGACCAGCAGTCATTTCAGGAGGAGTTTGTACTGTTTTGACTGGTTAAGTCTTAACATAATCCCGACTGACTAATTCGAAATTCTGACCAGTGATAACTTGGAGATATGATGCCGACCATTTTGACTGGTTAGGTTGGACGAGGTGTAAAATATGCCGACTGGCAGTACCAATTCATTACATTTGAAACCGACTACAAAAATGCCGACCGGCTACAAGTAAGCTATTACAATATATGCCCCTATTGCAAGTAACAAACTTTACACATAGTACTTCTTAAGGTTGTCTGCATTCCAAGGTCGGGCCAAGGGGATGCCCTCGGCGGATTCTAGTCGGAATGTGCCCGGCTTCGATAATTTACGTTACTTTGTATGGGCCGTCCCAGTTAGGTCCTAGCTTTCCTTTCAGGTGTGAGAGCCCGGTGGCTTCAACCTTCCGAACGACCCAGTCTCCGAGCTGAATTGGGCGAGATCTCACTCGGCGATTAAACATCCGAGTGACTCTTTGTCTGTACTGGATGGATCTTAGCAGGGCGTCGCCCCTTGTTTCTGGGAGCAGGTCTAAGCTGACCGGCTTTTCTTCTTCGTTCCTCTCGAATTCGTAGAACGTCATTCTTGGAGATGGGATGCCAATCTCTACCGGTAAGACCGCCTCGCTGCCATACACAAGGCTGAATGGTGAGTGACCCGTTGCTTCTTTGGTCGTAGTTCTTGCCGACCATAGGACCCCGGGTAGGTCGTCTACCCAAGCTCCTTTGGGCGCCTCCCGGGGACTTCTTAATTCCCTTGAGCACGATCTTATTGGCCGATTCGGCTTGCCCGTTTGTTTGCGGTCGGGAGACTGCCGAGAACTTGGTGTGTATTCCGAACCGAGCACAATAATCTCTAGTAGGGCCGCTGTTGAATTGTCGCCCATTGTCGGAAATTAGGACTCTAGGGACTCCAAATCTGGTGATGATGTTCCTCCAAATGAACGCTTGGACTTGTTTATCCGTAATGGAGGAGAGTGGTTCGGCTTCAGTCCATTTGGTGAAGTAGTCAATGGCGACTATTAGGAACCTTCTTTGTCCCGAGGCTGGGGGAAATGGTCCGAGTAGGTCCATGCCCCACTTGTCGAATGGCAAGACTGCTTGAATTGTTGTTAGTGGGGTGGTCGGTGCTCGGGGAATGTCCGAATGGATCGCGGGATGGACATTTCTTCACTAGTTCCCTGAGCGTCCGTTTTTAGAGTAGGCCGGTAGTACCCGGCTCGGAGCGCTTTTCCGGCTATGGTCCTTCCTCCTTGGTGACTCCCACGGGCCCCTTGGTGGATTTCCCGAGGATGTAATTTCCTTCCTCGGGGGTGACACATTTAAGTAAGGGATGGGTGAAGGACTTCTTGTAGAGTTGATTCTCATGCCATAAAAACCATCCGGCCTTGTGCTCGACTCGGTCGACCTCCTTGTGATCCTCGGGTAGTTTCCCGTCCCTCAAGTATCCGACTACCTCATCCATCCATGCAGACGTCCGATTTAGTACAAGTTGTTCCTTGTTATTGATGCTCGGCCGCCGAAGGACTTCCCACATGATTGTTCTGGGGCCGACCCTTCCGCCGAACTAGCCATTCGGGCGAGCATCCGCTGGCGATTTTCCGATCGTGGTATGTGGGTGATACCGAATTGGGACACATTGTTTGATTATATCTCTTGCCTTGGCCAAATACATTCTCATGTTGTCTTCCTTGGCTTCATATTCGCCCGATACCCGACCCACTATCAACGCGTGAGTCGGATTTGGCCTCGATCATAGTTGCTCTGCCCGCCAGATGCATAGTTCTAATCCGAGGATCAGGGCTTCGTATTCAGCTTCGTTGTTGGAGCCTAAGAATTCAAACTTGATGGCGTACTCCATCTTCTCCCCGACCGGGGGTTTGATGACCAACCCAGCTCCACATCCCGATTTGGTGGACGAGTCGTCCACTTGCAACTCCCAACTGTCTTGCTGACTGGGTGGGGGCCTGGATGTGCATTCTGTTATGAAATCGGCCAAAGCCTGGGCTTTTATCGCCCTCCTGGGCTCATACTCCAACCCGAAATCAGCCAACTGATCCGCCCAATCGCTCATCCGACTGGAGTGGTTCCTGCTCTCAACGGCTTTTCTGAGCGGCTGGCTTGTGAGAACCTTAATAGGATGGGCATGGAAGTAAGGCTTGAGCTTTCGACTAGCCATTACTAAGGCAAAGACCATTTTTTCCACTTCGCTGTATTTGGCCTCCGCCCCCCGGAAAGCATGACTGATGAAGTAGACCGGGTGTTGCTTTTCTTCTCTCTCTCGCCTATCAAAACGGCCGAGCGCATATTACGAAGTTGCCAAATAGACGAACAGGGTTTCCCCCGGCAAGGGGGAGATCAACTTTGGGAGAGCTAGTAGGTGTTCTTTTAGGGAGGTGAAGGCCTGTTCGGCCTCACCATCCCAAGTAAACTCTTTTCTTTTCAGAGTTTTGAAGAAATGTAAGCTCTTATCCGCTGACCGGGATAGGAAGCGGCCGAGGGCGGCCAGACAGCCGGTTAGGCGTTGTACTTCTCTTACATTCCGAGGAGATTTCATTTCCATTATTGCTTTGATTTTGTCGGGATTAGCTTCGATTCCCCTCTCGTCCACCAGGAATCCGAGGCACTTCCCTCCCTTCACTCCAAAGACGCATTTCTTCGGGTTTAACATCATGCGGAAACGCCTCAACGTCCCGAGGGTCTCCCTTAAGTCAGAGGGGTGATGGCTGTGGACTTTGCTTTTGACGATCATGTCATCAACATATACCTCTATATTCCGACCAAGTTGATTGCTAAAAATTTTGTTGACGGTGCGCTGGTATGTTGCCCCTGCATTTTTCAGCCCGAAGGGCATCATTTTGTAGCAATACACCCCCGGTTGGTGATGAACGCAGTATGGACTCGGTCCTGTTCAGCCATCGGGATTTGATGGTACCCCGCATTTGCATCCATGAAGCTTAAGAGGGCATGACCTGCAGTTGAGTCGACCAACTTATCAATCTTGGGCAGAGGGTGGTTGTCTTTTGGGCAGGCCTTATTTAGGTCTGTGAAGTCCACACACATTCTCCATGCCCCACTCGACTTCTTGACGAGGACAACATTGGCCAGCCATTCCGAGTACTGACATTCTTCAATGAACCCCGCTTCGAGCAATTTCTTAACTTCGCCGCTGCGGCGTTCCTCTCGGGGCCTTGATGCCTCAACTTTTGTTTGACCGGCCTGAACCCCTCTTTGATGTTGAGCTCGTGGCACATAACTTTAGGATCGAGCCCGGGCATTTCATTGGCTTCATAGGCGAAGACGTCTCGGTATTCTGTTAGAACTTGGATTATTTCCCTTCTCGTGTGAGGGTCCATGGCCTTGCCTACTCTCAGAGTCCGACCATGTTCCTCATCGATGATGACTTCTTCGTCCTCCTCAGCTGGCTGAGGGCGCTCGTATTGTTTGGGATTTTCCGTAAGGTAGACCCCGAGCTCACTTGGAGGCTGACCATCCTTTCGCTTTCTTTTCTTCGAGTCCTCTTGGACGTCGACCTTGCTTTTTAGGCTGTTCACATAACACTCCCTGGCTGCTTGCTGATCCCCTTGGATCTTTCCGACTCTACCTTCGTCGGTTTCGAATTGCATGAGGAGCTGATAGATGGAAATTGCGGCCTTGACCTTGTTCGGCGTTGGTCTTCCCATTATGATGTTGTATGGCGAGAGGAATGTCCACTATTAAGAAGTCAATCGGTAGGCTTCTTCCTTTGCCCTTCTCTCCTATCCGAGTAGGCAACTTTATAGACCCGACCAAGGGTGCACCGAGTTTCCCTCGAAGCCTATGAGTGGGCGATTGAGTGGGGTCACATCCTTTTCGGTGTACTTCAATTTCCGAGGCATTCCAACGTGATTATATCAGCTGAAGACCCACTGTCCACTAGCACTCGTTTGACTCTTGTGTTGGCCACTTTGAGCTCGATGACCAAGGGGTCGTCGTGGGGCGTGTGTAATGGCCTACTGGACTCCCCAAATGTCATTACGGGGCAGTCGGGTCGGGGGTGATTGACATCGAGTACCTGATGTTTAAGATTTTGGAGGTGGGCTTTGCGTGATCGACCAGGTTAGGCGTCCCGACGCGAAGCCACCCTGCTATGACTCCGATGAACCCCTCCGTGTCTCATTGTTGGGTGACCACCTCGCTGTTGCTTTCCCTTCTCCTCGCTGGAATGCTTGAGGTATCGGTTCAGTTTTCCCTGGTCCGCAAGGTTGTTAAGGGATTTCTTGAGTTCCCTGCAATCTTTAGTGGTGTGTCCACATTCCTTGTGATATTCGCACCACAGACTCCTGTCTCTTCGGGTAGCTGAGGTTTTGATGGGAGGTGGGCGGGGGAGAGTGACTTTGTCTTTTATGTCCGGGTATATCTCTCTCCTGTTTTTTACCGAACCTGGGGTCGATGCCATGGTCGTTGAATCTGTCTGACCGACCCCCCGTCTTCTCGCTTTGGCCGATCCCTGGGATTTCCTTCATCCTTCCTCTTTTTGCTCCCATCGTCTGAGTGACGGCATATGTCGGTTGCTTGGATGAATCTTTGAGCTCGAGTCATAGCCTCATAGAAGGTTTTGACTTCGTTTTCGGCCAGGGACCACCTTAGCCGACCAGGCTGGAGTCCAGACATTAGGGCAGCGAATGCTACCGCATCCTGCAGATCCGAAATTTTCAATGACTCCTCATTGAATCTTTTAATATAGTCGGCCAGGCTTTCATTCTTCTCTTGCCTGATCCCCATCAAGTGGAGACTTGTTTTCTTTTGTCTTTTTCCTGCAACAAACTGGTGAATGAATAGGTCATCGAGGATCGAGAAATCGGTTATGATCCCCGCCGGAAGCTCCTGGAACCAACTTAAGGCCAGACCTTTGAGTGTTGTTGGAAAGAAGCGGCACCAAGTGGCTTCACATCCGGTCTGAACACTCATTTGGGCTTTATACGTAGCCATGTGGTCATCCGGGTCGGTTAGGCCCGTGAATGGCTCGACAGAGGGGGTCTTGACTTTTCCCGGGTTGGGTGCCTCGAGTATGGCCTGGCTGAATGGGACCATGAACTTGAGTGCCCCGCTGTTGATTCGAATGGGGTTAGGCGAGCGGGAATCACCATGGCCCTCGCGTTGGGCGGCCTTTTTGTTCAATATGTGCCTCGCATCGTAACCCTTGCTGAGGCGTTTCTCGTTGAGGAAGTGTCGGGCATCGTTTTGTTTGTGACCCGCGTTTCCCCGAGGGGATTTGGATATGTGAGTCTCTTCAGCGGCTCTAACTGATCTTCCCTTAGATTCGCGTCGGTCACCTTCCCCCTGTTTTGATTGGTGCTGACCAGGCCGACTGTATTCTCTTGCCCCAGACGGATGCCGGCTAGGCTGACCATGGTTATCCGCCCGAAGCGAAGGGACCAGGGCTTGGTCTTTCGGGGACTGAAGGGGGCGTCCTTGCTGCAAGTTGGCCAGCATGTCTGTCAGGCTCTGTTGCAAGGTTTGCTGAAGCTGAGCGGCTATCATGTTTATATCCGCTGTGGTTATAGGTTGGGGGTCAGCGGCCTGTAGCTGACGAGGGGGGTCCTGCCTGTCTTCCATGGAATGCTCCTCTTCTTCATGATCAAGGGTTTGAACAGTCGGTGTTTTGGGCCGTTCAGACCTTCGGTGAAGAGACGGGGATGGACTCCTCTCGGACCTCTGAGCTTGTGCGGAGGGCTGGCGAGTGCGAGTGCTTTTGGTTGGGGCCATTGTTGAGCAACAATGAGATGAGTTTTACTGAGTAGCAACAAGGTGAGTCTTGCTGAGTGGTGGCGAAGTAACTTCTTGTACTTTCCTCACAGACGGCGCCAGACTGTTTCTGTCCAGAAATTAAGGATTGTGATTGGTTGAGAAATGAGATGTGGGCCCCAAAAGCGATCGCCTGAGCTTCGATATTCGTACGCCGGAATCCTGCAAAACGAGGTTAGACTACCCCGGGGGTGTTTGCGGGATCGCCCCTCCGACGCTCAAGTCAGATGTGATTGAGGTAGAGAGAGAAGTACAGTCTAGAGAGAGATGCTCTAGTTTTGTTAGGTGAGAATTGAATACCTGTTCATTGATGAGGCAGTTGGTTTTTATAGTGTTGGGGATTTCCCAGACAGGAAACATTATTCAGATGGGCCTTTTTGGTAGCAATGGGCATGTTACCTTTTCAGGCAATGACTGCTTCAGCTTTTAGAGGCTTCCCCAATGCTAGTGATTAGGTCAACTCTCAAGTGGGACCCACGGTTGCCACCTGTCCCAGGCTTTAGCTGGCCTGTGCTTCCTTATGGGGCTGCTGATTAAATGAGCCCAAACACCGAATTTTATCAGTGCGTTCATGGTATTATTTTGTAGTATTATTGGTTCTTATATCCTCGATCCGATAACGATATTGGTTCGGGTACTTGACCCATGCTCAACCCTACTGTTTGGTTCATGACAAGAGAAAAGAATGGAATCAACAGAAAGAAAGAATTGTAAGACGCTTATTTTTCCAAATTGTTTGATTAGGCAGGAGAAAGGATTTCAAAATTCTTTCTTTGTGTTTTGCTAGTTTCAATTGACAATGTTATCATTTAAAAATTGTCAACATTCAATAACACAAATACTACTCCTAGTCCATTTGTCCAAACACTTTAGAATCGGATTCATTGCTTTAAGATTCAAATTACAAGCATATGAAATTGAGAAAATTTTCCTTTTCTACAAGGGAAAATGTTACAATTATACATCATATTTTACTGTATACATATTGTTCCATACCAAACAAAACTCAAACTAAGAGAAAGAAGCACAAGCTAAGAAAAAGAAGTTTTCTTCTTTTATTCATCCAAAATTTTCTTACCCCATTATATTTAATTTTTTTTTGGATACGTCACAGAACTATAATTATGATCATACATTTTTGGGAGAGTACTTGTTAGCAAACTGGTTAACCAAAGCAAGGGCATTACTAGTACACTGCATAACACTCTCTAATTGGGCCTTAATTGCATTTTGGGTCCTCCCATTTGTGCCCGGGCCTTCAAAGCCATCAACACAAGTATTCTCATCAGTGAGAGCAGCACTAGCCCAAGTCTGTACATTACTCATATGCCATAAAAAATCCCTAGATTGGGCCCGGACCGCGGTCTGGAATTCATGGACTGATTTACTAAGCCTGTCTACAGTGTCCCCAATAACCTCCAAACAGTCCTGGACTGATCCAACTTCTCTGGGCCTGAGCCCATCATAGCGGGCCAAGTGGGCTACATAGGCCTTTGCGTAACGAGCCTTGGCTAGGCTCACTATGAGAGCAGTTTGGGCTAGTTGACGTGGGCTTTTTCGGATTTTGGTGGCAAAGGTGGACAGGGATTGGACACAAACTGTTGGGTAGGCTGTGGAGCTGCATTTTGTTTGGATGAAGTTGTTGGTGGAGGTGATTGCGGCCGTGGCGGCGAAGGGGGTGAGAGCGAGGAGAGAGAAAATAAAGAAGGGAAGAGTGAGTGTAGCCATGAATAATGATAGAACAAACTTTTCTCTTAAATGTAGATCTAGTTGAAGCCTTGAAGGTGTGTGTATTTATATAGTGGAGCCGTGGAGGTAGGGAAGAAAAAAGAGTATTGGTAATAAATTGTAGGGGAAGGTGTTCACATGTCTCGGTTTCTTTTCCACTTATAGAAGGACCCATTTTGAGCTGGATTTGTATGTGTTAAATTCCAGAAGTAGTGCTAGCATAACTAATAAATTCCTTGGGTTTAGTTTTTACTGCTCCATTCATTAGTTTAGTATCAAGTGTGGACACACTAGTATTTTCAAGTTGGGTTTGACTAAATATGAAAGAGCCGATCATGCAGTAACGGGCTCCAATTCGTAGATAACACAAACATAACAGGAGAGTTCTAAATAATTATATAATATTCCTCCGTTATAAAATAAATGAAATACTTACCATTTTAGGCCGTTTCAAAATAAATGAAACATTATTCACTTCTCTATCTCTCTTCTCATCACATAGGTCCCTCTTTTTCTTGCTCTCTATCTCTCTCCTCATCACATAGGTCCCTCTTTTTCTTGCTCTCTATCTCTCTCATCTCTTAAATCCTTGTGCCAAGACCCTACGTTTCATTTAAAACAGAATAGATGAAGTTTATACAATTTTCATTACAACTGTTAAGGAGATCTCATTGTTATGCTATTATGCTTGAAGACTGAAGTGCCAAACAAGGCTGCGCAAGTGTTTGAAAAGATGGTTGCTCTATATGTGAACTTGGACAAAATAATCAACTGCTTTTGCAGTAAAAACAACCATTCATGTATGGGAAAATCAATGATAAATCCTGCAATGTGAACAAGAATTTTATGTCTGCTTTTGGTTTTTGGAATGAGAGCCCTGATGAGTGAGGATAATCTAGTTACAAAAATGATCATGTGACAACTGCATTTTTTTGTTTTGTTTTGGGAGTAATACATATATTGGCTGAAAATCTTATTCCCTTATATTCATTCCAAGTTTTATTTCAAATAAAATTCAAATATCTGATATTAATTTTTAGTCCCTAAATGGTATAATTCTACATTATAGCATATTGCATTTGACATATTTCACATGTTACATGGTGCCATAGATGTGCTTGACTTTCTGGTGCTTGATAGTTGATACAAACATAGACCAAACCTTCTCCCAAGTTTCACGCTCAATTTTCAAAAGTAGATTCCTAACCTTCTTTTTATTCTTAATGCAATGATGCAATTTGGCAGTTGAATATTGACAAAAGCTATTCAACTTCCTCTTGACAATCACATCCTAGTAGAATAGACTCTCTAACAACTTTCCAATTATGTACAGAAGTTACAAGCAATGAAATAGTAGTTATAAAGAAGAAAACTATTTGTAGAAAGGTAAGCAAGATTTGCGGAAGCACGTTACGAAAGCATACCTCTCACGAGACGACATGATATGTTAGTCACAGAGTTTTGTAATTAGTGTCAAATCCCAATGGCATATCGACTATCGAGTAAGTTTCCGAACTTGATAGAGGTTAGGAAAGGAGTGACTAAAGGGCTTTTTGTGGGATATATGGAGGTGTGATGTGCATTAGTCACAAATCTTGGTGATTAATGTAGTACTTCCTCCATACGAAAGTCCTGCACAGTCCAATATTTGTGTCATCTTTTAATCTAAACCTCTGTCTTCCATCATCTTTCTTACTCTTTCTGAATCTTCTGATCTACCCAAATTGTCATAAATTCGTATTAGCAATTCAAAGTTATGCTCATTATCTGGTTCCAACTCGAAAAGCTGCTGAGCAGCAAGTTCACCTATCTCTGCATTGGAATGTAGGAAACAAGCATATAGCAATGCTCCCCATACCGTTGGACCAGCCTCAAACTCCATTGTACTTGCTATAATGTCATAAGCTTCATAAATCAACCCTGCCCTTCCATAAAGATTTACCAAACAAGCATAATGCTCCATGATCGGGGTAATTGCATACTCGTTTGTCATCAATGAGAAGACATACTCTCCTTCCTTTACCAAACCTAGATGTGCACAAGCTGATAGCAGAGCTACAAATGTGATGGCATCAGGTGTTACACCAGTCGTTTTCATCTGTTCAAAGTATGACAGCACTTGAGGGTCATTTCGATGTGCAGAGATGATCGAATTCCACGAGATTATATCCTTTTCCGGTATGTGCGAAAATAACCACTGGCATTGATCCAAAAGCCCATGGTTTGAGTAGAAAACAACCAAAGAATTTGTGATAGGCAAGCTCCATTCTAGACCTCGACGAAGAACCCATCCATGAATTTGAGTTCCAATTCTTAAAGACGAAATCTTAGAGACAACTTTTGATATAGTAACATGATCAGGCTCAAAACCAGCTTTAAGCATGTCATGAAAAATCTCAATTGCCTTGGCTAAAAGTTCATGGTGAATATAGCCTAGTATCATCGAATTCCACGAAACCAAATCCTTACAATCAATTTTATCAAACACTTTCCTTGATTTCACAATGTCACCACATTTAGCATACATGTCTACAAGAGCATTCAACACAAACACATCACTGTAAAACCCACAACGAACGACATGTCGATGGAGCTCCTCCCCAACACAAATCGACCCGATTCCACTACAAGCCATCAAGGCGCGAGGAAAAGTATGTCTATCAGGCTCAACACCCTCTTCATCCATCTGAAAGTAAAGTGCAAGTGCATCTTCAAACATACCCAACTCAGCATACCCAGATATAAGAGAATTCCAAGCAAAAGCAGACTCATCTCTCTTAGGCATTTCATCAAACAGTTGGTGTGCTTCCTCAACACGCCCATTTGCAGCATACAATCTAAGCAATTTTGATACAACCCCAACATTTTGGCTTAAAATCTTCCGTGGAATCAAACGGTGAATTCGAACACCATGATCAACCGCCTTCAGTCGAAAGCAAGTTTCAAGAAGAGAAGAAAAGGTCTGAGTATCAACAATGACGCCATTTTTTAGGAATGCTTCTTCAAGATCATTAACAACTGCATCAAGAGCTAGAATTTGGGTTTGATTTTCAGGGAGTTGCTTGATTTGAAGAAGTGGGGTTGAAGATGAAGTTGGAAATGAAAGATTGTTGCCTTTATTTGGATGAATTAGATGTGGGTTTTTGTGTTTTCGATTCTTAAGTTTTCTGGGTTTCTTAATTTTGTCAGGTAGAGAAGAAGTGATAGTTAAAAAACAGAAATTGGTGGGCGTTGAAGCTGGTGAAGTTGCCAGCATTTTTGTGGGAGAAACCAACACAAAACTCGCCCTTTGTCTTTTTTACCTCTTTCTTTTTTTGTGAGAGGTAAAGATGGAAATTTGATAGGTCTGATGACAAATTCTCAACCACACAATTAATTTTTGAGCCCTAACATTTTAGTTTTCTAATCAGTTATCCGATTTTTCTAAACTTTTGATATTTATGTAAATAGCAGAAAATATATATATTGGAATTACATTGTGAATTTTCAATTTTATAATAACTAAATAATAGTTATTGGAGATGATAAAAAAGAGGTGATTTTCAAGAGAAACTATAAATTGGATCGCGTCTGCATTATTACCCATTGTTACTCCTTGTATGATATCTAGCGAGTAGAACTCTTATACTAATATGTATCGACCAGGAATATTGGTTGCGCATAATGGCATTGGTGTATGGTTAACATATGCTAACCATTGTTTCAATCCAAACCTAAGAAAAGGGTTAAGGCATGAGTTTTGCAAATGAAACATTAAAGTCTCAGCAAAAGCATCAAATTTAGCCAGCATGTCAATAAAATATGGTTTCAATTTACTTTTGCATTTTACCAGAGTTACAGAAAAATCTTCATGGACCTTCAAGATTTGCACATAATGTGGGTCTGTATAATGCAAAAAAAAGAAGGCACTAGAGATGAATTGGACAATCTTCCACGCCCAAGGATACTATGGAAACTGGAAAGTACATGTTAAAACTATGGTTCATTCAGTTTCCAACTTGTATTGGGAGTTAATGATTTTATCTACTCCCAAGATTATATTTATCTATCCCTCATGTCCTCGAGGGGGATGTGATTTTATCTTGCAAGCTATATATGACACCTGCTTATCACTCAAAATTTCGCGGTTGACCTTCACAAGAGTCGGGGAAGCATCCATCAGGCAAAAAAGATGAAAAAACCTGGATCTCCTTCCTTTCTCCATCAATCCATCATCTAATTATTGGCTGACATACAAAAACTACCAATATTAGGAATATATAAACATCAGAGAAGTAAAAAAATACATAGTAACAGTGGAAAATGGCAAGCAAATCCTTTATAATAATGAGAATGGACTCATCAACTACAGGCACATAATAATATAAGATACCTCATATGCAGAAAATACGGTATGAACTTGCTTGAATATCTCATCTTCGGTTCCAACTGCATTGATCTGCATAGACAAATCTTTTCCGATTAGTACCACCATTAACCACTATTATTAAGAAATAAATAATGTGGTATTAATGTCACAGCATATACTGGCTCGTTAGTAATAGGATCTGGAGGATGTCTACTGCTAAAAGGCAAAAGAAAAGAAATCATTGAACTCCTATATGTCAAGTGAATTACCGTGTGAAGTATTCCTTTCTCGGAGTAGTAATTGACGACAGGAAGACTTAATTCCTTGAACACTTGCAGACGAGTTTTTACTGTTTCATCGTTATCATCAATCCTTCCCTGAAGAAGATATTGTACTCAATTCATATATAAGTTTCCAAGTACGAGGCAAAAGGTTAAAATTCTTAACCTAGTAACTTAATCTGTTACAAAATCAATGTTTCTAACCTAAAGTTTCGACCTAAAGTTTCAACCTAAAAAATCAAAAGCACCTGATTACGGTTTTGGATTCTTTTCACCATCACTTCTTCAGGGCAATCAAAGAAAAGCACAAGGTCTGGGTCTGCTCCTACCTGCATCCACAGGATATATCCAATAATGAGAAAAAGCTCTGTTTCTTACCAGGAGGAATTCATCAAGAATCAGACAACAATTACCATGATTCCAAGTTCCAACAAAATGGTTTCCCATTCCCAAATGATTTTTGGAATTTTGACTTCATAATTTAAAATGATCTAGCTTTAACATTCAATCTCTTTTTTCTTTGTTCAAACCACCCAGCCTCTAGGGTTATGTCCAGCAATACTTTTTAAAGTTATAAAATATTACTGTTTGAGGAGTGATCCTTGTGATATCTTTAACTATCATAGTCAGTTCCACACTGAGTATTTGTTGTTTACCCCACCTACGTCTTCATGATCTAAAAGCACCCATATATTAGAGCAACATTTTTAAAACAGAAAATAGCTTAAATAAATGTCAGGAGAGAAATGATCTACTATTGCAAATAAGCTAGCCTATATGGAGAACAATTGAAACTCACGATCCGTTCATATGCCAATCGATTCTCTTCAGTTCGTGGGAATCCATCAATTAGGAACTTGTGATTATCCGTAGAGCTCATAGCCTTCTGGATCAGATTAACTGTAACTTCTGAAGGAACAATTTTCCCCACTTTGATGATTTCAAGAATCATAGAACTGAAATGGAAGTTTTGCATACGACTTAGTCTCACAAGGTTAAAAAAAAAAAAAAAAAAAAAGAGCAAATAAACAGAAAATGAAAGATATAATGATATATCATTTATTACCCATTTTCACTCATAGAAGATATCTCATTTCTTAATAGGTCTCCTGCACTCAAATGTGTAAGTCCATATGTCTCCACAATCTTTGCACACTGCGTACCCTTCCCACTTCCAGGGCCACCTATGGAAACAACAATTAGTCAGTCAATATTGTAGATCTCATATATCATCTAAAATTTCAGTTTGTCGATTGTCTTGCTTGGCTCCCTCTAGCATCAAGAAAATATTATCGCAAGTGCAAAGAGACAAAACCATGAGTACTACCCAGGACAAAAGCAACAAATCGTGGCTTCTCCTCGGACAACTTTCCACCTTCCACCTGCAGCAGATAAGAGGCAGCATAAACCCGACAAATTTATAAATTAGTGTTTATAGATACACACTAAGAAAAGTTTAAAATGGGGCACCTATATGCTAAAATCACAGCCTCTCAAAAAAAAATTAGCCCATGGTAAAGCAATTTTTAAGCAAATAGTCCGAGATTTTGCCCGTGAGACAAAAGTAAAGCAGTCTAAGCTCTACAAAAATCTGGTAAAAGGCTAAATGCATTATCAACTTATTTTTAGTAACTTTAAATTAGCCACCCTCCTCAAGCAATATCCAGCAGACTTTTTCTGTATAGTTATCAGTTCATCAACATCAATCACAAAACATAATGGTTTATGTTAAATCATAAATTATTATCAATATTTTAGTACACCTCAAAAAAGCAAAAGATAGATATACATTATTAACATAAATTACCTGAGATGCAGTATGTGTACTAAATTCTTCCATAATCCTCAAGCAGTAAGAAGCCTGTGTTTCATGAAACAGAAGGTCGGGTAGATTCACGAAAGAAAACTGAATTTTATTTGATAAATTCATAAAGTGATAGCCAAAAAATAACACAGGAAGAGTGGAAGACATACAAGAAATCTAATGTATCTCACCCCAGCCCATCCCCCGCAAATATCTGAAGTGAGAAGTGAGAACCCACATCATATCTAGCCACATTCATGTTAGAATATTCACAAAAAATGTAATATTAATACAACAGTCATAGTTACTGCATACTTCTAAAATGACTTGCTAATGTAATTGCTAGATGTACCAGAGCCTCTATGTGCTGTCTTGACCCATTTATCCTGCTGAGAGTTTGAGACTTTTCTCAAACCTCCCCCCCATCGCTCAGGTTGATGACAACAATGAAGGGCTATTTAGAAAGAAGATATACGGAGTTCACCAAGAAAAAGAGGTAGTTCCACTAAAACTGAAGCATAAGAAAACTCCCAAGGACCAGAGTCAATATGCGTTAAAGGAAGATTAAGAATTTGCTATATATTCAGGCACACATTGAAGCATCCACAACCCAAAGACACTTGCTCAGTACTTCCTGATAACCCTCATTAGAATAACGACATCAAACTAAGCATGGACCAATATATTTTTCCTCAAGTACCACAAGCCAAACTTTGAACTATTATCACCTATTTAACATTAAAGAAAAAATGAACGTCACCATACGTGAAAAAAAATCAAATGATTGGTAAAGCTTATATGATATACCAATGATCGCTGAGATCTCCAATTACCTGAAAACATTTACCCAAGAAGCAATCTTACTACTTAATCAATTTAGAATTTTCCTTTTACATATCCTTTTCAAGGCTAAATTCAATATTCAACTCCACAACATGGAGCCATTGGTTCCTTGAATTCCACATAATCCTAGTGAAAAGTTCTAAAAACCTGTTAAATCTTCTTTGTCTACTGGAATACTCACTTAAGTTGCAGTGTAACAATCAGACGGCCAATTCCATTCATCCACGACAAAGATTGAAAACAGTCATCTCTGCTAGCAACAAATTAAAGAAAAATGCTTCTTTAACAATCATTTTTCCTTGTGCATTCTCCCTTAATAAAATACTATGTTAGAGTTAGCATTAAACTCAAAGCTACAAGTGATACCTCTTAGAAAATATCAAATACCAATCAAGTTATTATTAACATAATATATAAAGTGCTATAGTGCAAACTTTCCATTCACCAAAAACAACAATATCTCGTCTTAGCATCTTCATTCTCATACTAATAAGAACTTCGTCCCACGCTATATCTTAGCCCTTAGCTTTCAATAACCCTCCTCTTGTACATAGTCCTATAAGCCTCCCACAAATTAGAAAGAAAAGGATCTTCATTTGGAAAACAATGCTAGCAACACTAACCTACCTCAGCATTTACATATAGTAAAACTTCGGAAACCGTAAACAATTCCTAACCTATAATCTACCTGAGTCCAGATTAATCACATACACAGAGAAGTCAACAGAACAGCACACTAGATTTCAAAAACAGTTGTCAGGTCATACACTCAATTATAACCATTTAGTATCAAAATTATAATATTACCTCAAAAAGAGGAAATCCTAATCCTACAATTGACCTCCATATTAGAAAAATAAACCCACAATACATAAGCAAAAGTAGCTCTCAAAAAACCCAGTACCCAGATCAAAAATTGCCCCACGAAAGAATAGCCACAGCTATACAAACTACCTTTGACTTTTTTGTCCAATCAAAAGTCAATATGAAACTTCCAAAATCAATCATTAACCAATCAAGACCTTTTCTTACAAAATTTTTCTTAATGTGTCTCTAAAATAGAGACTAATAAATACCCAGAAAGACAGAACATTCAAGCTATTAAATTTCTTTCATGATTAAAATGAACAGTGGAAAATCATTTATAGTAATGAAGACCCAGAAAAATAAAATGTAGGAGAGAGAAAGAAGATGAGATTTTATACCTGATTGAGATAGAAAGAAAGAGATGAATGTGGAGTTTGAAAAAGAGGAGAGAGATGGGAGGAAATGCGTCTCAACATCAGGTTCTTCATTCGATGCAATAAAAATGAACTGACGGTTTTGTCATTTGTTTTCGCTTTTCCAGTTTCACTGAAAGATTTTCCGAAAATAAGCAGATGCATCAACGTAACAAAAAGGCCTATTAGCTCAGTTGGTTAGAGCGTCGTGCTAATAACGCGAAGGTCGCAGGTTCGAAACCTGCATGGGCCATTTGTTTTGATATATTTAATTTTACTAATACAAAATTAGAAATATTAGTGCTCAAAGTTTCGCATCAGCATACGTGAAAGGTGTAAGGGCTTGTTTTTTTCGACATAAAACGACCACAAGCCCTAAGTGCTGCAAGGACTCGGCTACTTTTTGGAACTTTTTCAATATTTTGGCCCAAAACGAAGTGTCCAAATGTCCTACCCATGTCCGAGTGTCGAGGATCTGACACGGGTACTTGAGGTGAAATGAAAAGTATGAGCAATATAGCATTTAGTCGTTCCTAATAATTCATAAAGACATTATTTCTAAGATAAATTTATAGAGATGCCTATGAAATTTTGCCTTAAAAATTGCGATGTTACAAGTTCACGAGTACGTATTGAGCTGCCAATGTGAACTTCAAGCGAACAACGAACAAAATTTTCCTATATCCAATATATTCATATATATATGTACAAGGGGGAATCATACTTGGTTGATAGGGAGTGATCCACATTTATGTGCCAAGAAGTTCCCATTTCCTACAAACTATAACTCAATACTAATACAAGGAGACTACAACCGTGGCACCTCCAAAATGGACGAAAAAAACCCGATCCAGGGGTGACTAATCCAAACAGAGAGCTCCTGAACCCAAGTAGACCAACGCTGTCTGCATCTTCGACTGCCAGAGTCGCTTCTTCTGAACTCTGATGTCTTAAAATGCAGCTTCTGTTTACTCAAGTATCAACATGTAGTCTAACAAGAATTGATGGATTTTTAACTCCGACAAGCAGCACATGACTACAAAAATAACTCTCAAGCTAGTCATTGCATGTTAGATTCAGATTGTTCTTGTTCTTCTCTAATGCTCTTCACTACCAGATCATAATTGATAGACGCCAAGTTTGAGAGGTTCTGTATATATATCAACAAATAATAAGTGCACATATATAAGAACAAATAATCTCACAATTAATGGGATGCGATTGCTAATCATGTGTTTAAGTTTGAACAATTAAGGTTTATGAAGGCTCAAAAATAACACGGAGACATGGTGACTGCCCATTAAATTCGTCGCAAAGCAGCACATCACAACAGTGGTAATGACACTAGGAGAGACTAGTGACATGTATAAGTATGGAAGCGAAGCATCTAGGAAATCTGACCTTGAACGAAAAGTTGCTGAAGGAGTACTTCACAGTGAGTTCCCTATTACTAAAATCTACCAAATTACCGCATTCATCTCTCTGGTTCACACGGAAAAGATAAGAAAATGAGTGAGACAAGAATGCAATCTGGTTATAATTAGTTGCATTTGATCACAAAACAGTCAAACACAGACTGCGTTTGCTGCTTAATCTGGTTATGACTGGGATAAGTTTGAGCTTACTTCTTCATCTGCTACATTGCTGAAGGATCCACTGCTAAGAGTATCACTGCAACTTTCAGACATGTAATCAAAGTCGCTAGCTCCAAATACATGGTCTTCCTCTGGATTCCATACATAGCGGCTCATAAAGTAGCCAGTATCAAAAGCACCTTCAGTTGAAGGTACAAACATGGCCTACAAAGTACTACTTCAGTTGAAGAACAATGAAGCACAAGATATTATTATCCTGAGAAGAGAACACACAAACTGTACCTTTTGTCTCGCAAGGGTGTCCCAGTTAACATTCTTGAAGAATTGATGTAATTTTACCTGTAGGATCAATTCGAAGTTGCTTATTTTTCACATTCAAAAGAATTTTCCATTAAACCTAAACAACCAAGTTTTACTCTTTCACCTCTGTGGCCCCAGTGGCTCCTAGTCGTTGAACAGGATTTTCTATCAATAATCTGTTACAGCAAAAAAGACATAGTTAAAGCATGATTGTTTCTATCCGTCTTTTACATCAGCAATGACATTCTGGAAGGTTGCTGAACTATGATGCGCAGATACCACTTAGCTATACATCAACTTCTGTCTTAAGCTGGAGACTTTCTGTAGGCCAATTTACAAAGAAAATACTTCTGATCTACAATTGGTATCCAGATGTAAATAAATTGTGTATAAATTCCTTGTCGAACTATAGTATTACTCAAAAGTTAAAGCATCTTGGTCATCAACATATCAATTACTCCTACAAGATGTACCAACTGAGCAATTAAACAGAAACCATATTAAACATCAGTGTCCATACTCTTAGGACTCTATAGGAACTAGGGCCACCAATGTTGTAAATTGGCCACAGACCACCCTCGTTCAAATCCTGTCAGACCTACACCCGACTTGTAATTCCCAAACAAATAAGAAAAGGATATGGATGTTACATATTGATTCACAATAAATACTTCCTCCGTTTCATTTTACTTGCTACACTTCTCAATTCACGGACTCCTAGGCAATTTTTGGAGAAGAGAGAGGTAGAGAGTAAAAAGAAAAGAGACCCATGTGAGAGGAGAGAGATAGAGAGAGTTTATTGCCCAATAAGAAAGTGTAGCAAGTAATATGAAACTTCCCTATATGGAAAGTGTAGCGAGTAATTTGAAACGGAGGAAGTAAATAAAAATGTCAAAAAATAGCTGACTCAGAGAAAGACCACTCAGAAAAATTTACAAGCCTAGTCATTTCTTGTTCAACAGTAGACAAGCATACAGCTAATAGTTTAGGTAATATGCCAGTTAGTTCGTCATAGAAATCTTTGATAAACTGATTCGTACTTTTTTGTAATTGTAAAGAGCACTAACTCATTCCAAATTTAAAATTATCTCTGAGTGGTATTTAAGGATTTAACTGCTGATTAAACATGGTGGCGCTAAATCATTGTTCAAGCAAAACCTGATGGTCCATCCAAAATTTTAGTCGAATTATGACCTTATCCTATTTCAGTTGTCTAGATTCCCTGCTTCCCTCCTTCCTTCAGGTGTAATTTTCAACTAATGTTCTCAAATGCTGCTATGGCGTGAGGAACCTTAAGGCACTGGTTGTCTGCTGTGTCACCATCTATCATTTGATTTATAAAAAATGTCTGCATTGTCAGCATGTCGATGGATCTGTAGTATTTCTTACTGAATATAATTCAAAGAAGATTCATAATTCAGGATATGCAGAGCATTAGAGCAGCATATAAGCATACAGAGAAAATCAACCAGTCTAACATTAGTGCAACGCTGAAGCAAACTTATAGGGAAACAATCAGTCTAAGTCATAACTTACTTGTTAATAAAGTCATATGCTTCATAACTCATCTCCTCAGGTACCTTGGGCCATGGGATGTCATGGTTCATTATGTTATCAAAAATTTTCTGTAATAAGTAAATGAGACATATATTACAACATGCAACAAACTAGAATCATGATGATGGCCAGATTCATCGAAGAGACACAGCCAAAATAAGAACTCATTGCAACAGTCCAGTCTCAACAATAGGTAAAGAAGGATAATATCAACCCCAGCCCAAGCTTATCCTAGTACAATGGTGCCAAAAAAAAAAAATTAGAACGAATTGCGCGAAACCTATTGAACCTAGTGAAGGCTAGCATTGTTAATTGCTAGGCTATCAGTAACAGTTTAATAAATTAAACTATAAAGCTCCGTTTCTTATAAAATATATTAAATTATTAAAGCACATCAAATTTACCCATTACTAACCTCTTATGAATATAGTACCTGGACAAATCGTTACCCAAATCATGAGCATACAAGTGCTGATATTACAGTCTGAAATTTCCTAATGTAACCCTGTATTTTATGCCATCTCCTGACGTAACCCTCAATCCCTTACATATGCACCCTACCGGCCCTAATGACCCCTTCGAAAACCTCTTTGAATTGGAAGAAAACCTATCAATGGTAAAATTATTAATTATTTGTCGTTAAAATCATTAAATTGTATCAAAAGATTATGAGGAAAAAAAACAAAAACCCTGGTTATAGCTTCTCCAAATTATTATGATTTTTTTCTTTTTTGCTTTAGTTTTCTATATCTGGTTTTATATAATAAACAATATAAATTATTGCTAACTAAATGCTGGTAGCTTCCCATCCAATTTATGAGTTTTTCAAAGCTAAGGTTTAGTACACGGGGGTGAAAACGTGAGGTAAGATTAGGAAATGGCTATACATATAGAGTTACACCAGGAAATTTCCCTATTACAATTTATCTCACAATAGAACAAGAACGACCGTCTCCTGAATTTGAAAAAACAATCCCCTGACTAACCAAATTTACTACATCGTCACTTACTGACATCAGAGAAACTTTTAATATTACATCTTTACTGTATATCATTCTCAAAGTCTAGAGCTATCCTCTCTGGAGTATGAGAACAGAATTCCAAGTGTGATGGAATGTTGAAGTTTTAACACGACTATTTTCCAAACCTAACTGATCCAAGATCAATTGACATTGTGATAATATTATTTGGGACAAGCAAACATGACAAAACTGTAGAATGTCTTGCGAGTGAAAGTTACCACAACTATTTTCCAAACCTAACTACAAGCGAGCTAGGGCAAATTCCGAGCCAAAAGTTTAACTGATAGGCTGCGAATTTAGATTACTTGCAAAGTTCTCTTTTCTTAGAATTCTCTACATGGGACAGCTCTCAAACACATTGATGGAACGTCCAACAATCTCCCATTCTCATGTGTGTTCTTCTAAATTCCCTGCAATCATGCTACTTTTCTCTAAGTCACAACATCTTTTGTGCCCTTAAAGAACCATGCAGCTTTCATGGATGCACAGTCATAGCACTCTCCATCACGGCCCAAACACATTTTACCTAAGCACAAGCATCACTTCCTATATTGTAAATAGCTACTTCCTCTGTCTCATTATAATCTTCTCTACCCTTTTCTCTAAAGTTGGGCGCTACCCCCACCCACTTTTTTTCAATCTGCTTTCAAATTCTCCTTACTCTCCATGCAAATCCCAGATGTCTAGAACTATAGATTAATATGGGTCGGAGCGAATAACAGTTTCTAACTCTAATTGCGAGACATCTTCAATTGATATTTTCTGGCTCTCTGTTTCCAACATACTACGTCTAAAGCTATTGTGGAAGACTACTCTCTTTGAAGAAGGCAAGCCCTGCACATTTCGGGACACAGGGGAACCTCTAATCAGCATAATAGGGTGCCAAGAGTGAGAATGAGGTCATCCTGCTTATATTTCCTCGTTTCTATCCTTTTTCTCTCGCCGCCTCTGGCTCCCTTCTCTTTGGTAGATGCAAGTTGTATAAAGATAGTGACTTACATTCCCATACCCATTCTTATAACACGAGTTAGGAAACACTGGTAAAATTCATCATTATAATTAACAAGTCTGCCAAGTTCAAATAGAGCTTTTTGCTTGAAAGGTTGAGTTAACTTATTTAGTTCTACAAATTTGTCCATGTGCATATCGTGTGATATAAAATTCACTGCCTACTCACCTGAGGATTTTCTGCGTTAAATGGTGGGATTCCTACAAGCAGCTCAAAGAGAATAACACCTACAGACCACCAATCAGCAGTTGCACCTGGATAAAATTGTTAAGTGTGATTTATGAAACAATCAGTAAAAGAAAAGGGTGAATTACATTATGGCATATATAGAACCAGAAAGAGAAGTATCAGACCATGTCCCATGCCAAGAAGTATTTCTGGAGCCAAATAATCAGGTGTTCCAACAACAGCGTGTTTCTGGCGTTGTTCCCTTGGAGATTGCTTCAACGAAGAACCAGATTTCTCATCACCCAGAAAACCAGAGCTTGTAACTGATGGACCTGCTAAGTCATCAGTACTGTTGATAAGACCAACTTTAGATAGCCCAAAATCTGTCAACTGTCACAGTAAGCATTAGAGATTTGTGAGATTTGACAAACAAATTTTATTGACATCATCAAGCACAAAAATACTGAATTCTAACAGCCAAAATATGGATGTACAGATATTCTACATGACAAAAGTACTGTGACAGTTGCATTGAACTGGGAAGAGATACACGGAGAAGCAACCAAGAAGAAAGCTGGTGGCAAGCGAGCACACTAAAATGAATTAATTTAGTTGTCAGTCAAATAACTTTCCTTGTAATAGTTTGTGAAACAGAACTAAGCACAACAACATCTAACCATTACTTTGTCTCTACATGAGAAAGCAATAACGAGAAGGTAGAGGCGTGATCTATTCTAGTTATTATCTGTAGAACGGTCGGCAGGACATGACTTTACCCTATCGTTGACACTTATTAAGTAAAGGGTCTCAAGTAAACCAGTTATGACTTCACATTCCTTATTTCAGGAACCTAGTTTAGACATTCTTACCTGGTGTGGTAGCTCAGTTAGGCAAAAGGAGAGGGGTAATCTTCCTTTCTGTATATCAGGTTTTATTCTGGCCACCTATCTCACTAAGGAAATGCAAAAACGAAGGAGCTGTCCTTACAAAACATGGACAGATTAAGGAAGCATTAAAATTTGCAGTTCTATTGAGAAGTGAAACTGATAACTCAATCAAACATAAAAGGTCCTTTTCATTAGTATGCTATCCACAAAGCCACTGTGTAATATTGGAGGATACAGAAAATCTAAACTAAACCCCACTATTTACGGACAATAATAAAAGGTTATGCTAACCCTCAAGCATAGTATAGTATCAGGAGTTGAGAGCACATTTTAGAATAGCAATGCCTCCACTCTCAATACTGCTATACCTCAATGTGTATTCTATTATAAATGGTGTACATCCAACATAGAACCTAAAAGCAGCAACACCACCATAGAATAAACATCTGAGGCATACCTTATTTGACACCAATATAGTAAGGCCGAGAGACAGAGAGCAGATTAGTCGAGATACACATGCCCACAACATGCTCAAGTTCACATATGCACAGAGAAAGAGAGCGAGAGATCTTAAAACAATGCATAGTGTCATTCCTGAGTTGAGTAATTGTAGCCCAAGCTCGTCCAACTTATAGTGACTATTTGGCGCCATCTCCCAGTACCAAAAAAAGATGCAAATATGCAAAAGAGGAAACCATATGTCACCAAGCCAATTTCGAGCTTCATCATAGGGAGGTATGTGTTGTTCATTGCACCAATTCACTTCTTAAACCATACAGAACCACATCTAATATATGATTCAGATCATTAACAAAAATACAGCACAAGACGTGGGGCCAAACTTGATTCACTCTTCCCCCTGTGATATCTAAAATTCAACAAGAGATGGAAAGACGACAATCTTTAGAAATTTTCCGCACATTCTGGAAACAATGTTTGCTATATTCCTTTTTCACTTTTCTCTGCGTGTCCGGACATTAATCATCATAGTATATAAAAATACAAGGGGGCAAAACTGTTTGCTGTTATTTTCCGAAACAACCTATGCATATCAGCTTTTGTAGACAATCATATATCTCCAATCAGCAATAAACAACAAGAATCAAATCATAAAATAAGTTATATTCGATATAAGATATTGACCTTGATGTGACCATCAGGGCCAATCAACAAGTTGTCAGGCTTTAGATCTCTGTGTATAACGTTTAGCTTATGCAAGTACTCCAATGCAAGAACCTGGAATGAAGGGACCCACGGGAG
This sequence comes from Beta lomatogona, assembly GCA_947646795.1. Classification (NCBI taxonomy): domain Eukaryota; kingdom Viridiplantae; phylum Streptophyta; class Magnoliopsida; order Caryophyllales; family Amaranthaceae; genus Beta; species Beta lomatogona. The sequence continues at coordinate 12,666,477 of CANSNZ010000949.1, forward strand.
AGGAGGGAAGAAAGTTCAGCTAGGAAATATACAACGCTTGTCCAGTAAAATTAAAAAATTGAATAAGACAGACCTAAGCAAAGATGATAACAGAGAAGGACTTGATGAATACTTACAACTTCAGCCATATAAACACGAGCCATATCTTCATCCAAGCATCCAAGATTTCTTAACAAAGAATAAAGGTCACCTCCATTTAAATATTCCATCACCAGGTAAAGATTTTCTTTGCAAGTGAAAGAGTAGTAGAATCTGACCTGCTCACCATCAGATAAGGAGCATGAATTAGAGAAAGTATTTACATCCAGCTTCATTAAAAGTGCAAACTCCCTGCTTACCACAAAAGGATTTCGAGCTGAAATTAGGATATTACGCTCGGCCAGTATGCTTTCTACTGCATTCTTACGGATCATATCAGCCTTCTTCAAGACCTGGGAGAATTAACATGACATCCACGTAACTTATTCATGCTCTAGAAGTAAAAGGGGTTGAAGATAACAAGAACAAAAACAAAGTTAAATGGAACCTACAGACAGGACTTCATAACAAATGAACACTTATTCTGCCAATGAGTGTTACCTAATTCGCTATCTAATTCGCCTTATGAATTCGCAATTCGCCTGAGATGGGCCAAAAATAAGCCAAAACTGCCATAATTCACTTGTCTCAATTCGCAATTCGCAGGGGGGATTAGCGAATTAGGTAACACTAATGACAGCCAATCATAGGGAGAGAGGATAACAATGATCCGAATTCAAAGTATGATTGCAATACATTTCATCAGACAATATCACTTGCTAATCAGATATGCAACCTCCCCACACAGAAGTTGATTTTTTCCTATCTATTTTCTTATTTTGCATTGATATGACTAATGCAGTCGATTGCAGACTTCCAGAAGGCACCAGTACGCAAGGCTTCTGAATTCATACAGTTTATAGAGTCCAAATACAATAGAAGCCATTGGAGATCTCCAGTGAAGCTCTTGGTGTATAGTTTTCACATATGCTTTACATAGAATTTTAGGAGTGGTCAATTTAGGGGGTGACAAGCTAGATTCTCATAGGTACTTTATGTGAAAGACTGTATCTTATGCTATTGTTTGTGTGTTTACTCCTAAATGTTTCCAACATATTAAAGGAAGGTTTCTCAAACAGGAACAACATTAGACAGTTCAAAGAAAGAGAGAGATACTGATATGGAAATCATTGCAGAATATGCCATCATTCAATCTGAGCTACTGTAACATAGACTAAAATTTTCCCATGTATCTTTATTGTTTTCAGCTTTCATATAGCTGGAGAATCATACAAAATGAATTGATAGAAACACACGGAAGCGAAAAATGCTACAAGAATGCTTCATTTAGTATTTACCTAGTCCGAATCACAAGTGTAGGTATGTGGTGGCCAAATAAGAACAAGAAGACATAGGTAAGACAGCCAACTGGAAAAGTATAAAAAGTTAACTATCCTAACACAATTAACAAAATTTCTAACAGCATCCTCAACACTAAATTGTCAGAAATTTCACTAATAGTTCAATATGATTTTTTTATTATTTTTGCAGGACATAAGAATCGTCCTTGTCCAGTCCTGAGGATCAAGTATCAACATTGGTGTAGATAGGATAAAAAAGAACCTTCAGAAGATGAATTAAAAAAACTGACTCACTCCCCCCTTGACACTCCACCCCACCTGCCCAAATGAGAAAAACTTTCATGTCAAACGGCTAAACATCTAAACCCATAAACTGAACAAAGGATTTCCTCTAATAAAACATTAAAACCTAAAAAGAGTAGTGGCAGATCAGATTAAGGCATAAATCTCAGCAGATACTCTAAGAATATCAAGCGAAACCACAAAACAAATGTTCTCATCTCATAGAAAGTGTAACCTAATTTTTTCAAATCTATATCATCATAAAGTATGACTTCTCACTTTTATAGCAAATAAGTCACCCGTTGCTCTTTTCCTAGCAAGGAAAACTCGTCCATATGCTCCTCTGCTAATTGGTTTAATAATTTCAAAATCTTCTATTGATGTCCGGTCCTTGGTACTTGGATTGATTGGACTTGCTCGTACGCTTCGTATTGTATCATCATCCACTGGACTTTCTTCATCTGCCAATGTCTGAGATGGTTGAACTTTTTCATCTTCTATTTGGGCATATAGTTGGACATATTTCTCCCTAGAAATGCATACAAACAAATTAGGAAAAGAAAATTAATTGAAAGCTTAAACATTAAGATTAAAGCTACTTATATCTTTAAATGTCGATGTGTTCAGTCACGTCGGTGTCTCGCAGAACTTTAAAAAATTAAAATTAAATTGTTGAACTCACTGCAGAAGCTTCTCAATGCGCCTCCCAAATGTCTCAACAACAAGAGCATCCACCTTTCTATCCTGAATGGAATACTTAAGGTCTTCAAGACGGTCAATCATATACTCCAATGTGCTGTAATCATGCTTGTTCACCCTAGCAATAGAACGAGCAATATCCAGTAGCTTCTTAATCTGCATATTTGTGGTCTCATCAAAAAATCTGATCCATAATATAATTGGTTCCAGAAATTTTATATAATACTCCATGTTATATTTTCAATGTTATTGCTAAGCAGTATTTAATATTCTATTGATATTGTAAAATGGCATGCAGTATTATGTTGTGAAATGACATTTAATATTGCAATTGTATTCTTAAATCTTGGATCAGAAGGAATCAGCTAGATTGACGTATATTTTCAATTGGAAGGAGTAGCGGATTCCAAGCATTAATCTTCCAAGTTCCAACATTAAATGCCATAGAGAAGAGCCATATCCACAAACCATATTGCATGAAATGCCCACATATTAGTTACATAGGACAAGCAAATTCGTTTGCAACACCTATAGAAACCCAGTTAAGAAACACACATACAAAGCACTCCAAAATCTTCTGTCCACTCCAACAGGGATGTGACCAAGACAAGCCCAAATAGTTCTCATGTCTACGATTCTGCACTACTGATCTCAAAACTACTAGTGTTTCTGATAGACAGTAGACCTAAGGCGTCATCAGACTAATAATCAGACTAACATAATTTCTAGGCTACTAGGGCAATTCCAGCAAAATATTCATTTAAGAATACTTTGAAAGAAGAAAAAAGTTCTGAATAGATCTTGCACCTGCTGATTATTTTCATGCTCAGATATTGTTCTTCTCTTGTGCAGTAGCAATTCTATCTGGTTTGTACGAGGTGTTAATGGCGACCTTGGTGTCGAGCTTCCCGCTGATGACGTCTTCTTATTGACATCAGAAGAGCAATGTGTCTCGCATGAAATGCCTGGCGAAACATTCAGATCATCCATGGTGAAACAATTATCAGCTTCAGCAATACCATCAAGCATCTCATCAGATAGTCTGTGGGATAAGTCAATTTTCCTTGGTGACAAGCCATCCAACTCTTCTGGCATACTGGAGGTGGATACTCTCGTAATATCAGGGCTTGTGCTTTTTGGAGTCCAGGATTCCAGTATCTTCTCAAGAGTTTCTGCAACTCTCTCCAATCGATCATTCACTGTTAATCCTTTCAGGTCACATCGATCAGCAATTGTACAGATTCTTGAGTGCTCCTCCACAAACACAGTTGGTATTTCAACCTCACAAATGCGGCAGACTATAAAATTTTCATAACTAATATGTTGTTGGTCTCCCCAGACACCCCAAGAAACTTTTCCTACCAGAGATGTATCTGTGTTTCCTGCATGAGACACAGGAGTTTCTATTGGTTCATCTTTATGTTGGAAGGCCCCTGACTGGTCCTTAGATGGTGTGGTAACAGAATCAGGGTCTCTCCTGTTTTTTTCAGCAGCAGATGGAAACTTCTTCCAAGAAGACATCCTATAGCCACTTGACGTTGAATCTTGACTTCTTGCCGTTCCAACCTCTGCCCCATCAGCACTACTTATATAGAGATGGTCCTGTTTCAGTGTCAGACTGTGTTGTTGTCTGTCTGATTTCTTCCTCAGCTGCTCATTCTCATCCTGCTCCACGATTGTAGTACCAGAGTCAATATTTTCTAACCCAGGGATTTGCTCTGGATAGACTCCTAGATCACTCAACTTGTGAAGATTCAAAATGTGCTCTTCTACATAACCGCTTTCTTTCTGAAATTGAACGAGACGGGTGCAACGAGTCAATATAAAAAGAAGGCGAGAATGAGCTCGCTTAAGCGTTCCCATTGGTAGTTCTTGCCGTCGATCGTCCAGATCCTGAACGATGGTTTCACACTTAAACCAAAAATCCTCCGCGGACATGGTTGCACACTGACGAGCTATAAGTAACAGATCCTCCAGACCTTCTCTCCAGTTTGGATGGCACTCTGTGCTTTTTTCAATTATACAAATTAAATCCGCAGCAAAGACACCCAAGTCAACATTGACTTCCTCCTTCAGCTTATCAAACTTTGCCCTGATCATTACCAAAACCTCCTCCATATGGCCGAATGCCCGGGACTTCAGAAAGGGATATGGACGAACTCCCTTAGAGTTAAGCTCATGAGAAAAGCTTTTGACATCTGGTGTTTTCTTCTTACGACCACTTGTAACACGAAGGACAGCCTGGAAACGTGGAGACTGCATCTCCTTGATCAGTGAAGCATTTCCCTGAAATAGCATTAATGACATGAAATTATACATACTACATTAAGAAGAAACAAGCAAGAGCAAAAAGATGTTAAGTTGATCACATAAAGTAAAAAAACAAACTATTGTGAGAATGCTTTCATTACCTCAAAATTGAGGGAGGATGAAAACTTAAGTGACTTTGATTGACTCCAAGTAACCTTTTTCCCTAGGAACAAACACATTTGCCAAGTCAGCAGTAATTACCATGTCATATACTTACTCCTCAATATTTAGATTATGTTTAACTATGCCTTTTGTAGATGTTAGGCTTTTTTGAGAGTGGCTAATCTGAAGAAAGAAAACAATCACAAGCCTCCACTTAAGATAACACACTTTCACTACATCAACCTAAGTCAGCGCTGCTGAATACAAGAAGACATCACAAGTTCTCACATTCTGAAAAGGACAGTATCTTGTCAACCACCTTACTTGAAATCTTGAATCTAAATCAAAGTACCATTGTACAACCTTTATACTTATGAAACTTAGGCAGTTCAATTTTGACCAACAACAAATGAAACTCCCTGAAAACAACCAAAACATGGCATTAGAAAGTCGAAACTCAGATCTATACACCATACCTATACCCCTATACCCCATTGTTCTCCCCAATAACGGTAACATAATCTACAACTATAAAAACAAGTTAAGTTTACAAAAATTCAACCTACTTTCGTTCAGTCCACGAGGTGGTGCAAAACCTCGAGAGGGTCCTGATTTAAACTTAGGTCCTTACTATAACGTTCCAAATCCATTCCCAGCTAAACTAAGTATCATCCACAAACATTTAACCAGCTTGACATCATCATACCATAATAAATGTCAATTGCTGATTTTTCGAGTACTAGTAACCCAACTAGCTCAACTCAACCTGTAATCTCAGTTAGATCATATGAACCTTCATCTCCTTCCACATTAATAGGAAAAAATTTCAAACAATTCCAATAAACAGAACATTTCCCAATCTCAACAACAAAATTCAAATTCAACCAATCTAAATTCAAAAAACACACATTCTTCAAATCGTCGCGAAATAAAGTTTCGAAACGTGAAAAGATTCAACAAACCTAGAATTTCAGCGGAAGAAAGGGTGTTATCAGGAACAACAAACTTCTTCCTCCCAGCAACAACAGCATTCTCTCTCTTCTCCCCACTCCCACCCTTGCCTTCATCCTTTGCAGCTTTTTCGGGCACCGAATTATTAATATTATTCGAATTATTAGTATTATTCGGAGGCGAACCAACTAACGACGGAATTCGAAGATTAGTAGGAACAGATCGAGTTCGTATACTATTCAATCCAAGCATGGAGGCAGCAATTGGAGACGCTTCATCATCTCCGTCGCAAAAATCATCATCGTCAGAATGTGAAACCCTAATTTCTTCGTTTTGTTCGGTTGAATTTTCGCATGTGGAATGATGATGATGAATGTGAGGGAATTTCTTGAGTTTGGCTTTCGTCGCCGTTGATGGCGTCGATGCGGTGGTTGATGACGGAGAATCGGTCATTTGACGGTGACGAAATTTGAGGAAAATGAGAGAATTGTTGTTGTGGTTCGTTTTTAATTGATCGACATTGTTGTGGTTTGAGTGGACTGAGACAGAGGAATGAGAGAGAGACCGTTAGGAGGGAGGGAGGGAGGGAGAGAGGAGAGAGAATTTCGCGGGAATTGGAAGGGTAGAGGGACACACGTATGTTTTGAAGCAACGTGCTTGCCACTTTGGTTGATGGAGTAAATATTCTTAAGTCAAATTTTTAAAAATTTATTTAAATAGAAGGGAAAATAATATTTGTAAAATTTTAATTTCACAATTTTAAAGTTAAGTGGGATTTATTTTTGGATTTTTTGCCCATAAGTGCCTCAATTTTGAACTTTTTTGCGAAAAACTGCCTTATGAAATTTTTTTTGCACAAAGCTGCCACTAAAGTTACTTCCGGTTGTTGACAAGTGCCAAATAATATTTGCAAGCGTTGACCAAAGTTTTCAGGCCACTTAAAGTCACGTGTCCAGCACGTACTCTTTATTTTTCGTTTCTGGAAGCCTAGTTCTTCCACTTCTCTAATATCCCCTTCTTCCAATCTGTCCTTCAATGCACTTAGCTCTATTTCAAAGCCTTATTCTCAGCAATGAGTTGATTAGCCACATTATATTCCTTTGCCAATCAATAATTCCTTCATTAATCCATCTCCAATAACTACAACCCAAATCAACCCCCTTCTTCTAGAGTACAATTTGCATCTTTTGAACCTCCTTCTAGGGTTCTTCTCAGTCCAAGATACATATTCACCACCTTTGATTCTACAGTAGCACATTCCAGTTCGTGGTCCAATCATTCCATGAATTTCACTCCCACTAGACATGTTCTGCACAAATTAAAAAAAAGAACTCCATCAAAGAACAATTATTTAGAATTAACCACAAAAAAAACACTTCAAATCAAAGAGAAGATAAAACCCCCGAAAAAATGGATGAATAAGAGAGATACACAGACCTAAACACTAAATTCGAAAAATCAAAAGAGGAAGGGGAATGAATTGAATGGGAGATTCGTTGTTGGGGGTAGAATTAGGGCTTTGAATTCGAAAAATAAGAGGGGAGTGTGAGATATGAGAGAAGTGGAAGAACTAGGCTTCCAAAAACGAAAAATAAAGAACACATGTTGGACACGTGACTTTAAGTGGCCTGAAAACTTTGGTCAACACCTGAAAATATTATTTGGCACTTGTCAACAACCGGAAGTAACTTTAGTGGCAGTTTTGTGCAAAAAAAAAATTAATAAGGCAGATTTTCGCAAAACATTTCAAAATTGAGGCACTTATGGACAAAAAATTCTTTGTTTTTTTTTGTTTTAGAGATGAAATTTTTTTAATAACACCTTGTTAAGTTGTTCTCCTTTGATTGTAATTTAAGTATTTAAAGATAGACCTGGCAATCAGACCAATCAGATCGAATTCGGACCGGACCAATTCAGATCGGGCCGTTTTCGGATCAAGTTACATTCGGACCGTTTCGGATTGGGTCATCGTTCGGACTATTATTTTGGATCGGATCGGGTTCGGATCGGTCGGATTTCGTATTATGATTTCAGATCATCGGATCTGATTTCGGATTGGACAAGAAAGATTTTGAGCTTTTTTAGTAGGGTAAGGGTTGTCCTATGTAAATAAATTTTATTCTATACTAATCTTTTGAGTTATTAATTATTCTATTAGTAGCCCGTTTATTGGATATTAATTGTTTAGTAGTTAGTACTCCCTACATTTTTTAAAATTATTCCGTCTAACTATTTGAGTATTCGTTACATATACTTGCATAAAATTCTTCCAAAGTTTTGCACCAATGGCCAATGATAATTTTTTATTATAAAAAAACGGGTAAGTTTCGGGTACTTCGGATCAAAGCCTAATCGAACCCAATAATTTCAGATTTCATATCGGTTTACCTTCGGGTCGGATCGGGTAAGCCCATATCGGAATATTCGAATTTCGGATGCGTTTCGAATTAAGATTATTTCGTGCCGGCCCGTTTCGGATTCGGATCAAGGTTCGGACCGTCTGATTCGGACCCATATCGGACCACGGATCGGATATTTCATGCCGGATTTTCAGATCAGGACCAACTTTGCCAGGTCTATTTATAGAGAGCACTGCCTATTAAAAAAAATGTTTTTGAAGCAATGATTTTTCACAATAGATAGCACATAGTTGTAATGAAAAAGTTTCGTTATAGAATTACACCCAACAAATGTAAATTATAGAACAATACTATGGATGTAAATTGTGCCAATGCGTGATAATTTTAAGTAATTTTATTGATTGGTTCCTTGGAACTATACCTGATCAACTCCAGCCCGGCTCGGCCCGGTTTTTGGGCGGGTTTGGGCAGTTTTTTTGGGCCCGCGGGCCGGGCCGAACAAATTTTTTTTTGGGGCGGGCTTTGGACAAGCAAAAAAACACTTTTTAGCCTAAATTTTGGGCCCGACCCGTTTTGGCCCGCAAAAGCCCGCTCGGCCCGGCCCGAAATACCAGGCTTTGGGCACAAATTTTTGGCCCGGATTTGGCCCTGGCCCGGCCCGCAAGATGGGCACTTTTTTTTTTTGCGCGGCCCGGCCCGGTGTTTGATCAGGTCTGCTTGGAACTATCATAGAGGCTTTGGTTGATCACCACGTGGCAAAAAAATTCTTGTTTTATTAATAAACTAGTTTTGATGCACGTGCAATGCACGGGTTAATGTTAATATGTTAAAAGTTATTATAATTGTTTCAGGAAAAATTGTCAAGAATAAGCCAACCTTTAAGCCATCCGCTAAAAACAAGTCAACCTTTTGATTATCCTTGAATAAATCAATCTTTAATACTAATCTGTTTTTAACAAGTCCTTGCCTGTTATTAACTTATTTAACCGATTAAATATGATATGTGTAACTTTTCAAAGGAATGAGAGAGAAAACAAAAAGAAATTAAAAATTACAAAAAAGAAAGAAAAAAGTCAGATTATTTGTAATTTAACTTACTTAAAATTGATAAGTACTAAAGGTTGACTTATTCAGGAAATAATCAATAGATGACTTATTTTTAGCGGATGGGACAAAGGTTAACTTATTATTGACAATTATTCCATTGTTTTATTGGTTGAACTAATATATCTTATTTTTATATATAATGCTCACTAATTAAGTACAAGTGTATTTAATTTATACTAGATTACTCGTCTCCTTTTACAGTAGACAGTCAGACCATCAAGCGTGTTATGTATTTTTCTCTGACATGTAGAACCCATAATTATTATTTAAATAATCTAACTTTTGTGAATTTTTGGAATATTGTATCTTTCCAATGGTCTAATGTATAACCTTTATTAGTCATTGTCGCTAAATTAGTCGTTTCTCAATATAATTTATTTTTCAAATTAGGTTTATGTATTTTTTTTATTTTTACTTATTTTTCTTGTTCGATGGATGCGATCTATTTGGAATGCCTCTCATTATTTGATAAATGTTAGCTAACTGTGTTAAAAGTGGATAAAGGTCCCTCGATAATAAAGATGTCCATCGATAACCAAACTTATTTTATTTAAAAGTTCTAAAAAATAATTATTTTAGATATATGATGAGTGATATTTATATCACTCAAATACCTTATTTTCCTCATGTTTAGAGTCATTTTTCCTCTTCATTTATCACTTTCTAGCTTATTTTTCTTAATTTAGAGTAATTGAGTTATTTGTAGCTTATTTGTGAATATTAGTTATTTTGGCTATTTATATATGGTTTGGTAATGCTTATTTGTGTTTGATGTTGAAGGATCCACCTTAGAGGTCTCCATACCACACACCAAGCATAGAGTGGAGCAATTTTACCAAAATAAGAGCTTTTGGAAGGATTTGTGCATAAGGGTCGTATTCAAACGGCCATAACTTTCATCACACAAAATATTTTTCAGTGATTCAAGTTGTAGATGAAAGTTTGGCTCGATAGCTTTCCAACGAGTGGTCACAAGCCCAATTCCGATGAAAAATGAAAGAGATATGGCTGTTTGAAGTCGGGTGCGTCTGCCAGAACTGCGCGCCCGCTCCGTATTGTCTAGCGGGGCCTTGCTGGAGGCCCAGTGACCTTTTGCCTGCGTGAAATTGTATGGAGAGCCCGCTCCAAACTATATGGAGCGCCCGCGCCACTTGATCTGTGTGGAAATCTCTGTTTTTCGAGCCGTTTAATGATGTAATGTTTAAATCTTTTAAAGAAAAGGATCCCTAACTTTTGAAAGGGGGAGAGGAGAACTAGCCTCCATAAGCTTAGGGCCCGTTCGGTATTACTGTGGTTTTCAGTTTTTTGGTTTTTTGATTTTCAAAGTCATATGATATATGTCCTATAATGAATAAAAAATTAGTCAAATTTATTGGGAACATGATGATTTTGAAAACTGACAACTAAAAAGTGAAAACCACTTTTTCTGGTTTCCTGTTTTTGATTTTTAGTTTTCAAAAAAACTGAAAACTGAAAACAAAAAACGATAACGAACGGGCCCTTAGTTAGAGGTTTTAGTTAGGGTTTTTAGAGAGAGAAACTCTCATCTTTTAGAGAGAGAAGTGAGAGAAAGTTGTTGAAAACTTGGGTATTGAAGAATTTTAAGAAGGAAACTTGAAGATTTGGAGACTCCTTGCAACTTTAATGAGAATTTCTTACTCTCTCTCATGTTTTGTTGCTTTACCTACTTATTTTCATGTCATTTTTACTCTATTTACTTGTTCATCCTAGATTAGTGTTTGATTTCATGTTTTTAGTTCATTATTTATCTCATTTAATAATTTATTTTGATTTGTGAGTAGTTATCTTGCTTGGGAAGGGTTGAAGCCATTAATGATATCATGAGCCTTTAGGTCATATTTGGGGTTATTTTGGAAAATGAAATCAAATAAGCAATATGGGTTTTATTGTTGGTTTTTGTGATTTGCCTCCATGAAAGCTTAACTATTAGTCACTTCTATGAAGGATTGAAATATGAAATTGAAGAGTTGACTCCCTATTTGTTCACTTAACTAAACTTGCATGAAAATAGGGGTTTTAGTTAAGGGATATATTTAGTCATCTTGTTATTCACGCTCTTGAGTTGGAGGTTTGTTGCATTAACATAGGACATAATCTCCAATTTGAGTAACCCTCTTTAGCTTGAAAGAGTAATTAGAGATTTGTTAGATGATCATTTTAATTCATTCTCTTTAGACTACCCCTTATTTGCCTAATTGTTTTCATGATTGAAATAATTGGTGAATTCGCTTACCCTAGTTCCTTTTATTTAATAGTTCTTAGATGATAATTGTCAAATCTCTTAACTATGTTTTAGCCTATCTTATTATAATTAACATTTTCGGTGATTACCCCTTGGTCCTTGTGGAAGAATGACCATGGCTTGCCATTATACTTAGGTTTCTGGTTAGTTAGGTTGTTTGATTCAGGGGTTTTGTCCAACGACCAAAATTTCTATTATCACACACTTGTATAAAAACTAAAGGTTTATGTCACTCTTAAGTCGCAACTGTCTAATAATTCAAAAGAATATTTTTTCCCAAATTCTAACCCTTGATGAAATTAGACACCTTTCATTAATACTAATAATAAAATAAGTCATAGGGAGAATATAATAAAACCATGAGCTTATTAAGTATATAAACATTAAAATAAATAGTACAAGGTAAGATTGTAACATGTGGCTATTAATCCTATAAACTCTTGCCTCGATGTCAATAAATGAAAGTCAATGGAGTCCAAAGCTAAAGAGACAGCTTACTCAAAGAGTGCCTCTGATTTTACCTCAATGATGTTAATTGTGTGAACCATTTTTTTATAATACAAAATTTAAATCTAAAAAAAATCTTTGTACTCTTAATATATTAATAAAGGGACCAATATAATCTTAATTGAAAGGAGCCTCTTTGATAAATGAACCGCCCTGCTTGATGTGTTCTGACTTAAATGTAAAACACTTTCAGCATTACGCAACATTACCAACTGAACTACTAAAGTATGATATTTACTCAAATTTTTTTCCGGTGATGTATCAATCGGACGAAGACGTTCTGATCTGCGCGTTAAAAAGAAGTGGTAAGACAACGTGTGCTAAATTTGTTGTTTTTAGAAATCATACCAAAGCGCAAATGTTGGGTGTGTATATTACTATTGATAAGGTCGCTAATCGATGTTATGATTATTGGAGTGCCAAGTTTGCACAAAAAATTTGAGCAAGGGTGGTGAAACTAAGTGAAGAGGATACCAAAGACTTGAATTTAACTGAAGACAAGACGATCCTCATCTTGAATCTGAAAACGTGGGACAGAAGAAGTCCATGAAAAGATGACTCTTTTTGTTATTGATGACCTGTTCCTAATTGTTGATTGTAACGGTGATGGGCCTCTTTTGGAGCTTATTGTATCCCGGATAGCCTAGTTGAAAAATAAGCATGAGAATAAGTTTCGGGTTATTGCGATGTCAACTTTTCTTACAAATGTCGAGCAATTTAATCCGTCAATGGATTCGTGTTAAATCAACTGGTTTCTTCAATTCAATGCCAATAGAGCGTCGAATTCCTTTCCAAATTGGTTTGCATGCTATTGAACCAAACATACCTGATGATAAATTGTCTTCCGTTACGGACACTACTTACTAGTCAATAAACCAACATACTTCAGATGGGGAGACCGCGGTTATCTTTGTTCCACCTACCCCAAAAAATGCGATCAAGACCGCCCTTCATTTTGTTGCAAAATCATGTGCTATGATGCGATGTAACGAGCTTCATTGGAAAAGCTAGAACCAATAAAAGCTGAAATTAAGGATTTTGACTTCATTGGAAAAGCTGGAACCAATAAGAGCTGAAATTAAGGATTTTGACCTCAGAATAACTCTAAGGTTTGGAGTTAAATTATTGGATAAAAGGTTACCCTTGGACAAAAAGTTTGTTATGCATATGTTTGAAGTTGGATGGATCCAAGTCTGTGTTGTTCCTTCGACAATGTGTTGGGTAAAGCCTTTGATGGCACATTTGGTCATTACCATAGAGCCACAACTCTCTAATGGTGTAAGTTACTACAAGTCTACAAATATCTTGCAAATGTTAGGTACGGTTGTGCTGGCATGTAGGGGTGTTCATGGGTGGTTATCCGTCCCGAAACAATATTTCGGTCCGGCAACCGAAATTTTCGGCCCGCCCTTGTTGCGAACCGTAACCGTAACTGTTAGACCGGTTATCGCTTAGCGGTTAACCGTCTTTTTCGGTACGGTTTTTCGGTTAACCATTAACCGTTATTCAAGTTATAATATTATATTTTACTTAATGTAAATATATATTTTCTAAATTTCTGTGCATATACTTTAATATTATATACACTCTAATATAAACTGTATTATAAAGTAGATAATAAATCCATTAGAAGACATAATAAAACTAATAATTTACTCCATTTCCTAATTATAGTGTTTATATTAGTACTAAAGTTTCCAAATAAACACATACTTCCTATAATTGTTCTTACTTGGTAACAAATATTAGAATTAAGGTAATTGTTGGAAAAAATTTCAAAATAATTAAATAGAGGAAAAAAATATTTCGGTTAACCGTTTACTTAAAAATCATAACTGTAATCGTACCGTTTAACCGTTACTTTTACCGGTTCGGTAACCGTACAGTTAAATTTTTTTTTACCGGTACAGTTACCACCCATTTAGACCGATTTTTTGGTACGGTTTTTCGGTTTCGGTTTTTAATGAACACCCCTACTGGCAGATCGTCAATAGATCAATATGGAAAATATACTATCGTCTGTCATGCTCAACGAGAGGAATACTTTATGCATTTCAACTCAGTTATCCCTATTGAGAGCTCTTTGTTTGATTCTGACCTCCATGATCCACTCAATGTGGAAATTACAACTCGTCGCATACAAAATATGACAGATGTTAGGGAGTTTATGAAAAGTATTTTCTTTTACAACAATTTTAGTGCAGATCCGGCATTTTAGAAATAGTTTACCATATGAGAACTCCATTTGGCGATTAATTAAATTAATTTAATTGCCAAAATAACTCTGTAATCCCCCGTAAATTTACGAATTTTATAAATATATTTTAATGTATAGTTATTTATATTTAAATATATTTTAGTATTTTAATAATTTATTTCTTCAAAGATTGACTATTTGAAAGTCAAAGGAATTATTTCAATGATTTAAAGAAGTCAAAAGTTTAATTAAGTCGTGCTTTGAAAAAAATATTTGAAATGTTTGAAACGCTTTTTGGATTTGGAAAATGACTCCTAAATGGGTTTGAGGAACCCAAACACTTTTAGGCTTGGAAAGGGATTTATAGTTTGAGCCCAATTACCTTTTCCTAAGCCCACAAAGGGAATCTATATAAACCCCATCCCCAAATTTTTCCCACACAATTATTTTCTCTCTCCTCCTTCCTCCAAAATTTTCGGACTCCCCTATTTCTTTTTCTCTCTCTTTCTTTTCTTTCTTCCTCTTCCTTCGACACTCCCTTCTCCTCTTCACCGGCTGCTGCTCCTCGTCGGCCGACCGCCGACCACCGTACGCCGCCGCCGCTGATGCTTCTTGGCTACCGCAAGTTTTGTTCTTCCTTGTTCCTTTGCTTTGGTTTGATTACTTTCCTTCCTCCTCAAGTTTTATTCAAAGTTTATATTTTTAAGATTTGTTTTAATTTGTTTATATTTAGAAATTTATAGTTTGATGACTTAATATTGAATCTAAGTTTATATAAGTTATGTATTGAAGAAATAAAAATTCAGATTTGCATATTAGGTTTGAATTGGATTTTTAATTATCAAAGCATGAATTTTTGGGTTTTGGAAGTTGGAAAATCAAAGTAGTTTATTATAAGTTATGAAATTTATTACCTTATGATTATAAGTATGTTTGAATATGTTCTAACGGAGTTTTAATTTATGATATATTGCTGCAAATTTAAAGGGAGTATTATTATGGAGTTTTATGATGGATTTTAACCACTAGTGTAGTAAGTACTATGCTAGCTAGGAGGTTTAATAATCAAGTTTTATTATGGGAAAGGTTTTTAAACATGTTTAAGAAGGGTTTAAAATATTTTATTATTGCAGTAAATTCATAAAGGATTGATTGTGAATTTATATTAGTTGTTTTAGGCGGAGAATTCTCTCTAGTCAACTTTTAAGACTGTTAAAGTGGCCTCTCAATTTGTCTACACAAGGTACGTACATACCTATGTGTTGATTTGATTAGTATCATGATTTTAAGAAGGAGAATTATGTAGTAACATAGGAACTATGTTGAGTTCATATATGATTTCTATTATGTTGGATTTTGCATGTTTTATGCCGTTGTGTAAACATGTTGAGCATGAGATTTATATTATGTTTGTATGGAAGATTGATGCAAGCATATTGGTTGAGAACTTTATTTTATTAATTCACATGGGGGAATTAATAGATATATTAGTTTAGATCATGATTGATCATTTGTTCCCTTTTTATTATTTAAAGATAAGGACCGAGAGCCTTATCTGGTAAGTTGATATTTTATACCTATGAAAGGTAGTTTGGTTGTTGGCTATGTTCAACAAATAAAGGAAGATTGAAGTAAAGTTGGAATAATCTTGGGTTGTTAAGTTGTGTGATCACTTATCTAATCATAAGATAAAAAGAAAGTTGTGATTGTTTGTTGATTGCGCTATTTGTGTTGCTTGTGAGTCATAACAAGTAATAACTGGTAAATTATGTAAAGTGGAATTGGATAGCAATAGCTTTAGACTTGTGCACGTCTGAAGTATTGGACAATTAGGAGTTGGAGTACATGGTAGTAGCCCATGGCTTTTTCTGGGGTCGGATTGATCACCATGTCCTATTTTTATTTAAAAGGTTCATCGATATTGTAGGTCATGGGAATACGGAGTCGCGCCCGTATTTTATTTTTCAAAGGGAAGGCTGGTTTTGGTTAGACAACTCGATCCATTGACTATTACATCTAAAGTAATAAGAATGTTCTTGTGGAGTTTAGTTCAGTAAAAGTTATCTGCAAGTTATTATGTTATTATTTATTCATGCTTACTACTCCATTTATCAGTATCATGTTAGGATTGTTTATTTATTTAGTATGTAGTACTCAGCTTTGCTGATTACGTGCTTTTGTTTGTGTATGTTGATCATGGCTATGCCTTATTGATCATGTGATGACCCATTTTGGTGAGCAGTCTCTAGGGATCAATAGTGCATTGTCCATCTACAAGTTTGAAGATGATGCATCATTAGGTTCGGGATTGGAGAGCTTGTGTAGTTTATTTATACTTCCTCCGTAACATAAAGATTGCAACATTTGCCATTTTGGGCCGTTTCATAAAAAATGCAACAATTTTAAACTTACTAAATTTAGTAAAAAAAATTCAATTTATTTAGAACAATGCCATTACTTAAAAATCCTAAATACTTTTGAGTTTACACTTTTCATAGTTGACTTTGGTTTTAAGTTTGACTTTGACATTTGTTGGTTGGTTATGGAGTTGACTTTGTAGTTAACTAAGTTTTTATTTATAAAGTTATTTATTATGTTTTCCGCTGCAAAAATTCTGAATAAGCCGATACGTTTTCACACGGGCGATAATTCTTTGATAATTCTCTATATTTTATATTAAAAAGGTATTTTAGAAGAGAGAGAATTGTCGGGGTGTTACAAACTCTTTTTTAGTACCACTTAGTCCAATTCCGTAGTCTTTTTCTTGTAGAGAAGTCACAAGGGTAAATAATGTAGACATCATTTGATCCCAAGTTTTGATACCATCTCCTAAGTCTGTAACCAACTAAACTAGCTAACATCCACCTGGATATTTACGATATTCAAAAACAAATAAATATCTCAAGTCTTCCATTGCATATCCAAGAACTATAACAACTTATTTAGATCATAATATTATATATAATTATGAATATCAAAGAAAATAAATTTGATATTTTTTGAGAAATGAACATCCTGAGTGTTATTTAGCTTCTATGACTATTTTTATCAATTACATTTCTTTTACAAAATTACCACTTTATTTACCACCTTGGTACATACATATATTTTTTTAAACACAGGTCCAAGTATCATAGACTAGGCTACCTATCTCAGGCAGAGCCCAGTCCATATTTAAGACTACTCCCATCCCTACTCCATACTCCAACTGGTGCTACTCCCTAATATTGAAACTGAGTCTTCCAAGAAGAAGACAACACTGATACCAATGGAGAAAATGCTCTTTGGTCCTTGGTACATGCATATAAGTGATGAAGAGAAACTTACAAAAAACGATTTTTTCACCAAGTGCCCCTAACAAATCACGAAATTCACCAAATACCCTCAATGTTTCAAATATTCACCAAATACCCTTGAGTTATAAAAAATGTGCACCATCTGCCCTTTTCCTAACATCCGTTAACTCGCCGTTGCCATTATTTACGAGTTTGCCATTATTAACCTCTAACCCTAAAATTAAACCCTAATCTAAACCCGAAGTCCTAAATCTAAACCCTAACCCACATCTAACCCTAACCCACCCCCAAACCCCACCCCCACCCCCCACCCCCTGCCAGCCCAGCCCCCCCACCGCCACCCCTCCCCCTCGAATTCTCGCGCAGCCCCACCCCTCCCCCTAGAACCGCGGCTGCCACCCCCTCGAACCGCGACAACCCCCCTCCCTTCCCCCTGAGCACACTTAGGTCGTCGAATCACCTCCCACCATTTCAAACCCTTCATCATCAACTCCGACAACATCGGTTGGGATTGATTATCAATCTTCGACCACATGACTCCCTCGAATCAATCTCAGCCGTCGAATTCGAGATTATCTCCGACATAACATCAAATTCGACAACTGGGATTGATTTGAGGGGGGAAGAGGGTCGACGGCTGGGATTGATTCGAGGGAGGGAACAGGGTCGACGGCTGCGGGGGGTGGGGGATGGGGAATCGACGGGGAGGGGGTGGGGGAGAGGTTGGGGAAATCAACGGGGACGGGGTGGGGGTAGGCTGGCGGGGGGGAGGGGTAGGCGTTGCGGTGGTGGAGTGGAGGGGAAGGGGTGGGGCTGGGTTGGGGTTGGGTGGAGGGGGTTAGGGTTAGGGGTGGGGGGTGGGGGGCTGGGCTGGGGTGGAGGGGGTTAGGATTAGGGGTGGGTTAGGGTTAGGGTTAGGGTTTAGGATTAAGGTTAGAATTAGGGTTTAGGAGTTTAGGGTAAGGGGTTAATAGTGGCAATATTGTAAATAAAGCTAACGGCGACTTAACGTCCGTTAGAAAAGGGGTATTTGGTGCACAATTTTGAAAAGTCAGGGCTATATGGTGAAGATCTGAAACATTGAGGGTATATGGCGAATTTCATGATTTGTCAGGGGTATTTGGTGAAAAAACCGTACAAAAAATGCTATAAAAAGCGAGAAAAAGTATCCAAAAAATGCTCCATTAATTTTCTCAAAAGTTCCCAAAAAATCCATTACATTTTCCAAAATTATATGAAATACTTTTATAATATGCTATTACCAGTTCCATATGCACGAGACGCGTGCATTGATTTAGATAAAACTTAATTGGTAGAAAAAGTAGCTTTAAAATCTTCATGCATCACCAAAATAAAAAATGACACTTTTTTAGCAATTTAAATATTAATTACATAGAGGTATTTAGGCATGTCAGAGGGACATCAAAGTGCTTATATGTTTCCTTGTAGAATAGAGGTTCATGTGTCACCCGTTAGAACATGCTACAGGTGATCAACACTTGCTCCGGCCCACCCGAAAACTAGCGGTTTTCAAACATGATATTTTCACCCGTGATTCGGGCGCTACTTGAGTTGGTTTCCGGGCCCAAAATAGCGAGCTCTAGCACAAAAAAGGTGGTCCGAGACCTTGGCCCGAAACGGTCACTTTTGGGCAAAGCCCGACCCATGATCACCTCTATAATCAATAAATCAGTATATATTATTAAAATACGTGAGAGATAATTATAGTCAATCACATGTCACCCTTCTCGCATCAAATGACTTTCGACGCCACATAGGCGGTGACTTGACAACTAATGAGTTGAGCTATAACTTTTACAAAAATATGCAGATAAAGAATTGAGCTTGGGTACCCCCTTGCATCTAATCACTTATGGAGCCCAGTTCACCATCAAACTACCACTATTTATGATACAAATGTATATATTAATATTCATTAGTAAATGCTAATAATAGCACCTTTCGCTCTCATTTTATAAAAAATATTTTAGATTTTTTATAACATGCCTAATTAATGCTAATACGCCATTTAATTGCATCGATTATATTCTTAGACATTAACCGAAAGTATAGAAGGACATGTAATATTGCATTAAAATTAAGTGTCTTCTTTTTCTTAATTTTCACAAAGAAACCCTAATCTCCCCTTTTCTCTCTCGCCGCCCTCTCTTCATGTTTTTCCCCTTTGCATCTGTGAGGGGCTGCCATGGTTTTTTGTCATCCATGGTAAGCCCTTTTTCCCCTCTTGTTTTCATTTTTGAATTTATTTATTTGTTTTGTTGAATAAATTAGTCTCACTTTATGAGAGTTTCTATGGGATTTTTGTCTTTGTTATGGAAGTCTCCTTCTTCCCTATGGGAGTTGCGAGTCTTGTTTACTTGTTTGTTTGTATGGAAAATTGTTCTCATTGGTTGAACTTCAAGACTATCAACATGAATGTACTGGAAGTTCGGATGCGATCAACATTGTTATATCAAGAATGCTCTTCTCCAAACTATGCCAAAATGATAAAGACGGTTCCATTAATAGCGGGAAGATTAAGCAAATACAAGGGGGCTGCGCTACTTTTGTAACACCCTGTAATTTTCACCCTTTATTTTTTGCGTTTGTTTAAATTAAAATGATATTTTTCGTAAAAATAAAATAATTTATTATTAAAATTATTTTTAACGTGTATAATTGTTTAAGTGTGGTATTGTGTTGTTGGAATTATTAATTTAAAGTGTGTATATTTATTTAGGTATTTTATTAGTTATAATCATTTATGTGCGTTTAGTATTGCAAATTATTTTTATAATGCTACTTTATATATTGTGGACCGGCAACGTAATGAAACTTGAGTCCGTCACGTAAAATAAGGGGCCGAATTTTACTGTGTTCTAGAGCCTTCTAGTGCATTATAGTTTATCTTAGCAATGATTTTGTAACGTTAAATCCACCCAAAGGTTGTCTCTTCATTTACCACCATTAACCCCCCATTAACCCTCCTTATGAAGGAATATGTCCTTAGACATCCCAGCAATTACTAAATATAAATAGGATTTATATTATGAAGTTAATAAAGTTAATTATTTTAGTAATCGTATTTTCTTGCTAGAGAATAAATATGATTAATAGGACAATATTGATTGGGCCTATAAACTAAAATATATTGATCCTACCAGGTTACACATTGTAATACAAGTTGAACAAAACAATCCAAATCCATTTAGGATTAGGGTTGGACCGGTCCAAAGGGGAATAGGAGGAGAATTATTTCTCCTAACTAGCCTATGACTCTTCTATTATATATTGGATATAATATTAGGGTTTAGGTGATCAATTCATTAATTAGTTTCTTTTCACAAGAGAGAGAAAGTGAAACCCTAAATATATTCCCTCTAACCGGCACCTATACCACCAAAAAGCAAGGGATCTTTTCTCTTCCGTTCTAGCAAACGTTGGTGTTCAACTGGTGCTCGTGGACTGATTAGAGGAGCAACACTTGGGGCTCTCGGATCTTCAAAGCTTGCATACAAAAGGGAATTCACGCTACAAAGGTTTGATATTTAATCCCTATTGAATGATTCATATGTTTGATTATGTTTGCGATCCTATGATAGATGTTAGAAAATTGTTTCCTGAAATTCCGCTATTTGCATCTATATATTCCTACACAAGCTTCTCACAGACTGCATAATGAAAAATCTCTTTTTTATGCATTACCTTAATTCATCTACGATCTGTGTCTCATTAATAGTATCTGGAAAAGAAAATTGGTAATGGTCCTTAGCATGTCTACTCCAAGTGGACACAAGCAAAGGATTGTTAACTGCCCTATTTGTTCAACTGGTGCTCGTGGACTGATTAGAGGAGCAACACTTGGGGCTCTCGGATCTTCAAAGCTTGCATACAACAGGGAAATCACGCTACAAAGGTTTGATATTTAATCCCTATTGAATGATTCATATGTTTGATTATGTTTGCGATCCTATGATAGATGTTAGGAAATTGTTTCTTGAAATTCCGCTATATGCATCTATATATTCCTACACTGGTATCAATTTTGCCTAATTCATAATATTCATATGATCATGTAATTGTATGCAAAGTTATTATTTTTATTCAATTAAGGGAGGATTTATTTATGGCTTGAATTTGCATAATTGATATTTGATATTAATTGATTGGAAATCGTAAATTATTGATTTATTTGTGATTTATGCTCAAATAATTTTATGAAGTTCCAAATTTCTTATATTATGGACGAAATAAATTGTTTAATTCACTCCAAAATTTTCAGAATTTTATAAATATATTTGTTAGATTTAAAATTATTTAATTTTTAATTTGATTAAACATTAAAATAATTTGTTAGCAATTAAAGGAATTGATTTTTACTTGTTAAATAAATCTAATACTCATCACCCACATAGATCTAGAATAATACGATGGCTGAAAATAATTTGATTAATTTTTCCATTAATTTTCGAAGTTTATCATGCTATTAATGAATTTTGGTTAAATTTTATGTTTAATTTGATTATTCATAAATTTTAAGGATAAAAATTAAAATATTTGATTTTATTTGTTGTGATAATTCATTAGATCAGCCTAAAAATTATTTTCGGATTTTTTAGATTTTAATTGTTCATTTTCTGAATTTTTTGGATATAATTTGATTTTTGCCCTAAATTTTGAATTCTTGTTAGATTTATTGTTTAATAAAGATTATGCATTCAAATCTAAACTCAACAAACCTAATTTTTTTCTTAAGATTTGTTGATTAATTCAAAAAAAATTCCATAATTTTCGGATTGATAAACCCTTAAATCTTTAATTAATTGTTAAATAAAGATATCTTTAATTTAAATGTAATTGTTACAAAACTTAAAGAGGAAGCCAACCATGACTGGGTGGCCCCACCACTATCGGTGGAGCCACGGTGGCTGGCGGGGTGCCGTAATATGGCTGGGCAGAAGGCGGCACAGTTGGGGAAGGGTGGGCGGCGCACGTGCGACGTGCGCAACCCTTCCCTCCTCACGCGAGCTGCTGGCGCTGGTGGACGTGGCAGCGTTGTTGCCGGAGTGTTCTGCTGGAGGGCTGGTTGACGAGGCCGTCGGGTGGTGTCGTGATGTTGAGCTCCGACAGGCGGTCATTCTTGGCTGACTGGTTGTATGGTGGCTCGGTTGTTTCGGCGAGCAGTCAAAGAGATTTGCTGGTTTCGATTTCCAGCGGGGGTTTTTTGGGTTGGTTGTTGACTGGTAGCCTTGCGCTGCTGGTCAACGATCAACAAGTCAACCTTATTTTAAAAAAAAGTTATTTTTAACGAAAATCTGATTTTCCAAAGTTGAGCATAAATCCAAAAGTTTCCTATTTTGCAAATTTGTGAATAATAATGATTATTGCCATGTTTAAATAAGTAATTGAATTAAAATAATAAAGTTTCCTAAATAATTTCTAGCTTAAGTTTGTTAAGTTTTATAATTATGATGGAAAGTTGTATTTGCTTATTAATTGTTAATAAGTAAATAGTTTGTGTTTATTTTATTTTGATATTATAAATGCGTGGATATTTAATGTAATATGTATGATATTATATTTTGCATGTTATGACTAGTATGGCCCAAATTAGGATAGTAAATACGATCTGCGAATCGTTATTTTTGAATGTAAACTAAATACGATCTGCGAATCGTATGTATTTTTGTAACTTTAAATTTTCGTTATTTATTTAATTCAAATTATGTAATCAAGCATGAGGATCCAAGGAGTTTCAAGGATGGTGATCCATGGAGATTCAAGGGAAGATTCATGAAGATTAGTTATTTTCCTAAGTTTAGGGGCCATACTAGATCATTTTAATTATTGCTTATAGTATTTTCTTGCATTTATTGTGTTTAAATGCTTGATTCTAAGTTTGTTTATGATTAATTGATTCATGTGTTCACTATTAATTGACCATATTAGTAAACTTAGGTCCCCAAAAGTAATATTGAGTTTTAATTGCTTTTCCAAACAACACCTATAAAGCCTTAGATCATGAGTAATAGGTTCTGCCAAAGCAGGGTGTTGCTCATATTTCTGGGGATAGTAGGGTAGGTTTTTGAAACTTACATGTTAATGTTTGGTTTAACTCATCAAAATCATCAAAAGACAAGGTTTTGGGTTTTGAAGCTAAGAGATAGGAGTACATAAGAAGTTGTTAACCTGTCTACCAAGAATTATAATTAGTTATAATTAGTAAAGTGTTTACTTACCTCAACTACTATAAATTGAAGGCAGGGCCAAAGTCCGTTTGATTATAGTGGGAGGAGATCTTGGTTATTTCTTTATTCAATAGGGATATTTTCATTTTGAATAAAGGGTAGTAGTTAATTAAAATTTGTTTAATTGCTGCTTTCTTGATAAACATTAATTGAATCTTGCTTTATTATTTGTTGTAGTAATTATGTCTAGTAACAACAATATCAACACTAACAATTCTACTTGTAATTTGCGCTCCGTCCTTTCGAAGGACAAATTGGATGCTGAACGTTTCATTGCAAGTGAAAGGGACATGGGAATCGTTCTCAGAACTCAAAAGTTCAACAACTTTCACATGCAAGGGGAGGAAGCAACGATGCAAGAGATGCATGAAAGGCTAGCTCAGATTGAGCGAAACATCCCTAACCAGCCAAGAAAAGAATATGAGGATGTTCTTGTGGTTAGTAAAGGGCAATCGCTCAATAGGATTGTGATTGCTATTAAGAAGGACGAAAGCAAACAAGTTGCCAAGTCTGAAACTTCTGAAAAGCAAAAGACTACACCAAAACCAAAAGTTGCTGATGAGCACTATTGTTACACCTGTAACAAGGTTGGTCATTGGAAAAGTAGTTGCCCCAGCCCCCAAGTATCTGAAGGATCAAAAGAAAGGAGTTTCTAGTTCAGATATGTATGTTATAGAAGTTAACTTACCAACTTCTGCTTCTTGGGTATTTGATACCGCTTGTGGTTCGCACATTATCTGTAATATGCAAGGCCTCAAAAGAAGTAGAACATTGGGAAAGGGAGAAGTAGATCTTCGCGTTGGCAATGGAGCACGAGTTGCTACATTGGCAATGGGAGTATATAGCCTACTTTTACCTTCAGGATTAGTTTTAGAACTTAATAATTGTTATTATGTTCCTGCTATCACAAAGAACATTATTTCGATTCCTGTTCTGGATTCGGAAGGTTTTTCATTTACCATAAAGAACAATTGTATTTCTGCGTATTTGAATGATATGTTCTATGTATCCGCTAAGTTATCAAATGGTTTATATGTGCTAGACTTAGAAACCCACATCTATAACATAGACACAAGAAACATAAAGCAAATGATTCAAACCCTACATACATATGGCATTGTCGATTAGGCCACATAAGCTCAAAACGTATTGAGGAGCTTCATAAAGATGGAATTCTCAAATCATTTGATTTCGAATCATTTGATACTTAAGAGTTTTGCTTGATGGGGAAAATAACAAAGTCTCCTTTCACAGGTTCAAGTGAAAGGGCCAATGACCTTTTATCCCTCATACATGCGGCATAAGTCGGAATCCTTTGAAAAATTCAAGGAGTTCCAAAATGAAGTACAAAACCAACTTGGGAAGAAAATTAAGGCATTGCGATCCGATTGTGGTGGTGAATATTTATCTCAAGAATTTGGTGATCATTTGAAGGATTGTAGAATACTTTCACAATGGACTCCACCAGGAACACCACAATTAAATGGCGTTTCTGAAAGAAGGAATCGAACTCTACTTGATATGGTTCGATCCATGATGAGTCTTGCTGATCTTCCTATTTCATTCTGGGGATTTCCGCTTGAAACAACAGCATTCACACTTAACAGAGCACCATCCAAAGCAGTGGAAAAGACACCATATGAAATGTAGACTGGAAACGTTCTAAATTTGTCTTTTCTAAGGATATGGGGTTGTGAAGTGATGAGTTTTAAAATATACCGCAAGTTCACGGTGTTTGTTTAGCAGAAACTGGCAAATACGGGTCGATCCACAGGGAGAGGAGTTCTACAGATTTATGTTCAATTATCTAACTACTTCAAGAGAGGAAATTGATTGAGGAATTAATAACTAAACTAGAATAAACTATAACACAAAAAGATGGAAGTTTATCAATTAATTAAAAACCTAGGGCAATCGATCGGTCCACCATGCTTATACCAATTTAATCACTACAATATAGTTCGACAATACTTGGATTGAGGTTCGAATAAATAAAGTATTTCGTTAATCCTTGATCAGGCATTAACAACTCTTAGATTAACATATGCCAGTACGGTCGCTCAACATAATCAAATCTACCTATTGTAACAAGCCTCTAATGAATACGATCTTTTGATTCTAATTCTTATTAGCTAAACATAACTCATGATATTGCGCAATTACATGAATTAAACAAGCATAACAAATCAATAGGAATTATTCTAATTCAATCCAAACAACGAAGAACTTTAAACCACAATCAAAAAGGTATAAACATGGCTTCCCTCTCTAAGCCCTAGAAAAAGTCTACTCACTCATGATAATAATAAAATCAATAAACATAATCAAAGTAAAAGAATTCATTAAGTTAAACAAAGTAAAGAGAAATACCGAATGATTCAAGAACAATGAAAACCAAAATCGATGATCTTTATAATCTTCAAGAGCAAGAGTTAATACAAACTAGAGAGAGAGAAACTAAGTGTTTTGCCCTAAAAACGTAGATAATAAGATAGTCTAATTGGAATTACCAAAAACCTATTTATACTTTTCTTACAAAACCGGCTAAAAAAGCAAATAAACCCGTCCCGAGAAAACCGCCCGGTCGGGCGGCGGTGATTAAGAAAACTACGACAAGAAGAAATTTCGCCCGGTCAACCGGGCAGACCCGCCCGGTCGGGCGCGCAAACAGATTTCTTCTCTTCTCAACCGGGCGAACAAAACTCCTAAGCAGCAAGACTTTTGTGGCTCGCCCGGTCGGGCGAAACCGCCCGGTCGACCGGGCGAGAGTGCTTTTCCGCTCTTTCTTTGGTGTAATCTTGCCCGAATCACTTGTGCAATCTCTTGGATCTTCTATGAGCTAAATGTGGACCGTTGTACTTCCGTTCTGCAACTCAAATGAGGGCCCAAAAACATCTAACACACGGAAACAAGTCCAAACATATCAAATAGCTCAAGAATCGAGCTCCAATGAGCTCAAATC
Source organism: Beta lomatogona (assembly GCA_947646795.1). Lineage (NCBI taxonomy): Eukaryota > Viridiplantae > Streptophyta > Magnoliopsida > Caryophyllales > Amaranthaceae > Beta > Beta lomatogona. The sequence goes on from CANSNZ010000949.1 coordinate 12,693,140, forward strand.
AACTATCAAAGCTAAAGGAGTAGAGCTAAATAATCTATATAAAATAGATACATCAAAATCCCCCAAGCTAACCTTTTGCTTGTCCCTAAGCAAAACCACACAAATGAGTTACAAGATACAATTGTTTCACCCCATAGAAAATGCAGTTCGAAAATATTAGTAGACTCAAAAATCAATCAAGAAAGCGTGCATCATCATCAATCCTTTATATCAAGCCAATGACCAATCACCGAGAAAGAAAATCAAGCAAGGTCACTACACATATCATGCAAATACTAAGATGGTGCTCACCAGGGGGAACGCTCTTCTCTCATTTTTGTGGCAGGCAAAGGATGTGCCCGATCACTCACCATCCCAACCATAACAACCCTTCCCACTCGCACTCTCATGTGTTTAAAAAGGTAATAATGCCACTCATCCTAATCATGTCGACTCAAGTAGCAAACGTACTCTTTAACCTTGACAAACTGACTACACATCAATCCAATAAACAATGTAAACACAAGCTCAAGAGGACTTTTTCAGGATTGTAATGGGGCTTAGGTAAGGGTAGGGAATATGTATAGGAAATGTGGTGGAAAAACCCAAGAATGGGGAAGCAAAAGTCACTAGACGCATCAACTATAACACAACCAATAACAATGTCCCAACTCTATGAATCAACAAAATTTTCAATAAACCCATCCTTGAAGCAGTGTAATGAATTTTTCTTTGCAAGCGATTGTGAAGGAAATAATTTTTACCCTTTTGTTCATTTTTTTCAATCTTTCTTTTCTTTTTCTTTGCATCTTTTCGATCCAACAATCACATTTATTTCACTTTGCTTATTCTCTTCTTTTTCTCGAACTTTGAACCTTACAAAATACAATCATCTCCACCCAAAGTAACTCATAGCAACCATTTCAGATACTAACTTCGACAGATGCTCCCCCAAGCTAGGCTTGGATTAATATCAAAATAAGGGCCATGGGCATGTAATGAGGTTTAGTAACATGAAATAATCATTAGGCTCAGCGGGGCTAAGGAGGATAATAGTATATCAATAAAAAAATCACTTTGAGGCTCAAGAATCAGACAAAAGGACGCCTCTATCATAGCAATTGCCACAAGTCATCAGATATCAATAAGTACGTTGTCAAAGTCAAGATCAGTCAACTAATGAGGAACTAACACACAAGAAACAAAATGGATGTAGAAATAAATCCATTGGCAAGAATGAGTCCTCACAGTCTAACCAACTTAGCTCTACAATCAATGCAAGTGCCGCAAGTATCATGCAATCAAGGGTCATGGAAGATTGAAAATCAACTCAAGACTAACAAATACTCACGCTAACTATCATAGATTCAGAGTCTAAAAATTCATTCAAAAATTTGGGGGTGCAGGGAAACAACCATGCAACTCATCATAACTCATGTCAAGCTCGTATTTTTTTTCAAGTTTTTTTTTTTTTTTTTTTTTTTTTTTTTTTTTTTTTTTTACAATGAAAACCAAAAAAAACGAAACTAGACTAACTATACTACAAAGCAGTAAAGAGAGAGAAAGTACTTATAGAAATCCTCCCCCCAAGCTAAACTCGGCAATGGCCTCATTGCAGCTAGAGGGAAAGAGAGGACTCACGCGTCATCATCGGACATATCCGGCGAAAAACGCGCCACCGGTAGTACCTGCAGCACCAAAAGCAGTATGGCCAGAAGGAACATCCCGAGCATGGTCAGTAGGGTCAGGGACCTGTGGTGTGTACCATGAAGGGTGGGTGGCATCATGGGCAACAAGCCCTTGATGAAAATAGTCATGGTAGATAGGGTACAGGGCATGGCGCATGTCAGACTCCACGGTAGTCAACCGTGTGTCCAACGAAGTCAGGTGAGTCTGGATGGTAGCCTAACCAAGCTCAAGGCGGCCCATCTGTGAGGTAAGGGACTGTTGTCCCTGCTCAAGGCGGGTACGGACCGCCATCATAGGATCCATAGGCGCGGCGGAGGAGGAGCCTTCCCCAGCGGGCTGCCTGTGGTAGGTCCGCAGAGGACGCCTAACAATGGGCTCTTGACCCCGCATAGGAAGGAGGTACGACCCCACACCGGGCTCTAAGCGGGTCCGAGCGGGGGTCGGGAAGAAGGATAGACTCCTTCTTAGCAATGAACCACCTAAATTTGTTCGCAGATCGGGCGGTTAGCCATTTAGCATTTGTCATATAATCAATGTTAATCTCGGCGAGACCCGGCTACAAGCATTGCTAATGTCAGGAGTATAGCCAAAATGAGCAGCAATAGCGGTAATGAGGCCACCTAAAACAATAGGTTGCCCCCTAACACTACCATCATCAAACAAAGCAGGTAAATTGGCGGCAGTCCGCTTTAGCTGGGACACAAACAGATAAGGAAGGCACATAGAGTAATCAAGCTCTGGAAACAAATAACTACCCATCAAAAAAATCTCCTGTTTCTGACAGGAGTGGGGCTCAGCACGCCCAAAAAGTGTGAATCCCAAAAATCGCTGTAAGTAGCGAAGGCTGGGAAAATGGAGGTGGTCTGCAGTCATATGTTGGGTGTTAACATCCCCATCACCTGTGAATGCGGTCCACAAGGTATTAATTCGAACAAGTGGGAGGGGGCGGTGATCATCAGAATGTGGGGAGGCCAAAAATAGCAGCTAATTGGCCTAATGTGAGTTCTCGATCCTCATTCATGAGGCGAAAACGGAGAACTTGATTTTTATTGCCTACTTCTAATGAGCTCAAGAATTCAAGTGTAAGATGCCTACATGTCCAGAAAAACATGCCGAACATTGTTCCCAATCCCAATTTCTCAAATAGCGTTTTAGTTTCACCGTAAATACCCAAAGCATGCAAAGCATTAGCATCAACAAAACGAGTAGGGATTATGTTCCGATATTTCAACTTTTCAAATCTTTGTTTTTGTTCTAGGGATTTGAAGATTACCTGCGGGAATGTCGAATCTGGTGGAATTTGAGCGCTTGATTCCCCTCTGGAGCTGTGTTTCCTCTTGCTTGGCCCTGACATGGTGGAAGAGAAAAGAAAAGTAGAGATTTTCGGGATTGAGAGAATTGTAGTGGGATGATGGAGGTTTTATGGGAGAAAGATGAAGAAAAGTGTTGGGATATGAAGAAAATTGAAGGAGAAGATGGAATTTGTGAATGGTGAAAGGTAGGGTGGAGTTTGGCTATGGAGGTTTTTAGGAGAGAGAGAGAGTTGAGAGGATGAAGAAAAGTGAGAGAAAATGAAAGAAGTGAAGGAAGAAAGAAGTGGAGTGAAGGAAGAAATAAAAGTAAACCTCGTGGAATCCGCCCGGTCGGGCTGGCCCGCCCGGTCGACAGGGCGAATGAAAAATTTTTTTGGTTGCCTTCGCAGCGCTGGCCTGGCATGGAGTGGAAAATCCGCCCGGTCGGGCGAAGTCGCCCGGTCGACCGGGCGAAACTCGCCTCCTCAACTTACTAAGGGCATTCTGCCCGGTTAACCGGGAGAGATTATCCCCAAATTCGCTTGCGCGCCCGGTCGGGCGACTTCGCCCGGTTGACCGGGCGAAAAGTGTTGTTGCTTTCTTTTCGCCCTTCTGGGATTTTAGTTGCGCGCCCTGTCCGGCGGACTCGCCCGGTGGGGCGAGTTGAGAGGCCCGGTCGGGCAAAACCGCCCGGTCGACCGGGCGGCTATATTTTCCGCTGGTTTTTGGTCAAAATTTTTCCAAGTTGTGATATTGACCCCCTGCACACACTAAACTCGCCAAAATGTCAGTACACTCTCTCTCTCCTCTCTAAAAAAATAAGAAAAGTAATCTAAACTAGTAAAGAAAAAGAAAAGTAAAGACGGGTTGCCTCCCGCAAAGCACTGGTTTAGAAAGGTCCCGCACGACCTTAGTACCTCTGATTTCAAGGTGAGGGAACACCTAAGTAGATGACCTCTACTTGACCTATGAAAGCACCCTCATGATACAGTTTCAAACGTTGACCATTCACCTTAAACTTCGTCCCCTCTGCATTGGCCACTTCAACGGCTCCATGAGGCTTTACATCAGTGACAACAAAAGGTCCAGACCACTTTGACTTAAGCTTTCCAGGAAAAAGCCTTAGTCTAGAGTTGTATAATAAAGCCTTGTCACCAACATGAAACTCGCGCTTCTCAATCATCTTGTCATGAAACCTCTTTGTTTGCTCCTTGTAAAGCTTGTGGTTCTCATATGCTTCCAGACGAAGCTCATCTAACTCATTTAACTGAAGAAGTCTTGTTTCACCTGCAGCCTCTAAATCCAAGTTAATTTCTTTGACTGCCCAAGCTGAGAGATACTCCATTTCAACTGGTAAATGACAAGCTTTGCCATAGACCAATCGATATGGGGTGGTGCCGAGAGGTGTCTTAAAAGCAGTTCGCAGTGCCCACAAAGTGTCATCCAACTTTTGTGACCAATCTTTCCTTGACCTGTTGACTACCTTCTCTAAGATGCGCTTTATCTGACGATTGGAGACTTCAACTTGGCCACTAGTCTGAGGGTGATATGCCAAGCCAACCTTATGAGTAACTCCATATTTCTTCAGTAAAGCTTGGAAGGTTCTCTGATGAAAATGAGACCCCCCATCACTGATCAAGACTCTCGGGACTCCAAAACGAGGAAAAATAATCTTCTTGAAGAGCTTCATGACCACCTTGGAATCATTAGTAGGGGAAGCCACAGCTTCAACCCACTTAGTCACATAATCCACGGCTACCAAAATATACCTGTTCCCACAAGAAGAAGGGAAAGGTCCCATGAAATCAATTTCCCACACATCAAAGGGCTCAATCTCCAAAATTCCCATCTGTGGCATCTCCTGTCTCTTTGAAATATTGCCCGTTCTTTGACACTCATCACAAGAGAGGCAAAAAGCACGGGCATCTTTGAAGATAGTAGGCCAGTAGAACCCGCTCTGGAGAACTCTATAAGCTGTGGCCTGTGAGCCAAGATGCCCACTACAAGGCATACTATGACAGTGTTGGAGGATTCTAGCTATCTCCCAATCGGCAACACATCGTCTGAACAAGCCATCTGAACACTTCTATGGGTCTTCCCAATAGTAATGCTTAGCATCATGATAAAACTTCTTGCGTTGTTGGTACGTCAAATCTGGAGGAGGAGAACCACCAACACAATAGTTAGCAAAATCAGCATACCATGGAGATTGAATAGATACAGCAAAAAGATGATCATCAGGAAAAGAATCATCTATGGGACCATCAGCACTGGACTCAAATCTCAATCTGGAGAGATGATCGGCAATGACATTCTCAGCACCCTTCTTATCACGGATCTCCAAATCAAACTCTTGTAATAAGAGTATCCAGCGAATAAGTCGTGGCTTGGCTTCCTTCTTAGCCAATAGATACTTCAGTGCCGCATGATCGGTGTGGACAATAACTTTCGAACTTATGAGGTAGGTTCGAAACTTGTCAAGAGCATATACAATGGCCAATAACTCCTTCTCTGTAGTAGCATAGTTGACCTGAGCTTCATCTAATGTCTTGCTGGCATAGTAAATAGCATGGAGGGTCTTGTTCTTCCGTTGACCAAGTACAGCACCCACTGCATAATCACGAGCATCACACATGATCTCGAAGGGAAGACTCCAATCTGGAGGTTGTATGATAGGGGCAGTGATCAATGCTTCCTTAATCCTGTCAAAAGACTCCACACAAGCGTCAGTAAAATCAAAGGTGGCATCCTTGAGCAACAATTGAGTAAGGGGTTTCACAATTTTGGAAAAATCTTTTATGAACCTGCGATAAAACCCCGCATGACCCAGAAAAATCCTCACTCCCTTGACATTCACAGGAGGAGGAAGTTTCTCAATCACCTCAATTTTGGCCCGATCAACTTGGATGCCATGTTCAGAAACAAGATGACCAAGTACCACTCCCTCATGGACCATGAAGTGACATTTTTCCCAGTTTAAAACCAAATTAACATCAGTACAACGTCTCAGTACAACGTCTCAGTACTATAGAAAGATTATGCAAACACACATCAAAGTCAGACCCATAGACACTGAAATCATCCATAAATACCTCCATGATATTCTCAATGAAATCAGAAAAAATGGCCATCATACATCTTTGAAATGTGGCAGGGGCGTTACACAAGCCAAAAGGCATTCGGCGGTAAGCAAAGGTGCCATAAGGACATGTGAACGTCGTCTTCTCCTGATCTTCTGGGTGAATGGGAATCTGAAAGAAACCTGAATATCCATCCAAATAACAGAAAAAGCTATGTTTTGCTAATCTTTCTAACATCTGGTCAATAAAAGGGAGGGGGAAGTGATCTTTCAAGGTGGCTATGTTTAATCTGCGATAGTCAATACACATCCGCCAACCTCGTAACAAAGACGAGTAGGAATTAGTTCATCTCTATCGTTCTTAATAACAGTAGTCCCCCCTTTTTAGGAACAACTTGAACCGGGCTCACCCACTTAGAATCTGAGATGGGATAGATGATGCCCGCGTCAAGCAGTTTCATTATTTCCTTCTTCACTACCTCTTGCATATTAGGATTCAAACGTCTTTGGGGTTGTATGCAAGGGCGGTGATTTTCTTCCAAATTTATTCTATGCATACAAAAATCAGGACTAATACCCTTTAAATCATCAATACTATACCCAATAGCCTTTTTATGCACGCGAAGCACTGTAAGAAGTTGTGAAAGCTGGCTATCCGTGAGTTTAGTACCGATCAATCACAGGGGCATTCCTCATTATCATCAAGAAATGCATATTTGAGGTGAGAAGGTAAAGGTTTAAGTTCTAACTTCTTTACCTGTGGCTCATAAGTAGAGCAAACAGTCTCCATTACCTCACATTCGACTGCCTCATCAACATTAAGGTCATCCAGTTCAAGAATTTTCTCCAATGGATCATCTGGCAGAAATTGGTGATAGTCACCTCCCAAAATCTCTTCCAGTACAGCAATCCTGCAGCATGTGTGCTCAAGCATAGGAGACTTAATAGCATTGGTTAGTTTGAAAGTAATAGTATCATCACCAACACTTAAAGTCAAAGAGCCAGACTTAACATCAATCACAAAGACCGGCAGTACACAAGAAAGGCCTACCTAAAATAATGGGGATCTGACTATCCTCCTCCATATCCAGCACTACAAAGCCTACAGGAATATAGAATTTTCCAACCCTGACAGGAACATCCTCTAAAATACCCAAAGGATATTTCACAGAACGATCCGCCATCTGCAAAGTAATCTGGGTGCACTTCAAAACTCTCAAGTTCAGTTTATTACAGATAGATAGAGGCATAACAGATACACTAGCTCCTAGATCACATAAAGCCTTATCTATAAACAATGCACCTACATGACATGCGATGGAAAAACTACCAGGATCCTTTAATTTTGGAGGGATTTTATTTTGCAAAACAGCACTACACTCTTCAGTTAGAGCAACTCTATCTAGACCACCAAAATCCTTTTCTTAGTAATCATGTCTTTTAAAAATTTGGCATAAACAGGCACTTGAGAGATTAAATCAGTAAAAGGAACTGTTACCTCAAGATTCTTGACCATTGACATGAACTTACCAAGCTGTTGATCAACCTTGGATTTTTGCATCCTGTGAGGGAAAGGTAGTGGTGGTGTAGGAGAGTCTGTAACCTTCTCCTTTTGCTTCTTTGCTTCATCTACTTTCTCTTGCTCGATCAGCTTTTGAGCTATCTTCACCTTCCTTTTCATCCACTACATCATTGTTGTGTGGAGGTGGCAAATCATCAGTAAGCATAAGTGGAGCATCATATTGTGTTCCGCTTCGAAGAGTGACAGCATTAGCAGTCTCTTTAGGAATTGGTTGCCCCGGCAAATGACCTGGTTGCCTCTGCACATTATTTCCGGCTACCTGAGCAAGTTGAGTCTCCAGATGCTTTGTAGTATTCTTCAACTCTTTGATGCTCTCCTCGTGATTTTTCTGCATAGAAACAATCATTTTCATTAGATCAGACATAGTAGGCTCTTGAGAGCTGGCACTCTGAGGAGTTTCTTTGCCGATAGCCTTGGTGTGAAGGCCTATTGAAACCGGGAGGGGGATTTTGAGGAGCCCCTTGGTAATATTGTTGTCGCGGCATCTTTGTGGTGGGTTTTGATGAGGTGGTTGGTATGATGTTTGTGGCATTGGTTGAGGGTTCTGAACATTATTGTTTTTATAGGAAAAATTTGGATGATCCCTCCAACCTGGGTTGAATGTGTTAGAGTAGGGGTTGTGTGGAGGTCTCTGCTGAAAAGCATTTGCATGCTCCATCTGATTCAGATCAGGTTGACTGTAGCAACAATCATGACCAAAGTGGCCTTGAACACCACATACCTCACAGAAAGAAGAGGTAATAGGAGCCATTGAAGACATAGCATTAATACTCATAGGAGGAGTACTAGACTACGAAGATTTCAGTGAGTCCATCTTCATGCTCAATCGGGCAACTTGTGCGGAGACAACGGGGAATATGCATCGGCATCCAACTTTTTCTTTGTAATAGTCCTGGAAGAACTATGATCATTTCGTTGCTAAGTTGGCCAAAAACTGTACCCTTCATCTACCTCCTTATCTAGGAAAACACCCCCGCGAGATGAATCGATTATACTCTTGATATGGGGTTGTAGACCATTGTAGAATGCTTGAGTGATGAACCACTTGTCTAGATTGTGGTGTGGGCATTCTCTGCGCAGGTCCTTGAACCTATTCCATGCTTCCTTCGGTGTCTCATCGGGTTCCTGTTGGAAGGTAGCAAGCTTGTGCCTCGATTTCTGCAGTCTTGGTAGGAGGGTAGTACTCTTTCGGGAATGCTTCAGAAATAGCACTCCACTCGGTTTCATTAACATCGTTCACCCATTTCGTGCCTTGTCCCTTAGTGAGAATTCGAAGACCATGACCTTCAACCGATCGGGAGTGACCCCTTGGTGCTTAACGGTACGACAAAGTTGTTGAAACCGTTGTAAATGATTTGCGGGGGTCTTTCGATGGATGCCCTCCAAACCGGTTCTCGTTGGATCATATTGATGAGGGCGAGGCTTGATCTCAAAATTGGCCGCTTGAATGTCGGGCATAGTAGGCCTTGTGGAAATACCACCAGGAGAAGGTACCCCATAAGATTTCAATGACTTAGGAGGCATGATTGGCTCTGAAGGACCTTCTGTGGATTTTCCCTTGTTAGCAGACTGCTTCTTCTTCTTTTGTTGCTTTTTGAGTTGCTTCGGATGGTTTTCTCAAGATCGGGATCGGTTGAACTGGAGTACCTGTTCTCTTAGACCTGGGCATAAAAGAAACAAAGAAAAATATGCAGTGAGATGGCCTCAATTGGAACTTGAAGTTCCAATGAGACAGCAGAAATAGTTCAAATAATCAATCAGAAAGCTATAGAAACTAGCCATCTCCACGGCAACGGCGCCAAAAACTTGATGAGTTTTAAAATATACCGCAAGTGCACGGTGTCTGTTTAGCAGAAACTGGCAAATACGGGTCGATCCACAGGGAGAGGAGTTCTACAGATTTATGTTCAATTATCCAACTACTTCATGAGAGGAAATTGATTGAGGAATTAATAACTAAACTAGAATAAACTATAACACAAAAAGATGGAAGTTTATCAATTAATTAAAAACCTAGGGCAAGCGATCGGTCCACCATGCTTATGCCAATTTAATCACTACAATATAGTTCGACAATACTTGGATTGAGGTTCGAACAAATAAAGTATTTCGTTAATCCTTGATCAGGCATTAACAACTCTTAGATTAACATATGCCAGTACGGTCGCTCAACATAATCAAATCTACCTATTGTAACAAGCCTCTAATGAATACGATCTTTCGATTCTAATTCTTATTAGCTAAACATAACTCATGATATTGCGCAATTACATGAATTAAACAAGCATAACAAATCAATAGGAATTATTCTAATTCAATCCAAACAACGAAGAACTTTAAACCACAATCAAAAAGGTATAAACATGGCTTCCCTCTCTAAGCCCTAGAAAAAGTCTACTCACTCATGATAATAATAAAATCAATAAACATAATCAAAGTAAAAGAATTCATTAAGTTAAACAAAGTAAAGAGAAATACCGAATGATTCAAGAACAATGAAAACCAAAATCGATGATCTTTATAATCTTCAAGAGCAAGAGTTAATACAAACTAGAGAGAGAGAAACTAAGTGTTTTGCCCTAAAAACGTAGATAATAAGATAGTCTAATTGGAATTACCAAAAACCTATTTATACTTTTCTTACAAAACCGGCTAAAAAAGCAAATAAACCCGTCCCGAGAAAACCGCCCGGTCGTCCGGTCGGGCGGCGGTGATTAAGAAAACTACGACAAGAAGAAATTTCGCCCGGTCAACCGGGCAGACCCGCCCGGTCGGGCGCGCAAACAGATTTCTTCTCTTCTCGCCCGGTTGACCGGGCGAACAAAACTCCTAAGCAGCAAGACTTTTGTGGCTCGCCCGGTCGACCGGGCGAGAGTGCTTTTCCGCTCTTTCTTTGGTGTAATCTTGCCCGAATCACTTGTGCAATCTCTTGGATCTTCTATGAGCTAAATGTGGACCGTTGGACTTCCGTTCTGCAACTCAAATGAGGGCGCTAAACGCTTAATCTGCACAAAAACATCTAACACACGGAAACAAGTCCAAACATATCAAATAGCTCAAGAATCGAGCTCCAATGAGCTCAAATCAACTATCAAAGCTAAAGGAGTAGAGCTAAATAATCTATATAAAATAGATACATCATGAAGCTTATGTAAAACGTTTATTTTCTGATAAGCTTTCACCTAAATCCGATAAATGTCTTTTTGTGGGTTACCCAAAAGAGGCTACGGGATACTACTTCTACAACCAAAGCGAAAACAAAGTGTTTGTTGCTCGTAATGGTGTCTTTCTAAAAAAGGAGTTTATTTCCAGAAAAAACAAGTGGGAGAAATGTATATCTCGAAGAAGTTCGAGATGAGCAACAAATGGATGAGATTAACACCTCATTAGAGGCGCCCCGGCATGAAAATGTTCAGGAGGCGGTGCATTCAATTCACATACCTCCTACGATCCCACATGGAGATACTCCATGCGAAGTCACTCAACCTAGTGATGTAGAAACTTCTTCTGTTGTTCCTCAACGTAGGTCTAGTAGGACCATCATTCCGTCAAAGAGACATATTGATATCCTTTTGACTGAAAGTTTTGAAATAACGATTTTAGAATCAGAAGAACCTACTTGCTACAAAGATGCTTTGGATAGTCAAGACTCCGAAAGATGGCTTGAGGCCATGAAAGCTGAAATGGATTCCATGTCTAAAAATCAAGTATGTGACTTGGTTGATTTGCCTGATGGGGTAAAACCTATTGGATGCAAATGGATTTTCAAGTTGAAAACAGACAAGGATGGAAACATTAGTGTTTTCAAAGCAAGGTTGGTGGCAAAAGGTTTCAAACAAATACATGGTATTGACTGTGACGAAACCTTCTCACCAGTAGCCATGCTAAAGTCCATTAGGATAATCCTTGCGATTATTGCCTTTCATGACTATGAAATATGACAGATGGATGTCAAAATCGCTTTCTTGAATGGGTTCTTGAAAGAGGATGTGTACATGACACAACCTCAAGGTTTTGAAGATCTAGAAAATCCAGGGAGGGTATGCAAGCTTAAGAAGTCCATTTATGGACTAAAGCAAGCATCAAGGAGTTGGAACCTCAGATTTGATGAGGCAGTCAAGAAATTTGGCTTTCTCAGAAATGAAGAGGAATCTTGTGTATACAAGAAGTTAAGTGGGAGTAGTATTACTTTTCTGGTCTTGTATGTGGATGGCATACTTCTCATAGGAAATGATAAGAACATGCTTGAGTCAGTCAAGGAATGGCTTAAAAATTATTTCTTTATGAAAGACCTAGAAGAGGCTGAGTACATATTGGGAATAAAGATCTATAGAGATAGGTCGAAAAGGCTGATTGGACTTAGTAAAGAGACTTATATTGATAAGGTTCTTGCAAGGTTCAAGCTAGAAAACTCCAAGAGAGGTTTCATTCCCATGCAACATGGCATAACACTTGGCAAGACTCAGTGTCCTTTGAGTCCTGATGAGGTCAAGCGTATGAGTAATGTTCCCTATGCTTCTGCAGTAGGATCCATTATGTATGCCATGATATGCACTCAACCGGATGTTGCATATGCTTTGAGTATATGCAGCAGATACCAGTCAAATCCAGGAGATGCGCACTGGATTGCAGCAAAAAACATCCTTAAGTACTTGCGAAGGACTAAGGATAATTTTTTGTTGGTTTATGGTGGAGATGATGAGTTGGTTGCTACTGGATACACCGATGCAAGCTTCCAGAGTGACAAAGATGATCTCCGATCTCAATCTGGTTTCATATTTTGTCTCAATGGAGGAGTTGTGAGCTGGAAGAGCTCTAAGCAGAGTATCATCGCGGATTCTACAACAGAGGCTGAGTATATTGCGGTAGCTGATGCAGCAAAGAAAGCTGTTTGGATCAAAAAGTTCATTGGTGAGCTTGGTGTAGTTCCTAGCACTGAGAATGGCATTGAGTTGTATTATGACAACAATGGTGCCATTGCTCAGTCTAAGGAACCCAGATCACATCAAAGGTCTAAACATGTGCTCAGGAAATTCCATCTTATTCGAGAGATCGTTGGAAGAGAGGATGTGAAAGTAAGCAAGGTTCATACTGAGGATAATATTGCAGATCCTCTGACTAAACCGCTTGCTCGACCTAAGCATGAGTGTCATACTAGGTTTATGGGGCTTAAGCGTATGGGATAATGGCTTTAGGTTGTTTACTTCATGTTTACAATTGTAAAGACATTTATTATGCTTTGAATGTTTATCAATAAAAATTCGTTTCTTATCTAATCGCTTGGTTTAATATTAATAAAATGTCCAAATAATTTGTGTTTTCAAATAGGATTATCGAAAACGTTTTGATAATGGAACCCTATAAAGTGAACTGAAATCACAATTTATTTAAAGTCCCTAGTCTAAATCACTAATTGGACATAAGTGATTTATTCAAAAGACTAGTATATAATTAATTGATAGCGCAGTTCCATGGGCTATGGAGACATAGAGATGTCTAATTGATTATATGGATGTATAGTTGATACATTGAGACTCGACCTAATTAGATTCTAAAAGTAGAATAAAACTACTATATTTAGTGGATTCCATAGACATGAGTATGTCTTAATAACCACAATATTATTAGTTTAACTTTGACATTGTTAAACGCCGCGCCGTAAAAGGAGGTTATAAAGGCAGTGATCAGGTAGGCTAAGAATTGAGTGGGAGTTATGGTCATACAAGAGTGGATAAGTCCTCCTATTAAATAGGAATGATGTCAGGGCCTCTTGATGAGCGAGAACTGGAAAATTGCATGGCCATGCGGAATAGGATTAAAGAGTTAATCCTTATTTAAGTAGTTCGAACTCGGCGATCAAGGAACATAAATTTGAGAATAACGTGGTGTTATCAAATTTGGCATTAAGTGACTTAAGGAATTTAACATTGCGCTCTTGTCTTCGAACAAGTGGGAGATTGAAGGAATATGTCCTTAGACATCCCGACAATCACTAAATATAAATAGGATTTATATTATGAAGATAATAAAGTTAATTATTCTAGTAATCGTATTTTCTTGCTAGAGAATAAATATGATTAATAGGACAATATTGATTGGGCCTATAACTAAAATAGATTAATCCTATGAGGTCACACATTGTAGTACAAGTTGGACAAAGCAATCCAAATCCATTTACCATTAGGGTTGGGCCGATCCAAAGGGGAATAGGAGGAGAATTAGTTCTCCTAACTAGCCTATGACTCTTCTATTATATATTGGATATAAATCCTATAATATTAGGGTTTAGGTGATTAATTCATTAATCAGTTTCTTTTCAAAAGAGAGAGAAAGTGAAACCCTAAATCTATTCCCTCTAACCGGCACCTTTACCACCAAAAAGCAAGTGATTTTTTCTCTTCCGTTCTAGCAAACGTTGGTGTTCAACTGGTGCTCGTGGACTGATTAGAGGAGCAACACTTGGGGCTCTCAGATCTTCAAAGCTTGCATACAACAGGGAAATCACGCTACAAAGGTTTGATAATTTAATCCCTATTGAATGATTCATATGTTTGATTATGTTTGCGATCCTATGATAGATGTTAGGAAACCGTTTCCTGAAATTCCGCTATATGCATCTATATATTCCCACACCTTAATGCACCCTTAAACCTTTGCTTAATGGGGTGAATAATCACATCAACTGTTGCACTTTAACCCCCTCCATAATGCTGGAAACAAGTCAGGAAATTCGTGCATAGCAACTCCTCATCTTCTATCTTTCGCATTTTCGGTCATTTCTGCACCCCTATTTTGTTTGCATCATATCTCCTTCATTTCTTATCAGAATTGGACGTGTGAGTAGTCAAAATCCATGTACTCGGAAAGATCTTGCTCTTGGTGTAATTTTTTTTTGAATAAAGTAAAATACCTGACTGCAGTTTCCGTTTCAAACAGACAAGTCAACCGATTTTCCTGGAGTTTTCAGGAGCGATGTTATTCTCTTCTTTCTCTGCCATTCTAGTATTATTTTCCAACTAAAATCAAGGTAACTAACGGTGAACCTAGTACAATTAGAGTCCATTTAGGATTTATCTAGTTTTAACTTTTAATACTTAAGTTGGGTTAGTTTTGATTTTAGGAATTTGGGTGGGAATATGTAATACCCCTCATGATTGCTTTAAAAGGATTTAGCAGGCTACTCGTTCCAACAAGATGCATTTTTCTTTTAGGGAGCTCATTTCCTTAATTACTCCACAGTTAAGCGTGCTTGGATGGGAATACGTAGTCCAGAGATGGGTCACCTCCTAGGAAGTTTCTCAGGGTGCGCATGAGTGAGGACAAACTGCGCCGGAAGAACTTGTGTTGGTTATTGAGGACAGTTGTTGGCCCTAGATGCGCATTGGTGACAATAGACTCGACTCTGTATGGGTGTTACAAATGGCATCAGAGCAACCCTGCGACCGCGTGCTGATCGTGTGGATAATTAATCCAGGGCCAATCGCCAAGTGGGGGAGGATTATGGGGCTATTTCACCGGTTGCGTGTCGAATATGTGATTACCGGCTGCGTGTCGAATATGTGATTAGTTTCCAGGCTGGGGCGACCCACATGTCGTTGTGGCCGAATATGTGGAGTCTTCAGGCCCAACGAGGGCGATGCTGTCCTCAAGTGGGGGTGTATGTAATACCCCTCATGATTGCTTTAAAGGATTTAGTAGGCTACTCATTCCAACAAGATGCATCTTTCGTTTAGGGAGCTCATTTCCTTAGTTACTCTACAGTTAAGCATGCTTGGCTGGGAGTAGTACAGGAATGGGTGACCTCCTGGGAAGTTTTTCATAGTGCGCATGAGTGAGGACAAAATGCGCCAAAAGAACTTGTGTTGGTTATTGAGGATAGTTGTTGGCTCTGGATGCGCATTTGTGACGATATATACTCGACCCCGGATGGGTCGGGTGTTACAACTTTGGTCGATTTGGTTCATTGTAGTTTCATCGAAGACAAGTTTGATTTAATCTTGTTTGATTGTATTCTTTTTTTCTTTAATACCTATTATGGATGTTGTTTGACCTTCAATTAGTGAAAATTTTCTTTTAAAAAAATTCTTAGACATTTACCAAAGTTTCAAAAACAAAATTATATAGTCTTGATGATTAGTTATATATTTTCTCTATTCAAGCTGATGGTTATATTGATGAATAATTTTACCATGTAGAAAATCTAAAAGAAATGGAAGATCATTTCCTCAACACAATCTAGTACATGTAACTCTTTTTTTTCCAGTTCTCTCAAATGTTTGATTTAAGACTTAAATGTTCACACTCTTAACTAACTTAGTGCATCGCTCGGGCAACAACTAGTTTGTTTCTCTAAAGATAAAAGGGAAAATTTTCATTTTCATTCTTCACTTTTTAAGGGGTCTAGATCTTTTTGTTTAATGTATAAAATGGAAAGAGAATGGAGACAAATAAAGGAATGAAATTGTAATAAAAATGACTATTTTTAATGAATGTTTGGTTCAAGCCAAGAAATAAAAATGAACGATAACCATTACCACCAAATAATAAATTTTGTTACTCGAGGGGGAAGAGAAGGTATCGAATTAGGAGAATTAACTAGTTTTTAGGCCCGGGCTATGGCCCGGGTATTCATAATTTTCATTTATTAGTATTTTACATTGAAATTATAACACCAAGCATTACTTTTTTTTTATAAGGTAAAGAAAAAGAATATTAGGAGACCCTCCGCACGAGAGGTGGTCCTAATATATCGTTTACAATGATTGAGTGTAAAGCCGAATTTGTACAATCTTCAATAATAAATGGTGCATCAATTAAATGACCAACATTTGCAATCCAGTCTGCCACTTTGTTTGTTTCTCTATAGATGTGCTGGATGCTCCAGTGGGAGAACGATGTTAGAAGCTCCTGTATGTCTTTTATGATGTTGGCAATTTGCCATGGTGGTGTCCATTTGCCTTGAATCGCGTTGATAACAAGTAGATTGTCTCCTTCTATGTAAAGATTTGTTATTCCAGTTTGAATAGCAAAAAGAATACCCTTTTGAAGTGTCGTTGCTTCAGCTATGAAGACCTGAGCAGTGCCGAGGTTGTATGCGAATGCTTTGAGAAGATTGCCTTGTGAGTCGCGGATGATGACCCCAGCGGAAGCAGAGCCATTTCGAACTGAGCCGTCGAAATTAAGTTTGTGCGACGTAGGTGGTGGAGGGGACCACTGTACTTGGATGAAACATGGAGTAGGTGGAGTTGGATGAGTGGAGGTTAAGTGAGTTGAGGAAAATGGAGTACCTGTGGAATCATTATGGTCAATAGTGGTCCTGACAGACCATTCTGTATGCAAAAATTTTGCTTTGGGGAAAATTCTGTAATGATTGAGAGTAAGATTGTTAAAAATAATATAATTTCTTTCCTTCCAGATGGTCCATAAAAGACATACTAATTTTGTAATTTTGTTTTTGTCTTTTTTAAGGGTTTGGAGAAACGGTAGCAATGATTTGTTGATTAATGAATAACCAAGCCATGTGCGAAGTTCATGAAGATTCCATAACTGATTGAGATTAGGACATGACCCGAAAAGGTGATCGATGGTTTCTTCTTGATTGGTGCAAAGAGCACATGTATTAATTGGTAGGATGTTGCGATTGTGAAGCACACTCCGAACTCCAATACTAGAATGTCATATTTGCCAGAGAAAAATTAACAGTTTAGGTGGGAGGTTGAGTTTCCAAATCCATTTAAAAGGTCATTTATGTTCTTTGGTGTTGATGTTATGAGCCAAACATGTGGCCGATTTGACAGTGAATTCCCCATTAGAAGTTGGGCCCCAAATGGGGGTATCGGGGGTGTCAGTGGATGGTAGCAGAATTCCTTTAATTTTTGCCAAAATATGGGCCGGTAGCAGGGTGCTTAGTTTGATCCACTCCTAACTGCCATGGGGTAAGATGAATTCGCTGAGTTTGACGTTTAAATCAAGTTGGTTAGATGATTGTTTCGTGAGTTCTATAAGGTTTTCATGAGATAATCAGTTATCCAGCCAGAAGTAAATATTATGTCCATTACCTATTTTCCATCTTATCCCTTTTCGAATGATTTCTCGTTGCGCAAGGATTTTTCCCCAAATATGAGAGTCATTTGGTTTAGGTTTGTAAGTGAAGAAGCTTTGGGTTTTTAGGTATCGTTTCCTAACAAGGTTAACCCAAAAACTCTGAGTATCTGTTAAATTCTTCCATCCAAGCTTAACAATGAAGGCTTTATTAAGTGAGAGGGTTTTCCTAAGGCCTAGGCCACCTTGACTTTTTGGTTGACAGATGGTATCCAAAGCAATAAGGGGTGTAGTATTCTTATCCTTCTGTTGACGCCAGGAAAAAATTTCTATGAAGGTTGTCAATAGTGTGAGCAGTAGAACTAGGTAAGAGCGATCGAAGAAGAGCATATGTAAGAAGGGAGAGCTTCAAGATTGCTTTGAATAAGAGTGCATCTACCCGCTTTTGAAAAGAAGCCTGATTCCCAGTGTTGGATACGTTGTTCAGTTTTTTGCAATAGATTATTGTAATCAGCTTTAGTTGGGGTAAAATAACTAAAGTATACACCTAAGTAACGTCCCAGGGACGAGTTTGGAAGCATATTGAAGTGACTGGCTAGAGAGAATTTTCTTGCTGAGTTTATCTGTTTTGAGAAAATGATGGCATATTTATGGAAATTCACCAATTGTCCAGAGAGGGTACACAAATTGTCAATTTTTTTTTTGAGATTATTGCATGCTGTTGAAGTGGCTTTACAAAAAAGCAGATTATCATCTGCAAAGAGGAGGCAAGGAATATTCGGTGTCTGGGGTTGAATTTTGAAACCAATTCCAGATTTGGAAGCGGAAGCAACCAATGATAATTTCATAATGAAAGCTTCCATACAGATGATGAAAAGATAGGGGGAAAGAGGATCCCCTTGCCTGAGGCCTCGAGAAGGTTTGAACCATTATGTGGTGTGACCGTTTATTTTGATTAAGTATGAGACATTTGATACACACTCCTTTATCCAATTGATCCATTGCGGTAGGAAACCCATGGCGGATAAACATTGCCATAAAAAAATCCCATTCTATTCGGTCATAAGCTTTTTCCATGTCAAGCTTTAAGGCACACCATCCTGTTTTATTTTTCGATTTTTGAAAGGTGTTAAGCATTTCTTGAACCAATAGTAAGTTGTCGTGTATAGAACGGTCTTTAGTAAAGGCATTCTGAAATGGACTAATTTCCCGTTGAAGGATGGGGCTTAGTCGTTGGACTAATATTTTAGAAATTGCTTTGTATATAGTGTTTATAAGACTAATTGGTCAAAAGTGATTTGGTATATCTGGATTTTTTATTTTCAGTAAAAGAGTTATTATGGTATGATTCAAAGATGGTGGTAATTTTCCATGGAAGAAAAAACTTTATATAGCAAGACATACATCATTTTGAATGATAGGCCAGTAGGCTTGGAAAAATTTGCTTCCAAAACCATCGGCTCCTGGTGCTTTATGCGGATTGATATCGAAAAATGCATTTTTTATCTCCTCCTTGGAAACAGGAGCTAACAAGGATGAGGTGTCGTCAGTAGAGACAAATTTTCGTAGGAAAGAAAGATCGATAGTATGGAGACTATTTGAGTTACTTTGAAATCGTTTTTGGAAGGAGGATATAAGAAGCTTAGAAATTTCCTCCTGTTCATCAACCCATTGATCTAAATTATTTTTCAATCTGTAGATTGTGCTAGAAGCAATTTTTCGTTTCATGCGGTTGTAAAAAAATCTTGTATTTCGATCAACCTGAGTGAGCCATTATTTGCGACTATGATCGCTCCAAAGTTTTTGCCCACAGAGAAGTAGTTTCTCTCGTTGCGTAATAAGACGGTTGATGTGTTTAATCCAGATAGTATTAAAAGATTGTTTCAATAAATTTTCTTGTAAGAGTTTAATTTTATTTTCATTTTGTAGCAATTTATTACTATTATGTTTGTACTTGGTTTTTGCCCAAGTTTTGAGTGCGGTCTTTATACGACTTAATTTTTGTTGTACTCGAAAAAATCGAGAACCTCTTAATGGTATTGCCCATGGCTTGCGAATAATATTTTGAGATTCTTGTTCTAGAGTCCAATTGTTTTGGAAACGGAACTGAAAAGGGCGGGTGAAGTGCGTTCATTTGTATTAAAGAGAATTGGTGCATGATCAGAGACAATAAAATTTCCATAACAAACAGTGCTATGCGGGAAGTCATTAAGAAAGGTGTCGTGACCGATAGCCCGATCTAAACACCCATAAATGGTAACATTTTGCTGCGTGTTTTTCCATGAGAAAGCTTTTTGTAAGCAAGGAATATCAATTCCATTTGAATTTGCTAGTAAGTTAGGGAGGCGATTTAATTGAGTGGGGGATAAATGCCTTCCCCCTTGTTTGTCGTTAGTACAGAGCATTTCATTAAAATCACCTAGCAACAGCCAAGGATGTGCAATATTTTTAAAGTATGTGTGAAGATATTGCCAAAAGGGGTCTTTATCATTTTCTTTTGCTGGACAGTAAACACCTGTGAGAGAGTAGCATTTGTTGTTTGGTTTATACACAATTACTAAATGGGCACACCGTTGATTGGTTACATAGTTTGTAACAACTATATTAGCTGAATTCCAGCAGACGCAGATGCCCCCGCAATGGTTAACGGGATCAATAATTAACGTTTTGTCAAAGTGTAAGGCTTTAAGAATTCTGCGACTATTATGAGCGTCTGTAAAAGTCTCTATAATGAAAACAATGTCAGGTCGAAATTTATTCTTTAGATATATGAGTTCGGCTATGGCATGGAGTTTTTTTACCTCCTTGTATATTCCAATTTAGAATTTTCATTTTATCTTTGATGAAAAATATGGGCTTGGATGCCCCAAGGCCCAGTAGATGTAGCCCAAAAAGACCACGACAAGAAAGGCGCCAAAAAGGGAATTTGGCCCGTCACCGTTAAGAAATACCTGTCCAAAGAAACAATTCGTTAAAGGGGAGCAAAGCCCCTAATGAGTCAATTGCGAGTGATGGCGCACAGAGTCCAAAGGGCCATAAAGGCCCAAGCCAGAAGAAGAGGATAAAAAAGAGAAGAGCACAGCCTTATAGACCCATTCGTGACCAAGGAGCGTTCTTTGGAGAAATAGGACCTGCAAACAATGAGCACACCGTTAGGGGATACTAAGGTATCCCTGTGCTTAAGCGAGTGATTGAACACTCGATTCCATAGGATTCGGAGAATCCGACCACGAATAATAGTTAGCATATTTAACAAGTACATAATTATGATACAACTGAAAAATAAAAAGTTGTACTGAGATCTTGTAAAAAGGGCATCAGTGGAGTAGCTATGGTAGACAATGAAAGAGTTAGAGATCATCCGGTTGACAACAGTAGTAAAAAACTCAAGGATGGAACTATGGTCGTCTACCCTGCAACCAAGTAGCAAACAGTTATGGGGTGAAAAAACACCCTTATTCCTTAGGAAGTGATTAAGCACTCGGTTCCATAGGGTAATGTAAACCCGATCTGTACCAAGGCTAACAGTTTGAGGTAATATGCAAAAGGAAAATATGGACAAAGAGCAAATGAGAATAGAAAATAGAAATTTCTGAGTAGAAGTCATTTTCCAAGTACAAATGGGGCTAAGCACCAATGACGGAAGAGAGTTACATAAGAGTAGTGTTTATCATACAGAACAAGCAATATCATGTTTAATATAAACACAAACAAGTATTGTAAAGTCAATGTGGGAGCCATAAAAGCTGAAAACATGGCAGAAAAAATACCTAAGGGGGAGGAGGTATAATCGCATAAGAGAACATAACTATTTATCATCAAGAAAGTCATATTTTTTGAAGAATCTACCATTTTATCAATTAAAAACCACATATCTAGAAATGAAACGAACATGGTGGCCTGAAAATGAGCACAACAGCTACAACGGAACCAAAATATAAAGACATCCCATTTCCTTTGCGAGTGATGGAGCACTCGAGTCCAAGTTGGCGTGAAAACCCAATTCAAATAGGATATATAAAAGCAAAACAACTATTAATGTCTAACCCAAAACAATTAAATGCCAAAAAGATGAGTAAGATGAGCAACTGAGCAACGTATGTAGACCAATACCGAAGTATAGTGGCTATAAATAGAAAATTATTAACAATTAACGGGGTAGGATGAGTTATTGAAATCCAACCATACATTGGATGCAGAGAAAACAAAGTATGGGTCACAAAGAAAACACTTAAATCCAGAGCAAAATAATAGCAATTAATCGATAGAGTTTTGGATCTATCGGATAAATTCATAGCAAAAAGATAGGAATAAGTTGATAAGAGTTTAGAATCCTCGATTGAAAATGGGATCATGTCATACCAAAACCAATTTAAGGTCTGATAAGAGAGAAAATGAGCATATAATATAGACCATAACCAAACTTTAAAACATAGGAATAGGCACTTGTTAACAAATAATAAAGTAGGATGAGATAAAGACTTAGGATGAGATAAAGACTTAGGATGATGCATAATCAGATTAGAATAAGTCGAAATAGTGGTTACAGTAGAGATAGATAAATCCATAGCAAAATGGAGCAAAATAAATGACGAAATCCTAGTTCTACCAATCAAGAAGAAAACCAATATAGAACAGTACCCAATCAAACGAAAAATTAAGAGGAGGAGACTTACCTGGGAGAAGGCATAGAGGCGGTTGCGAACACCCCCGCGAGATTTCAGATCAGGATCCATCATAAATGCCCAAGTAAGGACGCAGCTGCAGCGATTCGGAAAAGTGGCGTGAACGAATTTCGAGGAGAGGCGATGGTGGATGATGGCGGATGATGCGGTGGTGGTGGTTGTTTCCGAAGGCGATTTGGAGACAAAAACCCAAATAAATGAGTTAGAAAGAGGCAAAAAACGGCAATTGGGTACTGTATTAGAGGAGAAATTAAGCTTGCAGATGGAGAAATCATGGAGAAAGGGGTTAGTCAGGGCGGTCTTTGGATATGGAGGTTTCTTTGGCTTCTTGAGGGTCTTTGGCATCTCATGGTTCTTTCGCTCCCTTAAGAGTTTCTCTCTCATCTCATAGATGATTATCGCCTTCTATCCACCAAGTATTACTTGGTTTAGTGGTTAATACTTTAGTATACAACCTAGAGCTCATGAGATCAAATCTTATACCATGCATTTTATAATTTTCTATTGTAAGTGGAGTACATGAAGTCAATACTCTAAGTGATAGCGGCACGCTGTAATCGTACACCATCAAAGCTTAGATGGTGCACATGCTAGTACATAGAGCATGATACGCATATGTACATGAATAACAAGCCAAATATACATACTTCCTCTGTTTCAAATTAAATGCAACAAATCCACTTTTACGCATGCCGATGCACTATTTTGACCACAAATATCTATAATTACATATAAGTAAAAATTATAAAAATTACAATTTATGAAAGTACGTCACGAGACGAATCTAACAAGATCCCACTTGACTATGTTTTTTATTATGTATATATTACAAATCTTAGTCAAAGTGAAAAGTGTGAATAGTGAATAAGTGGATTTGTTGTATTTAAATCGGAACAGAGGAAGTATATAACAAGCCAAATGAACATATATTGATAACAAGCCAAATGAACCTATGTACATCTCTATTGGTACATGTTCATTGCCTCATTGATATCGGTCTTTGTGTACATAATTATTCATACGGACGTGTGTATGTAGTATGTACTAATTTGGGGGTTAACCACACGTCCACAAGGACCAAGTACTCGTTTGGTTGACAAGAATTTATGTAGGCAATGAAAATTCCCATGATTTTTTTTCTCATTTGGGAAGTTGTTTGGTTGACAGGAAATTTGAGATAATGGGTGCAATGAAAATTCCTTGGGAAATTGAAATTCCCACAAAATGTGGTAATTTAATTACCCACTCCCCCTTGGTCAATCAGAATTCCCACATGAATTGTAAAGTCGTTGATGTCAACTAAGAGCAACTCCAATGGTTGGGGTGAAGGACTTGCTAGCAATTAAAAAAAATATGGGGCAAGTAGCTGAACCATTGGAGTTGTCTGCTGAAATTAGCTTAGCTTAGCAAGTTAGCTGAACTAAGCGAAATCGCCCAAGGAATTCTACTGGGCCCACGCTGAAGTTGTTGAGAGAGACCAAAAAGTTGTGTGACAAACATGCCTCTACTGTTTATGGAAATGGTAGAGTTGGTTGATGTACACGCACATGGCAGGTTGGAGGAAATGCTCCATCAAACCAAAAAGTGGGATGGCCACATTATTGAATTTCCATTGCAAAGTAGTATAGTTCAACAGCTAGGAATTGCTTTGTTCAAATTTCATTTTTTTTTTATTTTGGTATATAATTTCATATAACGGATAGTTTTGGTAATTTTTTTTTATTAATAAATCAAAACAGTAAATATTTTGTGTATATATAGTAGAAAAATTGAGTATAAATTTATCTCCACTTCTAAATTCTTCTCTCTACAAAAAAATTATCTTACTTCATTTCATTAGAAAAGTTCCATATTCTATAATATGGACAATTCACAAGATTATTATGCTCAATACTACTCATACTTAGAAAATTCTCCCAATTTAGATAATCAAAACACCCAAAATCCAACCCAAAATGTTTCACCAAATCTCCAAACTTCTCCAATTCGTCCAACTCCTCTACATTATACCAATCAACATCACTCATTTCCTCTTGACTCGCAAATTTATTACCACCCCGGGTACTATCAGCCACCAAATATTATGCCGGTTAATCCTCCAATGAGGCCAAACTACTACTCTCGTGCTCCGTATCCTCATGAACCATATACAGTTCATGATAATTCAAAAAGGGAAAACTTTGGAGGTGGTAGCGTGCACCAAGATTCCGAAACTCCAGGTTCGGGTAGTGAGCCTCAAACTCCTCAACATGAAATCAGTGAAGAGGACAACGTCGAAGTGGTACAAAAAAATAACATGAAAGGCAAGCGCAAAGATGAAAAAAGGATCAAGTGGAGTCCTATACAAGATACAAATTTATGCTATGCTTGGTTAACAATTTCGAATGATGGTGTAAAGGGAACTGATCAATCGTTCAATAATTACTGGGAAAATATTGTGGCTTACTACAACCAATATAGGAAGGAGGGTCCAGTAATGACCCTAAATCAAACTTCCAATCATTGGTACAAAATGAGTGCCGATGTTTCCAAATTTAATGGTTGTTACATACAGGTGGCAGAAAGCCACCCAAGTGGTCAGGATGATGATCAAATCATGGGTATGGCCTTGGATCTTTGGAGAAGTCGTTACGACAGGAAATTTGCTTATTTGCATTCTTGGAAAATTCTTAAAGAGCAACCGAAATGACAACAATTTGCCAAAAAGGAAGATCGTTCTTCAAAGAGAACAAAGAATTATGTCTCCGGTACGTACACTTCATCATCCTCAAACCCGGATGCTAGCGAAAATGACAATGTTGTTGAGGTTATGGATGTTCGACCACCAGGTCAAAAGGCAACTAAAGCAGTAGCAAGAGGTAAGGGAAAGGCAAAGAACAAGAAGACTAATCCAGAAGCTATGGAAACCTGGAGCAAGTTTGAAGAGCTCCAAGCAAAAAAAATGTCATTGTATGAAGAACGCATTCGTGTGCAAGATTTTGAGCTTCTGTGTAAGAACACTTCAAACTTGGACGAAAACGCTCGAAAAAATCATGAATCAGTCTGCCAGTACATTAGAACTAAGTACGGAATGTAGTTTGAGTTAATCTTTTAGTAATTGGCTTTATGCTATGCTTGATTAATATATAAGTAGTTGTATGGATCTTTATGTAATAGTCCTATAAGTTATGTTTACTTAGTATCTAATTAAATGTCTTTATGTAATGGAAATTAGTAGTTTGGATATAGTGGCTGGAATCTAGCCGTTTGGATTAGTGATTGGAAACTAGCCGTTTGGATGTAATGGTTGGAAACTAGCCGTTTGAATTTAGTGGTTGGAAACTAGCCGTTTGAATTTAGTGGTTGGAAACTAGCCTTTTGAATTTAGTAGTTGGCAACTAGCCGTTTGAATATAGTGGTTGAAAACTAGCCGTTTGGAATCAATTTTCTCTCTATATATATAGGTCATATCTATTGTAAAGATTCACAACTCATAATTCATCTTCTCAATTTTCTCTCTTTATACCTACATTACTAATCTCCTCAAAATGTCTGATAATCCAAGCTCATCAAATAATACTGATTGGATGAAGGAGATGGATGATGAATTTTGGGACGACACTGACGAGCAAATGGGGCTCTACTTATATCAACAAATTTCAAATCCGCCTAGAGAAATCGTTCCCCGAGACCGCAAAGGTGGTGCAGCGCGCCTCTACCGAGACTACTTTTCTCCTGAACCTGTATATCCAGAGTCAACGTTTCGTAGAAGGTTTCGAATGAGGAGGGAACTGTTCATGCATATAGTAGATGCCCTTCAAAGTAAGTCAACGTTTTTCAAACAAAGGAGTGATGCAGCTAACAAAGTAGGTTTGTCTCCACTTCAGAAATGCACTGCAGCTATTCGCATACTTGCTTATGCAACCCCTGCTGATGCACTTGATGAGTATATTAAAATAGGTGAGAGCACTGCTATTGAATGTTTATTTAAATTTTGTCATACTATTATTGAAGTTTTTGGAGGGGTTTACATGAGAAAACCGACTTATGATGATGTTCAGCGATTGCTAAAGTTGCATGAAGAGTGTCATGGTTTTCTTGGCATGCTTGGTAGTCTTGATTGCATGCACTGGGCTTGGAAAAATTGTCCGGTCGCATGGAAAGGTCAGTACACACGAGGTGATTATGGACTCCTACAATAATGCTTGAAGCAGTCGCTTCGGTTGACCTTTGGATATGGCATGCATTTTTTGGTGTGGTTGGTTCGAACAACGACCTTAATGTATTGAGTAGATCAAACTTGTTTTACAAGGAGTTTCTCCTGAAGTTTATTTCACCATAAATGGTAGTGATTATAATATGGGGTACTATCTTACAGATGGTATATATCCTGAATGGGCTGCATTCGTTAAAAGCTTCCCACACCCTCAAGATCCTAAAAGAATATGTTTCAAACGTAAGCATGAAAGTGCAAGAAAAGATGTGGAGAGAGCGTTTGGAGTACTTCAAGCTCGTTTTGCAATGGTTCGTGGACCAGCACGGTGTTGGCATAAAAGTAAACTCCACGATATTATGGAAGCGTGTATTATAGTGCATAATATGATTGTTGAAGATGAGAGACACACGTACGCGCGAAACTTTCCCGACGATGATTTTTCACCACGTGTTGTTGAGGACGTTCAACATGGGCATGCTCAAGATTTTCAAGCATATCTCGCAAGGGATGTAGCCATCTGGGATAGGCAAATGCATCATCAACTCAAAGCGGATCTTGTTGAGCACATTTGGACACGTTTTGGAAGCTAAGATGATAATTAATGTGTTGATTTTTAAATTCCTAATTATTGTTGTTTAAATTCCTAAATTATGCTATGTTGTTCTTTTCCTTCATAATTTTTTATGGCTTTATATTTCAAGCATATTTTCAGATTTTTAATTAATTTTATGTTGACTTTTTTTTGTTCGCGTACAATTTTTTTTTTTTTCAACTTGTGTTTTTATTTACTATTTTATAAATTTTATATGTACTAAAAATCTATCTACAATTTATTTACAATTAATAATAAGTGAGTATTGTGTAAAAAATACAATACAAAAGATGAATGACAAGTGGGACCTACTCAAGCAACAAATATATTGGCTAAATTATTGGAGGTGTTTTGGCTTAAAGTAGAGTTTTGCTAAAAAAATCTAAATGGCACTCTAAGCCAAATTCCATTTTGCTTACCATTGGAGTTGCTCTAAATAAATTTAGGCTATTTCCAAAGAAAAGTAATTTCCTAGGAAATGAAACTTCCTACCGGAATTTAATTCTCATGTATATTAAACGAGCACCAAAAACTCAAATTCGTTGACTGATGTGCCTGTGTGTCCGGGTTCATATTTCTTTCCCTTCTGCAACTAGCCAACTGATCTTCTCTTCTCGTAAAAACCCCAAAAATGGCGGCACTAATAATCTCTCACTGTACAAAAATCTTCCGACTGAAGCCTTTTCATCACACCATTCAATTTTTCCGAACATCAGCAGCTGCTGCCGACGCTAAAGAGACTGGTCTTTACGGCTTCCCCCATTTGAAAACTCCCAAGGGTTTCCAACGTTTCGTCGATGATGCAATCGAACGGTCAGTAATTAATGCCGAAAATATTCACCAAAAAAATGTTAATGTAAATTTGAATTATTGATTTTGATTAATTTCTATCTAATTTAACCTTGATTAGGTCAGGAGAACTCGTTAATTACATTTCGACTGTGCCTCCATCCGCTGAAATCATTCGGGCTATGGATGAAATTTCCGATACTGTAAGTGATTTTTTGAAAAATTAGGTTTACGTTTATGTTTGTTTTTTGATTGAATTTTTTTTTTTTTTTGGATTATTGTTTGTTTTGGTAGGTTTGTTCAGTGGTGGATTCAGCTGAGTTGTGTAGACATACTCATCCTGACAGGTGAATTTTGTTGCATATTTGAGGATTTTTATGTTAAGTGAATTAAAGATAGAAGTTATTTTTTTAACTGGGGGGATCTTTTTTTTAGGGAATTTGTGGAGCAGGCTAATATTGCATCCATGAGAATGGATGAATATCTACATGTGAGGTGACTTCTGATCTATCGATTGTAAAAAAACTTATATGGTTGAACCTAATGCTAAATTGCTAATTCATGTGATTTATGAAAAAAATGGTCACTATATAAAATAAATAGATATAAAAGATGAGTAGATATAGATTGTAAAGTTTGATTATGTAAATAAAAGGTCACTATGTCACACAAAGTAAAGATTTCATTATGATAAACTAATGTAAGAAAGAGTGACTATATAGAAAAAGCTGTGACTATGATAGGTAATAAATGTATAGTGTAACTAGATTTTAAAAGGTTATTATATGAAAAAAGGGTCACTATGTTAAATAAGTGGCTTTGGTCCACAATAATATTTGTGTGGACCAGGTCCACGCAAGACTAAATTATCATAGTTTTATGATCTTATGTCCTTGAGTTGATTTTATGGCTGTGTATTGGATTTCCTGGGGAGAAATGTGGAAATTTGGTCAATTTTGGTGTCGAAGTTTTGAAGGGAAAGAATGACGGTGGAAAATTCATAGAAGGAAACAATTTTACTTTGATGTTGCGCATCTAAAACAGTGTAAATTGCTTACTTGTAAATAATTTCTTGCATAAAACAATGACTTGGTAAAATGAGTGATTTTTACAGGCCTACTTCTTACAATCTTCCCTTGTTTGGCTTTTCCACCTTTTGTTGTTGAGAAGGATTAGGGAGTGTTATAGAAGGATGGTTAAGCTAGAGCAGAAAAATTAGCAAGCTGGTTACCAAAGGAGACCTTTGCTTATTTGTCACACATCTCCAATTAAAGGTTAATGCTTTAGATTACAGAAGAGCATACCACTTTTAACGTTTAGATGGCGTCTTGGTTTATGTTGATTGATTAGAGCAAACAGAGAGGAACATAATACTTCTATGTGGTTTGCTGTGAAATGCATCATTATATGCTGTAATTATTATGCATAATATGTTTTTGGGTTGCTTACTGACAGTTTGTCAAGTATAGTTATAGGAGTTTATGGTACGAATTCTTTGTTAATTTAGAGCTAGTACATGTCAATTCTTTGGGGATAATAAAGATATAATCATCAATGATATGCTTTATGTATATCCCTCTTTGCTGAATGATTGACGGATTGACCTATTAAGGTGTTGCTTCCTCCACTCCGCTCTTGTTTCCTTATTACTTGGTATCAGTGTTAAAATTTTCTGCCTGAAAAAGATTGTACTTCACATATTGACCTGTTACAAATGATTTTGATTATCAATTTTTTTTTCTGCCTCTCTAAATCATTCTTTTGGATGCCTGATCTGTGATAAATTTGCTGATTTGTTGCTGCTTCCAAATGGATTACAGTATTTGAATACAAATCACAACCTATATAATGCTGTGATGAAAGCTGAGCTAGAAGGCAGCATCCTCAACAAAGAAACGCAAAGGGCAGCTCATTATCTACGTGTTGACTTTGAGAAGGGAGGCATCCATCTTAGTGGTGGTACCTTTCCTGTGTCATCCTGATTCTCACTAAATTGTTGCCTTTGTTGGTATAGGCATATATATTGGCTTAAGCCTGAAGCATCTGATTCTGTGTTTACTTCTGTAGAAAAATTAGAACGAGTTAATCAGCTCAATGTGGATATTGCTCAACTGTGCCGCAAGTGAGTAATTCTGTTATGGATATTTGTTGAATTCTGTTGCATTTAGTTTTTCGTGTTCGTGAATTTTAGCAGCAAAACAACCAGATCAGTACTCGGCCGCTTACACAAATCTTAGGTGTAGTTTAGTTGGGAAGCACAAATATGGGGTTCATGGGTGGAATAGTCAGCTACCGTATTGTAAGTTGTGGTGTAGTAGATACAATCTCAATCACTGCTAGCCTAGGTTTAGAATAGTTTTATCATGTAATAGTTCAATTTGCCTTTCTTGGGTTGGGAATCTCATGTTGAATCTGGGAAAGTTGACGGTATGATTTTGGTGTACTCCAGATGGTTATAATTTAGGACGCCAGTTGTGGCGGAGCCAAGACTTTTGAATGGATGGAGATGGACTAGAACTAAATTTATAATTCTATTTCGAAAAGTAAAATATAAATTATACATGTGACATAAATATAGAAAAAATAGTGGTAATATAAATATATTATATGAAAAGTAGTCTTTAGTTTTTCAATATAAACTCTTTAGTAGAAGATTGTACAATGCCCTAATGCAATCATATAGAAGAAAGAAATAGGTGGCAAATATAGAGAATGAAGAGTCAATAGTTACTAATTGTAGTATGCGTACATTTTTGTACTATGAATATAACCATGAGTTTCTTTTGATAACAATGTGATAGTGCTTGTTATTAGGCAAAACACAATACTCCTTTTCAAATTTAAACAGTACGTTGAACCAAGTAATAAAGTACTTTTAAAGAAGTATTAAAAAATTTCCAGAGGGAGCGAGAGACATAGAATGTATGCCAAAGTAGAGAATAAGAAGGTTCATCTCACCTCCACTTAAAAAAGAAAAAAAAAGGTTCATGAGCTCATCTCACTTTCTGAAATAGAGGAATGAACATAAGAAGGAATGATTTAATGAAGATATTGAAAAGCTTATACACAGCAACAATTTACTGGATACTGTAGGACTCGAACTTGGCACCTACGATGCGTTAGTAATCCCAGCTTTCCACCTCCCCAACGCCAACTACACCATCTTCTTTTCTTGCCTCAAGGACATAGTACTTTAAACTTCTAGCTTTTATGGATTACGAGGCAAGCCATGGCCCGTCCCCTACTATCAGAAGTCAAGTGTTATGACTTATGCCTTGCATGTATATTTATCCAAATATATGTAGACATTTTTAAAAGGGATCTCTTGGACATCTTTGAGATTAAATACTGCTACTTTTTTTCTCCTATTTCTAAAAAAAGGGAGCTCTGAGGTCGCCTTCTTTGACATGGTTTGTCTGGAAGGATGGCAGATGGCTTTACTCTCTCTGATGATCTAAAAAGTACAATAATGTTAAGTATCAACTATCAAGTGTGTCAAATAATTGTAGGGAGAGCATCTAAGATTGTGATGTCATTGTTAGAACAACTGCTCTGTTGGCAGATTTTCGGTTCAGGTTAGGGATTTGAGGAAAGAGTAACTTCTAAGCGTTAGTTTCAGGAGGCATTCTCTTGAACTGAATAGAGTTGAAACAAATCAAGGCAGTCATATACAATTTGAACTTCAGTGAGCCGTATCTGTCTTAATATATGATGCTTGTGAGTTGTGCCTATTCTAGATAGTGGCGCCTTGTTTCGTTAGTTCAGCTAGTACTGTTAGGCGTTGCTTTCCTCCAATCCTGGTCTAGCTTTTATTTGCAAGTTCATTTGTGCCTGTATAGTGTATACACATTTGTTTCAATGTATATAAGTGCACGCCTCATGTGAAGCTGGTCCTCCTTTTAATTTTGCATTTGTCCATTGTTTTGCACTGAAGTTACTGGTTCTTTTTTGTTTAATTTGACTTGTTGTTTCCTGAATTTAAACTTTATTTTAGGTTTAATGCAAACATTGTGGAGGACCCTGGTTATGTAGACATATACCCTGCTATTCGTATTCCAAAACGTTTGCACCATCTAGGGAAGCCTATATATCGTCCTACTGGATCATCAGAAGTAGGGTTGGACATGAAAGAAAAGGGATATCGAATCGCTACAGATCCAGTATCTCTTACTTCTATCCTACAGTGGGTGTCAGAAGCAGAGGTCAGTTTCCTTGGAACTGTGGGTATGCAAATAATGGTGCTTGTGGAATTTAGTTATTTGGATTTCATATTGATATCATGTTACTCTTGATTCCTTTTAATCTCTTTTTATTCTTAAACATGAATAGAGGCCAGTGAAAATTGTTTCTGATGTAGTTAAAATGAAATCCATGCCCCATGGTGAGGAAGTTTGAGAATTGACAATATGATTAACTACGCGATCTGGTCTCTTACGTCAATCGGCCACTTGGCTCCTTCCACTTATTGTTGACCTACCTTTCTATATAAGATGTCACATGAGATCCACACATAATTTATTTAGATAAAGTGAATTAATGAGAGCTCCTACTAATATCCGAACCCTAAACTCTTTGTCAATGAAACTTTTACCATTGAATGATAGAAGAGAAGAACAAATCTTGCACTTTTTCATTTATCAGTCAAAAGTAAAATCTCAACTTCAACATTGTCGTCCGAAATTATCCTCCAATTTAGCGTCGGTCATGTTGTTCAGGCATCATCAATCAATACTGACATAAAAGAAGTACTATTTGAAGTAATATACCCAAAAACTCATAAATACTTTAAAAGTAATGAGCTGCGGATTCGCGCACCACACTGGTGCCAATAACTAATCCTCCTTAAGAAATGAGAAGAATAATAAGAAAGCATGCCAGGCACGCTGGACATTAAGAGCCTTATGACTAAAAATATACTTCCTCTGTATCAAATTAGATGGAACACTTTTTGAATCACGGATTCCGGGGTAATTTTTTCTTAGTGTACAATTAAATGGGGAGGGGTATGTGATTAAATTAATCAATATCACAACTAATCCATTCCACCAACACATGGGATCCACCAGCACCACTCTACCACCGCCAGAAGCCACCACCCCGCCACCACAAGCACCACCCTGCCACTACCTGAACCAAATGCAACACCACCACCACCAACCAACCACCATCAGAACCACGACAACATCACCCTGCCACCACCATTTGAAACCCACAACCCAAAAACAGAGTTGCGAAAGATAAGATTTTCGTAACAATTTTTGGAAGTCTTTTGTGGCTAAAAATAACAAGTGTGATCGTCAGACTTTGCCATTAATGTTCTCCTCAGGATCCTCTGTTAATCTTTCCCTTACCATCAAAAGTTGAAGTCCTAATTTATGCTTCTAAAAGGCAAGGTAAAAACATGTGCTTATTACGCGTTTTAGTCGACATTGAGTTGTGAATCATTTGAGAATTGTGTCTTCTATGAAGATATGGTTTCCATTGAAAGATTTGTTGTTGATCTCTTGAGTGTATTGGTTTTTGTATCTTTGTTTTTCTGATTAGTAGTTCCAACTCCAAGATTTAAGGCAGTTTGTTGATGTTTGTGAGGGACATGTGAGGATATTGATGGATGAGTTTATATTGAATCAGCGTCATGCAGGGTAAGATTTCCCTTAAAGCATTATATTTGGTGTCTGCTAATGGCTCTTCTATTATGTGCTTTTCAATCCATGAAGATATTTAATACCTCAAAGTCAGCTGTGATATACTATTTGATGGTAATAGCTCCTGGATTCTGGAAGATGCCATATTGTATCCCGTGTATCTCCTTATGCGTCTGAAACGGTGACATTTCTTCTCATAGTGGGGAGAAAGTTTCATATCTTTGAAGGCCAGTGATCTTCCAAAAGTTCCTCAACCCCCTCTTCTGGATCCATAAATATGTTATATTGAAGATTTTTGCTGACAACAGTCAATGAGAATGACAAATTTTGCTTCTGTTACTGAGGATGCAGTGAAATAGATCTTTTGAAATATTTTATTCTTTCTTCTATTAGGCGCGGAAACTTGCATATCTCCAAGGAAATTCTGTACCTCTTGCAAATCTTGATGTACTCGACAAGCTTATAGCTGCTCGCCATGAACTGGCACAGGTACTTTGCCTCTATTTGTAATCTTGGATGTCTCCCCCTTGTTTATCATCTCTTTTCCCCCTCTTCCCACAGTGGGGGGTAATGTTAACGAGGTTGTTTACAAAGAATTTTAGTATGCCTTTAGCTGGTTGAGTCAGTTAAATGCAGATAGCTACCGGGGTAAAGAAGTAAAACGAACAGTCAATGATCTTTTATTTTATCATTTGTGTATTTTTACTAGCACGTTTTAATGTTTTTCTACGTGTAGATGTTGGGACAAAGTTATCTAATCTTAAGTGATACTTTGGTTTGTGTGTGAACATGGATAGAATCAAAATTTTCTTGCAGCTTAAAATTCGGATAACCACTAGAAGATGAATTGAGAACAGATAAAGAGGGGGTGGGTTGTGGAGTAGAAAAAACATGTAATGTAATTTTTGCACGTGGATGCAGATAATGGGCTACAAGTCCTATGCTGAATTTGCAGCATGCCCAAACATGGCGTCATCAGCGGATGTTGTGATGTCCTTTCTGCTTGAGTTGAGCAGCATGGTCAAGCCCAAAGCTGATGAGGTGATATTTACTCATTTTGGATTATTGCGTTGAGTTGTTGGTTAATCTGCATCTCAGTTTGTTTTTTAATTTATTGGTGGTTGGCGCTATTATTAATATTTATGTTAGAATGAGAAGGTGGGTTGTGTAGTTTAAGGTAGTTCTGGAAATATAAGACTTCAGATGTTACCCCTTCTGAATTAGGAATTGCCAGAGGTTAAACTTCTAAAGTGACGGATAGGAGTACCGGATCTCTTGAAATCTAGAATTTTTATGAAGGATTTTGGATAACTTAGAACAGATGTTTAGTTTTAAAGCTAGCGTTAAGTGAAAACAGTGGGAAGTTTGAATTCTACACTGAGTTTCTATTTATGTCGGCTTCAAACGGTGTGTTTGGTCGTATGCTTCTATGGAAAGCTCTGTTACCCGGACTCGGCAAATTTTGCCATATACCGGTGTCGGTACGACACGACACCGACACCGGTACGAAATACGTGTTAGATCCGGCAAAGTTCACTCCGACACGGCGGCTCTAAACCCTAGATTCTCAACCCTAGAGTTCGAATGTGAAGAGGAGAAGAGAAGAAGAGGAGAAGTGGATAACTCATCTGACTCGCCGCCGGAGCATCGAACTCGCCGGTAAGTTTCATGTTTCTTCAGTTCTCTTCCTTGTCTTCTTCTCTCTCTTCGATCTTCTATCCCTTCAGTCTTCAGTTCTTCACCTTCTCATCTTTTCTTTTTCTTTTTCTTTTTTTGTTGTCCTTTATAGATGGGGAAGCACATAAAGTCCACGTGACTTTGTTTATTTTTCTTTTCTTTCTTTCTTTTCCTTCTCATCCTTTGCCCACGTGACTTTGTTTCTTTTTTTTTTCTTTTTCTTTTTCCTTCTCTCCTTCCCTTCTTCTATTCTGCTTCCTTTTTAAATTTTTTTTACCTATTAACAAATACCTTAATTTTATAAATATACTATAAATAAACAATCATGAAATATAAATTAGCAGATTGATAATTAAATTTTATATTATAAAATATTATTTTCGCGTACCCGTACCCATGTCCAAATTTCGGACAGAGTCCCCGTGTCCTGATTTTTTGGGATTGCCGTACACGACACTCTGATCCGTACCCATATTCGACACTCCTAGCCGAGTCCAGGTAACATAGATGGAAAGTCCATTATTTGAAATCAGCAACAATTCACCTCCACCACCATGGCTTCCCACATTCCCATTGAGAATAATTTCATTTTTATTGACAATACCCAACAGTCTGTCGATAATGGTCCATGCTCCAGTGTTTTTTTTTTTTTTTTTTTTGTTTTTGTTTTTGTTTTTGTCTCTTTATAGTTTTATGTTTGCTTTATGAGCCATGGGAATGAGGTCACCGAAGATTTATACACGGAGTATGACTATCTGTTGAGATTTAGTGTTTGGTCCTGTACGACTCAGCAAATTTCTATAACAAAGCTTTTATCACTATCATAGGAATATCGAAGACTCAGGGATTACAAGCGAGCAAAGACAGGTCAAATGTTCGAGGAGCTGGAGCCTTGGGACGAGACATACTTTTCTGCAATGATGAAGGCTTCTAACTTTGACTTGGATTCTTCAGTAAGCTGGTCTTCCTTGTTCACCTCTTGAAATAGTTTTGAACTACTATTTCAATTCGATCACTGTTAAAAAGTCGCAGTATGGGTTTATGTTTTGTATTTTACTTCAGATAGCAACTAGTAATTAAAGCTGATTTGCCTGTTCTATGTACAGGTAATTGCTTCCTACTTTCCTCTGTTACAATGTATTGAAGGTTTGAAGTTGCTGGTGGAGTCATTGTTTGGTGCAACATTTCATAATATCCCTCTTGCTCCAGGTGAATCATGGCACTCGGATGTTCTTAAAATGTCACTTCATCATCCTGAAGAGGTATATGCATGGGTTTGTTGGGGAATTTGGATCTTTGGTGCATATGTCGCTGCATATATTATACTATTCATGTATGTTGTAGCATTGGCCAGTATTCCTAATGCAAATGCTTAACCCCCGCCCCACCAAACAAAAAAAACAAAAAAAAAATAACACAAAGACACACACAAATTACAGAGAAAAGGTGACAGAGACAAGTGTGCAAACAAATTGAAGGAGTGAGGATAAAATCAATGTATATATAGGGCAATTAAGTTGACTTTTATCTTTGCTTTGCAATGATCATTCTCTCTCTCTCTCTCTCTCTCTCTCTCCCTCTCCCTCTCCCCCTCTCTCTCTCTCCCTTCCCTCTCAGTGGCTTCTCTCTCTACCGAAGAGCCTCTTGCGGCTTGCCGTCTTTGCAGTTTGAGATGTTTCCTTTGATCTGTCTCTCTGAACAATTTTAATATTTGGGGTTTATTAGGTTCAGGAAACATGGTTTTGTTATTGGTTTTGGTGTTTGTGGGCATGGCTCGCTGTGTGAGCCGTGAGTTAGGTTCTTTGTTCCTCTTATAATAGGAAACAAAGATTATTTGAGAAGAAGATATTTGGGATATCTCTTGGGTGGGTTATATGACTTAAGTCAAAATTTAATTCCAATGGTGGATTCTTGAGGGATTAGATTTTCGTCGTGGGAAGAAGGCAGCCATGATTCTTTTCCCAGTCAGGTGGCGATTTTGATCCATGAGCAGAGTTTAGGCTCTGAAGAAGGTTGTCAGTTGGTGATTATGAAAGTTTTGAGGGGTTTAGCCATTAGGCATTAGGGGTTCAGGGATCGTGCGCCAGAGGACTGGTGATGTTGCTACTAGAGAGGTGGGCTGTAAGGAGGTGGTGCTGAGAGTTGTTGCTATAGCTGTTGCATATGTCGGTATTGGCACTGCTTTGTGCCAGTCACTCATGCAGTTGGTTGTGATTTGGACTTTGGAGTCAAGCGAGCCTTTGTGGAGATGTGCATGTGGCTGTTACCTTAATTGTAGAAAGCGCACCTAGGCCCAAGGTGAGCTCAGGTGATAGAGAAATCGCTTAAGCAAATCTGGGCGAAGCAACCTAAGCTGGGTGCTGCTAGGGGCACGCCTCTGGCTGCGTTGGATGAGGCGCTAGGCGGCCTCCCCGGTCACTACTAGGGTGGATGCAATTGAAGAGATATAGATCTCAGCAGCAACCAGAAAAACACCAAAATTTTCTAAAAGTAAATCTTATCCAAGCTTTAAATTCAATTTCGAGCGGAGGCCCTCAATTAATTGCTTCAGTGTCATGTCTAAATCATAATTTGTCATCTGGAGAAAAACCCTAATTTATGAATTGGGGCAGAATTTATGAACTTTAATTATTGTGGTCACATGTTTCAGCTGCAATCGTGGGATTTGCAGAATTTCTATAGGCTTCTTGTGGACGGCGTAGTTCCTGTTAAAAATGTGGACCTTGATCCTGATCATAATCAGGGAGGTTAGGTGCTGATTAGCTCTGTGGCTATTGTGCCTCAAGAAGGTAGTGCCTTTAGCTCCACCAGTGGATCGGCTTGGTGTAGGCTGATGATCATGTGTCAGACCTGCTGAAAAAAAGGGTCTTAAATAACCATATGCATCTTAAGAGGAATGATTTCTAACCTACGTCACAGTTTTGCCCTTCGGATATATTGGCACAGAGAATTGAAAAACTTGGACTCTTCTCTTAAATATGAAAGGGTGGTCTCTGAAAATATTTTCTTTTAGTTTGTCTGGAACTCTAGGACAATGGAGGGCTGTTATTTTCTGGTTTTTTTTATTTTATTTTACTTTGTTCTATAACTTTTTAAATCCAGTTTCAATGGCTTTCCAGGTTTGAAAAGGTTTTCTAAACCTCTACGTTAGCTGGGTTATCAAATACATGTGGGAATTCTCTTTCCCGTCATCAGCTCAATTTATGCTTAAAGACCAAATATGAAAAAAATCTAAAGTTAGAATTGGGAGGCGAAATTCCCTTTGCACAAACTCAAGCAAGCATCCAATGATGCTTTCTTGAGCTTTCACTGTTCTTGACATAAGTGATGGTCTTACATAGATGCTCATTAAGCTTCCCCTTATCTATCTCCTAAGTCGTATCAATCAGAAGCATTGAGAAGCGCTCACTGAGTTCCAAATCTTATTTTTCTCTCGCTCTCTCTGCCCCTTAAATGTGAAGCTTCAAGTTGATAACTCATCTTCACTCGTTATTATACTGCTAGCATAGCAGGCATTCACGAATCACAATATCTCTTAGAGATTTAGGCACATGAGTTCTTGAACTCAAAACCAGGGAAACCTGGAGCAGCAATTAGTATAATAGTATGTTTTGGCCTTAGAATTTTATACTTCAGAACAGAACTTTGACATGGTTTTGCTGGTCTAAGGTATGCTGCTATTTTTTTTTTCTTCCTTTTCGAGGTTATGTGGCATGACTTTATTGGTTGATGAGTCGATCAACATATTAACTTGATAATCCACTTTTTTACAGGGTGATTTGGGATACTTGTACCTCGACTTGTATTCAAGAAAAGACAAGTATCCTGGTTGTGCTCACTTTGCAATTAAAGGGGGACGTCGCATTTCAGAAGTAGAATACCAACTTCCGGTATGTTCTTTTTTATTTTCTTTTTTGTAGCCTTTTCTGCTTCATGTTATACTTCTTTCATTGCATTTTGGTTGTTTACTAAATTGTGCCTGGGTGGTTTGCTTTACTGCTTTGCTGTAGAATTCACTTCCGGATATGTTATTTACAACTCTTTTCATGTCTGAAATTGAGGGGGTAAAATGGAGTTGAGTTCTTGTTGCTTAAATTCTATACCTGCAGTCGCTAAATACTTTCCTACGTATGTGAATAAGTGACACACTTCTCCCAAAAAGCTCTCACATAAAAGGAAGTGTGTCGCTTGTTTAGATACGGAGGTTAGTATGATACTCTCTGACTGTCCTGTTCATGATGCAAATTGGCAACTAAAAGAGTGAATTCTCTTTACTGCCTGTGTCAAAGGATTAGGATTACTCATATGACAACTTTTTCTTTCTTTATCTGGACAGAGAGTGGTAAACTGTTAGAAAGTTGCAATAGGATGTATATTTTTTTGACATATCCTGTTATTTTGTGTTAGTGTTTTTAACTAAGACCAGAGATTGCTCAAACTGCCAATTATACACTGTTGATTAGATGGGTCTTATTTATTGGCTATTGTCATTTCATAAAAATTATTGCAACTCAGAATTGGTGTAGTTAGGAAACGGTTGATAGTGTTTTATCATATTGTTGTGGTTTCCAGAAGGCCTCTCCTTTTTCTTTTTTCCGTGACTCATTCATGGTTCTTTACATGAATTTTTCACCTTATCTTGTATGGGAGAGCTGTGATAGAGTTTATGTCCCTTCCTACTATAGAATTCTGAGTCTTAAGTCTTTTGGCAATGGATTGTGGGCTGGAGGACATATTTCATCATCTTATTCCTCGTTTAGGATTTATAGGCATAGTAACTAGTAAGAGTAACATTAATTTTTGTTTTATTATTTAGTTTCCCAAGATTATGAGGCTTATGATCAGGAGTTTTAATTTCCAAGTTAGTTTTATCTGATAATTAGGACTTAATTGTTATTGTTCTCTCAGTCAATTGATTAGAAATGAATGAGATTTAGGACTTTATTATATGTCTCTTTCGGTTCCTATGGTGCCATTGGTTTGATGCCATGCATGATTATACATCAAATATCACTTCACTGTATTTCATTCAAAACATTGTTGTGAATGAGAGCTCCTTGCAGGGGTTGGCAATTATGTTTTGACCCTAGCATTTTCAAAGAGATCCTGTTGTTGTCTTTATTATTCTGTGCTGAGGGCTACACAAATGCATCTGGTTGATATGCTAGCATCTTTTTCATGATTTTATTTTGACGTTCTATACTAGATTACGTTTCGCTTTTGGTCCATATATTAATACATGTCTTAGAAAGTTATCGCTTGGGGACTGATGAGCTCTGCTATATTGAACAAGCACAGAGGGGATGTACATACATCAACCTCGCAAGTAAAGTCGAATAGTTACTTTGTTCATCTTGCTTTCTGATATGGTTGGCTGGTGCCTATGTAGTTTTTCTGGTCTGCCTTCTTTTGGAGATATAGAAGCAGTCGTAAGCTGTGACTTGTGTCAACTACTTTCATGAAGGCTATGCCCTTGTTTTTAATTTGAGCATTCCCTGCTCAATAAATTTCCTGTGCCCTATCTGATCATTTGCACTGTGTTCTTCTTTGGTTTTTGCATACTATGTTCAGTGCAATTCTTGTAATGTATAATGTCTGTAACAAATGCAGTTTGTTTGTATTTATCCTTTCCTATGTCTTTCAGGTTGTAGCCCTCATCTGTAATTTCTCCAATTCCAATGATCCAGCAACAGTGAGGCTTAACCATGGAGAAGTAGAAACACTGTTCCATGAGTTTGGACATGCTCTGCACTCGCTCCTGTCAAGAACTGTATGCAATTTATTTTTTTATTTCTTGCAAGGTAAATATATGGGGTTTCCACATGTAACCTTCGAAAATTCTTGTAGGAATACCAACATTTTTCGGGAACCAGAGTGGCACTGGATCTTGCTGAAACTCCTTCAAATCTTTTTGAGTGAGTAGAATGCATATTGGCGCCATACATTTCAATTAGTGTTATGATTTATTACCAAATGAGAAGCCAACCTATCACTTATTGCTTCTCTAAAATCGTAGTCACATCAGGTGTAACCAGGGAATAAAATCTCGGCCGCTCCGTTACGGAACGGCCGTTCTGGAACGGGATTCAGAGAAGCCGTTCCGCAAAACCCCGTTATATCGACGGGAGTTAAAAATCACAACAAACTCGGCATGAAACGGTTACGTAACGCTGGAACGGCGTTCTAGAACCGTTACATACCCAGAACGGCCGCATAGAAAAGGAGAAGAAACAGCCAATAGATCTGAATTAAAACTCAATTTTAAATCTTACCTAGGCTTTAGAACTCCAATTCAGCAAAACCCCTCAATTAATTTCAAGAAATTGTTTCGAATTGAACGGTAAATTAAAACCCTAATTAAAAAAACCCTAATCTGAGTGGGGGAGGCAATAGACGGCTGCTTCTCGCCGGTCCTGGCGAAACACTTCCGACTGCTCTTGGCCGCTTTGCTTCCATAGTCGGCGGCAGTTACTCAGCTCAGCTTCTTGCTCTTGTCAATCTTCTTTAACGTAATGTCGATCTTCTCTCTTTTCTTTATTTTCTTATATTTTTAATCTATCTCAAGTACAACTTGATCAGGCTGGAATTTTGAAGCCACATAAAGTCACATGACTGCCTATTTCTTTTTTCTTTTTTTCTTTTGGAAAATGTGACTGCTCACTGCCTATTTGTAAATCACTCTTCTTTTTCCTTTTTCTTTCTGATTATCTTTTGTGTGGCCTATTTTTAATTGCTCTTTTTCTAAATTGAGTTATTCTAATGTGGAATGTTCCTAAATGACCTCCAATACTTAAATAATAATAATAATAGTAGTAGTAGTAGTAGCAGTAGTAGTTTTTGACATACTATAGTGTAAAAAATAAGTAAAAGGAAAAAACAAGCTTAAATGGACATCCATGTGAATTTTAAAAAAATTCACGTCGCGCTGGCCGCGAAACGTTCTATTTCACCGTTACGAGCCATTCCCGCGAAAACGCGACCGTTACCGTGAACGCGACCGCGATCGCTTTTTTTCTATGGGTGTAAGTGTGTAACCACATTAGTGACACTAAAATTGCCATTCAGTTCATATTTTTCACAACCTTCGCTTTGAAAGCTTCATCAGGCTGTCTTCATATGCTGCACCTCATTTTCTTTAATGTGTCTTTCATGTAATTTCGGGGTTTGCATATAAGGCTACTCATTTAAGATGAGCATAAAATGTCAACTATTCTGGGAAATCACATTACATAATTTTACTAGGTTTTGGCTGTCAGATAGTTTGTAGATCATATCATATCTCTGTAATGTTGTTATGGTGATGTACCAATTTATAACAGATTGTTTATTTAAGGTACTATGCTTGGGATTACCGAGTTCTCAAGACATTTGCTAAACACTATTCAACCGGGGAAGTCATACCTAAAAAATTGGTGGACTCAATGCAAGGTGCCAAAATGATGTTTGCTGCTACTGAATTGCAGCGGCAGGTATATCAGCAGGGGAGAATTATGGAAGTGAGCTATGCTATAGTTATTACTTCCTCCGTTTCATAATATTTGCAACACTTTTCAAATTGGAGACTCCGAGGCAATTTTTCTTAGTGTACAATTAGATGAGAAGGGGTATGTGATTAAACTAACTAATAATACAACAAATACATTATATCAACACCTAGGATTCACCATCACCACCCTACCACCGCCAGCCGCCAGTCCACCCCGCCAACATCACCACCACTGCCAACACCACTGCTACCAACCACCCCGCCAACACCACCGTCACAACCATCCCGCCAACACCACCACCACAACCATCCCGCCACCACCATCAGAACCACCACCACCATCTTCCATTGCACGAAAATTCACAAAAATTCACCAAGATCTTTATCTTCTCTATCTTCATTTTCTATGTGAGCAAATTCAAAAAAAAAATAAAAAAATAAGATCTGATCTAACCAAATTATAGACAGATCTAACCAAAACAAATCAAACACGAAGGAGAGAGAAAGAAGGAGATCTACAAAGAAGATGAAGACGAAGGAGAACAAAGGAGATCGATGAAGACGAAGGAGAACAAAGAAGATGATGACGATGAAGACGATGAAGAAGAAGGAAATAGAGAAGGAAGGAGAACAAAGGAGAGAGAAAGGAGGAGATCGGTCGCGTTCTTCGTTCGTCAGTACCTATCTTCGTTCGTTCGTTCGTCTTCGCTCGAAGGAGGAGATTGGCGCCGCAGCGGTGGATTCAACGGAGAGAGAGGGCATGAGGGAGGAGAGAGGGGGCGTGAGGGAGCTCGACTTCGCTCAAAATTCCGACAATGGTGGCTTTACTGTTGTGTCGAGGGCATGAGGTAGGAGAGAGAAGGCGTGAGGGAGGAGAGAGAAG
The DNA here is from genome assembly GCA_947646795.1 of Beta lomatogona. Lineage (NCBI taxonomy): Eukaryota > Viridiplantae > Streptophyta > Magnoliopsida > Caryophyllales > Amaranthaceae > Beta > Beta lomatogona. Next base: position 12,736,754 of record CANSNZ010000949.1, read on the forward strand.
GCGTGAGGGAGGAGAGAGAGTGGAGGTGGTGGGGAATGGGTTGGGTTTTCGTGGTCGGGGTGGGGGTGGTGCGGTGAAGGAATGGTTGTGGGTTGTGGGAAAAGAGAAGAAGGGTTGTGACTGGAAGATCATGGAGTAGTTAGGGGAAAGATTAAGTAGTTTAATTGTTTTAGATTAGAGTATGTAATCAATACTAATTTTATAAAGTAAGGGTATTTAAGTAATTTCACCCCCAAAACTAACTAAATAAGGAAACAAAAAAAAGTGTTGCATTTATTTTGAAACACCCCTAAATAGAAAGTGTTGCAAGAATTATGAAACGGAAGAAGTATTTCCTCCTCAAAAATATTGATAGACTTCATCATTTTCTCCTGTTGCTTCTCAGATTTTTTATGCGCTGATTGATCAAAAGCTTTTCGGGGAACAAAGTTTACCTCCAAGAGATACCATTTCAATTGTTGGAGATCTGAAAAGACGATATACAAGTTACAAGCAAGTTGAAGGAACACACTGGCACACCCGGTTCAGTCACTTGCTGAATTATGGTGGAGGTATGTTCTTGCACCCGTAACACCTTATCCTTTCTATGTTTCAAAGTAGGACAAAAGTCACCATAAGAGCTATGAACTCAGTGAGTAATTCTCCAACTCTAGGAATTAACAAGAGACTTAAGAAGATTAGAAGAAGATTAGGATAAAAGGGGATAGATTATTCAGATCAGGATAATCAAACAGAATACAATCCCTCAAGGGATTAGGTGTACTCTCCAATTAACTTCTCTGGATGCTTAAATCATTTCTTCTTCCTCAATTTATACTACTCAGCCTATTGACTAACTTCTCTGGTAACACTTTCACTACTCTTTTTAGAATCTTATTGTAACTAAATCTGGTGGGATATCACTAACGTGCCCTTCTTCATTTTCCTCTTCTTTCTTTTCCTTGTATAACTGAACATACTAGGAGGAAGGGGTCTGGTTCTTTGCAGTGACACACAATTTTTGCATTATCTCTGGTGTAGGGAAGACTGCCTTGCCTTGCTCATAGAACTTCTCATATATGTGACACATATTCTGATTTATGGGAGAGAGCATGGAATGTGTTATGTGCCCTTCTTCCTTATCCTTGCATAAGTGAACATGTTAGGAGAAAGGGGCTGATTTTTTGAAGTGACACACTAATTAGTTGCATTGCCCTTGGTGTAGGAAATCATAGTTCTCATACTACTTCTGTTTTTTATTAGTTGCAACAAATGCCTTTTTGCACAAATATTAAGGAAAGAGGAGAGTATAATTTGACTCAATTGCCCATACTTTTTGCATGTGGGGTAGTTAAAGTGAGGATACAATTGTCAAATTACCTCAAAACCTTTACCAAGAAAGGAAATGTTGCAACTAAATAAATACACCTATAAATGGAAATTGTTACAACTAAAAAAAAAACAGAGGAAGTATAATCTAATGCATATTCTGGTTGATATATATGGGCGAAGGCATGGGATGTGTTGTATGCTTCAAATGGCTTTCTGAATGCTTTTTTTTTTTTTTCCGGTATTTGATTTCTTGTGAAATTCTATTTCTGTGCATATTAAGTTGAAGATGAAATTTTCTGTAGGGTATTCGCTGCTGCTGGCTGCTTGTGGTACTGGTACCCCAAAATTTTGAGTTTTTCTTTACACCCAAAAATCTCAAAATCTCCTCATACTCTTTTGATACTTATTTGTTAAATTATGAAGCAAGTCATTTATGCTTCACATAAATCATGAAATTCTGTAGATAATTCGACGAAGATGTTTAGGTGCATGATTTGCCACTGGTGGCATGATACAGTGAAATGTCAATCTTGATGAGAAAAATGATCAAAATACTGCCTCATGTCATCCACCTTCTTTTTACCTTTCCAAGAATTGTATTGGGTGTGGAGTTGATGGAAGATTAAACTATTGGGATAATATGTAGCTTATGAGAGTATAAGGCGGTAGGACCGTAGGACCATTTGACCATTCAAGGAATGGGGCAATCTTTTGATGACACTCATATAAGGAAAATGGGACAAACTTTTAGGACGAAAAGTAGTCTATAATATGTGAACATATGTGAAGTTCTATGCCATATTTAAAAGAGTGGAAGTGCTTTGATGCCCTTTCAAATTTCAACTACTTTTCCTTGAAGACTACTCAAGTCCCATGGTTCCCCTCGCCCCCTTCCCCCACACCCAAGAAAAGATTTTCACATTTTTAGTTGGTTACCATTATTCAAAAATATATATGTTCTATGTCATACTTGAAAGCTAGGGGATTCAGTTTTATGTCATACCATAATTCAAGATCTTTCACATAATTTGCTGTTCCTTGAGTTGATGTTGTACTCTTGGCTAGACAAGGACATAAAGCGATGTAGCCTAAACACTAACGTGCTTTTGGTTTATCAGATTGCTTAACCTCATTTCTTGCTCATGGATGCATCACATTATATGTCCTAAGAGTTTCGTCGTCTTTTATTGCAGGCTACTACAGCTATTTGTATGCCAAGTGTCTTGCTGCAACCATATGGGAAAATGTTTGTGAAGATGATCCCCTCTCACTAGAAACTGGGGCTGCCCTTCGAACAAGGTTTTTACAGCACGGGGGTGCTGTAGAGCCAGTTGAATTATTGAATGATTTAATTGGAAACGACAGTATTAGATATTCCAATGGAGGCGTTATCCCTGATATAAGAGCACTATCTGAAGAGTTGAAGCTAATCTGAATTGTGAGGGGAGGGTGAGAATAGGGTTTCGGTGTTTGGGGATGATTCTCCTTCCATGAGATCCGGGGTGAATGACCATTCTTTGAGAAGCTGCAATGTGTGAGGTTGTTTTGACCATGTTTCCCAAAGAAGCATTCAAGCTAAGGCCCTTTGTCCTAACAAGGGGAAAAATAATCCACCCTGGCCATTTCAGGGGCCAAGGCTTGGGGCTTTATTCTGGCTGCAAGCGTGCAACTATGAAGCGATAGCGGTGTTATCGACCAAATTACTGCTAACGTATTTTTTTTATAAGGATGTTCCCCAAGTGACGTAAGGAATCCCTCATGAAAGCAAGTCCAGTCATCTGCATAGAAGATCTGTCAGGGGCCTTCAGAAGGCTTTGCCAAAGCAAATTATTCATTGTATTCTAATATTTCAAGCCAAATAATCTTCAGATTTCATCATTCATACATGCTTATGGCTTAAGATATGAATAAGTTGTGTATTAGACTATTTGTTTTATAAGTTGATTGTCAAGAAAATACATGCATTAGGTAAGACTTGGATAGGCAAATCATTTCTGCAACATTTTTGTAAATTATGGCTATTTGTCTCTTAATCACAATATTTGGTTTCATTTGCTCAGAAGAGAGAATTTTGGAAATTATAGCTCAGAAGACTTTTATCTATCTTCTTGTTTATTACTTCCCATCTTCCCTACATAAATAGCTCCTTCTCTGTCAAGATAGAGCGATATATATATTAGCTAAGATAAAAACTGCAAGCATACATCAAAGGAGGACACTCTTAGTACTTTACTTAAGGTCCAGTCATGACCCCATTCAGACTGCTTCAACCTTAACAATGTCATAAGAACGAAAAGTAAAATACACAAGCAAAATAGCTTTCACTTTTCAGGCACAGCTGCATAGGGGCCATTTAGTTATACACTTGGGTATTGGGTATCAGCTCTTAACTAGGCATTATAGACCGGGCCCTAGTAATGATCCAGCATTGCAACACAACACGCCTGCATACTGGAAGAATTTGCAACTTGAGCTTTCAAAAAAGAAACTAATTGGCAGTGGTAGAAAAAAAAAATCATGACTAATTTCATATATATGCATAGAGTGTGGTGCTGTAAATCAACATCTCTTCTCATGAAGTAGCAGGTATTGGAAAACATAATAGGGCACCAAAACTGCATATATATCCAAATAATGACATTCACAATGAAAAGTTGTTAATGGGAGTTGTAATGAATATACACCTGTACACTAGTTAGTTATATATGACAGTCACCACTCATCATTCTCGCAGAAAATGCACACTTAACATATCATTCAAGCAAATGTAGAGGCTTAAAGCGCACACTTGGTAAACTTCAATTATACATAGAAGGCAGAAAATTTATCATATCCTCCCCGTTGTTTAGTGGAGAACAAGCTCTACATATGAACTGTTTCCATTTACAGTTATTTAATACCTGTATCAGCAGCAAACTACTGATGGCAAAGGTCTGGCTTGTGACTGATATGGATCCTTCGAGCTAGAAGCAATGTCGTTAAGTCAAAGAAATGGAGCTGAGATTCTTAGAAATGCCATATAAGATCGAGTGAGAAATACACAACTATGGAATTCTGCATTACAATAAGCAAAAATTGTGAGCCCAATACATAAACCTCAATAATTGAAGACTTAACCGGTTCCCTTATCAGAAAAGAAAGAAAAAATCAGTAAGAAAAGAGAAAATGAAAGAATTAATATAGTCCATTTTCAGAATGCTTCAATCTCATAAACAATTCTGTTATTAGATTCCGGGAAACTAATTCTGGCAGTTACTACTAATGGTGTTTCTCCAACCGTAGATCCTCAATGGGTAGCAGATCCAGGGTGATCATATACTTTCAGAGTGGGGTATATGTACTATTGTTTTGGCCGGGTTTTAATAAGACCGCCCTGTCCTAGTCATGAGGAAAAAGAGCCCAACTTGGCTATACCGTTTGTCAACCAAAATATTGCTAATTTATTCTTTGATAACAATGTTTTCCAGATGACATTATGGTCTCACATCAGAGCCAAAATTTGCTTTGATTTGCTCGATAGAGCAGATATTTGGAATTCACAGTTCATTCTATATGTCTATTTGTTGAATCATTTGGTTTTCGATGCCATTCGAACTGCTCTAGTAAGTATCTTTCGACAGTCTTAACACTTAGAAACTGCACGAGAATTTAGGAAAATTATATTGGCAAATTCATGTCATAGTATCTTTATAATTGCTGAGTGTTTTACTTTGCTGAGTGTTTGAATTCAGTTACCAGTAATACAAGAGAAAAATCTATGATATTCATTTACCTCATCTGAAGCAAGGTGACATATATGAGATGAACATATTCATTATAGGACTCGAAGACTTACACTATTGAACTTGACCAAGTTACAGGGAGAGCAACACAACCAAGTTCAGATCAAAACAAGGACACGAAAGGGGACCGAGACATGGAAGACTTTAGGACACTGCTAAAAGCATACTATTCTTTCTTAAAGAATACTCAAGAGTAATTGCTGGATGTAAGCATCTTCACAATCATCAGCCTCTTCCTCGTCGATGCTCAATTTGAGTTTCATCTTCCTGTAAATTCTAGCAGCAGAGGTGTTTGGGTTCTCGAGACTGAAGCCTGAGGTTAGCAGTGCAGTTTAAAACAACATCGCAATGTCCTTCAATGACTTGTTCTTTTTAGACTCAGCTCTTTTCCTAAGCTCCTTTATAATGCAATGGTCAGGATTAATCAAAATATTTGCACCTCTTAACTGAAGAATCTACTCTTGAGCACCTTCCAGATATCTCAAAAAACGCAGACAAAACACCCAATACGTCTGTTCTTCCACCAGCAACTATATTATATTTAAAGCATTCAACAATTGACAGATCCATTATGTCAGGAATTATATGGGAAATTCAGGTACAAAAGTACTTTTTCCCGATTAGGAATCCAACATACTACATAAACAAGTCTTTGCGAAGAAAGACTGTTATACAATGGAGCAAATTCACAAGAATAAGATAGTCCAAGCTTCTTTTTTTGAAGGAATAGATTGTCCAAGATTTTAGTTCCTTTGAAAATGATAAAATATATACAAGATGAACTTGTGTAGTAACTGGAAGTTACTCAAAAACTACTTCAATCACATCGGTTTCTCAATCATTGAACAAAATGAACCATTCAGTTAGACCAGCAAAGAAATGTTTTAACTTCTGTTTTCATATAATCAGAAATCACTTATCCTATGAAAACCTTAATTAATAAAAATACAATGGTAGAATTCATTATTGGAAGAGGATTCCCGATTCTGCTCTAAGCATTTGAATGATGAGCCAATCAGGAGCTTTTCATAGATCGGCTGAAGTTCAGAGTTGTCATAAAAAGAAAAGGAATCAGATTTGTGTATTGCAGATGTGCTAAACCCAGCCAACAGCTCCAGAAATTTGTGTTTCCTAAAATCTAATGTGAGTCAAATCAGAAGAAGTAGCAAGTGCAGAAACCAGAAACCAGTTTTCAGATAACTTCGACAAAAGCTACCCAAGTACTAAATCTAAACGACCCTACTAGTAAACTCGTTACCTTGAAGAATAGCAGCAGGAATATCCTGAAAATACCATCTCCATCAGTGTTCATAAGAGCAATAGACTTGCCAGCGAAGGCCAAAGTCCACCAACGAATGAGATATAGTACCCTGAAATCTAAAGTCACTGAGTACAACAAACCAACATGCTCAATAATTCAAACACCCATCGATGAGGGGTGATATCAACAAAAACAGAAAGGTTACTGTCTAAAACCTGCAAAATCATGCCTAATTTCCACATTAGGCAGAATGAAGTGCATGAAATAGCAGCACAGGAGTTAGGATTATTATCTCCTAGTTAGGATTATTATCTCCAACCTTGGCATAACTAATACTTGACAGAAGTATAATATTGGCATAAGCTTGTGATTAAAAATAACCAATAACCATTGCTCCATCAGAAAAAAAATTTGCTGAGTGTTTGGATTTATTTACCATTAATGCAAGAGATACTCGCTAGTTTTGCAAAATTTCCATACATGAGATGGAAAGATTCCTTCTAGGACCCGGATTTTTACTATTGAAATTGACCACGTTACAGGCAGAACAACAAAACAAAGTTCAAACCAAAACAAGGACAGAAAAAAAGGGACTCTGACTAGAGGAGAGTTCACCAGAACCACAACAGGCCTCAAGTAAAACTAGTAGAAGCATAAGATTCCTTCTCAGACAATACTCAAAAGTTATTGCTGCACCATCTTCCAAAGCAGGCATGTCAGCATCATCAAAATCAGCAGCCTCTTAAATCGTCAACGCTCAAAATCAAGCTGAAGCATCCTGTGAGTCTTAGCAGCAGACTTCTTCTTATCTGCTGCAGCTCTCTTAAGAAGCTCCTTTTAGAATCTCATCATCAGTATTAATCATGACATGCGCACCTCATGACTGAAGAAGTTATCTTGAGCTGTTCCTTCCAAAATACACAAAAACACAGCCATAAAAGTCAATACAAGTTTTGTTCCACCAGCAACCGTATTATATCCAAAGCATTTAACAATCGACAAATCCATTATATCAGGAATTATAGGAGAAATCATGTACAACTGTAATTGAAGTGGTTTTTCAAAAGTAGGGATCAAATAGAGTATATCACAAGGAGGGAGTACTATATAAGCAAGTCTTCTTCAAGAAAGAATGTAATAGAATGGATGAATCTTACAAGAGCAAGATCATCCCAAGCTTTTCATTCATCAAAAAATGAAAAGATATTACACAAAATAAACTAATATGTATGAATATTACGAAACTGAAGAGTAGTTGAATTACAAGTTTAAAATTCTTCATTGGCATTCGTTACCAAGTTACCCGCGTCAACTTGATTAAGATCCCTTCACAGTGCGCTCTGAACATTACATAGTTGGAAGTGGAATCAGTTTTCGTCCTCTCACTCCCTGACCAAATTAAAGTTCTTTACGAGGCTACAAAAAAGTTATGTAGCAACTCTTATTCTAACATATTTAGAGATTACCCGCACTATCAAAACCTTTTGCTGATAATTGTTTCAATTAAGAACCCTAAGATATCTTAATTACTTAAGATATTAATTAAGAACCTTACTTAAGATATTAGCGGGAATTCCATTAAGAACCTTAATGGAGTTTTGGCACTAATATGTAATCAATTAAGAACCATACTGAAGATATCCAGAGAAAAGAAAGACATACCTGGAATTAATTTGGAGATAGATGAATGTAAGGGATGTGTTTGATGTGGGGCCAGTCCTCCCCAGGTGGATCTTCTTGGCATCTTCTCTCGAGGCTTTCTGAACAGGGCCAAATAAGGAGGTTCGTCAGAGAGGTGAGTTCGCTCATCCACTTCGGTATTGCTTTCAGGTTTTCAGCCCTACTAATTTCAAGGGTTTGGAGGGCAGCCAAGTTCTGTATCCAGTAGCGCAGGTGCTGCCGATCGTCCCACCAATCGAACAACCTATTACCCGACGATTCATAGTAGACGAACGAATCGTGTATTATTTGGAGGGTTTCAAGACACCGAAGAGACTCCATGGGAAGCGATTCTAGCCCTTCCACATTGTATGTTGCAATCTTCTTCAATTTGGGAACAAGAATATCACTAAAATTGATACTACTACTGCTTCCCATCATTATTCGCATTCTTTCATTGAATCCTTCCAAATGTAGGTCTTCCAAGCTGGGACATATCATAGTACATGCCAACTTTGGACAACCCAATATTGACAACTTAGAAAGATAAGGTAGTTGCAATGGTGCCTCACTGCTGCTATCTGTGTACTCCAAGTTTTTACAGAATTCAAATTTAAGACTTACAAGATTTGGGAGATGATTTATCCAAGGCAGTCTCACAAATCCGTATCCCAACACATGTAACTCCTTCAGATTCGAATGTGGCTGCAGATCTTCCATCAAGCTTGTTATTGCTCGAACACCATATGTTTCTCGAATAAAAACAATCGAAATAGCACTGAGATATTCCTTATTCATAAGGTACAATCCTTCCCTGCGTAGTGCTTGCATCACCCTGCTGTCTTCTTCATCAACAATATTCTCACCATCCCTGACACTGAGGAAACTAATCTGGATTCGAAGTTTGCCTTTAAGGTTGTTAAGAGCCTTTAGATCTTCCAACCCATCTGCCACTTGCTTCAAATAACTTGACCTACTACTCCCTTCATCTCCACCCACTATAAAATCACTTAGCCTCTCAAGGCCACTTAACTTATCTATACCCCTAGGCATATATCTTAGGCTACAGCAATACATTATATTCAAGACCCTAAGCTTAACCAGTTTACTCAAATCTTTTGGCAACTCTTTCAATCTCGAACATTCTATTAATTTCAAGGTTTGAAGATTGTAGAGTTTTGTAATTGACTTAGGAAGCACTTCTATATACTCATTACGAGAAAGATCTAAATATCTCAAATGCAACAAGTCACCTATGGAGTCTGGCAATTCTTTCAATTTCTTACATTCATATAATTTCAAGGTTTGAAGATTGTAGAGTTTTGTAATTGACTTAGGAAGCACTTCTATTTCCTTACTCCATGAAAGATCTAAATATCTCAAATGCAACAATTCACCAATGGAGTCTGGCAATCTTTTGATTCCTGAGCAACTGAGGTCCAACGCCCTTAAGCACCTACAGTTTACAACTAATGATTCCATTTGAAATTGTACAATATTTTGATAACCAGCTTTTGAAAATAGATGAGAACGGATATATGTCTGGCCCAAAATGTATTTGTCATAACTCCAATTCCCGTCAATCAATAGATGACGAGCTTTTTTAATTAAGTCGCCAGTCTTGTCGCTCGTGATGGTATTCGTTGATATGATCTCCCTTTCTGAGACACTTTGAGCCACATCATGCATGAGATCGTGCATCTTACATGATATGATAATCTCACCAAATTTATCTTTCTTGATGTCCTGGAAGAAACATCTCCTCAACAAAATCGAAAAATAATCTTCAGCAGCTTCCTCTAAGCTTTGACCTTCATAAAACGGAACAATATAGCCTTGTGCCATCCAAAGGCTTATTAACATTTCTTTTGGCATCACAAAATCCTTTGGAAACAAGGCACAATAGCGGAAGCAACTCTTTAATGATGGAGTTTCAAGATGATTGTAACTCAGCTTCAAAATGGGCATGATATTGTCTTTGTCGTGCCTGATGTTGGCTAATCCAAGCATCTGAACTGATTGCCACTCACTCTTGTCTTGTCCAAATAAAAGGCTTCCTGCCACCCTTATAGCGAGAGGAACTCCAACACATCCATCAACAATCTTTCTGCCAATCTCAACCAGATGATGAGGGGGGTTTGACAACTGGTCTGATGTAAATGCCGTACTTTTAAACAAGCGCCAGGAGTTTTCCTCTGACAAGCCTTTCAGCTCATACATTGAACCTCCTGTTATTGTTGCCGTATTTTGAGAACGAGTAGTCACCATAATCCAGCTTCCCCTTTCACCATTCTTCAAGTATCTTATCAGTTCTTGCCATTGATTACGGTTCTCAGTCCATACATCATCTAAAACAAGCAAGAATCTCTTCCCTGCTAGTCGCTCTTGAAGTTGGCTTTGCACTTGATCCATTGTGGAGTCGTGATCTGGATTATTGCCAGTAGCAGAAGCTAAAATCTTAACAAGAATATCTTTCACATCGGGTTGCCTCTGATCTTGATCAGCAACACAAGTCCACAATCTCAAAGGAATTGCAGATGTGACCCTAGGATCGTTATACACAAGTTGAGCAAGAGCAGTTTTGCCCAACCCTCCAATTCCCACAATCGTAAGGAAAGACTCATTACATCGCACAACATTAGAATCAAGCAGCATACCAACAATGTGATCCAAGTCTTGCTGTCTTCCAATGATTTCAACTTGATCGACGTAAGAACAAGTCTCAGGCCTTCTGTTCTTGATAGCCTCATGATCAAACTTCAATAATCTAAACTGCTTATTATAAGCAATAGCACCTAACTTGTTCTTGATATCCTTAATCCCCCCAGACATCCAGTAAGAAACACAGATTGGGTTGGAAAGAGAGAAGAAGTGTTTTACTTTTTCTAGTAGACTACCATCAGCATCCACGACCTGCTGGTGGTGAGCAAGAGTGACAAACTCATCCAACAGATCATCGGCATCAAAGAGAGCATCTTTGAGCTCCTCAATCCGACGTTGTAGTTCATGGGAGAGCTCCTGCTTGGTCTCTGCATCACGGAGCACCGCAGTTATGGAACCGACGGTGCGTTCAAGATCCTCAAGTTCAGATTCGTAGCCAAAGATAGATAAAAGCTTGTTTTTGTCCTCCAGAAATTGCAGAGCATCATTCAGTTTTTCAGCCATAAATAATGCTGTGCCTATGAATTCCATTTTTTGGTTTCAGAGATGGAGGCTACAGTGCAGATGAGAAAGGAGAGTGAGAGTAAAGGAGAGTGTTTGGATGGTGAATGAATGGTGAACAACAAGCACATACACATACATACAATTACAGCGCTAGTACTTGAATTGCTGTCTCTTAATCTAAACCATACATGTCTCAGTCTCAGTCAATGAGATGATATTTCCACAATGTCTTCAATAATGCGACGCTGAATAGTCAACTATTATTTTCCTCGAATTTGCTTCTGTTTGTCCTCATCTTTTCTTCGCCAAACAAATCATATATCAATGAAAACTCTCGGGATCAGTACCATTCGTTTTATGTGAATGCATTTCTGAACAATTATGAATGTTCAACAATGTTTTTATTTTAAAGGTCTTGTAAAATATACTATCTCCGTTTTTATTATAACCTGAAGGCCTTGGAACATGAGTACATGACTATATAACAGCAAGTGTAATTAAGGTCAGCATAATAAAAGTTGATATTATGAAAGTAATATAACAAGAAGATAACAAGATTTACATGATTGTGTTTTTTTCTTTATGCATAAACAATGAAGTAAGGTTAAAGTGGAATATATAAACAATGTCAAAAGTCAATATTGTACAACTAAAAAATGGAGGAAGTACAAATGCTCTAAGTACAATATAGTAGTTGATAATAGAACTCTATTTATGGGGGTGCTTTAAACGTATGTTAAGTTTATATGTCATCTGCAGAATATCTCTTAATTATAACTTTGGTGATATTGATCTACTTTAGTGAGAAGTGCAATTGGTTTTGCTTGGCATGGAAGTATGCTCTTGTTTCATTTTTCTCCGTGTCTGAATTGTTAGACGTTACAGCAGCTTTAGAAAACCAGAAATCATTATGCAGCAGTGTCATTCTGAATTCTGCTTGAACAAATTCTGGTCTATTCATTTTTGCCGCTTATGGCTTGTTCAACATTGGGTAGTACAGTAATATAGTTGGTATCTATCCAAAATGTGAGCTTGAATTCCATTTACATTAAGTTTAAATGTAACCCATATAATAGTTTATCATAAAAATATCAATTAGAATTTTTTTTTTCTTTCGTACTATATATTCCTAATAAACTGTATTATAAATATATTGTTTTATCTCTGCCAAAAAAAGAGCTAGTATAAATATGTTGTCTAGTTGTTTTGAGAAAATATAGCCTGAAATTCTCATATTAGAGAGATTAGAGAACCTTAGTGTTGGAAACTTGAGCGGAAGTAGTAGTGAACTTTTATGCTTAAGAGATGTTTTTGATCAAAGAGTGTTGTTATTTGATGGTAAAGGGAGAGATTGTTTGTGGGAAATGGTAGGCTTTTTCATTAACTTTGTGATGTTTACTTCATCCATCATCAAGGCTTACACCATCACCTATTTATAGGTGTGGTAAGAAACTTGTGCATCCTCTAGATTTTTCTAGTATTTTTTACATCTAGATTTCTCTTAGGATTTTCTAGGATTTTTCCTAGGCTAGATATTATTATACATCATTCTAGAAAGATATCTAGATTTTTCTAACATTGATATTTTCATGGATATTTTCCTAGATTACTCTAGATATTATAATTTCATGATCTTTCTAGTAATATGGAGAATTTTCTTGATTAATATCTAATACTCCCCTTTAATCAGAAAATTCTTGTACTCTGAGTTGTCTTCTGAATTGGATGAACTTCTCTGTTGGAATTGCTTTTGTGAATATATCTGCGAGCTGCTCCCATGTCTTGCAGAATTGTAGCTCGATCTCTTGTTTGTCGACCAACTCTCGGATGAAATGATGTCGTATCTCGATGTGCTTCGTACGACTGTGGAAGACTGGATTCTTTGTCATGGCTATTGCAGACATGTTGTCACAGTAGATAGTTGTTGGTTCTTTTGATGTCTGTTGTAGATCATCGAGAATTCTTCTAAGCCATACTGCTTCACATGCTGCACTTGTTGCTGCTATGTACTCTGCTTCTGCTGATGACAGAGCTATTGTTGCTTGTTTCTTTGATGACTAAGATATGTCCTTGGTTCCCAGCTGGAAGACGTAGCCACTTGTACTCTTTCGATCGTCAATGCTTCCGGTCCAATCGCTGTCCGTGTATCCTATAAGCTTGTGATTCTCCTCTGTTTCGTACAGAATTCCATATCCTTTTGTTCCCTTGACGTACCTGAGAATCCTTTTTGCTGCTGCCGAGTGAGCTTTACTTGGCTCACTCATGAACCTGGATACGATGCTGACAGCATGTACTATGTCGGGCCTAGTATGTGTGAGGTAGATGAGAGAGCCGACCAAGCTTCGATATATTGATGCATCGACCTTCTCTTTGCCATCGTTCTTAGATAGCTTTTCATTAAGTGCCATTGGTGTAGCCAATGGCTTGCATTCACTCATGTTGAATTTTTTAAGTAGGTCGTCTGCATATTTCTCTTGTGAGAGAAATATTTTTCCTGGGCTTTGCTTGACTTGCATGCCAAGGAAGTACTTCATGGCTCCAAGGTCGGTCATTTCATACTCCTTCATCATTGTCTTTTTGAAGTTTTCGATCATCCTTGAATTTGTGCCCGTATAGATTAGATCATCTACATAGAGGCATAGGATGATAAATTCTTTCCCTTGAGCCTTGATGTAGAGTGATGGCTCACTTGGGCTTTTTGTAAACCCATTTTGAAGTAGGTAGCCATCTATTTTGCTATTCCAGGCCCTGGGAGCTTGCTTAAGCCCATAAAGAGCTTTACGAAGGCGGTATACTTTGTCTTCTTTGCCTTCGATGAGATATCCTTGCGGTTGCTCAACATATACTTCTTCTTCAAGCTCCCCATTTAGAAATGCTGACTTGACATCTAATTGAAAGACTCGGTAATTTAAGTTGAGCAAAGAAGAGCAAGGATCGACTGATAGTCTCCATGCGGACGACGGGAGCATATGTCTCGTTAAAGTCAATCCCTGGTTGTTGGGAGTAACCTTTTGCGACGAGACGAGCCTTATATTTCTGGATGGAGCCATCTTCATTATACTTAACCTTGTAGACCCATTTGAGACCGATGACTTCTTTGTCTTCAGGTTTCTCAACAAGCTCCCATGTGTTGTTTTTCTCGATCATCTTGATTTCTTCATTCATGGCCTTGATCCATTTATCTTCTCGAGCAGCTTCTTGAAAACTTTGTTGTTCGCTTGTGAAGAGAGCCATGATAGCTTGATTGCATTGGAAATCCTCCAAGTAGCCTGGTGGTCGCCGATCTCTTTGTGAACGTCGCACTACTGGAGTCGAGCTTTGAGAGCTTGATCCTGATGTTGGACTCACCGATCTCGAGGATGTTGTTGGAGATCTTGGTGATGATGGACTTGAGGATGACTGTGTTGCTGGATGATTTGGGCCTTCATCTTCTCTTGGACTTGGTGGAAGAAAATATCCTTCACGTGCCTGAGATTCATTCTCCGTCCACGTCCATTGTGCTCCTTCGTTGAAGATGACATCTCTTGATATGATTAACTTCTTGGATTTGGGCTGATAGAGACGATATCCTTTCGATTCGTCACTGTATCCAATAAAGATACATTTTTCTCCTTTTCCATCGAGCTTTTCCCGATTTTCTTTCGGGATGTGGGCATATGCTATGCACCCAAATACTTTGAGGTGCTCCACTCTTGGCTTTCTCTTATGCCAAGCTTCATAGGGTGTCATACCCTTCACTGCTTTCGTGGGAGACTTATTGAGAATATACACTGTTGTACAGACAGCTTCGGCCCAAAAACATTTTGGTAAATTCTTAGCTTGCATCATACTGCGGGCCATTTCAGCAATTGTTCTATTTTTCCTTTCCGCAACACCATTTTGTTGAGGTGTGCGTCTTACTGTTAATTCTCTTTTAATCCCATGCGCCTTACAGAAGCTGTTAAATTCCTTGCTTGTAAATTCTCCCCCACGATCTGTTCTCAGAATTTTTATTGAATGCCCACTTTGTCTTTCTGTGAGGGCTTTAAATTGCATGAAGTGGGAAAATGCTTCTGATTTTGCCTCCAAGATATAAACCCACGTCATGCGAGAGAAATCATCAACAAATAATAGAAAATATCTTTTTCCGCCAAGAGACGGATTTCTGGTTGGGCCCCATATATCTGCGTGAACAAGCTCTAATGGAGCTATGACCCTCCAGGATGAAGTAGGGAATGGCAATCTATGCATTTTCCCATATATACAACCCTCACATATTTTTCTTTCATTAGTTATAAGTGGAAGCCCAATCACCATTTCTTTTTGTTTTAACAGTTTTAAGCTGTTAAAATTTAGACGCCCGAATCTTAAATGCCACAATGTGGATTCATCTATTATAGAGCTTAGGGCAACATTATGCTCCATTTGCATTCTTAATGGAAATATTTTATTAGGAGCCATTTGAGTAGTAGTAATTAATTTCCCTTTTTTCTTATCAAATATGAGGCATTTATTAGCATCAAATTTCACCATATATCCTCTTTGGATTAGTTGGCCTATACTTAACAAATTTTGTGTAAGCCCGGGGACATAGAAAACATCAGAAATAAATTTAGACGAGCCGTTTTTTGTTCTGACGGCTATTGTCCCCTTGCCAGCAACCTCTTGGTTGCTTCCATCACCAAGAGTAATTTGTGTTTTAATATTTTCGTCTAGACTGACAAATGAATTTTTATTGCCAGTCATGTGGTTTGAACAACCACTATCAATATACCATATATCATTGGACTCTTGGTGAGCATTTAAACATGTATAAAATAATTGATCTCTAGGCTCCTTATTTTCCGTAAAATTGGCTTATTCCTTTTGCTGGAACCAACAATCTTTTTCAAAGTGAGTGTGTCTTTTGCATTTCTTACACTTATACCGGCAATCTTGTGTATTATGGCCATTTTTCTTACATAAATTGCAATAGGAGCCAGATTGGTTATTTTCTCGAGTTTCTTGATTTTTGTAATTTCCTCTCCCCCTACTACGGTTATATGAAGTACCTCCTTTACCGTAGCTATTTTTACTTTTATTTTCTCCATTATTAGAGAATTTTAATTTAGCCTGAAAAGCTTGTTCTAGTGACTGCTCTGTAAATCTCCGCATTCTATCTTCATGTGCTAGAAGGGAGCCCATTAATTCAGTTAAACTTAATTTAGATAAATCTTTATTAGACTCCTCTATAGCAGCCACTATATGATCATAATTTTTAGGGAGACTCCTTAATATTTTCCGAACAACTTGGACATCTTCTATTGTATCTCCGTTAGTTCGGATTTGATTTATAATATTTGTTACTCGACTAAAAAACTCTTGAATTGTTTCATTTTCCGCCATTAATAAAATATCTCCATAAAGATTGCAGTTTAAAGAGTATTACCTTATCGGAGCCCCTATATTTTGTCTCCAAGATACTCCAAGCCTCATTGGCCGTTGTAGCAGCCATAATAGTAGGGAGGATTGTTTCATCTACTCCCCGATATATTAAGGATAGGGCATAATTATCCCTTATCCGATTTTGTTTATATTGTTTTCGTCTTGTTTCATCCCAAGTAGCTTCTTGGATTTAATCGTTTGGTTGTTCATAACCATTTTGTACTAACTCCCACAAATCTTGTGAGATAAATATGGATTTCATTTGAATAGACCATTGTTGATATTTTTCTCCCTTAAATGTAGGTACCCAATTTACTTGGGGATAGTTAATTGTATTTGAGGTTGAAGTGTTTGGGGAAGTCATTTTAATTTATGTGGTATTTGGTTTTTATTTAAGGGAGTTGGTTTATTTTGTGTTTGGTGTATTATATTTATGGGAGTATGATATTGTAATGGAGGCTTTAGGATTAATATGGCTCGGATACCAAATGTTGGAAACTTGAGCGGAAGTAGTAGTGAACTTTTATGCTTAAGAGATGTTTTTGATCAAAGAGTGTTGTTGTTTGATGGTAAAGGGAGAGATTGTTTGTGGGAAATGGTAGGCTTTTTCATTAACTTTGTGATGTTTACTTCATCCATCATCAAGGCTTACACCATCACCTATTTATAGGTGTGGTAAGAAACTTGTGCATCCTCTAGATTTTTCTAGTATTTTTTACATCTAGATTTCTCTTAGGATTTTCTAGGATTTTTCCTAGGCTAGATATTATTATACATCATTCTAGAAAGATATCTAGATTTTCTAACATTGATATTTTCATGGATATTTTCCTAGATTACTCTAGATATTATAATTTCATGATCTTTCTAGTAATATGGAGAATTTTCTTGATTAATATCTAATACTTAGTATATTTAACATGTATCAGTATTACCATCTCATACTTGATTCAAAGTCCTAGAAGCAAAGGGTACTGTGATGACAGACAATAGCTCAGCAAATATGCGGTGCAGTGCAGCAGTGGTAAAGTTCGTATTAAGACAAGCTACAGAGTACTGAATGAAATGAGGTGGTTGTTCAAAACCAATTTATGTCAAGTCAATTCTAGTACTTGTCCTTTTTTTTCCATACACATCTCGGTTCTCAATTCTCAATTCTCAATCAATGAGATGATATTTATTTCCAAATTTCCTTAATGTCTCCAATATAACACTTCAAAAACGCAAGGAGAATAGTCAAAAGTAATTTACTACTTTTTTTTCCCACCAACTTGCTTGTGTCTTTCTTGATGTATTCTTTGTCAAACAATTCACACCACACCATATTACCACTACCTCAACAAGGAAAGTCCCGGAATGACTAATGAGTCTATGCAGTTCAAAAATATAAGTCTGTATAGGAAGAAGCTACATCTTTGTGTGTTATCAGACAATGCTCTTCCGTGTCGTGCTAATAGGCTATAAAATAGGCTCGTATATTTGTAAAGTCAAATGAGTTTCGCATTTTGCAGTTGCTATTTAACAAATAAACATAATTAATCCTGCAAGTGCACATGTAGTAAACAGAAGAGTTTAAGTGTCATAACTCATATCTCAATATTATAGTAGTAGTCAAGGAAGATTCTTTACTGCTAATGCACTATGACTCTATTAGTGGGACTTCTGGTTGATAACAGGACCAGACTTCATGCACTACCTGAAAGTTTATCTATGTCAAGTAAGAGGTCTTTTGTCAAATCATCTAAAGGTAATCTAGATGAATTCCTAATAACTTTTATAAGGTGCAGCAGCAAAACGCATCTGAACTGAAAGAACACACCCAGGTGAGTGTAAATATCAGCACAAAAGAATGCTTTCGCCTTTACTCTGTGTGTAAGGCTGCAAGCAACAAATTTTCAAAGCCTACGCTCGGTCAGTGTGATTCACTGTATTCTGATATCTGATATAGTGCTATGAATAATACTTTCAAGACAAATCCTTTTCACTAATTATGTAATTTTGCAGACTTCTTATATGAATTATTTGATCGGCTGGGGTGGCAAGAAAATTTAATGTACTCTGTAAGAACATATTTGCTTCTTGTCCCAATGACAATATATATGTCCTTTTTGTCCTGGATGCCATTTAAAAGTGCTCCAGTAATTTCCTTTTAACAGTCGAGTAACTCCGTTTCCTGCTCCAAATTTCCAAGTACACGAGGATTTAGGATAAACTCTTGTATTAATGGTAATTACGTTGTAAAAAAATGGTAATTGTCTTGGAAAACCATTTTTATTTGTGGTTTCAAGTGAATAGTATTATGTATTCTTACATAAGTCTTCCATACAATCAGAATATATACATGGATGATTTTATCAGAAACCACCATCTCTAATAGTCAGAAATCACATCAGGTATTCCGCTAATAGGCAGTTCAAAGCAGGAAGAACCTATATCTTTGTGTATTGTGTCACAATATTCTTCTGTGTCCTGCTAATAGGCTATAATGTAGGCTCGTATAATCGTAAGCCAAATGATTCTTGTATTAGTGTCGTGCAGCTGCTATTTCACTAGATGTAATGCCATGATATAAAATGCAAGAGTTCAGTTAAACAAGTTTAGAATGGAACCAACATTCTTGAAAGCATCACATTATCAGATTGAGTAAAAACAACTGTACCAAATTCTCCAATTTTTCAAAATGTGGTAATAAGCAATCAATATATGAGTCCAACTTCTCTTGAATAAATTGAGTTAAAGAGATGTCAATAAATGTAGACTTAACCATGGACTCAGTTAAAAGTTATAGAGAAAAGTAGCAGAAAGAAAGAACATAAAATGGAATAATAATAATAATAATCATTCAAGTATACTTTAATCTTGCAGTTGAATTTTCTTAATTGAGTAAAAAAAACAGTGTTTTTGTTCGAAGTATTACATTGCAACTGTAAATGCTCCTCATTCAACAGCAAGAAAGCTTATGGAAAACTTTTATCTATCTTCTTGTTTATTGCTTCCCACCTTCCTTACATATTTGGCTCCTTCTCTGCCAAGATATATATATATATATATATATATATATATATATATATATATATATATATATATTAGCATACATCAAAGGAGGACACTCTTAGAACTTTACTTAAGGTCCAGTCATGATCCCTTTCAGACTGCTTCAACCTTAACAATGTCATAAGAACGAAAAGTAAAATACATAAGCAAAATAGCTTTCAGGCACAGCTGCATAGGGGCCATTATAGACCGGGCCCTAGTAATGATCCAGCATTGCAACACAACACGCCTG
This sequence comes from Beta lomatogona, assembly GCA_947646795.1. Classification (NCBI taxonomy): domain Eukaryota; kingdom Viridiplantae; phylum Streptophyta; class Magnoliopsida; order Caryophyllales; family Amaranthaceae; genus Beta; species Beta lomatogona. Next base: position 12,756,621 of record CANSNZ010000949.1, read on the forward strand.
CATACTGGAAGAATTTGCAACTTGAACTTTCAAAAAAAGAAACTAATTAACAGTAGTAGAAAAAAAAATCATGACTAATTTTATATATATGCATAGAGTGTGGTGCTGTAAATCAACATCTCTTCTCATAAAGTAGCAGGTATTGGAAAACATTATAGACACCAAAACTGCATAGATATCCAAATAAATACATTCACAATGAAAAGTTGTTAATGGGAGTTGTAATGAATACACCTGTACAGTAGTTAGTTATATATGATAGTCACCACTCATCATTCTCTCTGAAAATTTTATGAAGTAAATCCACTATGTCAAGAATACAAGGCAAATCAGGTACAATGGAGCAATTACACAAAAACAAGATCATGCCAACTCCCAAGCTTTTCGTTTATATAAAAATAAAAAAAGTGAATACATAATAAACCTTTGCAGTAATTAGCATGAATCTAAACAAGAGTGAAGTTAACTGACTTAACTAATTCCAATCAGAAAACTAGTGATCTGTCAAGCTTCTACTTCAGAGAAAATGCATCCACTTAACATATCATTCAAGCAAATGTAGAGGCTTAAAGAGCGCACTTGGTAAACTTAAAGTATACATAAAAGTTCATAAAATATATCATATCCTCCCCGTTGTTTAGTGGAGAACAAGCTCTACATATGAACTGTTTCCATTTATGGTTCTTTATACCTGGATCAGCAGCAAAATACTGATGGCAATGTCTGGCGTGTGACTGATAAGGAATAAGGATCCTTCGAGCTAGAAGCAATGTTGTTAAGTCAAAGAAATGGAGCTGAGATTCTTAGAAATGCCATACAAGATCGAGTGAGAAATGCACAACTATGGAGTTCTGCATACAATAAGCAAAAATTATGAGCCCAATACATAAACCTCAATAATTGAAGACTTAACCGGTTCCCTTAGCAGAAAAGAAAGGAAAAGTAGTAAGAAGGGAGAAAATAAAAGAATTAATATAGTCCATTTTCAAAATGCTTCAATCTCGTGTTGAATGTTCTTTACTACATAAGCAGCAATTCTGTTATTATAAACAAATTCTGACAGTTACTACTATTGGTGTAATGGTGTTTCTCCAACCGTAGATCCTCAATTGGTGGCAGATCCAGGGTGATCATTCTTTGAGAGGGGGGCATGTGTACTGTTGTTTTGGCCAGGTTTTAGTAAGACCGCCCTGTCCTAGTAATGGGGTAAAAGAGCCAACCTTGTCCTTGGCTATATCATTTGTCAACCAAAATATTGCTAATGTATTCTTTGAGAACAATGTTTTCCAGATGACATCATGAGTCTCACATCAGAGCCAAACTTTGCTTTCATTTGCTCGAAAGAACCAATATTTGGAATTCACGGTTCATTCTATATGTCTATTTGTTGAATCATTTGGTTTACGATGCCATTCGAACTGCTCTAGTAAGTATCTTTTGACAGTCTTAACACTTAGAAACTGCACGAGAATTTAGGGGAAAAACTATATTGGCAAATGCATGTAATAGTGTCTTTAAACTTGCTGAGTGTTTTACTTTGCTGAGTGTTTGGATTCAGTTACCAGTAATACAAGCGATAAATCTATGATATTTATTTACCTAAGCTGAAGCAAAGTGACATATATGAGATGAGACTAGAAGATTTACACTATTGAGCTTGACCAAGTTACAGGGAGAGCAACACAACCATGTTCAGATCAAAACAAGGACACAAAAGGGATACAGACATGGAAGACTTAAGGACACTGCTAAAAGCATAATGCTCATGAGTAATTGCTGGATGTAAGCATCTTCACAATCATCAGCCTCTTCCTCGTCGATGCTCAATCTGAGTTTCAGCATCCTGTAAATCCTAACACCAGAGGTGTTTGGGTTCTCGCATCAGCCTCTTCCTTGTCGATGCTCAATCTGAGTTTCAGCTTCCTGTAAATCCTAGAACCAGAGGTGTTTGGGTTCTCGAGACTGAAGCCTGAGGTTAGCAGTGCAGTTTCAAACAACATCGCAATGTCCTTCAATGACTTGTTCTTATTAGACTTAGCTCTTTTCCTAAGCTCCTTTATAATGCAATGGTCAGGATTAACCATAATATTTGCACCTCATAACTGAAGAATCTACTCTTGAGCAACTTCCAGATATATCAAAAAATGCAGACAAAACATCCAAAACGACTTTTCTTCCACCAGCAACTATATTATATTTAATGCATTCAACAATTAACAGATCCATTATGTCAGGAATTATATGGGAAATTGAGGTACAAAATGCTTTTTCCCGATTAGGAATCCAACATACTACATAAACAAATCTTAGTGAAGAAAGACTATTATACAATGGAGCAAATCCACATGAACAAGATAGTCCAATATTCTTTTTTTTGAAGGAATAGATTGTCCAAGATTTTAGTTCCTTTAAAAATGATAAAATATATACAAGATGAACTTGTGTAGTAATTAACTGGTAGTTACTATTGGTTTCTCAATCAGTGAACAAAATGAACCATTCAGTTAGACCAGCAAACAAATGTTTAACTTCTGTTTTCATATAATCAGAAATCACCTATACTATCAAAACCGTAATTAATAAGAATACAATGGTAGATTTCATTATTGGAAGAGGACTCCGGATTCTGCTCTAAGCATTTTAATGATGAGCCAATCAGGAGCTTTTCACAAATCGGCTGAAGTTTAGCATTGTCATAAAAAGAAAAGGAATCAAATTTGTGTATTGCAGATGTGCTAAACCCCAGCCAAGCAGCTCCAGAAATTTGTGTTTCCTAAAATGTGAGTCAAATCAAAAGAAGTAGCAAGTGCAAAAGCCAGAAACCAGTTTTCAGATGACTCCGGCAAAAACTACCCAAGTACTAAATCTAACGATCCTACTAGTAAATTCGTTACCTTGAAGAATAGCAGCGAGGAATATCCTGAAAATACCATCTCCATCAGTGTTCATAAGAGCAATAGACTTGCCAGCAAAGGCCAAAGTCCACCAACGAATGAAATAGTACCCTGAAATCTAAAGTCACTGAGTACAAATCAATACGCTCAATAATTTAAACACCCATCGATGAGGGGTAATATCATAAAAAACAGAAAGGTTACTGTCTAATACCTGTAAAATCATGCCTAATTTCCACATTAGGCAGAATGAAGTCATGAAATAGCAGCACAAGAGTTAGGATTATTATCTCCAACCTTGGCATAATTAATACTTGACAAAAGTATGATATTGGCATATGCATGTGATTAACAATAACCATTGCTTCATCAGAAAAAAAAAAAAAAAAATAAAGCCATTGCTGAGTGTTTGGATTTAATTACCATTAATTCAAGAGCTACTCGTCAGCTTTGCAAAATTTTCATACATGAGATGGAAAGATTCCTTCTAGAACCCGGATTTTTACTATTGAAACTGACCACGTTACACGTTACAGGCAGAACAACAAAACAAAGTTCAAACCAAAACAAGGACAGAAAAAAGGGACTCTGACTAGAGGAGAGTTCACCAGAACCACAACAGGCCTCAAGTAAAACTGGTAGAAGCATAAGATTCCTTCTCAGACAATACTCAAAAGTTACTGCTGCACCATCTTCTTCCAAAGCAGGCATGTCAGCATCATCACAATCAGCAGCCTCTTAGATCGTCAATGCTCAAAATCAAGCTTCAGCATCCTGTGAATCTTAGCAGCAGACTTCTTCTTATCTGCTGCAGCTCTCTTCAGAAGCTCCTTTTAGAATCTCATTATCAGTATCAATCATGACATGCGCACCTCATGACTGAAGAAGTTATCTTGAGCTGTTCCTTCCAAAATACACAAAAACGCAGCCATAAAAATCAATACAAGTTTTGTTCCACCAGCAACCATATTATGTCCAAAGCATTCAACAATCGACAAATCCATCATATGAGGAATTACAGGAGAAATCAGGTACAATTGAAGTACTTTTTCACAAGTAGGGATCCAGTAGAGTATATCACAAGGAGGGAGTACTATATAAGCAAATCTTCTTCAAGAAAGACCGTAATAGAATGGATTAATCTTACAAGAAGAAGATCATCCCAAGCTTTTCATTCATCAAAAAATGAGAAGATATTACACACAATAAACTAATATTTATGAATATCACGAAACTGAAGAGTAGTTGAATTACAAGTTTAAAGTTCTTCATTGGCATTCGTTACCGACTTACCCGCGTCAACTTGATTAAGATCCCTTCACAGTGCGCTCTGAAAGTTACACGCTTGGAAGTGGAATCAGTTTTCGTCCTCTCAATCCCTGACCAGAGACCAAATTAAAGTTCTTTATGAGGCTACCAAAAAGTTATGTAGTAACTCTTATTCTAACATATTTAGAGATTACCTGCACTATCAAAACATTTTGCTGATAATTATTCCAAAAAAAAAAAAAAAAACCCCTCTGCTGATAAAATACAGTGGTAGCCTGAAGCTGAAAGGTGTGATGTCAAAGAAAGAAAGATAGTTAGTGACCCAGAATGGAAATAGAATAACAAGTCAGAAATAGGTGAGAAATAGGTGTTTATATGAGAATACATACCAGATTAGAATCTCAAGTATTATTGTTGAGGTGTTGTTGCCCTAAATCAAACAGTCCCGAAAAATTAAATTAACCCTGAAATTAAAAAAAGAAAAAAAGAAAAATGTTGGATGTAGTGCAGAACCAAATTTCATAAGATCTAAAGTAAGGTTCTTAATGGAATTCCCACTAATATGTTTTCAATCAAGTATTCCATTAAGAACCTTAACTATTGCAAACTTAAGTTTTCAAATAAGAACCCTTACTTAAGATATCTTAAATACTTAAGATATTAATAGAGAACCTTACTTAAGATATTAGCGGGAATTCCATCAATAACTTTTCTTAATGGAGTTTCCCGATAATATGTTTTCAGTTAAGAACCTTACTTAAGATATCCAGAGAAAAGAAAGACATACCAAACCTATCATCACAAGATATACGAATGTCGGGGATGTGTTTGATGTGGGGCCAGTCCTCCCCAAGTGGATCTTCTTGGCATCTTCTCTTCAGGCTTTCTGAACACCCCCAAATACGGAGTTTCGGTATTGCTTTCAGCTTTCGAGCATCACAAATTTCAAGGGTTTGGAGGTTAGACAAGTTCTGTATCCAGTTGCGCAGGTGCTGCAGATCGTCCAACTTACAGCAGTTCGACCAATCGAACAACGTATTATCCATCCATTCCCAGAACGATTCGTCCCACTTTATTTCGAGGGTTTCAAGACACCGAAGAGACTCCATGGGAAGCGATTCTAGCCATTGCACATTGTGTGTTGTAATTTTCTTCAATTTGGGAACATGAATATCACTAGAATTGCTACTACTATTGCTTGCCGAATGTTGAGGATTAGATGAGCGTGACGATAATGAAGTGGAGGCCATTATTATTCGCATTCCTACATTGAATCCTCTCAGCTCTAGGTATTCCAAGCTGGGACAGATCATAGTACATGCCAGCTTTCGACAATCGTATATTGACAACTTAGAAAGATAAGGTAGTTGCAATGGTGCCTCACTGCTGCTACCTGTGTACTCCAAGTTTTTACAGCAAGCAAGGTGAAGACTAACAAGATTTGGGAGATGATTTATCCAAGGAATTCTCACACCTCCATATTCAAACACATGGAACTCCTTCAGATTCGAATGTGGCTGCAGATCTTCCATCAAGCTTGTTATTGCTCCAGGAACAAAATATGTTTTTCCAATGAAACGAATACTAATAGCACTCAGATATTCCTTATTCATAAGGTATAATCCTTCCCTGTGTAGTGCTTGCATCATCCTGCTGTCTTCTTCTTTAACAACAGTCTCACCATCCCTGAGCCACCTAATCTTGATTTCAAGTTCGCCTTTAAGGTTGTTAAGAGCCTTTAGATCTTCCAACCCATCTGCCACTTGCTTCAAATAACTTGACCTACTACTCCCTTCATCTCCACCCACTACAAAATCTTTTAGCCTCTCAAGGCCACTTAACTTACCTATACCCCTAGGCATATATCTTAGGCTTTCGCAAAAATCTATATCCAAGACGCTAAGCTTAACTAGTTTACTCAAATCTTTTGGCAACTCTTTCAAACTCCAACACCTAGATAATTTCAAGGTTTGAAGATTGTAGAGTTTTGTAATTGACTTAGGAAGCACTTCTATATGCCCATTATTGGAAAGATCTAAATATTTCAAATGCAACAATTCACCTATGGAGTCTGGCAACTCTTTCAACCTCGAACACAAATATAACTTCAACGTTTGAAGATTGTAGAGTTTTGTAATTGACTCAGGAAGCACTTCTATAGTAAGACAATCAGAAAGATCTAAATATCTCAAATGCAACAATTCACCTATGGAGTCTGGTAACTCTTTCAAACTGAAACATTTAGATAATTTCAAGGTTTGAAGATTGTAGAGTTTTGTAATCGACTTAGGAAGAACTTTTATACTAGGATTAAAGGAAATATCTAAATATCTCAAATGCAACAATTCACCTATGGAGTCTGGTAAACTTTCGATTCCTGTCCTATGTAGGTCCAACGCCCTTAAGCACCTATAGTTTACAGCTAATGACTCCATTTGAAAGTGTACAATATTTTGATTACCATAACTTGATATAAAAAGACGAGAACGGATATATGTCTGGCCCAAAATGTATTTGTCATAACTCCAATTCTCGTCAATCAATAGATGACGAGCTTTTTTAATTAGGTCGCCAGTCTTGTCGCTCGTGATGGTATTCCGTGATATGATCTCCTTTACCGAGAGCTTTTGAGCCAGGTCATGCATGAGATCGTGTATCTTACACGATTTGATCTCAGCAAATTCATCTTTCTCAATGTCTTGGAAGAAACATCTCCTCAGCAAAATTATAAAATACTCTTCGGCAGCTTCTTCGAGGCTTTGACGTTTATCCAACGGAACAATGTAGCCTTGTGCCATCCAAAGGCTCATTAACATTTCTTTCTCCATCACAAAATCCTTTGGAAACACGGCACAATAGCGAAAGCAACTCTTTAATGATGGAGTTTCAAGATGGTGGTAACTCAGCTTTAATATGTGTAAGATATCGTCTTTGTCGTGCCTGATGTTGGCTAATCCAAGCATCTGAACTGATTGCCACTCACTCTTGTCTTGTCCAAATAAAAGGCTTCCTACCACCCTTATAGCGAGAGGAACTCCAACACATCCATCAACAATCTTTCTGCCAATCTCGACCAGATGATGAGGGGGGTTTGACAACTGGTCTGATGTAAATGCTGTACTTTTAAATAAGCGCCAGGAGTTTTCCTCTGACAAGCCTTTCAGCTCATACATTGAACCTCCTGTGATTGTTGCCGTCTTTTGAGAACGAGTAGTCACCATAATCCAGCTTCCCCTTTCACCATTCTTTAAGTATCTTATCAGTTCTTGCCATTGATTACGCTTCTCAGTCCATACATCATCTAAAACAAGCAAGAATCTCTTGCATGCGAGTTCCCTTCGAAGTCGGTCTTGCACTTGTTCCATGGTGGAGTCTTCTTGATTAAGACCCAAAATCTTACCAAGAATATCTTTCACATTGAGTTTCTTCTGATCTTGATCAGCAACACAAGTCCACAGTCTGAATGGAAATACAGTTGTAACCCTAGGATCGTTATACACAAGTTGAGCAAGAGCAGTTTTTCCCAACCCTCCAATTCCCACAATCGTAAGGAATGACAACTCAGATTGACCATCAGAAGTAAGATACGTACCAACAATGTGATCCAAGTCATGCTGTCTCCCAATGATTTCAACTTCATCGACGTAAGAACAAGTCTCAGGCCTTCTGCTCTTGATAGCCTCATGATCAAACTTCAATAATCTAAACTGCTTATTATAAGCAATAGCATCTAACTTCTTCTTGATATCCTTTATCCCCCGAGACATCCAGTAAGAAACACAGATAGGGTTGGAACCAGAGAAGAAGTGTTTTACTTTTTCGAGGAGACTACCATCAGCATCCACGACCTGCTGTTGGTGAGCGAGAGTGACAAACTCATCCAACAGATCATCGGCGTCATAGAGAGCATCTTTGAGCTCCTCGATCCGATGTTGTAGTTCATGGGAGAGCTCCTGTTTGGCCTCTGCATCACGGAGCACAGCAGAGATGAATCCGACAGTGCGTCGGAGATCCTCAAGTTCGGATTCATAGCCAAAGATAGTTGAAAGCTTATCCTTAACCTCCAAAAGTCCCAGTGCAGTCTCCAGATTTTCAGCGACAGATAATGCTGTGCCTATGAATTCCATTTTTTGGTTTCAGAGAAAAAGGGTACAGTGAATATGAGAATGAGAGAGAGAGAGAAGGAGAGTGTTTGGATGATGAAGGTGAATGAATGGTGATCAACCAGCATATACACATACATACATTTACAGGCTTACAGCGCTAGTACTTGCTGTCTCTTTAATTTAATATGATGGTCCCCTTCGTTTACCAAAAAAAAGTCTAAATGTAACAGCTCTTTTCTTCACTAATTTATTCCAGCTTTGCCCAATAATTCATAGCAAATATTAACAAAATTTGTTTTTGTATATGAAGTATACAAAGAAAGGTGTCAGTAATTTTAGGCTTAATACTAAATTATTGTTTGAGTCTTCAAAGGACTCCAACCATTGAGAATCATGTAGGAGCCCAATGGTTGGAGCTCCCACCTCCAACCTCATGGTCGGGTGTTCGACTCTCATCAACCCTAATTTGGGGAGTTTGTGTAAATATTTGCTTTTGGGCATAAATCCATAGTTTTCACTGGAAGTTTCCTTATGGATTGGGATCCCCCCTCTTACCCCCCAACTCATGAAAGATGACCCTGCTTGGGCCGGTTAATTACCAAATAAAAAAAAAGGACGCCAACCATTAGACACCAATCAAAGCTCCAATTTAAGATTGCTTCTATTCACATTACTTGTTTTTCTTATTTTAATCACTAGTTGTTGCACCATGAGTGGAGGTACTTGAAAACATTGTAATTAAGATATTCTAACGAAGATGATTGTATTTCAGGTAATGAAATATACTAAGGTAGTAAGGTCTATGTAACGTAAAATATACTGAGGCCTGTAAAATATATGTTCTAAGTAAAATATGATAATTAGATCTCATCTGATGAATATCTAGAAACTATGAATTTAATGATGCTGATCAACTTTCGAGAGAAGTGCAATTGGTTTGCTTTGCCCATTTCATACTAGCATTTTTTGCACGCTATGCGTGCGTGTCGTATTAACGTTTTTTTTCTCAATTATAATTATTTATAATTTTTTAAAATATATTTTTCTTAAATCAATGTTTCGTTGGTTTTTTTTTTAAGTTATTTTATTTATCATTATTCAAATATAATATTGAGAGAATGAAACATAAAGCAGAAGAAAGCTTGTGCTAAAATAAAGTGGAAGAATTTGTGTATCAAGTTCAATCGTTGAATATTAATAAAGTAGAAAAGTTTGATTTATACAATAGAGATTAGCGAATAATAATCAACACTTAGGTTTTAAAATATTATCAGGATAATTATTATTATGAAATTCAAGTATTTATTTCTTCTTCTGATTTTGTCAATCAAGTTATATCGTCAATTTAATTTTTTATCAGGGATTTTTACACATATGTAAGAAAAAGAAATCACATTCTCCATAATCTAATATTTAATTGAAATTTCATATTCAATTCCATTGTTAACTTGTTCAATATATATGGCAAGTAGGAAAGAGAAAAGATTATTTAATATATATGACAATTTGAATTCATTAAGGGTATATTAGACTTTTTGTAAGGGGACACCATCTTCCTCCCCTCTTCACTTATATAATAGAGATCTGTTATACGTCAATTTGGGGTATACTAGGGGTATTTTGGTAAATTACAGATATTTAGATACAACGTTTATTTATTTATTTTATTTTTTTTTGATAAGGAAAACAAGCTTAGACTAACACCCTAGTCGGGGGGCCAGCCTAAAACATCCTTTCGGATGATAAGGGAGAAATCCATACAATAAGGAGGAAACCAATATAACATGGAAGGATAGTCATGCGCCTTCCTAGCCATGAAATCAGCAGCCTTGTTAGCCTCGCGAAAACAGTGACGAAACTCGCACGCCTGAAACCGAAGAGTATCTACACCTGCATCTTTAACAATATTAGAAATTTCCCACGGAATACGCCAAGAATTCTTCATAGAATTGATGACTCCTAGATTATCGCCTTCTACTATGAGATGAGAGATGTTAAGGAAGGAAGCTCCCTTAATGCCTTCACTAAGAGCCCAAGCCTCAGCTTGAATTATAGAAACATGAGAACCCAGGGACTTAGCACCAGCTAAAAGAACTTCTCCATCACTACTTCTAATCACAAAGCCTAAAGAAGCATTACCATTACTAAATTTAGAACCATCAAAATTTAGTTTGCAAAAATTTGAAGGAGGAGGGGACCAAATGAAATTAGTACCTGCTCGAGCAACTGGGGGAAGATGATTCTTAAGAGAAGAAAAAGAGGCAGACAATAAGTCATCTACCTCACTGTCCACATTAGACCACTGAGTAAAAAAACTTATAATTTGAAAACTAGCTCGACGAGGGGAAATGCCTTCATCATTGAAAATCACTCTATTTCTAAAGAACCAGATAAACCACCACACAAAGGAAAACTTTTTGATTACTTCCAGGGAGAGCTCAGAATGACAGATTTCTATCCAATAAACTACAATATAACAATTATAATTTAAGATAAAACTTTCTTTTGTAATTTAATACATGATTATATAAACATATAAGATAGGTACTTATATTTTCAACATTTTCTCTACAAAGTGATATTAGGGGTTAGTACACGACATTTGTAAATTAACTAGTATTTTAGCTCGGGCTATTCCCCGAGTCAGATACAATTATCAAATATATTATTATTTATAAATTTCATAATTGATTTTATTAGTTTCTCATAATTTTCTGTCTAATGCAAAATTAGAAAATGGACGTTATGACAAGATAAGTTGTTCAAAAAACTTCTAAAGAATTGGGGATAAAAATAACAATTTTAATGGAATTGGGGTAAGAAAATGTATTACATTAATAAAAGTGTTAGAGATCAAAAAACTTGTCTATGAATGAATGAGCTAGCTGTTCTCAACCAATTTATGTCAATTCAACTAAAACTTGTCCTTTATTTTCCATACGAAACTCAATCAATGAGATGTGTTTATTTCCAAATGTCCTTTGTCTCCATACAACACTTCAATAATGCAATGCAGAATAGTAAAAAATGATTAACCTTCTCTCTTCCAACTTGTTTGTGAGTTGTTTCTGTTTTGATGTATTCTTTTTTTTTTTTTTTTTTTTTTTTTTGACAACAGGGAAAATGTGCATTAATTAACAAGGAAGTACAACTTAAGGCTAATACAACCCTACAAACACAAAGAAACTAAACTGAGCGGTATGTGCTCTTACATAACTATTACAAAAGCATAAATAACTGAAACAACGAGATGATAAGTAATAGTAGAAAGCATCTTCTGTTGGTAGGTGACGAGCGCCAGAACTCTGACGAACGAATAGAGAGGAGAAGGATGATTTCACAAACGGGGCACCAAAGCAACCGCGAGAATAGAGACTCACTACAGGACCAATCCCATTGACCTTCTGTCACATGGGATTCTACGTCCAAATTTCTAGGAAGAGTCACATTCCTTTGTGACTCAATACCCTTTTGAAATGGTATGTCAGGCTTCTCCATTGATGAGAAGCTCAAATGAGTTGATGCGCTATAAACCCAATTAACAAATTGGGGAGTCGCCTTCAGATTTCTTTTTGTCAAGGCAATGATTGATAAAATCATTACCAAGCGAGATTGAGATCTAACCAAAGTTAGATCTTGAAGAACCGTCCGATTGGCAAAATCGGACAAAATAGACCCCAGCCATGAAATCTCTTGCCACGGAAACCCTAACCAATCACTAAAACCAGATCCAACAGCAAGAGCAAAACGACCTCCAGCAATGAACAAGAGTATCAGGCAGCTTATTGTAACTAACACAAAACCCATACTAACTCACCCACACACTAAGCAACTTAACGTATTTCCAACACACACTAGGGGTAGGGGGGAGCCTGATAACCACCTATGAAAGGGGACATTAAATTCAACACTAACCGGGGAGGGGGAAGGGGACGCCCAAACTTATGCCCACGTTATACTAACCAGGGGAGGGGGGAGGGAAGGGGAAGCCCAAACTAAGACTGACACTGACCTAGGGGGAGGGGGTAGGGGAAGCCCAAACACACGACACCCGGGGAGGGGAAGAGGGAGGCCCAACAGCACAGAAACAGGGGAAGGGGGTGTGGAACCCGACTCACCACCTTGGGAAGGGGAAGGATCTGTTGGAAATACGACGACAAGGACTCGACGAGGGGGAAGGGACCAACAACAGGGGAGGGGGAAGGGAGAGCGACGAGGGAGCAGTGTTCTAGCCGACGAACGCCGAAACCGGAACAGACTTGGAACCAACAAGCAAGAACGGGAAGCAAAGAAACCACCGACTTAAAAGTAAAAACGCTAGTAAAACCACCGATAAAAGGGAAAGGAACGCAAAGAAAAAGCTGGAGGAACTCGCCGGAGAACACGCCAGCTGCTTGCGCGGCGCCGGAACTCCGGCGAGTTCCTAGAGTTTGTTTTGGGGGAAGAGGCTTTTAAGGAGAGAAGGCAGAGAAAACAAACTGTAGAGAGAGAAATATAGTTGTTTTAAAAAATATTTTACTTTAGAGTTTGATGTATTCTCTGTCAAACAATTCTCACCACATCACTACTAACTTAACAAGAAAAGTCTCGAAAGGAGTCTACTAAATTTATCTGATAAGCGTATGTAGAAAGAACCTACATTTTTGTGTGTCACTTGTAACACAATGCTCTTATGTGTTGTGTTAATAGGCTATAAAGTAGGCTCGTATAATTGTAAAGCCAAATGAGTTTTGCCTTAGTTTTGTGCACTTGCTATTTAACAAAGACACAATAGATAAACATAATTAATCCGATCCTGCAATGAGAGAGCTGAACTCATGCTTGCACATGTAGTGAAATAGTGATTAAGTGCCATAGCTCATACCTAAATACTACACTGCTAATGACTATTTGTAGAGTTATATGACTTCTGGTAGATAACAGGACCAGAATTCATGAACAGTACGTTCATTCGCAGATTCATCTGATGGTGAACAAGAGTTGTGCAAAGCATACCTGAAAAGTTATCCAAGTAAGACTATAAGAGGTGTTTCTTTCAAATTATTAACATGGTGATCCAGATGAACAAAAGAAATTCTTAACAACTTTTATATGATGCAGCAGTAGAAAGTATCCGGAACTTGTTAGAACACATGCCCAGGTGAGCTTAAATATGATCATTAACCTTGACATGGAACTCTGCATCCCACTTGGTGAATATATATAGCCAGAGGCGGATCTAGCGTGGGTTCAGTGGGTTCAACTGTATATAGCACACAAGAATGCTTCGTCTTTGCTGTGTGTGTAGCAGTGTAAGCAACAAGTTTTCCAAGCTTAACCTCTGTCAGTGTCGTTCACTGTATACTCATACAGTGCTACGAATAATACTTTCAAGACAAATCCTTTTACTAACTATTAAATTTATACAGGCATTTGATATGAAATAGTTATGTATTCGCTTTTGATCAGCTGGGGTGGCAAGAAAATTTAATGCACATTGTAAGAAAATATTTGCTTCTTGTTTGCCAATGGCAATATATACATTTATGTGCTTCAATTAGCTCAGAAGAGCTAATTTTAGAACTTAGACTTAATTGGATACCAATTAGTTCCTTCTTTTTGTTTGACTGCCATTTAAAAGTGCTCTAGTGATTTCCTTTTGACAATTGAGTAACTCCATTTCCTGGCATAAAAAAAAAAAAAAAACTCCATTTCCTGCTCCCAATAAGTTACAAGTAAACAGCGATCTAGGATAATATCTCTTATATCTATGGTTGTCTTGGAAACCAAATTTTCTTCCTTTTTGTTGTGGTTTCAGGTGAAAAGTATTATCTATACGTACGTCTTCCATACGATCATAATATATGCATGGATAATTTTATTAAAAAAAAAAATCTCTAATATTCAAAAATCACATCAGGTGTTCCGCTAATAAGCAGTTTAAAGCAGGAAGAACCTACATCTTTATATATTGTCACACAATGTTATTTTGTGTCATGCTAATATAGGATATAAAGTAGGCTCATATTAATAGTAAGCCACATCATTTTCGTATTAGTTTTGTGCAGCTTGCTATTTGACAAGTAGAAAATAAACGTAACATATGAGGTTGTGGTAGTGGAGTAGTGGCATTGTTTTCCACCTCATATTCCTGATGTTTATGGATCAAACCTCATGGGACTCATTTGAGGATTCCCCTTATCCCCTGAAGTGAATTCCCTTCATCTTACCTTAAAAAAAATATATAAATAAAATAAATGTAACATATTTTCAAGTGCATTGGATGCAAATAGGTATCAGAAGATATCAAAAACGCTAGTATAGCATGTTGCTTTGTTAACTTTTTCTCAGTGCTTCCAAAGGAGTGACGTATTCCTAATTATTATAACTTATCCCAAAGGATTTTGGGAAGAAACTTCGGGGAAAATATGGGGACTTTCGATGGGATGGTTCCACGAACCTGCTTGTGAGTTTCTGCATAGACTTTAGTCAGGTTGCTATTTTATATTACTCCTAATACCCAACTTGATTATTTGTAGTTTATGACTGGCAGATAAGACAAAGGACTTACCACCTACTTTTCTTATTTATAGGGTTAATTATTAATCAATTTGGCTAGTTGATCATAACAAATCTATAGGTAATTATTTTAGCAAGTGCAACTTGAGTCAACTGAAGTTGGTGAGCAAAGCAGTGGACAAAGTATGCTTGTTTATATTCATTTTGTATTAGAGTCTTAAGACCATTAATTGAACCTTGCATATTACTTGCCCCATCATAACCCTGACCTCGTACTTGAGAGAAAGACAAAGAATACTCCATCAACAATGACTCTATAGCAGTTTTAAGAGTCAAAGAAGTAGTATCGGAAACATGCACAATACCAAGTAAACGCTCCCAAACTTCTCCCTTTTTGTTCACATATCTCAAACAAAGAGCCATTTGCTCCTTATCAGAAACATCAGCAGACTCATCAGCCAAGATAGTAAAGAAACCACCATCAAGATCTTTAATTATTGCTTTAGTTGTCTCTTTTGCACATGCATTTATGATATCTTTTTGGACAATTGGAGAAGTAAGTTGACAATTACCAGGAGCATTTTTAAAAACAACTTTAGAATATTCAGGATCATTTTTTGAAAGAAGAGTCAACAACGAAATAAAGTTACCTCTTCTCAAGGAACTTTCTTTTTCATCGTGACCACGGAAAAACAATCCTTGGAGTAGAAGCCATTGTATAGTTTCAATCGAAGCTTCAAGTCGCTTCCTATAAGCACTCATAGTTTCCTTTGTTCGTTTTGACAAGGCAGAGGAGATACTTGACTTTTGTTTCTTAAATAAATTCATGGCTAACACTGCTTTGTTGTGAGCACTCGTGTGTTTCCCGACATGATTTTTTATCGTATCTAATCTATTCCAAGATTTGAAACCCCCACTAACAAAAGCATCACCTCCAATTGCATTTTTTTCCTTGAATAAATAACAAATGAAACAATAGGCGGCATCCTTTTCCACACTATACTCAAGCCAACTCCATGTTTCAAACCAATTGGCAACAAATCGACGGTTTTTTTGTGCAATAAGTGTTTGAGGAAATAAAAAGTCCTTGGGTTGACAAGGTTTTCTCTCAATGTAAGTTCTCCTCACTAAATCTCTATCATTTTTATGGAAATCACTCATCTTTCTCCTTAATCCCGGGTCTTGTGGAAGATTGGCGCAATCAATTTCCCTTAGTCTTTCACCAAAGACCGGAGCACTAGGAGGATTATGAGGGGAATTATGAGGGGAATTGTGAGGAGAATTTTGAGGGGAATTGTGAGGAGAATTTTGAGGGGAATTTTGAGGAGCATTTTCAATTGAATTGTGTGATGGAGAGGAATGTTGTTCGCTTGCTAGTTGAGGAGACAAAATTTGTTCATTTTGTGTTGAATGTGGGGGAGAATTTGGAGTTGGATTTTTCTTAGTGAAGAAACTAGCAATATTTTGCATTTTGTTTGGAGTACGTTTTCTCTTCATTATCAAATCTGAAAATCAAGTAACAATTGAACTAAATGATAATGTATCAAATCTGAAAACATGTGCCAAATTTTGCATACACCATAAAATATAATCAACAAACTCAACATTAACAGTGAGTCAGTGATTACACGGTTTACACCCAATTCTATAGTGTCATTTCAATTCTCAAACACCATTACACCAACCAATAACACTCAAATCAAAGTACAACAACAAAATCAACATTTGTAATTATATAATCTGATATATAAACACCCATAACAAGTGAAATTGCAATTTATTTTCCAATTCTCATGAAATTGATAAACCCTAATCTATAAAGTAAAATAAGAAATCAAGAAAATTGAGCAAATTAATACGTACCTAGCCACGAGTCACGACTTTGGAGGTTGTTTGTCCACCGTCGTCCACCGTCGTCCAATTCCGCGGCTGGAGTCAGTGGGTAACGAAGCAACCAACACTCCAGCACGACCGTCACGCTGCTCGAGTCCAACCGTGAACAGGAGGTCCGAGACTTCGACCCTTCGAGTCCGAGATTTCACGACCATCACGCACTCACGCTGCTCGCGCCGCCGACTCACTCGCAAATTCCGGTGAGGGAGAAATTTTTTCTCAGATTTCTATTAGAGAGAAAGGAAGAAATGAGGAGTGAGAGAAAGGAGAATTGAGACTTGCGAGTTGCGGAGCAGCGAAGGAGTGAAATGTGAGAAGCACGTGATTTGGTTGAAAATTGAATTTTTTAATTTTTTTTTTATTGCTGGTGCACGTGCACCAGCGTGTTATTAACTAAATCCGCCACTGTGTGAATGTTGATGAAGTAGTTGAGATAAGATCAAAGACTAATTAGCCAAATAGGTATAAAAAAAAATAGAACTCACTGCTTTCATATTACATAAACAAAGAATATTGACAACTGGTATATGTTGTTGGCCGTAGCCATTCAATGATTAATCATGAGGACAAACACAGTATATACTACCTCTATATCTTTTAATCGATACAATTTGAGTTTTACGTTTGCTAACACGAAATTTTAACAAATATCTCTAATTACCAATACATAAGAAGTTGAAGAAACAAAGGGAATGAGAAGGAGTACTCCCAGTTACATTCCACACAAAAAGAAAATTATGGGCCATAGAAATTAAACATTGCAAGCTCCTTAATTAGAATCTGTTAAATCTAGTTCAATTTCAGTCACCCTTCTCATTGATCATCAAAATATCTTTATACAACCTAAGAGTCCTACTTAGATTTGGAATAACAATTCTATTCCAAAGACATATCCAAACTAGAGTCCTAACACCCTCCCTCTAGTTGGAGCGTGCAAATTGCGAACGCCCAACTTGGATAACAAAAATTCAAACTGAGTCCTACCAAGTGCTTTAGTAAAAATGTCTACCAACTGAAACTTAGTAGGAACATAAGACGGACTCACAAGACCTTCTGTCACTGCATCACGAACAAAGTGACAATCTGTTTCAATATGTTTAGTACGTTCATGAAAGACTGGAACCTGGCAATATATAACGCAAATTGACTATCACAATATAATCTCATCCCGGCACAATGCTGAACTCCCAGATCACCTAACAGTTGATTCAACCACTTTAATTCACAAACAATAGCAGCCATAGAACGATACTCTGCCTCTGCAGACAAGCGAGATACTGTAGGCTGCTTCTTAGTTTTCCAGGAGACAGGAGAATATCCCAACAATACAAACCACCCACTCAAGAATCTCCGGGTAATAGGACAACTGGTCCAATTCGAATCACACCATCCTTCAAGGCGGAGATCATTATCAGAACGAAATAATATTCCCTGTCCTGGATTTTTCTTCAAATATCGAACCACTCTCAGAGCGGCTTCCCAATGAACAACTTTAAGCACCTGCATAAACTTTGATAAAATATGAACAGAATATGTCAAATCAGGTCTAGTAACAGCAAGATAAATCAACATGCCCATCAATCTGCGATATTTCTCTGCATCATCAAACAAAGGGCCATCAGCCAAGTGCTGCTCCATAGGAAACTCAGCAGGCTTGGCACCCAGTAAGCCGGCCTTAGATATGATATCCAAGGCATATTTTCTCCGACACATAAATATTACCCACGACCCCCTGGCAATTTCAAGGCCTAGGAAATATTTCAAAGCACCTAAATCCTTCATTTTAAAACATTTACCAAGGTAAACTTTGAAGATCAGTAAAGCTTCCTGGTTATTCCCTGCAATAATCATATCATCTACATAGATAAGAACGTTCAGCTGAAGATTTTTCCTTGTCAAAGTAAATAGGGAATAGTCAGAATAAGACTGCTTAAACCCATAAGGTTTCAAAGCCGTGACCAATTTTGCAAACCAACACCTAGGCGCCTGCTTCAAACCATACAATGATTTTTTCATTCTGCATACTAGATTAATATTTCCTTCCTGAAAGTCAGGAGGAATTTTCTTATACACTTCTTCCTCCAAATCACCATGCAAAAATGCATTATGGACATCCATCTGATTAATATCCTATTTTTTCACAGCTGCAATGGCCAGGAAAGTACGAACTGTGGTCAAAGTACGAACTGTGGTCATTTTTACTACAGGAGCAAAAGTTTCATTATAATCAATTCCTTCCACCTGATGATGGCCAAATATAACCAATCTGGCCTTCAAACGCTGCAACTTTCCCTTCTCATCATATTTTTCCATATACACCCACTTACTCCCCAAGGCCTTCTTGCCTGGAGGAAAAGGTTGTAATTCCCATGTGCCTTGATCCTCCAGAGCTTTTATTTCAGCTCCCATGACTTTACGCCACCCTTCATGCTTCATAGCTTCTTTAAATGACTTAGGAGGGTTCCCTGTAGTTATATAGTAGCTAGAAATATGCGTTGTTTGTCAAAAAACTTTTCACAACTAACATAATGTGTAATAGGATAGGGAGTACCTGAGGACGATGCTGAAACATGTGCCAGAGTTGATGAACTTTTTTTTTCACTATAGTATGAGTCACATAGTCCTACAATTTTTTAGTGGGGATTTTGGTACGTCTGCCTCTTCCCAACACCTCAACATTTCCCTCTCTACTCCCTCCTTGAATCTGCGCCCCACGAGGCGCCTCACCACTCGACGCCCCATGAGACGGGGCCACGCCTGGCATCCGCCAAGGCTCCCTAGCTCGACCTCCCTGTCGTCCACATGCTGCTGGTCAGCCTCAAGACCCACAACAACCTCCACCTCATGCGCCCCACCCCCTGTTGCACCAAGTCCTCTTTCAACCGGCACGGGAACGTCAACAAGGGGCATAGGCATTTCCTCTTCACAATACTCCAAATCCACCAATTTAGTGGAATCATTCTGATCAGTCAATGGGTCAGACATGCTAAAAGAAAATTTATGTTCAATAAACTTCACATCCCGGAAAACAAAATATTTCTTGGTTTCTAAGTCATATAATTTCCATCCTTTCTGTGTGGAGGAATAGCCAACAATGACACAACGACGACTCCGACTAGCAAACTTATCACCACCATGATATAAATTATGGGCATAACACAGGCAACCAAAAATCCTGATAACTGTCATCTTAGGAGGCTATTGCCAAACAAACATTCATAGGGAGTTTTATAATCAAGAATGACAGATAGAGTTCGATTAATTAAATGACATGCTGCCTGAACACAGTCCCCCCAAAATCTCAATGGTAGATTAGCCTGAAATCTCAAAGCACAGGCAACATTTAAAGTTTTAAAGATGATCCCATTTTCCCCAAAATATCTTTTCAGACAATCAAATTCCGTGCCATTATCACTGTGCACACATTTTATCTTCTGATTAAATTGTCTATCAATGAAAGCCACAAAGTGCATAAGCATAATCTCGATCTCCAATTTATTATATAATAAATATGTCCAAACAGTGCGGGGAAAATCATCTACTAAAGTTAAAAAATATGAGGCACCACAAACAGACTTAGTTCGATAAGGGCCCCATACATCACAATGAATTATCTCAAAAATTCTACTAGCTCGACTATTACTAGAATGAAAACTAGTTCTAGGTTGATGGGCTCGGAAACAAACATCACATCCATCTGTATTGCAACTACTAATGCTAGATTGACTCACACATGGTAAATGACGCAAAACTTTCTCCGACGGATGACCCAACCGCTTATGCCAAATCTCAATCGATGCCATGCCATCCACTGCCATGACCTTCACCTTCGGGACACCTCGGAACAAGAAAAGTCCATATTCCCGCTCAACCACTTCAATCAGCGTCCTCGTAGTTTGGTCCTGTAATACACATAACGTTTTAGTGAAGTGAACAACACAATTCGCAGAGTCTAATAATTGCGGGACGGAAATCAAGTTAGAATCAAGATTATGGACAAATAAAACATTATGAATTTTTAGATTTCCAGGAAGAACTACATCTCCCTCATAACTCATGAGTAGCTTCTGCATAACTACCATCCGGCAATCCAACCGGACACCCATGGATTTTGCGCGCTGTCGTGAAGTGCGAAAACGTGCCTGTTACATGATGTGTGGCACCAGTATCTAATATCCACAAAGGCTCACCTTTCAAACGTTCGTTTGGTTTCGATGAGTTCAGTAAATCAAGAAGGTTCTGCCACTGTTCAATAGTGATCCCTGCAAAACCAGCACTCACAGGGTCACGGGGTTGAGAGGTCGATGGTCCCTCCACTCGGCTTGTCAGTCGAACCACCACCAGCCACGACCTTACTCGCGTGTGCTGGTGGTGCACCTTTTCCGCCACGACTGCGATTGGGCCTGCCGCCACGAACCGCGCAGACCCCGAGGGCAATCACCCCACTACTCGGGGTATCCGATCAGCTGGAAACAACCAGAGGCCTCGCGGTCTTCGAAATTACAATGTGAGCAGATGACAGAATCTGCAGAGATTTGATTTTTGGGTCGAGAATCGACCTTGAACGCGAAGCTTTCGCCGGGCACCGGCAAGGACGAGGCTGTGGGACCCTGCAAATGCTCTTCCTGTGAGATTATTTGATAAGCATGTGTGACGGAAGGTAGTGGATCTTTGGCAAGAATGTGCGAGCGAAGTGGGGCGTAGCAATCATCAAGTCCAATCAAGAAACGGTGAAGGCGTTCCTGGGATCGAGTTTGTTCAACAAATTTGATTACCGGGCAATTAGCACCACTGGTGGTGCAAGGTGGCGCCACCTCCAGGGAGGAAAGTTCATCCCATAATTGAGTCAGAGGCCAAAGTAATCGGCCAAAGATTCCGACTTTTGCTATTTGCAGTCACTAATGTCAGATTTAAGTTGGCGAATCTGCATGCCGTTAGAAACACAATAACGCTCTTTAAGGTGGTTCCACAAATCATGGGCGTTGTCAAAAAACAAGACCGACGAACGCATGTTCGGGGATATAGTATTGAGGAGCCATGAAGCAAGCATGGACTGTACAGTACTCCAATCAGCCAAACGTTCCGCGGTGGTAGGTTTGGGGATAGTACCATCCAGGAATCCAAGTTTGCGTTTGGCGTCAAGGACATGCGAATCGCGCGTGCCCATTCATCAAAGTTGTCATCTTTCAACTGAATCGGTGTGATTAAATTGCCCGGATTATCATTCGAGCCGAGAAAGTAAACCAAATCAGGTTTCGGGTTTGGTGTTTCGGTAGTTTCAGTCATGGTGACACGGCGTGTGCGGCGAGAATATGTTTGAAGTGGTGAATCTATGATGAACAGTGAAGGAGATAAGCAAAGCAACGAAAAATAATCGAAGCTTGAATCAGTTTTTGCTTCGAATGAGTCAAAGAAGAACTCGAAAAAATCGAGTCTTGGCAGATGTGTTTTCTGTTTTGGTCAGATTTTTGGAGAGAAAAATTTCAGGTTTAGGCTCTTGATACCATGTTAAATTTAGTTCAATTTCAGTCACCCTTCTCATTGATCATCAAAATATATTTATACAACCTAAGAGTCCTACTTAGATTCGGAATAACAATTCTATTCCAAAGACATATCCAAACTAGAGTCCTAACATAATCCCTTCACATGCTCTCTGAACATTGCAAACTTGGAATTAGAATCAGCATTTGGTTCTTTCACTCCCTGACATCATCAGAAAAATGAGGAAGATGTCTACTAGTTTCTCTAATTTATGATATGCATCAGAATTTCCATTCTTGCTTTTCCAATATAATTACCTGTATTATTAAAATCTTCCCTTGAATGTGCTTCAAAGATGATTAAGAGGAATGGACAAATGTCAAATTGTAGCTTAATACGCGTTCTCCAAAACCACTACTGAACCAGGATCATATGACTTCATCAAGGTTAACAACTCTTTCAGGCCGCTTCGAGTTGATGTCACAAAAAAGAGGAAATAAGATAGGTTCCTATAACATTTTACATTATAAGACATAGTTGTGCAGAAACCACTCAGACTTCAAGCTGGGTAGCAGTTCTTCGCAAGGCCTCTTGTACTGAATCCTAGTCAAGCAGCTCCAGAAATTTGTCTTTCCTAAAATGTGATACAAATCAAAAGAAGTAGCATTTAATGCAGAATCCAGTTTTCAGATTTCACCAAAAGCTGCCCAAGTACTACATCTAAAAATCATACTAGTAAATTCGTTACCTTGAAGAATAGCAGCAAGGAATATCCTGAAAATAAAATCTCCATCAGTGTTGATAAGAGCAATAGACATGCCCGCAAAGGCCAAAGTCCACCAACGAATGAAATTAATAACTTGAAATTCAAAATCATTGAGTACAACAAACCAATATATGCTCAATAATTTAAACACATCTCGATGAGGGTTGATAGCAACAAAAACATAAAGGTTACTGTCTAACACCTTTAAAATCTTGCCTCATTTCAACATTAAGCAGAATGAACTCTGTGTACTAGCAGCACAAGAGGCTATTCTGAATGTAACCATCTAATCATAATGTCTCTAGCATATGAGATGACAGAGACAATACGACATCTTTTTTATTCTACGAGCACACAAAGTATGCTAAGAGCTCAGCGAGTTAAAATGAAAATTCTTGATGACAAAAGAACTTACATTTCAGTCGTTCATTCCAGAAATCTCAAATGAGCAGCGAAAACATTCAATACAGCTTTTGTTCCAGTGCCAACTATTTTACTTTCTTTGTAATGTAAAAATTAATTTTCAGCCGAAAGATATAGTTGACCAAAAATTAGCTGAACTACAGAAAGATATGCCCAATTTCATGAATTGTACACATTTACTGTATAAATTGCTCACAAGACCTGGACATTTACTTGAATTTAACAACAAAATGGACTTTAAGCACCACAACAAGAAAAAAAAACCACGAAAATTTACATCAGAAAAGAGTACTGCAATAAAATTCTTCCTATTGTAGCTGAAATCAGACATCAAAATCATAACGGGAAAGTAAAAAAAAAAAAAAAAAAAAAAAACAAATCAAATCAGAAAGATATTATCATCTATCAAGCTACTAATTCAGGGAATGCAATCAGATCCACCTATAAAAGAGCTGCACAGCAAAGGTAGGCATGTTTTAAATCAGATTGCTAATCATCACAGACTAAATCAAGGGCTTAGTTGGAAAAATACATTAAAACACTTGGTAAGAATACACCAAGAGCAGAAACTTCAGATATATAAATCCACCCTCATCTTGGCAACTTGATTAATTAATTACTTAATCCAAGGGAAAGGAAGAGCGGACGCACCTGAAGTGGCTAGGATTGCAAATTTATCAAAAATCAAAATCAAAATCAAATTCCAATTTAATGGTGGGGATGTGTTGAATGTACGGCCAGTCCTCCCCAGGGGGATCTTTTTGGCATCTTATCTTCAGGCTTTCTGAACAATTATATACCATGAGTTTCCTAAGAGAGGTGAGTTTGGGCATCCAATTCGGCATTGCTGTCAGTCCTTTGCAGCTGGCAATTTCAAGGATTTGGAGAGCAGCCATGAATTGCATCCAGTTGGGCAGATCTGTCACCTCCTCGTCCCCATATATTGTCAGTCTTACAAGAAACTGAAAAACCTCCTTGTGCAACGCATTTAGCCATGCAACATTGTCTATTTGCACCTTCTTTAATCTGGGAACACGAATATTACAACTGCTACTGCTTGCCAAATTTTCAGTAGAGGGATTGTCTGTCTCATAACACCATGTAGTAGATGCCGACGCAGATAAGGATGAGGGACCAACCTCACCTGATCTCAAAGCATTTATTATTCGCAATTCTTTGTTGAATCCGAGTAAAATTAAGAGTTCCACCTTGGGACAAAACAGACTACATGTCAACTCCGGGCAGAATCGTATTACCAATTGAGAAAGACATGGTAGTAATTGTTGCAATTGTAGCTTGCTGCTGCTGCTATCTCCCACCCCTCTCCTCCATCCTTTCAACTTCGGAAGATTATCAAATGAAAGTCTTTCAAGGGAGGGAAAATATGATAGTTCTTTTGCAGTACTTCCCAATCCAGGAGTAGGCATCATGGAACTAGAACTAGCCATATTTGGACTATCTTCTTCTTCTATGTACTCCAATTTTGCAAAATTTATAAGACTAAGAAATTTCAGATGATGCAACTTTCCAAGGCACGGCAAGTGCTCCAACTCCTGACAATTTTCAAGATGAAGCTTTACAAGATTCGGGAGAAGGGTTGCCCAACCCGGTATTCTCACACCATGGTATCCGAACAAGCTTAATTGCTTCAGATTAGAATGTGGCTGCAGCTCTTCCATCAAACTTATTGTTGTTCTCTCATGATCATCCATTCTTTCATCACCCTCAGTACGTATGAAATTCAGCGCAATGTTATTGAGATGTTCCTTACTCCTCAAGTATGATCCTTCTCTTCTCCTATCTTCCTTCACTACCTTAGCATTTTTGGGCCACCTAATTGTGATGTAAAGATAACCTTTGAGGTTGTTAAGAGGCCTAAGGTCTTCTAGCCCATCTAACCATTGCTTCAAACAACTTGAACTACTATCTTCTCCACCCACTATATAATCACTTAGCCTCTCAAGGCAACTCAACTTACCCATGCCACGAGGCATAAAAGTCAAACACCTGCAATTCGTTATATTCAAGGCCCTAAGCTTAACCAGTCTACTCAAATCTTTTGGCAACTCTTTCAATCTCCCGCACCCACTTATATTCAAGGTTTGCAGATTATGCAATTTTGTAATTGACTTAGGAAGCACTTCTAAGTTCAGACTGTTGGAGAGATTTAAATACCTTAAATGTAACAAATTGCCTATTGAGCCCGGCAAACTTTTCACATTTAATCCATGGAGGTCCATGGCCCTTAAACACCTATGTTTTGCAATGAATGCCTCCACCGAAAACTGATCAGCTTCAATAAGATACTGCCTTAGAATAAGATGCGAACGAAAATGGGTCGAACCCGGAGAGTATTTGCCATCATCCTGGATGCAGGGAATTAGCTGACTTAGATGACGAACTTTTTTATCTAGTTTGCCACAAATGGTATTCGTTGCATAGAGCATCTCCTTCCCAAAGACACTTTGAGCAACATCATGCATGAGATCGTGTATCTTAAATCTGGAAATTTCACCAAATTCATCTTTCTGGATATCTTGGAAAAAACATCTCCTTAACAAAATCAAAAAGTAATCCTCAGCAGCATCTTCAATGCTTTGACCTTTATCCAGTGGAACAATGTAGCCTTGTGCCATCCAAAGGCTTATTAACATCTCTTTCTCCATCAAAAAATCCTTTGGAATCAAGGCACAATAACAAAAGCAGCTCTTTAATGGAGTCTCAAGATGGTGGAAACTCAGCTTGAATATAGGCATGATTCCATTTTCGCTCTGTCTGATGTTGGCTAACCCAATCTTCTGAAATGATTTCCATCTACTCACATCTTGACCAAATAATAGACTACCTGCCACTCTTATAGCGAGAGGGACTCGAGCACATCCATCAACAATCTCTCGCCCAATCTTGACCAACTCATCATGGGGGTTTGACGAATGATGTGATGTAAATGCCGTGCTTTTAAATAAGCGCCATGAGTTTTCCTCTGACAAGCCTTCTAGCTCATACATTGAACCTCCTGTGATTGTTGCAGTCTTTTGGGAGCGAGTAGTCACCATAATCCAACTTCCCTTTTCACCCCCAATCAAATATTTTACCAATTCACACCATTGTTCACGCTTTTCAGTCCATACGTCATCTAAAACAAGCAAGAGTTTCTTGCCGGCTAGCTGTTCACGAAGTTGGCTTTGCACCCTTTCCATTGTGGGGCCCTCTTGATCCCGACCCAAAATCTTACAAAATATCTGTTTCACATCCAGTTCCTTCTGATCTTCATCAGCAACACAGGTCCACAGTCTCAATGGAAATGCACTTGTGACCCTTGAATCGTTATATACAAGTTGGGTAAGAGCAGTTTTACCCAACCCTCCAATACCCACAATCGTGAGGACAGACACGTCATGTTGATTATTAGAAGCAAGCAACTTATCAACAATGTGGTCCAAATCATCCTCTCTTCCAATGATATCAACTTCATTCACATAAGAGCAGGTCTCAGGCCTTCTTTTCCTGATAGGCTCAGAATCAATCTTAAAGCCAAATTGCTGACTATTGGTAGCAATTGCATCCAACTTCTTCTTGATATCCTTAACCCGTCGGGACATCCTGTAAGCAAGGCTCACTGGGTTGTGAGATCGAGAGAAGAAGTGGCTCACTTTTTTGAAGAGACTACCACCAGCCTCCACCAGCTGCTTCTGTTCTGCAAGAGTGACAAACACATCAAACAGATCATCGGCGTCAAAGACAGCATCCTTGAGGTCCTCAATCCAATGTTGTGCTTCATGGGTGAGCTCCTGCTTGGTCTCAGAATCACGAAACACGGCATTGATGGTAGAGACAGTGCATTGCAGGTTATCAAGTTGGGATTTGTAGTCAAATATTGAGAGGATTTCTTTGAGCTCTGAACATTGCAGGGCTGCAAGCAGAGTTTGTGCAACAGATAGGACTGTTCCCACATCCATTTTTGTTTCAGAGAGAGTGAGAGAGAACGTATTGGAGAGATCTTGATGAGTTTTTGTTTAGTTTTGGTTGAAGCACACCAGGCACCAGGTAGTCCAACTTTCACGGTTTCACCGGTTATGTTCAGTAGTCAGCACTAGTAGTGTACTACTTGCTTTATCTCAAACAGTACAATTTCATATTAAATCAAAAATAATAGTAATTTCTTTCTCACAAATCTGAAGAAATTTAGCGAAGCATCGTATCTTGTAAAAGATTCTGTACTACTTTGCTAAATGATAATCTTAAAATTAAATTTTCTGGTTTTACTGATTGGCTTGACAACTACTATATAGTTATCATATCGTTCAAATAGGTAGTAAGTGACTAAGGCTATGTTTAGTTCACCTGAAATTTTCTAATCTGAACTTAACTGATCTGATCTGAACTTATTTTTTCTGATCTGATCTGATCTGAACTTATTTTTTCGACGATCCGATCGATCGATCGAACCGATCCGATCCGATTGGATCCGATCCGATCGATCCGATCTCGAACTTATCTTTTAAGAAACATATTATTACTAATATTATTAGTACTTGGTAATTCATTACTAGTATTACTATTACTATTATTTTATTACTATGTACAACTTTCAATAATAATAATAATAATAATAATAATAATATAAATAATATTATAATAATAATAACAAAATAACAATAATAATAATAATATAGATAACATAATAATAATAATAATAATAATAATAATAATAATAATCATAATCATAATTATTATTATTATTATTATTATTACTATTATTATTATTATTATTGTTATTATAGCATAATTAATTTTTTTTTTTTAAAAAGAGCACATTAGTATATGAACATACAATAATTAAAAATAAAAGACTAAGGACTCTTGGGTTCAATGGTATGATTCTTACCTCCCACATGGGAGGCCAAGGTTCAAATCTTGGTGGAAGCATATATTTCAATATTGTTGTGGGGGGGGGGAGGGGTTTGGGCTTGTTGGGTCTTTAGGTGAGTGACCTCGTGCGAGGGTAGATTGCAGAAAATTCATCTTACCACGGGATTTCCGAAAGGGGCCCAAAAAAATTAAAAATAAAAGAACACTTATGTTCAAGGTCCGTTAATAATAAGAATTTAGGTAGTAATGAAAAGAACATATAATGATATTAAAAAAGAACATATATCGCAAGAAAGATACAAGATCTATTGAAAGAACACGTTTTAAAAATAAAAGATAGATGTTATTTTTATATTGATGACATGTTTGGATTTAACTAACAACATGTTCTTTTGTTATATCAATAAATTGTTCTTTTTTATTATAAATAAACCTATAAATATATATAATCATATGATCTTGAACAAAATGGTTAAATATTCTTCTTATATCGTTGTCTTGTTCTATATAAACTTTATTTTCAAAGATAAGTTGAAATCCTTTGTAGGGAAAATTTTGAACGTGATGACAACACCATTAGGTTATCCCATGCTATTCATGTTTTATATAAACTAGTAATATATAATTTATATTATTCTACCAAAATTGTTTTAAAAAATAAACATCATATACTATTGTCATGTTCGTTACATGTACAACATAAAAAAGAACATCACATATGAAAATTATTAAGTAGAATAAATATAAAAAAGAACACTTACAAATGCCAAAAGAACATTCTTCTTCTTGAACACAAATAGCTTTAAATAGTGATATCAATGACATTTATAATAATAGAAACGACATTAATAATAAGTACCAATATTAATAATTAATATGTACAACAACGACAATAATAATCTTTTTGAATAAAAGTACTAATAAATAGTAATATTAATAGTAATAGTAATTGTATAAAGTATTAATAATAATAATAATAATAATAATAATAATAATAATAATAATAATAATAATAATAATAATAATTACAATAACAATAATAGCATTAGTAATACTAATAATCATGATGATAATAATAATAGTAATAATAATAAGTTTTTAAATATAAGCATAATCTGAACTTATCTGATCTGATCTGATCTGATCTGAACTTATCTGATCTGATCTGAAATTATCTGATCTGATCTGAACTTATTTTTCTGATCTGATCTGATCTGATCTGGTCTGATCTGATCTGAAATAAGCAAAAATAAGGTGAACTGAACATAGCCTAAGTATACTATATAGTTAAAGTTATAGTATTGTTTATTGTTGCAGGTGAACGTTAGATTTATCATCTTGGTTTACCAAATATGCAAAGTTTAAGGTAATACTACTACAGGTTGTCTACTATAGTTAAGATTTAAAATTTGAAGATTCCATAAACTTGCTTTGTCTTTCTTGATTGTTTTACTAGTCTACTCCAAACAAGGTTGGGAAAGAGGACTAGGATCTACTCCCTCTGTATTTTTTATCTTTCTCACTTGGAATCTTAACATTATTCACAATTAGAGAGAATCTTTTAAATTTTTCTCAATATATAAGAAATAATATAGTCATGTGGGGTCTTGTTTGATTCGTTTCAATGAGGAGTTTATTAATATTCAATTATTATAATTTTTACTAATATGTAATGAAAGATATTTAAGGTAGAATAAGTGCATTGACAAACGTGCAAAGTCAAAGTAGGAAAGATAAAAAAATACAGAGGGAGTACCACGTTGTCTACTCAGTACTCTGCTTATGGGAGCAATTTAACATCAATTATTCCAGTTGGCCCATTCTGCCTTAATTTGTGCTTTTCATGTTACCTACATCATATTTTATGAAGTTTAGTAATAATTTTTTTTGTTGGATGTTGAGTTAGAGCTAGGGATGGCAACGGGTCGGATCTGGATCGGGTCCAGGTGGACCCAGATCCATATCCGTTTCCAGGCCCTGGATCCAGATCCGACCTGGATCCAGATCCGACCCGGATCCATCGGGTCTCAAAAGGTTGGACCCGGATCCAGATCCGGGTCCATTATTAAAGCTTACCCCGAAGAGTTAAGAGTAGAGAAGCAGCAAAGATGAGTCGAAATCTCCAAGCCATTATTAAAGCTTACTTCTTTCTTTAATGGAAGCCAAAGAACACACTTATTCTCTTTTTTTTATTTCACTTTATAGTAAGAATAATAATAATTTTGAGCTTTTAAGAAAGAAAGTAAGCTTAGATTGTATGCAGCAACACAAAATTTGATATCCTGGCCTCCATATATGATGACTTCAAAATCAAACATACAGTACAAAGGAGCAGGAGATGCATATGTATTCAATAATGCTATAGCGACACAAATTAGTTTTAGTAGGGGCGAAGAGACTGGTGCAGGCGTGCTGTGGAAGTGTGTAACTGGTGCGGCCGGAAATGGTGTCCTGAACTGGTGCAGCACAGCAGCAGTTGGTGGAGAGATTTTGATTTTTGAACTTTAGGGTTTAGAACTTTAGGGATTAAAGCATGAAGGGGAGGCGTGCGTGAGAAATGAAGTTTAGAGATTATGATTTTTAGGTTTAGAAGTCAGTAGTGAAGAAGCCCAACCCAACTTGGTTAATTAAAAAACGGGTCTGCGGATCCGGGTCCGGGTCCATTGGGCAGATCCGGACCCGGATTCGCGAACTAACCAGGGGACCTGAATCCGACCTAAACAAAGGTAAGACCGACCAAACTATCATCAAAAGTTGTTCCGGAGCTTGGTCTACCTTGATAGCCCATGTGCGGGACATTTGTCACTGACCACCAGAATATCACTAGTCAAACGACTAAACGCTACTTGGGGAAGTCATACCAAAAAAAGGTATGTTACAAAAAAAAAAAAAAAAAAAAAAAACTTACAACAAACTAGATCATCTATCATATTGTCGATATAATAGCTGAACATTAGTATTATCCTTTTCCACGATCTTGCTTCTATCTTTCCTGATTGGGATGGTGCTGTGTATAAAAGGTCTATTCTATTCAACTTATTTTCAGTTCTTATAAGAAAGATAAGTTCAGACAATATCTAATAAGGTCTAATAGATTTAGATAAATTCAATTCAACAAAGATAAGCAAAAAATAAGGTTTAACACTCTCACAAAATAAGTTCAGATAAGTCCGAATAAGTTTAAATAAGGTCTAATAAGGACTAATATGGTCAAATAAGTTCAGATAAGTTATGATAAGTAAAAATAAGTTGAATAGGACACACCCAAAATCTGATCGTTCTCATAATCACAAAGAGAAACTAAATTAACAAAATTATAGGGAAGAAAAACCAAAAACTTTTAATTAAGAAAACAGGGCTCATACCTCCATCAATATTGACTTGAGGAATCTTATCACCACGATAAAGCCATTACATACTGCATTTTCAATATCATTCACCAGAGGAAATTCTTCTTCACCGACATTGCACTATTTGGACTTGGGGTTTAAAAAACACAAAATTATGGCAACCAATGACTCTTCGTAAATCGTAGTTTATAGCTGTGGCTAAAATTATGCGATTTAGCTGGATTCATACAATATTTATCACTCCTCAAAAATGAGGCAAAATCGAATAATGTGATATTAACAGGAAATGACATGCCAAATTAGGTACAAGTACAACTACAACTCTACAAGTGCTATTGCTATACAGGTAAGATTCCTCTTAAAATATATGCAATAATGCAAGTCCATGTCAAGAAAGACTGTTGCAAGCTGGGTCAACTTTTACAAGAGATATATATACCCGATGGCAAAAATTGGAGTATTTGCTATCCTGCCACAACGTGAAACCCCTGCCAGTGTGAAACCTGAGAATAGCTTCTAGTACAAATGTGTTACATGCATGTCGAGCTCATTGATGAATCAAAACTCTCGGTATATATTCTTCTCTCAATTGTCGATATCCATTCACGAATCATAGCATTGACTTCCTCAGGACACTCATCATGGGGGCAATGGCCTACAGTTACAATAGCAGCACCATGATTATATGGTATCCAACTCATTCAAATTTTCAGATTGCAATTATTTTACCAGCATCAAGCTCCTTGATTACAATCCCTTCACAATGCTCTCTTAACATAGCAAGCTTGGATCCAGAATCTGCTATTGGGTCTTTCGTTCCCTCATGAAAATAACCAATTCAATCAGACAAATAAGAGAAATGGAAACTACTTTTTGTTCTATGAAATACAATCAGAAATTTTCATCTTGTTCTGGACACAGAATCAGGATCACCTGTATAATTAAAACCTTCCCCTTGAATCTGCTTAGAAAATGATTAAGAGGAATGGACAAATTAAAGCTGAATATGCTCTCCAAAACTTCTATAGACCCAGGATCATATGACTTACACAATCATCAAGGTTGACAACACTGAAAATATAGCGAACATTGAGTATATTATCCTCCTACAAGGATAGGCCCTTATGGGAGTAGTAAAAGAAAAGCTAGTTGGAAACTTAGTGGGAAATTTTATCTTCCTTCTCAATCAATACAAACCCTCCCCTCCCAAAAGCTGAAACGGGTGCACTTGAGACAGTACCTGCGTAGTTGTAATATTGATCCGTTCAAACTCTGAATAAAGGGAAAGCTGCTCTCAACATTTTCGTGATGAGCCAATCATCAGCTCTCCCAAGCCGCTTCATGTTCATGTCATAAAAGAGGAATACAACAGTCAGAAACCAAAAAAGTTTTACATTTATCAGACATAGGTGCACAGGACCCACTTAAAATTGGGTAGCAGTTCTTTACGAGGCTTCTTGTGCTGAATCTCAAGTATTGCAAAAGTGCTCTTGACCCCAGCCAAGCCGCCCCAGAAATTTGTCTTTCCTAAAATGACACCAAAAAAAAAAAGGCAATTAGTGCAGAAAACCAGCTTTCAGAAGACTTTTCCAAAAGCTGCCGAAGTACTAAATCTAACGATTACACTAATAGTTTCCTACTTTGCTTACCTTGAAGAACAGCAGTGAGGAATATCCTGGTATAACATCTCCAGCAGTGTTCATAAGAACAATAGACTTGACCAGTGAAGGCCAAAGTCCAACAACAACTGTAATGAAGTATCCTGACATTCAAAGAGAGAAACATTACTCATACTGAAGGAAATAACTGAGAAAAACAGACCAATAAATTAGAAAACATCAGTTGATTGGACAGAAGGACAAGGATACTTACCACCTATCGAATTCCCAACAAGATGCGCTTACTCACCCACGACCTCAACAATGAAGTCACGCAACAATTCAGCCCACATGAGTTAGCTGTAAACAATATTTGGCTTCTCAGACTGACCAAAGCCTAAAAGAGTAAGAGCCCAAACTCGATTCCCACCATCAGCTATATCCCAAATCTGTGGACAAGAAGAACAGCAGGCCCTTCACAACCAGAAACTGTGTACTAGAAACAGAACAGTGTAATTAGCTGCCAAACATCTACAAGTCAAACCTGGCCATGCAAGTAATAATTATGCCAGGAGACACTCAACCAGAAATAAGTTAAGCGGTAGAATAAAGATACACAGCATTAGAAAATAGAATAAAGATACACAACATCTATTGAAACTGACCAAGTTGCAGACAGAGCAACACAATAAAGTTCAAATCAATACAAGGACAGAATAAGGGACTCAGACTAGAGGGGAAATTCAGGTATAATTGAAGTGCCTTTTCACAGCTAGGAATCCAATATAGTACTATATAAGCAAGTGTTCTTCAAGAATGACTGTAATACAATGGATGAATCTTTTCATTCATCACAAAATGAAAAGATAATATACACGATAAACTAATATAGTAAATATTACGAAACTGAAAAGTACTTCGTAGTTAAATTACAAGTTTAAGATTCTTCATTGGCATTTGGTACCCAACTTACTCGTGTCAACTTGATTAAGATCCCTTCACAATGCTCTTTGAACGTTACACATTGGAAGTGGAATCGAATTTTTTGTCCTCTAAATCCCTGACCAAATTAAACTAATTTATGAGGCTACCAAAAAGTTACCTACTAACTTTTATTCTAATATATTTAGAAATTACATGCATTATCAAAACCTTTGCTGATAAAATATGATGCTAGCATGAAGCTGAAAAGTGTGATGACAAAGAAAGGAAGTAAAATAGTTAGTGACCCATAATGGAATTAGAATTACTAGTCAAAAATAGATGTTTGTATGAGACTATGTAACAGTTGGGTGATCAGGCTTCTTCTTCAGAATCTCCAAGTATTGTTGAGGTGTTGTTGCCCTTAATCAAACAATCCCAAAAATTATGTCTCTCCTGAAGTAAAAAGAAGAGGAAAATGTTGCATTTAGTGCAGAAAACCAAATTTCATACGATGTGAAGTAAGATTTATAAGAACAATGAAATTCCCCCTTATATTTTCCACTTGATTGAATAAAAATAATATCCAAAGGAAAGAAAGACATGCCTGGAGTGGCAAGGATTGCAAATTTATCATTAAAATTTAATATATATTAAAGTCGGGGATGTGTTTGATGTAGGGCCAGTCCTCCCCAGGTGGATATTCTTCGCATCTTCTCTGCAGGCTTTCTGAACAGTACCAAAGGCTGAGTTCCCTGAGAGAGGTGAGTTTGGGCATCCAATTTGGCATTGATGTAAGTCCTCTGCAGCAACTAATAGCAAGGGTTCGGAGGGCAGGCAAGTACTGGATCCAGTTAGGCAGATCCACCAACTCATCGTCGTTTTTGATGTGGATTGTTTCAAGACACTGAAGAGACTTCATGGGTAGCGAGTCTATCCATGCCACATTGTCTGTTACCACCTGCTTTAATTTCGGAACAAGAATATTGCTAGAACTGCTACTGCTTGCTGAATGTTGAGGATTAGATGAGCATGACGGGAAGGACGTGGAGAATGAACAAGTAGATGTCGCTGCAGTTGAGGACTCCTCTAATTTCCTACTATTCATTATTATTCGCATTTCTTTATTGAATTCAGTCAACTCTAGATATTCCAAGCTTGGACACATCATAGTACATGCCAACTCTGGACACTGGTTGATTTTCAATCCATAAAGAGAAGGTAGCTGCAAATGTGGCTTACTGCTACTGCTGCTACATTCCACCCCTCTCCTCCATCCTTTCAACTTGAGCTGATGTGATAACATAAGCTCTTCAAGGGAGGGAAAGAATGATACTTTTTCCACAGTACTGGCATATGACTATTTTCTTCTTCTTCTTCTTCTTCTATGTACTCTATTTCGTCCAAATCATAAAATTTCAGGTGTTTCAGACGATGCAAGTTGCCTAAGCACGGTAAGTACTCTAAGTTCTCACACACTTCAAGTTTAAGATGTACAAGATTTGGGAGAAGATTTATCCAACCACGCATTCTCACACCTTCGAATCTCGACACGTCTAACCTCTCCAGATGAGAATGTGGCTGCAAATCTTCCATCAAACTCATTATTGTTCCCTGAACAACATCATCTATTCTTCCAACAAATTCATCGAAATAAAAGTGAATGGCATTGAGATGTTCCTTATTCATAAGATATAATCCTTCCCTGTTGTCTTCTTTACAATTTCTCGGCCAACTAATCCAGATATCAAGAGTGCCTTTAAGGTTGTTAAGAGCCTTTAGATCTTCCAGCCCATCTGACCATTGCTTCAAATAACTTGAACTACTAATTCCCTCTTCTCCACCAACTTTATAATCACTTAGCCTCTCATGCCCACTTAACTTACCTATACCCCTAGGCATGTATGTCAACTTATAGCAATCCTTGATATCCAAGACTCTAAGCTTAACCAGTTTACTCAAATCTCTTGGCAATTCGTACAAACTCCAACATCTATATAATTTCAATGTTTGAAGATTGAAAAGTTCTGTAATAGCACTTCTAATATGCCATTACCAGAAAGATCTAAATACCTCAAATATAACAGTTCACCTATTGAGTCTGGCAAACTTTCGATTCTTGACCAACTGAGGTCCAATGCCCTTAGACATCTACAATTTACAACTAAGGCCTCCACTGGAAATTGGATAACAGGTCTTAAATAATCATAAGCAAAAAGATGTGAACGAACATAGGTTTTGCCCAAATAATAAATTCGATAGTCCAAGCTGTTGGAAATTGATCGATAACGAGCTTTTTTAATTAGGTCTTCACTGATGATATTCGTTATAGCACACATTATCTCCTTTCCGGAGATATTTTGAGCAACATCATGCATGAGATCGTGTATCTTACACGATTTGATCTCACCAAATCCATCTTTCTTGATGTCTTGGAAGAAACATCTCCTCAACAAAATCGAAAAATACTCTTTTGTAGCTTCTTCAATGTTTTGACCTTTATCAAATGGAACAATCTAGCCTTGTGCCATCCAAAGGCTTATTAAAGTCTGTTTCTCCATCTGAAAATTCTTTGGAAACAACGCACAATAGCTGAAGCAACTCTTTAATGGAGTATCAAGATGCTGGAAACTGAGCTTTAATATGGGCATAATCCTGTTATCGCTCTGCCTGATGTTGGCTAACCCAATCTTCTGAACTAATTGCCACTTGCTCTTGTCTTGACCAAATAAAAGGGTTCCCGCCACTCTTATAGCGAAAGGAACTCCAGCACATCCATCAACAATATTTCGCCCAATCTCGACCAAGTCATGAGGGGGGTTTCACAACTGGTCTAATGTAAATGCCGTTCTTTCAAACAAGCGCCATGAGTTTTTCTCTGACAAGCCTAGCAGTTCATGCATTGAACTTTCTGTGATTGTTGCAGTCTTTCGAGAACGTACTATCTATTCGTGCATGTCTTCCATACAATCAGGATATGTGCATGATTTTATCAGAAACCATCATCTCTAATATTCAGAAATCACATCAAGTGCTCCCACTAATAGGCAATTTAATTAAAGCAGGAAGAACCTACATCTTTGTGTATTGTCACACAAGTTATTCTGTGTCATGCTAATAGGCTATAAAGTAGGCTCATAGAATCGTAAACCAAATGGTTTTCGCATAGTTTTGTGCAGCTGCTATTTGACAACTAGTAAATAAACATATCTTCAAGTGCACTAGATACAATGCCATGATATAAAAAAAATAACTATTATAAATACGTTATTTAATAGTTTTGATAAAATATAGCCTGATATTATGATATTAGAGGTTACGAAACCATAGCAAAAGGATAGAGAATTCTACTCGATAATTAACATGTACTAGTACTACCATCTCATACTTGATTCAAAGTCCTAGAGCGAAGGGTACTGTGAATCTGTGATAGTATGATCACAACACTTCAATAATGCAGGGCTGAATAGTCAAAAATAATTTACCTTTTTTTTTTCCTCCGATTTGATTGTGTCTTTCTTGATGTATTCTTTGTCAAAGAATTCACACCACATTACTACTACCTCAACAAAAAAAAGTCTGAATGAGTCTATGCAGTTCAGAAAAACAAGCCTATGTAGGAAGAAGCTACATTTTTGTGTGTTGTCACACAATACTGATCTTCTGTGTTGTGATAATAGGCTATAAAGTAGGCTCGTATAGTTGTAAAGCCAAATGAGTTTCACGTTAGTTTTATACAGTTGCTATTTACTCGTAACAAGTAACAAGTAACAACAGATTGCTTAATTGATCCTGCATATAGAAAGCTTAACTCATACTTGCACATATAGTAAGCTGGAGAGTGGAGACATTAAGTGCCATAGCTGATACCCAAATTCATAGTAGTAATCAAGGAAGATCCCAACTGCTAATGCGCTATGACTCTATTTGTAGAGTTATATGACTTCTGGTAGATAACAGGACCAGACTTCATGCGCCCTACATTCTCTCTCAGCTTCATATGATGGCGAACAAGTGTTGTGGAAAGCATACCTGAAGATATTATCTAAGTAATGTGAGAGGTCTTTTTCAAATTATCTTATAGGGAATCTAGGTGAACAAAAAAAATTCTTAACTACTTTTATAGGATGCAGCAGCAAAAAGTATCTGAAACTGCTTGAACACATACCCCGGTGAGAGTAAATATCATTATCAACCTTGACATAGAACTCTGCTTCCCACCTGGTGAATGCAGCACAGAAAGAATGCTTTCGCCTTTACTGTGTGTGTAAGGCTGTAAGCAACAAATTTTCAAAGCCTAAGCTCGGTTAGTGTGATTCACCATATTCTGATTTCTGATATAGTGCTATGAATAATACTTTCAAGACAAATATTTAATTTATTTAGGCATCTGATATGAATTATTTATGTATTAGCTTCTGATCAGCTGGAATGGCAAGAAAATTTTCTTGTAAGAAAATATATGCAAATTGTCTCCGACTGACAATATATATGTGCTTCAATTAGCTAAAAAAGCGGATTTTAGAACTTACACTTCATTCGATATCAATTAGTTCCT
Source organism: Beta lomatogona (assembly GCA_947646795.1). Classification (NCBI taxonomy): domain Eukaryota; kingdom Viridiplantae; phylum Streptophyta; class Magnoliopsida; order Caryophyllales; family Amaranthaceae; genus Beta; species Beta lomatogona. The sequence continues at coordinate 12,795,253 of CANSNZ010000949.1, forward strand.
TCTTTTTGTTTTGGATGCCATCTAAAAGTGCTCTAGTAATTTCCTTTTGACAGTCGAGTAACTCCATGTTCTACTCCCAAGTTCCAAGTCACAAGGATTTATGTAGTAATTGGCAGGAATTCAATAGTGCTTAAATCTGGTTGGTATGAGAGAATATCAGTATCCATTAAGAGAAGGTATTGAATTACAAGTGTCAAATTTGATTAGGATGTGTTCAAAGTACTCTCTGAAACTTCATGATAGAATCAGATTTCTGTCTCTCTCAAATCTCAATCACTGAACAAACGAAACATTCAGTTAGACCAACAACAAAACGTCCAACTTTTTGTACATTATCAGAAAATAACCTAATGACCCCAACTGTTACCCCCGTTTTTTGTCACTCTTTTGGGCCTATGATTCATTCGGATGCCTCTTTTGTATCCCATACCCAGTAAGCTAGCTTGGGGGGTGTAATCAGGGATGAGAAGGGGGATGGATAAGGGGTTTTGGGCAAAAGATCTATGCGCAAAATGCACTTGTGGCGGAAATTATGAGTATCAAAATAGGCCTAACTTTAGCCCTTCACCTTCAGATCTCGGTTGCAACCGTGTACTCAGGCTGTAAGCAGGCCATAAGTATTATAAATGGGGGGATGCTTGTACTGTTAATATCTCTTCTATTGTTGATGAGTGCAGGGTGCTATGTAGAAGAAGAGGTAATTTCAAGCTCGCCTATATCCCAAGAAAGGACAATGCGGTAGCAGACATGTTGGCAAAGACGGCTAGGATCATGGAGGATGAAGTGCTTACAATTAGGACATGTCCCAACCCCCCTAATTGTTGTATAAGTAACTTCAAGAAGATTGTAATAACTTTATCTTTGAACATTAATTTATGCATTTCCTTTTTCACCAAAAAAAAAAAAAGAAAATAACCTATACTATCAAAACCTTAATTAATAAGAATAAAATGGCAGAACTCATTATTGGAAAAGGATTCTCGGTTCTGCTCTATTTCAATGATGTAAGCATCTTCACAATCATCAGCCTCTTCCTCGTCAATGCTAAATCTGAGTTTCAGCTTCCTGTGAATCCTAGCAGCAGAAGTGTTCGGGTTCTCGAGACTGAAGCCTGAGGTTAGCAGTGCACTTTCAAACAACATCGCAAGGTCTTTCAGTGACTTGTTCTTATTAGACTCAGCTCTTTTCCTAAGCTCTTTATAATGCCATGGTCAGGATTAATCATAACATTTGCACCTCATACTGAAGAATCTACTCTTAAGCAGCTTCCAGATATCTAAAAAACGCAGAGAAAGCATCCAATACTACTTTTCCTTCACCAGCAACTATATTATATTCAAAGCATCCAACAATGGACAGATCCATTATGTCAGGAATTATATGGGAAATTGAGGTACAAAAGTGCTTTTTCGGGGTTAGGAATCCAACATAATACATATAAACAAGACTTTGTCAAGAAAGATTGTCAGACAATGGAGCAAATCCACAAGAACAAGATAGTCCAAGATTCTTTTTTTTTTTTTTTTTTTTTTTTTGTGAAGGAATAGATTGTCCAAGATTTTAGTTCCTTTGAAAATGATAAAATATATACAAGATGAACTTGTGTAGTAATTGGAACAAACTCAATAACTGCTTCAATCACATCGGTTTCTCAATCATTGAACAACATGAACTATTCAGTTAGACCAGCAAAGAAACATTTAACTTCTGTTTTTATAGCATCAGAAATCACCTATACTATCAAAACCTTAAGTAATAAGAATGCAATCGTAGAATTCGTTATTGGAAGAGGATTTCCGATTATGCTGTAAGCATTTGAATGATGAGCCAATCAGGAACTTCTCACAGATTGACTGAAGTTTAACATTGTCATAAAAAGAAAAGGTACCAAATTTATGTAATGCAGAAGCTCGACCCAGCCAAGCAGCTCTAGAAATCTGTGTTTCCTAAAATGGGAATCAAATCAAAAGAAGTAGCAAGAGCAGAAACCAGAAACTAGTTTTCAGATGACTTCGCCAAAAGCTGCCCAAGTACTAAATCTAAAAATCCTACTAGTAAATTCGTTACCTTGAAGAATAGCAGCGAGGAGTATCCTGAAAATAACATCTCCATCAGTGTTCACAAGAGCAGTAGACTTGCCAGCGAAGGCCAAAGTTCACCAACGAATGTACCCTGAAATTCAAAATCATTGAGTACAAGAAACCAATACGCTAAATAATTTAAACATGCCTCGATGAGGGGTGATAGCAACACAAACAGAAAGGTTACCATCCAACACCTTTAAAATCTTGCCTCATTTCCACATTAGGCAGAAGGAACTGTATGTACTAGCAGCACAAGAGTTAGGATTATTATCTCCATCCTTGGCATAACTTATAGCCATAGCTCAATCAAAAAAAAAAAAAAAAACAATAACAACTGCTGACTGTTTGTATTTAATTAACATTAATACAAGAGATACTCATACTTGTCAGCTTCTCCAAAACTGAAGCTAAATTTTCATGTATAAGATGGAAAGATTCCTTCTAGGATTTAGATTTTTACTATTGAAATCGACCAAGTTACAGACAGAGCAACACAAACAAGTTCAAAACAATATAAGGACAGATTAAGGGATTCAGACTACAGGACAATCCACCCAACCCACAACAGGCCTCAAGTGATACTACTAGAAACATAAGATTCCTTCTCAGACAATACTCAAAAGTTAACTGCTACACCATCTTCTTCCAAAGCAGGCATGTCAGCATCATCACAATCACCATCCTCTTCGGTCGTCAACGCTCAAAATCAAGCTTCAGCAACCTGTGATTCTTAGCAGCAGAGGTGTTCGAGTCCTTGACGTTGAGCCTGAGGTTAGCTAGGCAGTTTCAAACAATAGCGTCACTGACTTCTTCTTATCCGCTGCAGCTCTCTTCCAAAGCTCCTTTCAGAATCTCATTATCACTTATAAGTATTAATCATGATATGCGCACTTTATGACTGAAGAACTTATCTTGAACTGTTCCTTCCAAAAATCACAAAAATGCAACCATAAAATCAATATAACTTTTGTTCCACCGGAAACTATATTATGTCCAAAGCATTCAACAACCGACAAATCCATTATATCAGGAATTACAGGGGAAATCAGGTACAATTGAAGTGCTTTTTGACAAGTAGGGATCCAATATAGTATTTCACAAGGCAGAAATAGCACTATATAAGCAAGTCTTCTTCAAGAAGGACTGTAATAGAATGGACGAGTCTTACAAGAACAAGATCATCCCAAGCTTTTCATTCATCAAAAAAGTGAAAAGATATTATACACGATAAACTAATATATATGAATATTACGAAACTGAAAAGTAGTTAAATTACAAGTTTAAGGTTCTTCATTGGCATTTGGTACCAACTTACCCGTGTCAACTTGATTAAGATCCCTTCACAGTGTGCTCTGAAATGCTAACACACTTGGAAGTGGAATCAGTTTTCGTCCTCTCAATCCCTAACCAAATTAAAGTTCTTTATGAGGCTACCAAAAAGTTATGTAGTAACTCTTATTCTAATCTATTTAGAGATTACAAGCATTATCAAAAAATCAAAACCTTTTGCTGATAATTATTTTTTAAAAAAGAACCTTTGCTGATAAAATACGATGTTAGCCTGAAGCTGGAAAGTGTGATGTCAAAGAAAGAAAGAAAAATAGTTAGTGACCCAAAACGGAATTAAAATGACGAGTCAGAAATTGGTGTTTATATGAGAATACCAGATGAGAATCTCAAGTATTATTGTTCGAGGTGTTGTTGCCCTATACCAAACAATCCCAAAAATTTAAGTATCTCCTGAAATAAAAACAAGAGAAAAATGTTGGATTAAGTGCAGAAACCAAATTTCATAAGATCTGAAGGTTCATAAAAATGATGGAATTCCCCCTTATATTCTTAACCTGATTGAATAGAAATAATATCCGAAGGAAAGAAAGACATACCTGGAGTGGCAAGGATTGCAAACTTATCATTAAAATTAATATATGCGAATGTTGGGGATGTGTTTGATGTAGGGCCAGTCCTCCCCAGGTGGATGTTCTTGGCATCTTCTCGTCAGGCTTCGTGAACAGCGGGACATCTCAAGTTCCCTGAGAGAGGTCAGTTCGGATATCCACTTGGGCATTGCTTCGTCATAACAACGGATAATTTCAAGGGTTTGGAGACACTGAAGAGACTCCATGGACAGCGATTCTAGCCATGCCACATTGTCTATTTTAATCTTCTTTAATTTGGGAACAAGAATATCACTACAACTGTAAGGTCTGCAACTACTATTGCTTGCCGAATGTTGAGGATTAGATGAGCATGACGAAAATGACGTGGATGCCACTATTATTCGCATTCCTTCATTGAATGCTCCAAAATGTAGGTCTTCCAATCTGGGACACATCATAGTACATGCCAGCGCTGGACAACACCATATATTCAACTTAGAAAGACAACGTAGCTGCAATGGTGCCTCACTGCTGCTACCTATGTACTCCAAGTTCTGACACTTTGTAAGTTTAAGATGTACAAGATTTGGGAGATGATAATGATTTATCCAAGGTATTCTCACACCTTCGTAGTCCCACACTTCTAACTCCTTCAGATTCGAATGTGGCTGCAGATCTTCCATCAAACTTACCATTGCTCCACCAACAACATCATCTGGTGGTGCTGTTGCTCCAGAAATACCATCTCTCTTTTCAATGAAAGAAAGATGAATGGCACTGAGATATTCCTTATTCATAAGGTATAATCCTTCCCTGTGTAGTGCTTGCATCACCCTGTTGTCTTCTTCATTAACAACATTCTCACCATCCCTGAGCCACGTGATACTGATTCGAAGTTTGCCTTTAAGGTTGTCAAGAGCCTTTAGATCTTCCAACCCATCTGCCACTTGCTTCAAATAACTTGACCTGCTACAACCTTCATCTCCACCCACTACAAAATCACTTAGCCTCTCAAGGCCACTTAACTTACCTATGCCCCTAGGCATATACCTCAGGGTATGGCAATACGTTATATTCAAGACCCTAAGCTTAACCAGTTTACTCAAATCTTTTGGCAACTCTTTCAAACTCATACACCCATATAATTTCAAGGTTTGAAGATTGTAGAGTTTTGTAATTGACTTAGGGAGCAGTTCTATGTACTCATTACCAGAAAGATCTAAATATCTCAAATGCAACAATTCACCTAAAAAGTATGGCAAACTTTTCAGTCCTAACACACTGAGGTCCAATGCCCTTAAGCACCTATAATTTACAACTAATGACTCCACTCGAAATTGTACGTTTTCGTTATTACTATATCTATTTATAAAAAGAAGTGAACGGACATAGGTCTTGTCCGAACTGTATTTGTCATATTTCCAACTCCCGACAATCAGTAGATGGCGAGCTTTTTTAATTAGGTCGTCAGTTTTGTTACTCGTGATGATATTTGTTGAACAAATGATCTCCTTTTCCGAGACACTTTGAGCCACATCATGCATGAGATCGTGCATCTTACATGATTCAATCTCACCAAAATCATCTTTGTCTATGTCTTGGAAGAAGCATCTCTTCAACAAAATTAAAAAATACTCTTCAGCAGCTTCTAGGAGGCTTTGACCTTTATCAAACGGAACAATATAGCCTTGCGCCATCCAAAGGCTTATCAAGTCCTCTTTTTTCATCACATGATCCTTTGGAAACAAGGCACAATAGCTGAAGCAACTCTTCAATGGAGTCTCAAGATTGTGGAAACTCAGCTTCAATATGGGTATAATCCCGTTTCCGCTCTGCCTGATGTTGGCTAATCCAATCTTCTGAACTGATTGCCACTTACTCTTGTCTTGTCCATATAAAAGGCTTCCTGCAACTCTTATAGCGAGAGGAACTCCAGCACATCTATCAACAATCTTTCGCCCAATCTCGACCAATTCATCAGAGGGATTTGACAACTGATCTGGTGTAAATGCTGTTCTTTCAAACAATAGCCACGAGTCTTTCTTTGACAAGCCTTCAAGGTTGTATGTCAGACCATCTCCTATGATTTTCGCAGTCTCTTGTGAACGTGAAGTTACCACAATCCAACTCCCCTTTGCACCTCTAATCAAATATCTGGCCACATCACACCACTGATCACGCGACTCAGTCCATACATCATCTAAAACAAGCAAGAATTTCTTTCCTGCTAGTTGCTGTTGAGCTTGGCTTTGCACTTGATCCATTGTGGAGCCGTGATCTGGATTCTTGCCAGTAGCAGAAGCTAGAATCTTAACAAGAATATCTTTCACATTGAATGCCTGCTGATCTTGATCAGCAACACAAGTCCACAGCCTCAACGGAAATGCAGTTGTGACCCTAGGATCGTTATACACAAGTTGAGCAAGAGCAGTTTTTCCCAACCCTCCAATTCCCACAATAGTAAGGAATGACAACTCACGTTGATCATTAGAAGTAAGATACGTACCAACGATGTGGTCCAAGTCATGCTGTCTTCCAATCATTTCAACTTGGTTGACATAAGAGCAGGTCTCAGGCCTTCTCTTTTTGATAGGCTCAGAATCAATCTTAAAGCCAAACTGCTGACTGTTATAAGCAATTTTATCCAACTTCTTCTTGATATCCTTAACCCCTTGAGACATCCTGTAAGCAAGGCTCAGTGGGTTGTGGGTACGGGAGAAGAAGCGATTCGCTTTTTTGGAGAGACTACCACCAGCCTCCACAAGCTGCTTCTGTTCAGTGAGAGTGACAAACTCATCAAACAGATCATCAGCTTCAAAGACGGCATCTTTGAGCTGCTGCATCCATAGTTGTACTTCATGGCTGAGCTCCTGCTTGGTCTCCGCATCACGAAAAACAGTACTGATGGTGGAGACTGTGAGTTGGAGGTCCTCAAGTTGGGATTTGTAGCCAAAGGTTGACAGAATCTCTTTGAGCTGTGAACATTGCAGGGCTGTTAAAAGAGTTTGAGCAGCAGATAGCACTGTTCCTAATGCATCCATTTTTGGGTTTCAGAGATGAAGAAGGGTTTATGAGTATGTGGTGATGAGAGTGATAGTAAATAGTAATGGCGGTATGAAGACTAACGTAAGCTGGTAGTAGATAAATGATGTTCAACAAGACCAGGTCTAAATTCTAATAGCTGTTTTCTTCCACCAACTTACGCCACTTTACCCAATTCATAGTCAATATAAACAAATTTTGTTTATTAACAATAAAATAAGTAGTATATTATATCAAGAAAGTAGTATATCAATAATTGAGTTGCTCCACTATTTCATCCCCAATTTCTACACTGCCTGCATTAGAACACTCTAATTATGCGAAGCATAATAGTCAAAAAGTTTATTCACTTTTTCCTCAAAATTGCTTGTATCTGATGATTCATGTGTCCATACAACACTTAAAATTATGCGAAGCATAATAGTATAAAAGTTAATCACTTTTTCCTCAAAATTGCTTGTGTCTGATGACTCATGTTTCCATACAACAAATTTTAATTATCAAGTTTAAAGAATAAACAAACCCAGAATTTTGCTATCCTTGCATAAACATCTGACTTCAATTGACATGCAAGAACTCTCGAATTGCGTTTATATGTACCATCGTCGGCAATGTAAAAGCTTTTCCCATTCATCTTCAATAGTCCACTATCTTCAGCGAAAGCATCCATTTCATAGAGGAACACAAAGGTAATTGAGATCAACTCACATGCATGAATCTTTTTTTTTTTTTTTTTTTTTTTTGGGTTGTTGAAATTTGATAATTTGAGGGTGTTGAGAATTTGATAGTTTTTGTACATAATCTGAAATGGTCATTATCCTAATTGAATTTGGTCAGAAAATGAAATAAGGTAGAATTCATGAAATCAAAAAAATGTTGTTTGATAATTGATAGTGAAAAAGAATGGAGATGCTGGAGATGAAAACGTGGAGTGGAGTTAAGGGCGGCGGTTGGGGTGGAAGGGAGAAATAAAGGTTTTCTTTTGGACGGTTTATAGGAAAATATTCCTGGGTAATTTGCGGTTAATATTACTAGCCTTATATGCACGCGATGCGTGCAAAATCATTATTGAAATTCAATTAGTTGTGTAATTACATCTAGTATTAATTCATAGAAAAATTATTTACAAAGTTTATTTAAAGAAGCTGAATTTGAGCACAATATATTGTAAAGTAAAACATGATATGGTCTCCATTATATTAAGCAAACGTCTCAATAATACGACAATATGACACCAAAGTACAATAATAAAGTAAAATATAATATCATCTCTTATCTATCATATTAAGCAAATGTCTCAATAATACCACAATATAACACCAAAGTAGAATAAATAAATCTCTAATATAAAGTATCATTCAACAAAAGAATAGTAAATGATATTTAAAAAAAAAAATGGCTTTAAGGTATTCTAAACATTATAATAACATAAGACTTTGTGTGATTAGTGTTATACGTGAATGGAAATGGGGAGCAGCTTCCTAATATCTCTATTTGAGATATTATAAGCCATAAGGTACTAAAAGCTCTATTTGTTTGCACATTGTTTGCCCCCCTGTTATCTCAAATCACTCTCCCTTTTCATCTTCTTCTACACCCCTATCTCCCTCTCTCTCTCTCTAAACGTCAGCCTTACTCGTGACATCCACCACCACTCGACACTCGACAGGCGACACCTTCGCTTCCACCGGCATCTTTCTTCTTTCTCTGTCTTTTCCTCCCGTCGCTCTTATATGTCGTCTCCCTCTATCTCTGGTCATCTCTCTCTGTAAATGGGAAGTTAATAAATGGAGATATTTGAATAAATTTTTACTTAATAATTGGAGCAATTTTGGTGAATTAAAGCAATGAGAGGATTGAATGTGGAGATTTTCATATGAGGTGAGTTTCTAAGCCACCATTTTTTTGCATGCGATAAAATTCCATTCGTTATTTGTGGGTGATTTTCAGAAAATTCCATTCGTGTTTTTTTGGGTGATTTTCAGTGTTGTGGAATCAAGCTTCCCTGAAAAGAGTGCCTTTGTTTTAAAAAAACATTATGTAATTATTCCATGGAATTTTTTTTCCGGATAATTATTCATTGAGAACTGAGAAGAATTCTGTTTTTCGAATATCTTGATTTCGCAACTATTGAATAAAGGGGTATTCGATCTTATTTTTGTTTTCTGAAATGCGAGTATGTGCACAAATTAAAAAATTGGGTTTTTGTCCAATTTGTGTGTTGTTTCATGGATCAAACTAATTGAGAACATTGAAATTGAAGTGAAGTTTAATTCGTGTAGAAATTAATTTTACATGAAAACCGATAAACAATAAAGCTATCGAAATGTGAATCAATGACGAAATTATTGTTTTTCTTGTTTGATTTTCTAGAAAAATATAATTTTGATGGGAATGCAAAAAATTAGAGAAGAATTGTATTTTCAGAAAATTATTACTTTTTGAATTAAAATGTCAGGAATGGAATATTAGTAGTAAAAGAAATAAATTTTGAATTGGAGGAGGTTTAATTGTGAGATTCAATACGGCTGTTGTTTGTGAGGAAAGTGAACTAATATGTGATAAAACGGATTTCCTAACAGTGATTGACCTGATTACCCATTTTTTTTGCTTGCAATTAGACACCAACCTTTTCACTGGGTTTGATTCAGTTGCAACTTGCAAGTTGCCTTCTATGCGCTGCTATTTGCTTGAGGATTTATGTGCAATTACAGTGATGGACCTGAATAAAATTCACAAAAAAACCGCTACCAATTAATATGATTTGTTGTTGTCAACTAATTTAGTATTGTTTGAGACAATTAAGAAATACCTTATGATTGAATGTATGTAGTCATCAATTTTTTGCATAACCTTTGGCTTGCGAACTATACCCTGCATAAATTTCACACCGAAAAAAAAAAAGAATGACGTTTTATGTATATTTTGATAAGATCACTATTATTTATGCTATATAATTACCTGATGTTGGGTAAACTATGGTATTTTACTTTGTGCTGCAGACAAATTGCTATGTTTCTTAGATTATTGGAGGGGAGAATTGCGATTATTGAAAGAAAAAACAGAGGAAATGAAGAAGTAGGCAAACTGTCGTTGTTTGCAGTTAGTGTTTTAGCATATATTTAGGAACTATGTGGGTGGTTATAGTTTGTGGTGGCTGCCTTATATTTCTCCACGTTGGTGCATGTGTGTTGTAATTTTTTTTTCGAATAAATTAATTAGTTTTCTTGTATGTGTGTGTATTTCTATTTTTTTCTATAAGGATTTGTTGTAATTTGTTTAATGTAGTGAGGGTAAAATGGGGTTTCTAATATTTTGGTGTCCTACCTCTCTTCCCATATAGAATAGAGATAAGGAAGAAGAAGTGAATCAAGGCTCTGTTCTTTTACACTGAATTGAATTGAACTTAATTAAATTTATATAAACTAAACTAAACTGAACTGAAATGAATGAAAACTGTGAGAGAAAACTAATTGAACTGAACTAAATTTTTATTAATTCAGTCTAAAAGAACAGAGTCTTAGTCCATAAGTTTAAAAAAAAATACTCAAATTATTAAAATAGGCGGTCTAATTTTAACATAAACTTAGATAAATTCAAGCCTAGCCTATGTTCTCCAAAAAAGCTTATTCTTTCTCACTTTAAGGGTCTGTTCTCTTCGGCATAAAACAACTGAACTGAATGCAACTGAATTGAACTGAATTAAATTATAACTAATAGTAATTATAATAAATTAGAACTAAACTAAACTAAACTGAACTGGAAATAAGTTGGGGAGAATAGGCCTTAACACAACACTATCTTTGGCATCTCGCACCAACCTAGGCTATGATTGGGAACTTATTTTAGGTTGCTTAAATAACTAGGTGCTGAAATAAAAAGCTACCTTAAATGAATAGAAGTGTTTGGGATAGAACTGAAACTACATTTCAGTCCCTAAAAGTGACTGAAATTGAAACGCTACTCAAAGTAGCATTCAACTTTTTTTATTTTCCTTTTCTATTTTTTAAGCCAACAAATTAGATTGACTTTTGAGAGCTATGAGCATGAACAAGGAGCAAGCATGCCTTTAATGGCGCCACTAGCGCCCACTAGCCACAACTCCAATGTTGCGGCGGGGTCCAAATAACACTCTGACCCCTCCTATTACTAAGCTTCGGACGACGAGAAAAATGATCCCCATCCTCCAAATATGATCCTTAGGCCTAGTCCAATAAAGCTGGCTTTTCTAGTGGACACCTGCTCATCATTAAAGATAAGCTTATTACGGAAGAAACAAATAAACCACCAAGCCGTGACAACCACCACAATATCCTCCATAGAGGCAGAACTCTTGAGGAGAAAAAGAGTATCCTTGAAAGAACTGAACGAAGATATATTAGGTAAGGAGGCAAACAAGCCCAACCAAAACTAGCTTGAAGATGATGGAACACATCTAGCGTAAAAGGGCATAAGAAAAACAGGTGAGAAGCAGTTTCACAATGACTATTACAAAAAACACATTGTTGGGGGAGGAAAACATGGCTTTTTTCCAATCTATCTTTAGTAGGAAGGCCGTCATTACAAGCTTTCCATAAAAAAATTTTGATCTTTGGGGCAGTATTCAACTTCCAAATCCAACGAAAATTGACAACTTCTGGCGGGGAAGGGAGCAGCCCTTGGGCTAAAAAAGCACCTGACTTAACCGAATAGACTCCATCAGTCGATAGTCCCCAAATCAGTTTATCCTCCTGCTCATTAAACGGGATAAAAAAGAGCAAATTATATGAGCTATATCTAAGGGAACTAGATCCTGAATAAGCAAGGAGTCCCATTGTCGATCATGCAAAAAACAATCACTAACTTTGAAATTTGACAAATAGTCATGTCTTTGAATAATATCTTTGAGGGGATATTGGAAAACCCAGTTATCATGCCAGAAACTAATCGAGGTACCAGCCCCAATTTGCCATCTAAGACCTTTTTTAAAGGTATCTCGAAGGCCCATCAAATTCTTCCATTGCCAAGAAGCCACAGAAGACGGCTTATAATTAAACAACGATTTATTTTTAAAATTTTTTTTTAACCAGCTTAACCCAAATATTGCTATTATTTTAACTAATTTCCACAGGAGTTTCATTTGAAGTGCAATGTTATTGGGCTCTGCTTTTCGGAACCCAATACCTCCATAATCCTTTGGGCGGCAGACTCAATCCCAACCAACAAGATTGGCAGTTTTGTTATTCACATCTTTATTCCAAAAAAAATTCCTATAAATCTTATCTAAATTAGAAATAATTGATTTTGGAAGCAAAAAACTTTGCATTTGAAAGTTTGCTTTTGTAGCCAAATTATAACTAAGCTGTTTTGAACATTATTATAATTTAGGCTTTAAATTACTGAGCTATTTTTAAATTTTAATAATTTATGTGACTAAAATATATAATTTCCGTGTATATTGAACGAATGAAAGTAACATGAAAGCGATGTTTTAAGCTTCAAAATAAAGTTGTATGGGAACATAAAAGTCAAAACTAGAAATAATTCTTTCTATTTTCGTTGAATAAAGACATATTATAGTAAAATTAACAACTTCCGGAGCTTTTTTAAACTGGTCAAATTTGACTAAATTAGTAAAAGACATATTCAGACTATATAGTTTTTGAAATCTAATTTTTTAATAACCTTTCATGAACAGAATTTTAAGCATTTTATCTCTATTATATATGGTAACAGGGGTGGGACACGAAAAAATATAAAAAGGAAAAATGAAAAGAAAAATAAAAAAGAGATGTAACTACCTAATTAATAAAAAAAAATATAAAGAAGGCACAACAAAAATAAAGAAGTAAGAATTTACAACACACAATTACTTCTCTCTCAACTAGATTTTTGGAAAAATTTTAAAATCATTGATTTAGTACGACAAATTGATCAAAAATTTAAAAAGTCCTGCTTTATTAGATGTAATTAACAATTATCTTAATTGTCTACATGTTTTCGCATGTATTGCGTGTATATAAGACTAATAATTATAGATAGCATCAAGTAAGGATACTAACTACTCGAAATTTTAGTCCTAATTTTAGGGAATGTTTTTGAAGTTATGGTATAATATAATAGATTAGTAACTAATAAAACTATATGGATCATATGGATTCAAAGTTTTCCTTATGTTGTCCTTGATTTAGGAACTACAAAAGTATTGTTTTTGAGGGCCTGCCTGGGTTAGCAGTGTTGATTAGGTGGTAATAGTTATGGAGTAAATTTTTCCAGGGATATAAATTAGGAGGAAGATTTTACAAGAGAAAAATGTAAGCAGGTTTGGAATTAAGATAATTTATATTGGGGTAATCAATTCTTGAGTTTGGCAATCAATCTGTACTGAGTAATATATTAAAAAGTAGTACATGCATGGTATAAGATTTGATCTCATGACTTTATTGTCAGTATATTAAAGTCTTAACCGCTAAACCAAGTAATGCATGTTTGGTGTTATAAACTTAATGTAAAATATTAATAAATGAAAATTATAATTACTAGAGGCATAGCCCAGGCCTAAAAACTAGTTCTTATCTAATGTATGCTAACTTGACAACCAAATAACATACTATAATGAGCGAAGCTTGAATTTAGCTTTAACGAGTAGCACGCAATATCATTTTTTTTACGGTTTTTTCACCATATACCCCCGACAAATTGGAAAATTCACCATATACCCTTAATGTTTCATAAATTCACCATATACCCCTGAGTTTTCAAAACTGTGCACCATGTACCCTTTTTGCTAACGGATGTTAACTCGCCGTTAGTTTTATTTACGATTTTGCCACCATTATCCCCTAACCCTAACTTTAACCCTAATCTAAATCCTAACCCTAATCCTTAACCCTAAGTCCAGCCCCCTCCCCAAACCCTAATTCCAGCCCCCACCCCCTCCCCCCCCCCGTTGCAGCCCCCCACCCCCACCCCCACCCCCTCCTCCTCCTCCCCGTCACAGCCCCCCACCATTCCCCCGTCGCAGCCCCCCGTCGTAGCCCCCACCCTTCCCCCGTCGCAGCCCACCATCCCCTCACCACCCCCTCCCCGTCGCAGCCCCCACCCTCCCCCCCATCGCAGCCCCCCACCCTTCCCCCCGTCGCAGCCCCCCACCCTTCCCCCGTCGCAGCCACCATCCCCTCCCCACCCCTCCCCCCGTCGCAGCCCCCCCATCCCTCCCTCCGCCCGCCGCCGCCCGCCCCCTCCCCGCCGGCCCGGACCACCATTCGAACCAACCCACGCTCCTTTCGTACGTGCTTTATCTCTCTCTCGCCACCATTTGAACCACCATATCCACCATTCGAAATCGAGCCACTCTAAAAATCGAGCCACCCTAGAAATCGAGCCTAATTCATTCGGGCGGAGGGGTTTTCGAATTCTACGGGGAGGGGTGGGGGGTGGGTTTCGAATTCTAACCAGATTCGGCATGGGAAGGGGAAGGGGAAGGGGAAGGGGGAAATCGACTGGGGAGGGGAGGGGGTGGGGGTGGGGGTGGGGGAAGTGGGAGGGGGGGGAGGAGCGGCGACGGGGAGGGGATGGGGAGGGGCGGCAGGGACGGGGAAGGGAGGGGGAGGGTGGGGAAGGGAGCAACGACGGGGTGGGGGAGAGGGAGTCGACGGGGAAGAGGGAGGGGGTAGTGGGGATGGGCGGCGGCTGGAGGGGGTGGGGGGTGGGCAAGGGGATGCGGTGGTGGAGTGGAGGGGAGGGCGAAGGTGGTGGGCTGGGTGGGTTAGGGTTTGGGGGAGGGGAGGATGGGTTAGGATTTGGGTAGGGTTAGAATTAGGGTTTGGGTAGGGTTAGAATTAGGGTTAGTATTAGGATTAGAATTAGGGATTAAGGGTTAATGATGGCAATATTGTAAATAACATTAACGGTAACCTAACGTCCGTTAGAAAAAGGGTGTTTGGTGAACATTTTCGAAAACTTAGGGATATATGGTGAATTTTTGAAACATTGAGGGTATATGGTGAATTTCTTGATTTGTCAGGGGTATATGGTGAAATAACCGTTTTTTTTAAACAAAGCATCAACATCATTATTGAAATATACTTCCTCCGTTCCTATTTGTTCTTCCTCCTTTGACATTTTTTGTCTCTCTCAAAAAATTGTAAATAGGAAGAACAAATAAGAACGAAGGGAGTAGTAGATAAATATTGTATCTGGTGAATTGGTGACTATTAAACATATTAGACAAGAAATATCACTGAATTTTTAGCAGTCAATTGATAATAATGATACATAGGAAAATTGACATAAAATCTAATATGTAAAGACATCAAAAATAATAGTGAAAGCAGGAAAAATGACATAAGTATGCTGAAAAATGACACAAAATTGAGTAATAATGATATCATTTCTCTTATAAATAATACCAGTTATGTAATAATGACAAGCTATATAAAGAGTTGAAAATTGATAATTTAATAGGAATAAAGATACAATTTTATTGAATAATGACATAAAAATGAGTAATAATATCATTTCTCATATTGATGATATCAGTTTCTGTGTAATAACGACAGCTATTCAAAGAGTTGAAAATTGATAATGAAATAAGTGGAAATAATACAAGTTTAATTTTGCTGAAAAATGATGACATAAAATAAAGTGAGTAATAATGATTTCAATTCTATTATAAATGATATCAGTTTATGTAATAATGATAAGGTATATAAAGAGTTGAAAAATGATAATGAAATAGAGTAAAATAATACAAGTTTGCTGAAAAATGACACAAAAGTGGGTAATAATGTTATCATGTCTCGTATAAATGATATCGTTTGTAATAATGATAAAGTGTATATATATATATGTATATGTATGTATATATATATATATATATATATATATATATATATATATATATATATATATATATATATATATATATATATATATATATATATAAGTGTTGAAAAAGATAATAAAATAGGGGAAAATGATACAAATTTGCGGAAAATGGACACAAAAGTTAGTAGTAATGATATCAGTTTGTGTAATAACGATGAGGTATATATATAATATTTCAATTAATGTTATTAATATTTAGATTCTATATTTAAGGTATATATATATATATATATATATATATATATATATATATATATATATATATATATATATATATATATATATATAATTTAATACTCACTACTAATATATTATTACGATATACGAATTAGCGATTATAGTTTTTATAATATAGTAATTTCCGCATATTTCCTTTGTCACATAGATTGAAGTACAACAGGGAGTGTATACCCTGAATACTAAGTCAGACACTAACTATACCCACCTTTTAGGCAAAGTTTTGGAATGCTGAGGAAATGTTTTGACAATTTTCAATTGCCCCTAAATTAAGTTATTTATATTTTGTTTGGTTAATTGAAGATTTATAATGTTTGGAAAGAGGACTCCATTAGAGGACCAACATATTTTGTTCATAGAAGGTCTTGACTATGAGAATTTTCCTTCAATATGTACTATGGTGTAGTTGTCATATAAGTATATAGCAACTGGCTTCATATCAATAAAATATGTCATTTATCTCTACTATATAAGTGAATGGGGGAGGAAGATGGTGTCCCCGTTTAAAAAGTCTCAATGTCTCATATACCCTTAATGAATTTAAATTGTCATGCATATTAAATAATATTTTCTTCATCCTACTTGCCATATATATTGAACAACTTAACAATGGAATTGAATTTGGATATCAATTAAATAATAAATTAAGAAGAATGCTTTTCTATTCTTACATATGTGTGAAAGCCTCTGATTAAAAATTAAATTGACAATATAACTTGATTGACACAATCAGAAGAAAAATAAAAACTTGGATTTCATATTAATAGTTATACTAATAATATTTTAAAATCTAAAGGTTGATTAGCGTTTAGTAATTACTATTATATAAATCAAACTCTTCCACTTTATTAATATTCAATTATTAAACCTGATACATAAATTCTTCCACTTTATTTGAGCACAAGCTTTTTTCTACTTTATATGTCCTTCTCTCAATACTATATTTGAATAATGATAAACAAATAACTAAAAAAGCCAACAAAACATTTATTTAAGAAAATTAGATTTAAAAAATTATAAATAATTATAAATGTCTATTTGAATCACATTTTTTGTAACACTGATGATTTTTATAACTAATTGATAAAAAACATTAATATGACACGCACGCATAGCGTGCAAAAAATGCTATACAAACATATTAAAAGGCGTTCCTATTAAATAAACGGTGTCATGTGGCACTCTTATCAAGCTTCTAATACACATGTTGCATGACCTTTGACATTAAATGTGAGAGTTTAAGCACTAATCCACTATAATTTCCATGTTTAATGTTTCAAAGTAAAACATAAAAAAGTCTAATAATTATATGTAATTATAAAGACATAGACAAACTTTTTGATCTCTAACACTTTTATTAAATAATAACATTCTCTTACCCTAATTTCATTGAAATTGTTATTTTATCCCCAATTCCTTAGAATTTTTTTAAACAACTTATCATGTTATAACGTACATTCTCCAATTTCGCACTAGACAGAATATTACGAAAAACTAATAAAATCAATTACGAAATTTATGAATAATAGTATATTTGATAATTGTAACTGACCCGGGGACCGCCCGGGCCAAAATACTAGTTTTATTTTATATGCGAACCAATATTGTTTGAAAATATAATGTTTTGGTTAATTATGCTTAAATGTAGTTGAATTTGTGCTCATTCGATCATAATTAATATTGCAAGCAACTAAGTACATGATAGTGTATAAATTTGATCATTTGTTTTGAATATAAAGTAAGTGACGTCTACTACTTCTATTTTCCATTATTATGTTGAAAATAATTTGACAAAATGAATTCAAATCAAATAAAATTAGTAATAAATTTAATTAAACATTTCAAATGTAATTAAGGTGATAATTGCCAATATTAAGGACAATATATTGTAATTATAATTTTTTACTAATACTTATAAGTAAATAACGGCTACTTTTTGATAATTAAAGGTGAAAATTTCGAAAATATATATACCAGTTCAATTTTTTTTGAGGGGTTACAATTTCCGAAAATTAATGGTGCAAGTTGTTTGTGCTATTTTCTTAATTTAAAATAGGAATAATTGGCGCGAACAACACAAACTATTGGTTTGGTGCATGAAACAGCACGAACTAAACGAGGTACAGTGCACAGCACAAACTTCATAAGGTGTGTGCAGGAAACAACATAAATCTCTATTATATAAGTGAAGAGGGGAGGAAGATGGTGTCCCCTTACAAAATATCGGATATACCCTTAATGAATTTAAGTTGCCATATATATAAAATAACCTTTTCTTTTTCCTATTTGCCATATATATTGAACAAGTTAACAATCAAATTAAATTTGAAATTTTAATTAAATATTAAATTAAGGAGAATGATTTCCTCTCCTTAAAACCTCAAATAAAAAATTAAATTGACAATATAAATTAGAAGAAAAAATAAAAACATATATAAATTTCATATTAATAATTATATTTATAATATTATAAAACCTAAATGTTGATTATTATTTAGTAATCTCTATTGATAGAGATTCAACGATTGGACCAGTGAACCTGATACACAAATTCTTCCACTTTATTTCAGCACAAGCTTTCTTCTGTTTTATATTTCCTTCTCTCAATACTATATTTGAATAATGATGAACAAATAACTAAGAAAACCAACGAAACATTTATTTAAGAAAAACATATTAGAATATTAAAAATAATTATAAATGTTTGTTCGAATCAAAAAAATTGTAACGTTAATATGACACGCACGCATAGCGTGCAAAAAATGCTAGTGAAGATTAAGCCGAGGAATCTTCAATATTTTTATATAATTAGGGAATCTCTCCCACTTAATTAGTTTGTCTTTAGTTTTTTTTAGTTTTCCTCCCTTTTTACTCCCAACATAACGTCACCTTTCCTCATTTCCCCTAAATTATACCCTTTTCCAATCTAAGAATACCCCCAAATTGATTTTCACTTTAGAACCTTAGAAGTTGAATATGTGTGTCAGATCTTCAGCAAATTCAAGGAAGAAGCCAAAAAGCTATGGAGGATGCAATTCAAATATGCTGCAGGCATATATTCTGGGTCTACTTTATCCCAACAATGAACATTACCCCCCATATATGTCCCATTTTCATCCAATGTGCCTCCATGTACCAATTTAATGGTGAATCTACCTTTCATAGCCTAATAAACAACAATTACAGCAAACAATTGCAAAAAATTTCAACAAACAAAAATACATACCAAAATTATGACAAAAGAAATGTTCAATTCTCTAATTTTACGCATTAAAAAACCCTAATTACAAGCCCTATTTACTCATACGAAAACATACACAACACACATATGATTTTGAGTATAATTAGAGGATGCGAAAACTTACAAAACTCGTTGGGGGTGACCTTCAATCGTGCAACAATGGAGCTCGGTGACCTTGGTATTCTAACAGTGGAAGATGATGAAGATGAAAGGGTACTTTTTGTTGGGGTTCAATACTTTGAGGGGGGTCACATGTGGGAGTGAAAAGGAAGGGAAACAAAATGGCAAACTAATTTAGTGTGAGAGATTCCCTAAATATATTAAAATATTAAAGATTCCCCGGCTTACATGGAATCTCAGGCCAAAATTTTCATTTATGTTATTTCATGCACCCATCTTATGAAGTTTGTGTTGTGCACCGCACCTCGTTTAGTTCGTGCTGTTTTGTGCACCAAACTAATAGTTGGTGTTGTTCGTGCCAATTTACCCTTTAAAATATCGATTCAAAATCAAGTTCAAAAATAATTTGCAGTGCAGTAGTGGTGCAAGACAAAATGAGATAGGGGTTGAGCGGGACTGCGGAAAGGGGGAGCAGAAGTGGTTGCATGATTGAGTGTCAGTGGTGGTGCGAATTGTGATTTCATATGATCGAGCCTCTGAATGAAGCACGGGCAGAACATAAAGCTTCCTTAGTCAACTTTCTTTTTTTTTTAAAACGTTGGTCACATGTTCTACCATGACATTAGCTATTACATCAGTCATTGAACGCACGGGTCATAAGCTAGTTTCAAAATATATTCTTAATACACGATATGATTATAAAAACTTTAAATCATCACGAGATAATATTCAAACCATGGTTTTAGGAGAAACTTCCTTTAATCTTAAATTTATAAAACGAAAAATTCTCATGCATTTTGATGTGTTTTTTTTTTTGTTTTATTTACGTATTTATATTATAAGATTTTTAAACTTCAAAATATTGTAACAAAGGATTTTTATATGTCATGAAATATAAAATATATTCTTTCAACTTTAAATGCATGGATTATAATAATTATGGATTCAATAAATTTGGAATAATAACAACTACTTAATAAACAAAACAATCCCGGTACATTATACATTTGTCCAAATCATATTTACACAACACAAATTATTAGAATAGACAGTCTAATTTTAACATAAAATTAGACAAATTCAAGCCTCAGTTTTTTAACAAGCCCATTCATCTCACTCTAATCCAACACTATCTCTAGACATTTCGCGCCAACTTAGTCGTCCATTCTCTTCTCCTTCCTTTGTTTCCCTTTGACTCTCGAAATACAATGAATAATTTTATAAATAAACCCGGCAGTCTTACCGAATGGATTAAACTAGTTACTAAAGAGATTAAACTAGTCACTAAATGGATTAAAGAATGTGAAAACTAAATGGATTAACCTGGTCACTAAATAGATTAGACTGGTCACCAAATAGATTAGACTAGTCACTATATTCACAAAGATGGTCTGATATTTTCTTACTATCGGGCTTGGGCCGTTACCTAAATGTAAATTAAAAGTAGGCGGTCTCTTACAAGACCAACTGTTTACACAAAACCTCCCGTTAAAAACAAGTTTGTAGAATACTATACCATAAAGATATCAATCATATCTTTATTCTTCCCTACTACAAATTCCTTATAAATTTTATTATATATTTCTTGTTTACCTCTGCCGAATAAAAAAAACTTATAGTTTTAATAACTTGCTGTTCTTATTAGACTCGGCTCTTTTCCTAAGCTCCTTTATAATGCAATGGTCAGGATTAATCATAATATTTGCACCTCATAACTAAAGATTCTAATCTTGAGCACCTTCCAGATATCTAAAAACTGCAGCCAAAACATCCAATACCGCTTTTGTTCCACCAGCAACTATATTATATTTAAAGCATTCAACAATTGACATGAAACTCGAATGCTTATCAACTGTGTCTTAAATTTGGTTGCTTCAACCTCTCTTCCTAATAATTAAGAGAGAAACACTTAATAAAAAATTCTAGAAACATAAAATTCCTTTGAGAATTCTGTTTTCATCTGTATTTATTCATCAAGGATTAATCCTTTAGATTTATGATCTGGAGGACCTTGGGAGTTAAATATAGATTTCCTTGCTTTCAGTTACATGTAGTTCCAATGAGTAGTCTAGGTCAACCCCAAAATAATGTAGTTATGTCTATATCAAGTCCATCTGAAGAGCATCCTGTTTCCACTGAAGTTGAAATGCATAAAGGGGACTCTGCTCCTAATGGGCATCAGCTTGATGCTCCATCTTCATCAACCAGTCCTCCAATAACTTTCCGCCAAGTAGTGGCAACGTCAAGTCAATGGTTCCAGGAAGCTAAATCAATTATGATTAGCTCCATGGAGTGGGAAGAAAATGAAATCACTCCCTCAAGTGAAACTCCTAATGTAGTTACTTTTTCTAAAGAGCAATTGAGTAAGCTTAGGGAGCCTTGGAAGCTTACTTTAATGGGGAAATGTTTGGGTCTAAGTGTTAGACCTTCATTTATGGCACAAAGAGTAAGGGCTTTGTGGAAGCCAAAAGGATCAGTTGAAGTAATTGATCTAGGGAAATATAATTTTTTGTATCGATTTTCCCTGCTTGATGACTTTGAAAGGGCCCTGTTCGGAGGACCATGGTATATTTTAGATCATTATCTCATGGTTGCACGTTGGCAACCAAATTTCAGGCCCTCTTTCAACCCATTCCAATCTCTTGCAACTTGGATACAATTTCCAGAGCTGCCTGTAGAATATTATGATAAGGCTGCTCTTTATGAGATTGGGAAGAAAATTGGTAAGCCAATAAGGGTGGATTTTGCTACAAATCACCTAACTAGAGCTCGTTATTCCCGAGATTGTGTTGAAATTAGTCTTCAAGATCCTCTAATCTCCCGAGTCTGGGTTGGCAATCAATGGCAAGTAGTCCGATATGAAAATGTTCATTCCTTGTGCTTTCACTGTGGCAAGCTAGGCCATCTGAATTAAAGAGAATTGTTAAAAGCTTCCTAAGGATAACGTGGAGGTACAAAGGAAAGTCAACTCTACCAACTCTACCAACCCTATTCCAGTTGAGAAATCTTCTGAATTGTCTCCCCAGTTGGCCACTAACTCTTGTCTAACTGAACTGTCAAAGGCTGGTAATGTTACATCTGTTAGATCTGTTGTAACATTTGTTCCCTTGGGCCAGCATGCAGAAGCTTCTTTGGGCCCATGGACTCTTGTTTCAAATAAGAAGAAATCGAGTGTGTTTAATTGGGCTCAACGAAATGGAAAGGTGAACTTTAATCCCAGAGTTAATTCCAAAGGCACGTCAAATTCTACCCCACGAAAACCAAATACCCCTTCGAATTCCCTTCATAAACCTGCCAATTACTGGCGTGTTGTTGATCAAAACAATGACCTAAATCCCTCGGATAACTCTTTAATCAATGTTCCAATTTCTAGTTATGAGAAAACTAATAATGACAATCCTGCTTTACACTCTTCAAATCTTTCTCCACCTTCCATTGCCAAAACAAACCCAATGCCTATTTCGTAAGTGTCAAATAGCCAAAATTCTGAAGATAATATGATGATTACAGTGAATATAAGTTCTAACACTCCTTCTTCTCCTCTCAATTCCATCAAAGAAAATCCAACCTTCAGTAATAATGGCGGAAAGTCCCCGAGAAAACCAACCATCACTCTCCCAGTCGAATTCCAACACTCCGTTCAACTTACCACTGACAAGCAACTCTCACAGCCATCTAAACCAACCCATGCTCCAAGGTCGTCCAATCATGTCCTTGACGTCCATCTCCCACCGTCAGTCATTCAGTCCGTACCCAATATTAGTCTCCAATCTTCAGACGCCAAAAACCTCCAAGACCCAAACACATGCATCGTCCAATTCTCAACCTCAGCTTCTGAACTTATTTCCAACCTCATCGTCACCTCCAATTCTATGGAGGTCTCTGAGTCTCCCTGTGACCCAGGAGAAATTGGAGCTCATGAATTCATCCCTCCAAAACCTCCGGAATCTAAATCCCAATTATCTCAGTATATCTCTTTTACCTCCCATCCTCAGGATCCCTCTCAACCTCCTCTAACCATTCCATCCCAAAACATCCCAACTTTCCCCTTACAATTAAAAAGTCTAGACCTCGATATCGAAAATCCCAAGAACCATATTATAATGCTTCATGTCGAAAAAGATATTGCGGGCTTCCAGGTGGAGACTCGCCACAATCTACCTCCGATGGGCAACAAACAGATCAATGCATTGATGACGCCGGTGACCTTGATGGACACTTGGGGATTGGGAATGTACCCAATATGGCCGGAATGGGAGGATTACATGCCAATCCTCTCAACAAAGGGAAGCAACCCTTGGGGACGAACTGCCCTAAACCTCTTCCAAATCTCAAAATGAAAATCGTTATATGGAATATAAGGGGAGCCTCATCAAATGATTTTGTCCCACATGCATGGGATGTTATCCGTTTTCATAGACCATCTCTGTTTATTTTCTTTGAAACTAAGGCTAATGCATGTCGTGCTAGGCAAGTAACGAGGATACTAGGGTTCCATGACTTTAAGGCCATTCCTCCTATTGGTCTTAAAGGCGGAATTTGGCTAATGTGGAAGAGTAATGTTGAGTTGGTCAATTGGAGTGATTCATCTCATTATTAATTTCTTCCACTCCCTTTTCAAGTTTAGTCCTACTCAACCTGAGGTGCTTCTCACTGGCTTGCATCCTCCTTCCACAGCTAGAGAAAGCATGAGTTATGGAGGAGTATGGAGGCTGACTTGCCACCAGAAAATGTTCCCTGGATGCTCATGGGAGATCTGAATGAAATAACTAGTCACTATGAAAAATGGGGTGGTCGTACTTTTCGCCCTTCTCAATGCCGTGACTTGAATAATTTCATTGATTCCGCTGGTTTGGTTGACCTAGGCTTCCAAGGTAATCCATTTACCTGGAGTAATGCAAGGGAAGGTAGCGCTCTCATTCGTGAAAGGCTCGATAAAGCTCTTGTCAATGCAACTTGGCTAAGTGAATTTCCTAATTCTCAGGTAACCCACTTGGCTAAATCTTATTCAGATCATTGTCCTGTTTGTATAACTATTGATTCTCATTTTCACCCTGGTAATTACCCCTTTCGTTGTAAAGAAGTTTGGTTGAGTCATCCTAATTTTCGTGAGTTTTTTCTCAATAATTGGTGGAATTATCCCAAAAGACCTTTTTTACAAGGCCGTGATAATTTTCTTTCTAGCGTTAAGAGTTGGGATTCAAATGTGTTTGGCAAGTTGATTCTGCAAAAAAAAGAAAATTTATGCTCGTTTGAATGGAATCCATTGCTCATAGTAAAAAATGGTCCCTGTTTTTTAATCATTTAGAAAATAAGCTTCTTCATGAGCTGGAAAATATTCATTCTATCGAAAGGCGTATTCGGGCGCAAAAAGCAAGGGTGGATTGGAGAAAATATGGGGATTATAATACAAAGTATTTCCATCTTGTGGCAAAAATCAAAAGTGCTAAAGGGAAAATTGTAACTTTGCAGGATAATAATGGTAACTGGGTGGATAATGTTAATCTTTTAAAATTGATGGCCAGGGATCATTTTCAATCTTTCTTCACAACAAAATTTTCCAGTTCCTCTTTGGATCGTCTATTCTCTTTTTCTAATATTCTTTCTAACGATCAGCACTCTTCTCTTTTGTCTAGAGTTAGTTTCAAGGAGCTTAAATCTGTTATGTTTGCTATGGCTCCCATAAAAAGTCCGGGCCCGGATGGAATTCAGCCTATCTTTTATCAACATTTTTAGGATGACATTAAAGATCAGTTGACTGATTTTGTTAATCAATGTTTGTCCAGGGGTGAGGTTCCCCAAGATATTAATAATTCGAATCTGTGCTTAATTCCACATAAAGAGGTTCCTACTTCTCTTTCTGACTTTAGACCATTGGTATTTCTAATACCATTCTTAAGTTAATCACAAAGACGATTGCCCATAGAGTTCGTCCTTTGCTTCCGAATCTTATTAATCCTCTCCAGGCTAGTTTTATTTCCAATCGCACTATAGATGAAAATATTATTGTCATAAAGGAATCTCTCATATTTTCAAGAAAGCCAAGCGCACAAAACATATAATGGCTCTTAAAATGGACCTATCCAAAGCTTTTGATAGCCTCTAATGGAGTTTTATTCATGATACCTTGATTGCTTTCAATTTCCCTCAATCTCTTGTTAAGCTTATCATGAATATTATCTCATCTTCAGCTATTTCTGTGTTGTGGAATGGGGAAATTACTCCTGACTTCTACCCCTCCAGGGGTATTCGGCAGGGAGATCATCTTTCCCCTTATATTTTTGTTTTATGTATGGAAAGAATGTCTCATATGATTGAGGATAAGGTTAGAATTGGCAGTTGGCAGCCTCTTAAAATCACTAAAGACATTAACATCTCTCATCTTCTTTACGCTGATGATGTTTTTGTCTTTGGCAAAGCCTCAGTTCATAATCTTTCCATCATTCTTCAAACTCTTCATGAATTTGGGTCTCTTTCTGGGTTACATATTAATTTACAAAAATCCAACATTATCTTTCCTGCAAAGATGGATCATTCCATTAAATCTGCCCTGGCTTCTAATGCTGGTCTCAATTCTACTTCCTCTTTTGGTAAGTATTTGGGTATTACTATCAGCCCTAATAAGCTTAAGAAGTATGTTATTTTGATCTCCTTGAGAAAACTAAGGAAAGAATTAGAGGTTAGCAATCTAGGTTATTAAACATGCCTGGTCGATGCACTCTTATTAAATCTGTCCTTAGCTCCTATCCTTTATATGCCATGCAAACAAATGTTCTTCCCATGAATATCATTGATGACATCACTAAATGCATTAAAAAGTGTCTTTGGAATAGGGTTGACAGGACTCATTATATTCCTCGTACCAACTGGTCGAATGTTTGTCTCCCTTTGAAAATTGGTAGTCTTGGTATTAGGAACCTCAAATCTTGGAATATGTGCTTCATGGCCAAACTTGGTTGGAAAATCCTAACTCAACCAACTAAATTGTGGGTCCGTATTCTTTTGGAAAAATATTGTAGAGGCTCTAACTTCTTAGATGCTATTTCCAATGCCTCCCATTCCACCATCTGGAGAGATATACTTAAAGGGAGGGATTTCCTCCGATCTGGTCTGATGATAAATATTGGTAATGGGCAGGGTACTTCTTTCTGGTATCATCATTGGGTTGGGGAGTCTCCTTTGTATAAAATTCATGATGTTCATGTGCCTGATGAGATTGCCCATTGGAGAGTGGCTGATGTTATTCATAATAAAAGTTGGAATGTTGCTAAACTTCATACCTGCCTTCCAAGTAATCTAGTGTCTCAAATCATTGCCATTCCTCTCCCTAAATTTGTTGATAAAGAAGACAACATTAGGTGGAAGTTTGCTTTTGATGGGGAGCTAACCATCAAATCTGTCTATCATAGGAATGCTAGTTACCATCCTCTTTCTCTTGCTGCTTCGAATGTTAATTGGCCCAAAGTATGGAAAATTAAGGCCCCTTTCAAATATAAAATGCTCCTTTGGAACATCAATCATTCTATTCTCCCAGTTGCTACTAACTTGTCAAAAAAAAAACATTTAAATTTTGATCCAATCTGTGTTTGTTGTGGAATGCTTGAGGAAGACCATCTACATCTCTTTAGAGAATGTTTCACAGCCCAGATTCTTTGGAAACGAATTTGTGAAAGATTCACCCCTGATTCTTCTTTTAATCTCAAATCTTTTTTCAACTATCCTTGGAATGATTGGCTTTCTTTCAACTTACAACAGAGTTGCCTATTGCTTACCATTTTCACTGCTGCTCTTTGGCATATTTGGAGTTATAGAAACAATGCAGTTTTCAATGGTGTTATGACCCATTCCAATTCCCTTTTCAATAAATTCCTAGTTGATTACACCAATACTAACTTCGCCTTGCAGCAAGTTAAGAATATCCTTGATTCTTCTACCACGAAAAGCAGTTGGCAGCCTCCCTTCTCAGACTTCATGAAGTTAAATACGGATGGAGGATGGAAAAGTCATGACAAAGCTGGAGGAGGAGTGGTGATTCGAAAGATTGATGGCTCCTGGTTTGTGGGCTTCGCTCTGAAATTCAAGGCTCTTAATTAATCCTGCTACTGCAGAGCTGCTTACTATTCGGGAGGGTCTAGTTATTGCCAAGGAATACAAAACCACAAATTTAGAGCTGAAAACAGATGCGCAAGCTCTGAAAATAATGAGTGATAGAGCTGATCTCTATCCTCACCATCAACTTTGCGCCCTGATTTGTGATGTTGTCAAGCTTCTGCAATCAGATTGGATTGTGAATATCAAGCATGTCAAACGGGATGTCAATGTCATTGCACATAGATTGGCCAGGTTTGGTATGGATATGGAGGAACAGAAAAATACCTTCTTGTCTCCTCCTACTTGTGTCATCAAGGAGTACCATCAGGAGAAAATGAATGTTGCTACCTCCTTGCCCATCTAGCTCTAGTTTTTCTTTGCTTGTTTCATTTTCGTTTATGGGTTGTAATTATCTAAATTGTTGATGTAGTCTTTTGGCTCCCAAAGGTGGGATGTGTAAAAATACTATGTGGTGTTGTATTTTGATGGGCCTGGCCCATAAGTAAGTACTGAATTTCTTTTTGATGTGTTAAAAGACAAGTGACATATCCATTAATCCATTATGTCAGGAATTATATGGGAACTTCCTGTACAAAAGTGCTTTTTCGCAACTATGAATCCAACATTCTACATAAACAAATCTTTGTTAAGAAAGACTGTTATACATTGGAGCAAATCCACAAGAACAAGCAAGATTTTAGTTACCTTTCCAAATGAAAAATATATACAAGATGAACTTTTCATTAGGCTTTCTTAGGTATAGTTGTGTATACGAGACTTTTAGGCTTACAGGTGTTACTACTGTACTAGTTAAGCATAGTTGTGTATACGAGATTACTTACAGATGGGACACAATTTTTAATTAGGCTTTCTCAGGTATTGTAGAGGTGCTTTCGCCTCAAATTGAGCCATCCTAGAAAACTAGTCTATCCTGAAGTAAAATAGCAAACAAGAATGTTCCATAGGTACACAAACCAGCTATGCTATACTGTCACAATATGAAACCTGAAAATTGCTTCGACTGTTACACATTTATACGGTAGTACAATTGGGTTATGAGCATTGCGAGTTGAATGATGAATCAAAACTATGATCTCCGGGTAATAGGACAACTGGCCTAATCCGAATCTCACCACCCTTCAAGGCGGAGATCACTATCAGAACGAAATAATATTCACTATCCTGGATTTTTCTTCAAATATTGAACCACTCTCCGAGGCCAGAGCGACCTCCCAATGAATAACTTTAGGATCCTGCATAAACTGTGACAAAATATGAACAGAATATGCCAAATCAGGTCTAGTAACAACAGCAAGGTAAATCAACGTGCCCATCAATCTGCGATATTTTTCTGCATCATCAAACAAAGGACCATCAGCCAAAGCGAGCTGATGGTGCTGCTCCATAGGAAACTCAGGAGGCTTGGCACCCAGTAAGCCGACCTCAGATATGATATCCAAGCATATTTTCGCTGACACATAAATATTCCCTGCGGCCCCCTGGCAATTTCAAGGCCTAGGAAATATTTCAAACCACCCGAATCCTTCATTTTAAAAAATTTGCGAAGGTAAGCTTTGAAGTTCAGTAAAGCTTCCTGATCATTCCCTGCAATAATCATATCATCCACATAGATAAAAACGTTCAGCTGAATATTTTTTCTGGTCAAAGTAAACAGGGAATAGTCAGAATAAGACTGCTTAAACCCATAAGCTTTCAAAGTCGTGGCCAATTTGGCAAACCAACACCTAGGCGCCTGCTTCAAACCATACAATGATTTTTTCATTCTGCACACCAGTTTAGTACTCCCTCTGTCCCAGAATACTCTTTACACTTTCCTTTTTCATCTGTCCCAGACTCTTTACACTTCTATTTTTGGATATGACCCACTATTATTTTAATCCTTCTACCTTTTAACCATTGACCCACACTCTCTCTCCTTCAAATAAAATAGAAAAAATTGATTTAATCAGTCTCAACTTTGGTCGTCCTGACAAAAACAGTCCCAACTATCGTTTTTTATTCTTCAGTCCAAACTTTGACCCCCCTTTTACATTGGTGGTCCAAGTGGACCGGTGACTTGCTAAACAGGTTAAAAATCAAATTAACCCTTATTTTCCCTTTTTGTTTTTATTTTCACCTCTTTCTTCTTCATCCTCTTTCAGTCTCTCTCTCTCTTCTCCCCCTTCCCTCCTTCCTCTCCTTCCCCTGCCATCCCACCACCATCCAGCCACCATTGCCGCCACCTGCAGCCCCCATCCCTGTCCCAACCCCACCACCAACCCAGTCCACCCCAAGCCTACACCCTCCTAGCCCACCCGTTGCCCCCACCCCCGCCCCACGCCCCCACCCCACCCCCCACCCACCCGCACAACCTTACTCCCACCCCCCGCACAACCTTCTCCCACCACCCCACCTCACGGCCCTAGAAACCCCCTCTACTAGCGCCGCTCACCCTCCAATCCCTAATCCCAGTCCCCCCGCATCCTCCCCATTCGCTCTCGCCTTCTCTTCTAGAATTTCGGGTTGGTTTCGAAGCTGGTGGAGGTTTTTCAGGGGTGAGGCAGATGTGTCGATGGTGATTTCACTGGCGGATGCAGGTGGTTCATTGGGGGTACTGCAGTACCCCCAAAGTGGAAATTTTTTGTGGAAATTTATACCTAAACTAGAACACTTAAGAAAGCAATGAAGGAGAAAGAAGAGAGAGAAAGAAAATATGCTCATCTCCTTAAGTAATTGCAAGCTGGAAGTGGGAGAAAGAAGTGAGAGAAAGAAGAATGGGGGCTTTTCTGCTTTTAGGGAGTTTACATTACATGCCATGTACAACTATAGATGTAGATAAAGCAAATAAATTAATCTTGTTTAATGATGTCTTAGCTCATCATCACGTCCCACAAAAGCAAAAGGATATAATTACAATCCAATTAGATCATAAAATCCCTAATACTCTCTTGATTATTAATTTGATTTTTAATGGACTATTTATTATTGGTTATTAATTTGATTTCAAATGAACTATTTATCAGATAATAATTAGTTTATCTATTTATTGGGTATAGAAAATGACACATGGATCAAAAAATTGATGGACAACAAACTCGATCTTCGACAATTTGTGTAATTTTACTTATTTATTTTCATATTTTGAGATTTATGAGGTTAATTATTGAACTATGTTTTGGATTGTAATATTTATGACGTTAAATATCGAGACCAAGGTTTATTTAAGTAATTACAGTACCCCCGATTTGAAAATCCTGGATCCGCCACTGGGTGATTTCGAGGGTGGTGGAGGTGTTTCAGGGGTGGGAGGAGGTGTTTCGGGGGTGGGGGGTGTTTCGGGGTGGGGCAGGGTGGTAGCGGGACACAGGGGAGTGTTTTTGGGGGCAGGGGTATCGGTGGCGGGGGAGGGGACGGGGTTTTGGGGACGGGGGAGATGGTGGTGGGGGAGGTAAAGGAGTTTTGAGGATGGCGGAGAGGGTGGTGACAATTAGGGGAGGTGGGTGAGGGTAGTGTGGTGGAATAGGAGGGGGTTGGGTGGCAGAGGAGAGGAGGAGGAGGGAGCAGTGAAGGAAGGAGGGAGGAAAGAGGAGGAAGAAGACTGGAAAAAAAAAAATTAGCAAAGTTTACCTGCTAGAGCAGGTTGGAAACCTGCTGGGACTGCTATTGTAAAGGACCCCCAAAAGTTGGGACTGAACAATAAAAAATGAAAGTTGGGACTATTTTTGTCAGGGCGCCCATAGTTGGGACTATTTTTGTCAGGGCGCCCATAGTTGGGTCTGATTAAATCAATTTTTCCAATAAAATAATACCACTCCTACTACCTACCAACTCTAACTAGGCCCACACTCTCTTCCATCAAATAAAATAATACTACTTTTACTACCTACTAACACCTATCACATCTACTTTTTCAATAAAATAACAATTGATAACCAAACAACAACTTATCATCTAAAACTATGTGCCCTGATAAGTGTCAAGAGTATTCTGGTACGGAGGGAGTATTTCCTTCCTGAAAACTAGGAGGAATTTTCATATACACTTCTTCCTCCAAATCACCACGCAAAAATGCATTATGGACATCCATCTGATGAATATCCCATTTTTCACAGCTGCAATGGCCAGGAAAGTATGAACTGTGGTCATTTTTGCTACAGGGGCAAAAGTTTCATTATAGTGAATTCCTTCCACCTGATCATGGCCAAATATAACCAATCTGGCCTTCAAACGCTGCAACTTTCCCTGCTCATCATATTTTTCTGTATAAACCCACTTACTCCCCAAGTCCTTCTTGCCTGGAGGAAGAAGTTGCAATTCCCATGTGCCTTGATCCTCCAGAGCTTTTATTTCAGCTCCCATGGCTTCACACCACCCTTCATGCTTCATAGCTTCTTTAAATGACTTAGGAGGGTTACCTGCAATCATAGCTGCCAGAAATCTGCGATGTTTGTCATAAAACTTTTCACAACTAACATAATGTGTAATAGGATAGGGACTACCTGAGGACGATGCTGAAACAGGTGCCTGAGTTGATGAACTTTTTTTTTCACTATAGTATGAGTCACATAGTCCTGCAATTTTTTAGAGAGGATTTTGGTACGTCTGCCCCTTCCTTACACCTCAACATTCCCCACTCTACTCCCTCCCTGTATCTGCGCCCCACAAGGCGCCACACCACTCGACGCCCCATGAGCCGGGGCCACGCCTGACATCTGTCGAGGCTCCCTAGCCTCGGCCTCCCATTCGTCCACCTGCTGCGGGTCAGCCTCGAGACCCACAACAGCCTCCACATCATGCGTCCCACCCCCTGTTGCACCGAGTCCCCCTTCAACCGGCACGTGAACTTCAACATGGGGCATAGGCATCTCCTCCTCACAATACGCCAAATCCACCATATTAGTGGGATCATTCTGATCAGGCAATGGGTCAGACACACTAAAAGGAAATTTATGTTCAATAAACTTCACATCCCGGGAAACAAAATATTTCTTGGTTTCTAAGTCATATAACCTCTATCCTTTCTGAGTGGAGGAATAGCCAACAAAGACACAACGACGACTCCGATTAGCAAACTTATCACCACCATGATATAAATTATGGGCATAACATAAGTAACCAAAAATCCTGATATCTGTCAATGTAGGGGGCTTGCCAAAGAAACATTCATAGGGAGTTTTATACTCAAGAATGACAGATGGAGTTCGATTAATTAAATGACAAGCTGCCTGAACACAGTCCCCTAAAATTTTAAAGGTAGATTAGCCTTACAATATGTCGATGTTTCCGTTCAACCCGCCCATTATGTTGTGGAGTTTTAACACAAGAAGTTTCAAAGATGATCCCATTTTGCACAAAATAATTTTTCAGACTATTAAATTCAGTGCCATTATCACTGCGCACACATTTTATTTTCTGATTAAATTGTCTGTCAATGAAAGCCACAAAGTGCATAAACATAATCTCAATCTCCAATTTATTATATAATAAATACGTCCAAACAGTGCGGGAAAAATTATCTACTAAAGTTAAAAAATATGAGGCACCACAAGCAGACTTAGTTCGATAAAGGCCCCATACATCACAATGAATTATCTCAAAAATTCTACTAGCTCTACTATTACTAGAAGGAAAACTAGTTCTAGGTTGATGGGCTCGAAAACAAACATCACACCCATCTATATTGCAATTACTAATGCTAGATTGACTCACACACGGTAAATGACGCAAAACTTTCTCCGAAGGATGACCTGATAGGCTGTCGTACACCTGTGAAAAATAATTCCTTCAAAACCTTCTAACAATGTAGTAGGGTAAGTAGGGTCGAATTCACAGAGAGATGTATGTTTTAATCTAGCTTCTAAGGTATAGAGAAACTAAACAAGATTAGATATATTAGAATTAAAGTTCTAAACTAATAAAATATGAAAATCAAACTAAAAAGATCTAGGGCAATGGTACCACGTGAATTTCTTGAAAACTCGGGAGTACTTGGTGAAAAAATCGTTAGTATTATCTTTTTCCATGACCTTGCTTCTTTCTTTCCTGATCATTTTTGACATGAATTGGGATGATATTAAAGAATTAAGAATTGTATAAAGTCTGACAATCCTTATAATCACAAAGAGAAACTAAAAGAACTAAATTATAGGAAAGACGAACAAATAACTTTAATTAAGAAACTAGGGCACATACCTCCATTAATATTGACTGAGGAACCATATCACCACCATAAAGCCATTACATACTGCATCTTTAATATCATTCACCAGCAGAGGAAATTCTTCTTCACCGACATTGAGTTCTTGTCCTATTTGGAATTGGGGTTTAAAAACACAAGATTATGATTTATGGCAACCAATGATTCTTCATAGTTCATGTCATGCTCACCGTGGGTAAAGGCGTTTATAAACCACTTTCAGTAACAATTTAGCGGAAATGACCAAAGAGCCCTTTGGAAGGTTTGATGTTAGGACTTCCTAGGGGGTTGTTTTGGAGAAGAAAGAAACCTGATATTTGACAGCATGCTAGATTATTTTCATGTCAGCTTTTCTTACTTTCAATTGTCAAAACGTACTCGTTGCAGCTTGAATGAAGATCCAAATATCCGACAATGGA
The DNA here is from genome assembly GCA_947646795.1 of Beta lomatogona. Taxonomy (NCBI): domain Eukaryota; kingdom Viridiplantae; phylum Streptophyta; class Magnoliopsida; order Caryophyllales; family Amaranthaceae; genus Beta; species Beta lomatogona. The sequence continues at coordinate 12,829,431 of CANSNZ010000949.1, forward strand.
ACAATTTCCTAGAAAGAGTAAATTGTTGAAAAAAGTTACTGTTCTCTTACCATTACGACTTTACAGGAGGGGAGGGGAAGAGTTAACCAGGGTCTTTTAGCAAAGTTTTTAGTTCGCTATAATTTTGCCATTTAGCAGGACATGATGATTATCTCTCTTCAAAATGAGGCGAAATTAAATAATGTGATATTAACAGGAAAAGACATGGCAAATCAGGTACAAGTGTCATTGCTATACAAGAAAGATTCCTCTCAATATATGTATTCATGTCAAGAAAGACTGTTACAAGCTGGATCAACTTTTACAAGATCATCCTAACCAACTCTACTTTGTAGACAGACACTAGAGATGTACCCGATGCCAAAATATGGAGTATTTGCTATCCTGCCACAATGTGAAACCCCTGCCAGTGTGGAACCTGAGAATGGCTTCTGTTTTTACGCTGTTATGATAGTACAACGGTGTTACATGCATGGCGAGCTGATTGATGGATCAAAACTCTCAGTATGAATTCTGCTCTCAATTGTAGATATCCATTCACGAATCATAGCGTTGACTTCCTCGGGACACTCATCATGGGGGCAATGACCTACAGTAGCAGCACCATGGTTATATGGTATCCAACTCATATTCAAATTTTCAGATTGCAATTATTTTAGGGGTTCAAGAGTAGGTGCTAAATTACCAGCATCAAGCTCCTTGATTACAATCCCTTCACAATGCTCTCTGAACATAGCAAGCTTTGAACCAGAATCTGCTATCGGGTCTTTCATTCCCTGACGAAAATAAATAAATCAATCAGACATATAAAAAAAATGGAAACGATTTTTTGTTCTATGAAATACAATCAGAAATTTTCGTCGTGTTCTGGAAACACAATCAGGATTACCTGTATAATTAAAACCTTCCCCTTGAATCTGCTTAGAAGATGATTAAGAGGAATGGACAAATTAAAGCTGAAGACGCTCTCCAAAACCTCTATCGAACCAGGATCATATGACTTACACAATCAAGGTTAACAACGCTGTAAATCTAGCTAATGTTGAGTACTATATTTTTCCCCTCTAAGAATAGGCCCTTATGGGAGTAGTAAAAGAAAGCTAGTTGGAAACTTATGGGAAATTTTATCTTCCTTCTCAATCAATACAAACCCTCCCCTCCCAAAAAGCAGTAATGGGTGCACCTGAGACAATACATGAGTAGTCGTAATATCAGTTCAAAGTTCAAACTCTGAAGAAAGGGAAACGTTCAATTATCATAAAAGGATACTGCTCTCAGCATTTTCTTGATGAGCCAATCATCAGCTCTTCCAGGCCGCTTCAAGTTGATGACATAAAAAGAGGAATAGAATAGTCAGAAACAAAGAACAATCTACATTTACAGACATAGGTGCACAAGACCCACATACAGTTGGGTAGCAGTTCTTAACGAGGCTTCTTGTGCTGAATCTCAAGTATTGCAGAAGTGCTCTTGACCCCAGCCAAGCAGCCCCAGAAATTTGTCTTTCCTAAAATGAACAGCCAAAGAAAAAAAAAAAAGGCAATTAGTGCAGAAAACCAGCTTTCAGAAGACTTTTCCAAAAGCTGCCGAAATAGTCAATCTAACAATTACACTAATAGTTTCCTACTTTGCTTACCTTGAAGAATAGCAGTGAGGAATATCCTGGTATAACATCTCCAGCAGTGTTCATAAGAACAATAGACTTGACCAGTGAAGGCCAAAGTCCACCAACAATTGAAATGAAGTATCCTGACATTCAAAAAAAAACACAACTACTCATACTGAAGGAAATAACTGAGAAAAACAGACCAATACATTAGAAAACATCAGTTGATTGGACAGAAGGGCAAGGTGACACTTACCACCTATCGAATTCCCAACAAGATGCGCTTGCTCACCCACGACCTCAACAATGAAGTCCCGCAACAATTCAGCCCACATGAGTTCGCTGTAAACAATGTTTGGCTTCTCAGACTGACCAAAGCCTAAAAGAGTAAGAGCCCAAACTCGATTCCCAGCATCAGCTATATCACTTAAATTGTCGCGGTAATGCTCAAAAAAAGCCCCAAATCCGTGGACAAGAAGAACAGCAGGCCCTTCACAACCAGAAACTGTGTACTAAAAAGAGAACAGTGTCTTAATTAGCAGCCACACATCTACAAGTCAAACCTGGCCATGCAAATAATAATTATGCCAGGAGAGAATTACTCAACCAGAAATTAGTTGAGCTATAGAATTAAGATACACAACCTTACAGAATAGTACACTTCTAGATCACCGACTGGACTTAGAAATTTATGATTTTTCTTTCCAAGGACAAGGAGATAAAATTTAGAAAATTGCTAAAGATTTAAGTATAATCAAAATAAAACCAATATAAAAACTCTTCCGAAGTGCCCTAAAATATCCAAAGGAAATGCCATGTTTAACATTAAAATTGACAAAGGAAAAGTCACTAGGCTCAAAACCAAATCAGATATAGAAATCGTCTTCTGAAAAAATTCTAACTTAAAAGCACCAAAATACTCCTAAAACAGAAGCAACAACATCATTTCAGAAAGGGGAAGAACTTTTGGCCAAGGTTAGTTTTGTGCGTGCTGCAAATGAATACATCACAAAATGAAGGCATGGAGAAGATATGCTATCTTTGAAAAAAAACAACAGATGCACTTCAGCAAAAGCAGAGGAGAATAAGCCAATCTTCAGCATCTACATGCCCAAATTCAGCCCTTGGATCAACGGGTAGGAGTAGAAAGTTCTTCCTTATTTCTCTACCATACCTGAATTAGGTGGCCATTCCATCTCCAAAATCTCGTAGAGTATAGTTCTTCCTCCTTGGATAAACTTTTCAAACTCAAAAGCCAATACCACTGCCACAAACATTTGAAAGTATTAGCTGACACCAATTAGAGTAAAAGAACTCCATTAAATCAAGAGAAATGTATTCTGCATCAATAGAAGTCAGCCAAGTTAATGTTCCTATTACCTCAATCGAGCATACTGCATTAACTGCAGCAGAAACTGTTGCTGTAGAATACCCAAATGGAGATAGAAACCCTGCATTTCGTTCTTTCTCGTATCTTATAGCTTCATAATATACTCTCCTACTGGATATGATGCCAAGTTGCAGAGCAGATTGAAAAAGAGCTCCAAATGAAGCTCCAGCTCTGATTTCAGTCTCCCTTAACCTTTGATGGATCCTAACATCCCACCAGGATAAAAAATGAGGTCGTTGAAGAGTAAATTTTAATTTATTCTAAAATAATTCAAGAACACAACAGTCAACAAGTGATGCATCAGATGTGTAACAAAAAGAGTAATGCAACGTCAACTGACAAAAAAAGGTAACTCAAAGTCAGCCAGAAAGAGCACATATCACATTTTTTTCTTTTTTTTGGATGAAAGACAATAAAATTAGAAACTAGTTATGGGGAAATCACAGTTCTCCTGCTGGGGTAACAACTACATCTCACACCATGATTGTAAAATCTAAATGTTTGACAATAGAACAAAAAAGCTTCCCTCAAGTAACTTGAAAATTATGCCTCTTTGGCCTTTGCTACACAGAGCAGCCTGCCTCAACTGCACATATGACTTTCACGGTATTTTCGTTATCAGCCATTCGCAACACAGAAGACAATTCTAAATGTTCCCATGTCATGAAATATGCTTCTGGTGTGTTAGTAGACAGATATTATAAATATTCTTTTACTTTCTATAAATTCAAAGAATATGCCACGGGTTCAGGCAACATTGACAGAGCAAGTACTCTATCCCAGCATATGCTCCTGAACATAAATTGAATTAATATTCATCACCACTTTGCCTATAATGCTCTTTACAGTTGTTGCCTCTCTTAATTTGTATGTTTAGTCAATCAAGAATGTCTATTAGGGACAGAGGGAGTACAAGTGAAGCCAAACCAAACATGATCATCACAAGAGAACTTACTCTTGCCAGTCGTCTCGAGGCGTTCCTTCCAGATATCTCAAATATCCAGCTATTGCATTCAATAAAACTTCTGTTCCGCCAGCAACAATGTTACCCTTACTTGTACCAAAAACAGAATTTTTCAGCCGCTTCCTTCGAGTTTTATAGGAATTTTCGCTACTGGTTCCTAGTTTTGATAGCCCTGATTTCCCAAGCACAGGGCTGTGTGATTTAAACAGCTTCATATGATCCATTCTAAATGCATCTTCAGCTGAAGTGTGTTTGATGGAATACCACTGTTCTTTTTCTCTATTTGCACGAGAGTCCATGAACTTACTAACATCATTCATAGTGGGTATATGACCTAATTTAAGTCCATTTACATTATGGATGACCAATTCAGCACAGGACAGGAATACTGAGATTTAGATTCATGCTTCAACTGGTGAACTGCTAAAAAGTTTAATTAAAGGACAAGATAGCTCACCCCAATCCAACTCCTTTTGGCAACTAGGTAATCTTGGACTTCCAAGCAATAAAACATCATCGTCTTGTGGTTTCTTCATATCTTCAAAGAATGCAGGTAGGTCATCTAAGTTCTACATGCCATCAGCGTGTACATTATATGTCAAGCATGCTTGATAGTGATGAAACCAATGTAATCACAAGGATAAGACAATCACTAATACCTTCACATCATAAAGTGAAGTCCACCACAGCACAATCTCCGGTTTCCAATCTAGAACAGGATCTGCTGCTAGCAAATCCTCAAGAGTAGCAATCAACAAACGCACATCATATTCTACCTCTTCTTCCGCATATATAACAGTTGCTTTAATCTGTTCCTCAATGGTGAGCCAAAAGTGAGAATATGAATCCTCAATGTTCTCACAAGATCAGCATTAACTATCATAGTAAGTATACCTAATGGGTAACAACCTCTTTCACCAGTTCCTGTAGAACAGTTTCCGCATTCCCAAATCTGATCATCAGATTGGATCCATGCTGCCTGAGTGACCTCCTTAGATCCTCTACAGCAAGAAGAACAAGTTCTATCATTTCACTGGGAAAACCTGCAATACCATAGATAAAGTCACTACAAATAGGCCTCCGACTTTAGAAGAAAAAAAAGTCTTAACAACATACACATGCACACGAGGCATTGTCCACAATTGCTAAAGCTTTGAGAAATTACTATATGGATACCATGACATAGATATTAGCCATAAGTTATGTGGTGACGGAAAAACACCCATCCAACAATATTCCTTGTTATTGGAAATACAGAATTTGCTACGCTTTATTGGTCAAAGCTAAAGGATAGAGTAAAAAGAAAGATAAGTACAACCATGAAGTCCATTGCAAATCTACTCCATTGTAAGTATAGTTATAAGGGCATTGTGTACTAAATACAGCATATTCAGCATTGACACCTAATGAAGCAATGGAGTCCAAACTCCGTCATGTTAACAACGCTTAACTTCTATTCACTACAGGAAGTCTTGGCCTCTTTCTGTTGGATTCCAAAATGGACTCAAAACCATAAAGACAGTATTTTTTTACAAAAATTTGAAGATCAATACACTAGATGAAAATCCTAACCAGATTCGGAAACAAAAACAACTGAGAATCTTCCTGCTCCTAAACCAGCAAACCAAGGAAATAAAGCATAAGCAAAGCCTTTTTCGGGAGCTCGTTATTAGTAACTCATTCCCATGCCTTCTTTTCTCAACTCAACGTCCAACCCCCTCTGTTGGCTAGGGAAATTCCCAATGGTATACCTGTGCTTTTTGAAATTCCCAATGGTATACCTTAATTTTTCAAAATCCCAATCATATACCTCAACTAATGTTAAATGCTCAAATGTAGCATTATTGACAAAAACCGTTAACTCAAATGTTAAATGCCCTTACAACCGCCACAACCACCCCAAACCACAAAAACACCACGACCACCAGTCCCCCTCCCCGGTTGTCTGACCAAGCACTCAGAAATGCAAAATCAAACAACTCTCCCTACTCCCACAAACTCACCTCCTAACAATGTCCACCACAACAACCATTGCCATACAAGTATACTGGAATCATCAGCCTTCATCGCAGCCACGTCATCACCATCTCACCATCGTTCATCATCACAGCCGCCAATCATGATCATCATCACAAGAAAGATGCATCATCATGATCGAACCCATTGCATCATTCATCATTGCCTTAATCTTAATCAGCAATTCGCATCAACATCGCAGCATCATCATGATCCATCATCAAGCCAGTAATCGAGCATCAAATTGCGACATTATCATCGAATCAATCATCATCATAACTAGATCATCAACCCATGATCATCATCGCAGCAGCAGCATCCTCGCCAAAAACAACAGCAGCAGCGGAACTCGTATTAAGAACAGGGAAAAACAGAGCACGAGAAGTTGGGTGGATATGGGCTCCTTGCTGGCACATTAATGGTGGTTTAGGTTGTGAAATGGGTGCAGCAAAGGTGGTAACTTGTTGCTGTCTTTGGCGGCAATTTTAACCAACCCTCGAATTTGATTGTTTCCCAGCCGTTTTTCTGCTCTGGTGTTTTTGGTCGGTGCCGGGGTGGAGGATGGTGTTGGGGTGGTGGTGGCTTTGAAGTTTTTCTTTTTTTTCTTTAATTGATTGACGGAATACTCTGTCAATAATGCTACAGTTGAGCATTTAACATTAGTTGAGGTATATTACTGGGATTTTGAAAATTTAAGGTATACCACTGGGAATATAAAAAAGCACAGGTATACCATTGGGAATTTCCCATGAATCAATAAACCTTCTAGTGGTACTATAAAACCTTCAAATTGTACTAAGATGTGCATTGATGAAATCTTTCAGTTATTACCATTGAAATTTTTAGTACTAACATATATGCTCATGTCTATAAGTTATAACCAAATGTGCTCTTGATAGAGTCTCTTGGAGGTATATCATATCTTCTTCAAAGGTTCCAATATCCACACTCATTCCACTCCGATTAGCAAATTACATGAAACTATATCGCAGAAGCATGGAAGTCACAAAATAATACTAGGAAAGATCTCGTCGACAATCTATAGTAAATGCAGTTATCAAGACAGACTATAACAGACAAATTTCTCCTCAGAGACATCCGATAAACAGGATCGATACCTAGAAGAATAGCATCGTCTCACGCAAGGATGACAAGCAAAATTGAATAAGAGACAGAAGCATAAAGCCTAGAAAAATTACAGGCATACAATGTATAAGCACACAGATAGCTTCCAAAAAATGATAATTTAATTCAGGCTTGCAAATCCACAAACTTGAAGCACGCCATAAAAAGGCATCAAAACCAGTTCCTAATTTCTCCATTTTAACATATTACATACATTGATACATTAAACTCTGAAAATATTAGATGAAGACTGACCTAAAAAGTCCAAAAATTCAGCGTAAAATTCAAATTCAAAGATAAAATGATATAATATGTACTATATGAAATCAAAATGAATACTACGCAATTGTTATATCCGCTATTTTAGATAATCCCTACCAAATTTTCAGCAAACAAGAAAACGAAAAGAGAGAGAAATGAACTTAACGAGATAGAATTCGGTGATCGAAGACGTAAAGAGGAACAACATTGGTGTGCTTGGAGGCGGCAACAATGCCAGGGTGATCTTCGATTCGTAGGTCATGCTTGAACCAGACGACAGCAGCACCGCCATTGTTGATGCTTTGGTGAGTAATTTGTGCGTTGATCTTCGTCTTCAAGGAGAAGGAAAAGCAGCGATGAGGTGTAGGAAGGAGGGGAGTGGTAGGTAGAAAGTGAAGACGAAGTGGAGTGACAAGCGCCATTTTTGGGGGAGGAGAGAGAAAGAGAGTGAAGGTAGTAGATTTTGTCCATGGATTTCCAGGTACAAGAACTTATGAGCTTTAACGAAAATCACATGTTTTTTTGGAAGGACAGAGAGAGGGGGTTTTTTTGTGGAGGAAATATGGCTGCAAAAATGAAATTATAGAGAGAGAGAGAGAGATTTTTTGTGGTTGCGGAGCGCGGGACAAATGCTGAGTGAGGTACTGTTAGGAATATTACTGATAATAATGTTAGGAATATTACTGATAATAAAGATATGATAATATCTTTATGATATACTATTATCCTATGGAAATATTATCTTAGGAATATGTATTTGATTAGTATTAGGAATAAGATATCTCTTAGAGATAGTTCCCTAGTAGGAGTCCATTTATACTCCTTTATATATTGTACTCATAGTTCATTATTGAACACATCAATATAATAAACTCTTAATACTTTCTCTCTCTCATAAACTTTACATGGTATCAGAGCCTATCGATCCTCGAAGGACCTTAAACACGTTTTCGCTTTCCTACCGGTGGGTGATGTAAGTTGTACATACGCCTGCCGGTTGGATCTTGTTTATTATTGTCTTAAAAAAAAGTATCGAATTTATGTTGGAGTGATGATATAATTGTGTGCAAATTCTCGAAGAGGTTGACTATTTGCCGTGGACCTTCCAAGCTCCACTACTGATGAAGATGATTTTGATCAACATATAATTTAAACTCTTAAATCAAAAGTACAGTTGATGAAACAAACTAGAGATTATTCTTTTCTAATGTCAGATGAAGCAGAGATTCCTAAACCAGCAAAAGATCCTGGTCCGCAGAAGACGTTTGTTTCAAAGCCTGGTCATGAAGATGCCATATCAGCTCAAGTTCGAGCAAAGAGATATGAGCCATCTTCACATTCGGGGAAAAAAAGATATGATGGGTCGGAACAAAGGAAGCCTTCTTCCGGGAGCTCCCAGGTGCATGATTCTCGTAATGCACCTCCTCAGAAGTCAACCTCTAACAAGGCTAATCTTCCTTGTGATTCACGAAGACAGCTGGATTTGAGAAAGCAGTCTCAACCTAGTAAGCAGGCAGACAGAAGTAGTGGAAGTGGTATCGGAGCCATCCAGAATAATATTGGATTGATCCTACGCTTCCGCGCAAACCTTATTGGTCGGTGGGTGTCGATCAAAAACTCACCGGACGGATTTGCTAAGAAAAATACTATTATTTTTTCTCTCGATGCCTCCAGTGTGATCCGTTAGTTGGTGGTGTTTATTTCGAGTGACATCATTGGAGTTGGTTGTGATGAATTTATGGAATAATGTTCCATTCAAGAAAGAAAGATGGACATGCATCGTATCTGTTAGATGTGTTTGGTTGATGTTAACCAAATGTGTGACTAATTACTCTAATTGTTTTCTATTTGTTTGAAATTTTTTCTGCAGATGGACACAATTTTTGAAATTAGAGTTTAGAAAAGTGATTGATTAAAAAAAACCTAATTAACTTGGTTTTTCAGTCTAGTTTGGTGAGTTCCAAAAGAATGGTCTTCTCCTTAAAAAAAAAAAAAAGAAGAAGATTACAGGTTCGAAAAGAATGACGTTCCTGTTTTGTTGAAATATTTGGTGAGTTCGAAAAAAATGGTCGTTCTCATCAAGAAAAAAAAAATTGGCGGGTTCGAAGAGAATGATGTTCCCGTTTAATTGATAAATGTGACAAGAGGTTCGTAAAGAATGGCGTCCCTCGTATAAGATATTTAACAGGTGCAACAAGAATTGTGTTCCTGTTAGTGTGATATTTGGTGGGTTCGAAAAGAAGACGTTCGCATCAATATTTAATGTTTTTTTATTTTCTCCAATCGTAACGTTTGTGTTACCGCCGTTGCGATTGCGGGAGGGTGTTAGGAATATTACTGATAATAAAGATATGATAATATCTTTATGATATACTATTATCTTATGGAAATATTATCTTAGGAATATGTGTTTGATTAGTATTAGGAATAAGATATCTCTTAGAGATAGTTCCCTAGTAGGAGTCCATTTATACTCCTTTATATATTGTACTCATAGTTCATTATTGAACACATCAATATAATAAACGCTTAATACTTTCTCCCTCTCATAAACTTTACATGTACTAAGGTCCAAGACTCCGAGTTTAGTCTGTTTGAGGTCGGTCAAGAAAGATGAATTAGGATTTAGGAGTCATGACTTTATTTATTTAATTTTTGAGGGGAAAAGCTAGTACCATTGTCATTCATCCATACACAATGTGTCCATAAGTACATACACGCTAACCTCTACATTACAATAGTTTTCCCATTTTTGTTCCACATTTAAAGGTACTAACTTAGCAAGGTGATGGGCAACAACATTTCCATCCCTTTTAACATGTGACCAAATCAAAGAATTAAAACCACTACTATGCATTAAGATATCTTCTAAAACAGAATCAAGATCTGAGAAGTAAATCATAGCTTTGGAGAGTCTCGAAATAATGACTTGACTGTCCGATTCAAGTATAACATCTGTGTATCCAAACTGTTTAGGCAAGCGAATTGCCATCAGGAGTGCCTTGCCTTCAGCAATTTCCACCGGCCAATGAGCTCGAACTCTTCTTGTGGCGGCGAACAGAACTCGCCCTTCATAGTCTCTTGCCACAACTCCCAAGCCTATCCAACCTTCACACGCCAGAGATGCATCAGAGTTTAATTTTACAGCCCCCCTAGCAGGAGCTTTCCACATTTTTGCGCTCGAACCCACACTTCCCACTCGTAAGCCATAGATTTGCTTTGCATACTTATCGTGGTCTTCGATGAGACGCTGCACTCTAGCCAAGATGATGTTGTTTGCAGTGGTAAAATTATTTAAAACTTTGGAGTTTCACTCGGATCATATACACCACGCTAAGTTCACCATTTTTTGTTGCATTTTCTTCTCAATTTTGGCCCAGCTGGCTATGGTTTCTTGGAGGATGATACTCTCCACATTTTCAAGCAACTGCGAGCAGCCACTATCCTCCTATAACTCTTGGACCCGGGTGCAAAGAAATAGAGCATGGGTCATAGTTTCCTCCTCCCCGCACCAAGGGCAACGAGTATCTTCAATCAGGTGTCTATGAGCCAATAAAGACCGAGTTGGTAGCGTACCTGTGCATAGGCGCCATAAGAAAAGTCTCACCTTTGGGGAAGCTTCCACTTTCCACAATGTAACCCAAGCTTTATAGAACTCATCTAAATTTAAACCTTTCCCCAACATGTAAGCCGTTTTTACAGAATAATTCCCATCTTTTGTAAATGCCCAAGTGAGGACATCATTTGGACTCCTTTCACTCAAAGGGAGTGACAAGATGCATTTTATGTCTCGTTCATTAAAGAGACGAGTAATAAGCTCCAAATTCCACTCCTTAGAGTTCGAGTGAATCAAATCCCGCACCATTGTTGCCTCTTCTAACATAGGACTTTGAATGAATCTCCCCTCGTCATCAGTTATCCAAGGGTCGCGCCATATATTAATATCAGCTCCGTTACCCACCCTCCAAATCATCCCTTCTTTTATAAGAGCCTTTGCACTCCAAATTTCTTTCCACGAATAACTAGGTGAATATCTGAACGGGGCTTCAAGGAAAGTGCTTTTATGATAATATTTTGCCTTCATCACCTTGCCAAGAAGTGTGTTCTCCCCCTTTACTAGGCGCCATGCTTATCACCCCAACAAGCATCGTTGAAAACCTCAAAATTCTTGAATCCTAACCCTCCTAAGCACTTGAGCTTGCACATAGACTTCCAACTCCTCCAATGTATCCTTCTTCTTGCATCAGTTTGCCCCCAGAAAAAACATGCCATGGCAGAAGAGATGGCATTTGTATAGTTGATTTCAAAAGCACCTCATTTCCTTCCCGAGATAACAACTTCTCTTTCCATATCCCTGCAACTTTTTCCATATTCTGTCAAGAAGAGCCCCAAAGACTGCTTTTTTCGATCTCCCTGCCACAGTAGGAATACCAAGATACTTCTCATGTCTATCAACTTGTCTCATGTGCAAAAGACCCATCAATTCTTCTTTTTGTTCAGTACTAACACCTCTGCTGAAAGAAACTTCTAACTTATCATAATTAATTTTCTGACCAGATGATGCTTCATACTTGTTGAACAAATCAACGACTTCTAAGCATTCCTGTCGGGTAGCTCTTGCAAAGAGTAGATTGTCATCTGCAAAAAGAAGGTGAGAAATCTCCTGGCCACTACGACTCGTCTTGGCTCCATGAATTCTTTTCTCCTGTACTGTAGTTAGTACCATTCTAGAAAATGCATCAGCTACTATGATAAACAGATAGGGGGACAAAGGGTCCCCCTGCCTGAGTCCCCGGGAAGGGCTCACATCTCCTCTAAATCGACCATTTATCACAAAAGAGTATTTGACAGAATTTACACAGTTCATGATTAAATTCACTTAAACACCCCGACAATTCTCTCTTTTCTAAAATACCTTTTTAGTATAAAACATAGAGAATTATCAAGGTATTATCGCCTGTGTGAAAAACGTATCGGCTTATTCAGAATTTTGCAGCGGAAAACATAATAAACTTTATAAATAAAATTAGTCAACTACAAAGTTAACTCCAAAAGCCAAACCAACAAATTCAAAGTCAAACTTAAAACCAAAGTCAACTACGAAAAGCATAAACTTAAAGGGTGATAAATAGTCTACAAGCTCTCCAATCCCGAACCCGATGATGCATCATCTTCAAACCGGTAGATGGACGATGCACTGATCCGTAGAGACTGCTCACCAACATGGGTCATCACAGGATCAATAAGGCATAGCCATGATCAACATACACAAACAAAAGCACGTAATCAGCAAAGCTGAGTACTACATACTAAATAAATAAACAATCTTAACATGATACTAATAAATAGTAAGCAGGAATAAATAATAACATAATAACTTGCAGATAACTTTTACTGAACTAAACTTTAACAATATTCTTATTACTTTAAATGGAATAGTCAATGGACCGAGTTGTCTAACTAATACCAGCCTTCCCTTTGGAAGACGAAATACGGGCGCGACTCCGTATTCCCGTGACCTACGATATCGAGGAACCTTTTAAATAAAAATAGGACACAATGATCAATCCGGTCCCAGAAAAAGTCATGGGCTAGAACCATGTACTCCAACTCCTAATTGTCCAACACTTCAGACGTGCACCGGTCTAAAGCTATTGCTATCCAGTTTCATTTTACATGATTTACCAGTTATTACTTGTTATGACTCACAAGCAACACAAATAGCGAAATCAACAAACAATTACACTTTCTTTTTATCTTAGGATTAGATAAGTGATCACACAACTTAACAACCCAAGATTAATTCCAACTTTAATTCGATCTTCCTTTATTTGTTGAACCTAGCCAACATACCTTTCATAGGTATAAAATATCAACTTACCAAATAAGGCCCTCGGTCCTTATAAAGGAGTTAAATAAATAAAAGGGAACAACATGATCAATTATGATCCAAACTAATATATATTAATTCCCCCATGTGAATTAATAAAATAAAGTTCCCAACCATATGCTTGCATCAATATTCCATACAACATAATATAAATCTCATAATATAACTCTCATAATCAACATGTTTACATAACGGCATAAAACATGCGAATCCAACATAATAGAAATCATATATGAACTCAACATAGTTCCTATACATGATACTAAATAATTCTTCTTCTTAAAATCATGATACTAATCCAATCAACACATAGGTGTGTACGTACCTTGTGTAGACAGATTGAGAGACCACTTTAACAGTCTTAAAAGTCGCCTAGAGAGAATTCTCCGCCTAAAACAACCAATATAAATTCTCAATCAATCCTTTATGAATTTACAGCAATAATAAAATACTTTAAACCTTTCTTAAACATGTTTAAAAACCTTTTCCATAATAAAACTTGATTATTAAACCTCCTAGCATAGTACTTACTACACTAGTGGTTAAAATCCATCATAAAACTCCATAATAATACTCCCTTTAAATTTCCAGCAATACATCATAAATTAAAACTCCCTTAGAACATATTCAAACGTACTTAAAATCATAAAGATAATAAATTTCATAACTTATAATAAACTACTATGATTTTCCAACTTTCAAAACCCTAAACATTCATGCTTTGATAATTAAAAATCCAATTCAAACCTAATATGCAAATCTGAATTTTTTATTTCTTCAATACATAACTTATATAAATTTAGATTCAATATTAAATCAACAAACTGGAGCTTTTAAACATAATCATACTAAAAACAAATCTTAAAAACATAAACTTTGAATAAAACTTGAGGAGGAAGGAAAGTAATCAACCCAAAGCAAGAAGGGAGGAACGAAACCTGCGGCAGCCAAGAAGCAGCAGCGGCGGCGGCGCACGGTGGTCGGCGGTCGGCCGACGAGGAACAGCAGCCGGCGAAGATGAGAAGGGAGTGCCGAAGGAAGAGGAAGAAAGAAAAGAAAGTGAGAGAAAAAGAAATAGGGGGCCGAAAATATGGGAGGAAGGAGGAGAGAGAAAATACTTGTGTGGGAAAATTTGGGGTTTATGGGGGTTTATATAGGTTCCCCTTATGGGCTTAGGAAAAGGTAATAGGCTCAAACTAGAAATCCTTTTCTAAGTCTAAGAGTGTTTGAGTTCCTCAAACCCATTTAGGAGTCCTTTTCCAAATCCAAAAAGCGTTTCAAACATTTCATACTTTTCAAAGCATGACTTACTAAAATATTTGACCTCTTTAAATCATTAAAATAATTCCTTTGACTTTCAAATAGTCAACCTTTGAAGAAATAAATCGTTAAAATACTAAAATATATCTAAATATATATAACTATACATTAAAATATATTTATAAAATTCGTAAATTTACGGGGGATTACATTCACCCATCTGCCATCAAAACCCATTGTCAGCAATAATTTCTTCTAGAAACCCCACTCAATTCTGTCATAGGGCTTGCTCATATCCAGTTTCATAGCAATCACACTTCTCCTGCATTTGTTCTTATGCTTCATAGTATGAAACAATTCCATAGCTATTAAGGCATTATCTGTAATTTGTCTTCCAGGAACAAAAGCACTCTGGTTCTCATAGACCTGATCAGGGAAAATTGTTTTTAATCTGATTACAATTGCTTTAGAAACTAATTTATACTTCCTCCATCCCATAAAGATCTGGACACTTGTTGGGACACATAGCTTAAGTTGATAAGTTGTGGTGTGGTTATCAAATGTTATTTTATTTAAAAAGTAGATGTGATAGGAGTTGGTTGGGTATTATTTATTAGAGGAGAGAGAAAGTTGAGTAACTTTTTATTGATAAAAGGTAGAGTGTGGGCCAAAGAGGTGTAAAAGAAATAATATATTAATGGTGGGACCATGCCAAGAATGGAAGTGTTCAAACTAATTTGGAACAAACATAAAAGAAAAGTGTTCAGACTATTCTGGGATGGAGGTAGTACAACTAGGGATGGCAATGGGTAGGGTAAGGCTAGACCCTTACCCATATCCTTACTTTTGGATATAGACCCATACCCTACCCATACCCTACCCATACCCATAGGGTAAAATTTTTTAGGACCCTTACCCGTACCCGTAGGGTCCGATAGGGTCTGGGTAGGGTCTAGGGTCTAAAATGGGTCCAACACAAAAATAAATTCGCTTACATTTTCACATGTATATATAATCGTTAAGCACAATTTTATATATTAATTTTGCAATTAGCACACGTAATACCACGTACATTCCATACCAATACATATTTTTTGCATATCCCAAAAGTCTCATACATTTTTACGTGATTGCGATTTGCGGCTAGGGTTCCTAATTGAGGGAGGGTTTTAGTTTTATTAGAAGTCTACTGGAAGGATATGTTTATATATATATTTGTTTTAATTTAAAAAAAATAAAAATATATATTTTAATTTATGGGTCTATAGGTAGGGTTTGGGTAGGGTATGGGTATTTGAGGAGTGGACCCTTACCCTACCCTTACCCGATAGGACCAAGACCCATACCCTACCCCTACCCATAGGGTCCAAAAAATTAAGACCCATACCCTAATTTTAGGGTAGGGTCTGGGTGGGTCTGGGTAGGGTCCTGGACCCATTGCCATCCCTAAGTACGACACATTACATAAGATAATAGGCCTATATTAAGATACATCAGTAGGATCTTTCACTTTGGGAATCATGACAATATTTGCTTTGTTGACATTTCAGGCATAGCAGTACCATGTAGAAATATTTATCACAAATTCAGCAACATCATCACCCACTATATGCCAAAAATTTTGGAAAAAAAATTACATGCATATCGTCAGGCCCCGGAGCTTTACATGGGTGATATATGAAGAAAACTAGTATGGGATGAGATTTTATCATTATATTGATGTGTAGGGAATTATCCTTATAAATTGCATGCAGTTTTTTTTTTTTTTGCCAGAAATTTATTACCACCTATCAAGAGGGGATGTATAATTATCTAGCGCCCGTTCGGTATCACTGTAAGTTCTCAATTTTTAGTTTTATGAATATAAAAGTCATATGATATAAAGGGTATAATAAACTTAAAATTAGTAATACTTATACCAAAAAGGTCAATTTTGAAAACAGACAACAGAAAACCAGAAACTACTTTTTCTTGTTTCCATATTTTTGTTTTTGGTTTTAAAAAAAACTGAAAACCGAAAAACGATTTCGAATAACCCCTTAGATATTGATTTTCAACAAAATATATGCCCTGTTTTTTCTGCAAAATTGACTTTATCACTGTAGAATAACAATCACTCTAGCTAGATAAAGTCTCTGCATCATTAGTACAACAAATCACTAAATTTGAAGGGGATACCGAGTCATTATGTTAAAAAGTTAATACTCTCTCCCTTCCTTCCCTTTTTCTCCTAAACCCTAGCCTCCATTTGTGAATTTCAAAGGGGCCTCCATCGATTTTATCGGTGGATAGCCCCACCTTAATTTTAATACTGTTGTTTAGCTTTGTTTATGTTCGTTCTTGTTTGAATAATACTTCCTCTTTCAAATAGAGGACCGTTTCTCCCTTGAAAGAAAGGGTTTATTCTCTTCTTATTGGGAGAAACTTTAGTTTACTCCTTTGTTTCTAGATGAATTATCGTAATGTTGGATCACTGGTGAAGAATTATCCGCTATCGAAGCAGATTTCAGATATACAATTACAATCAATGGTATCAAATTTAATTCTATTTCAAAACTACAGCATATCTGAAGACCCCTCGTTGAAGGTTGTATCAAACAGCAATGTGGAAGAGGGTATGCAGAATTGTTAGATCTACTACACAACGATCGTGGTTTTGCAAATTCTGAATTTTATTTGTTCAAAATTATTATGTTTTTGTTATTCCTAATTCTATTGTAGATGTTGTATGACTCCTTTATTAATGAATTAATTTTACTTTAAAAAAAATGTTAAAAAATTAATATGTAACATCAACTCTAACTAGTTATAGTGTATGGAGCTATGGCTACTACTTTTTTAGGTTGAAATTTTTTCATCTAATCTTTAATTGTACGTTCATGAAAATTAGATAAAACTAATAGCGCAAAACAATACTATCGCATAACTAATGATAATACTAGCATGAGGTCAGGGGCGGATCTAGCGTGGGTTCAGTGGGTTTAACTGAACCCACAAAATTTTAGAAAAAAAAAAAAGAAAAAAAATCTGGAAAAAAAAGTAAAAATAAACATTAGTTAAAACAAATATCGCACGAAATAGTTCAGTTAGATGAATGTTGGTTCAGTGGTCCGCGTTTGAGTATTAATGCGCCTGTTGATACGCGGGGCGGGGTTCGAGGATGCTCCCAGCACATTTTATTTCTTTTTCTACTAGTCAATGTATATAATGCTGAAGTAAGATTTTTTTTTTTTCGGGTAAGAAGAAGTGGCCCTGACCCCGCTCGGGTCTTAATAGGCTAGGCACTTGAGAGTAAGGGGGAAGGGTAAGGGGAATCCCTACCCTCAAAGTGCCTCTAGTGGGGATTGAACCCCCAACCTCAAGGTTGGACGGGTGCTCTGCTTACCACTAGACCAAGTACTACTTGGTATATAATGCTGAAGTAATGCTGTTAGTGTAAATGTGTAATACTAGGCTACTGTTAAATCTTCTAAAAAGATAAGGCTATTGTTATATACTAGGCTATCAAATATACAATAACCTAACTCAGGAGATATGCTAGTTGTATATGATAAATGGTCAATTACAATATTTATCATTTTAGTAATTCTTGGATTAATTTCAAATTGGATTTTGTAATGCTTGAATAAATAAAAATTATTGAATTGCCGTTGAGAATTGAGATTAATTAGGTTCGGGTGAATTAATGAATATTATTAGTTAGTATGTAGTATTGGTTGTCCTAATTGCGACGATCATGTATAATTTAGTCACATATTTTAAGAGAGATCTTTTCACTCCAGTTAGCAATGATAATCTATTAGAACGCTTTCAAAGTGTGAAAACTCATAGAATGATTTTTTTTAGTTTTTTTTTCATGTAATCTGAGAAGTTGTTCCCATAGTTATTGAATTGAAGTATTTTATTTTTTTAACCAATTTAATGTGATCCCCTTTTTTGTTAAATACTAGGCTATCAAATATACAATAACCTAACTCAGGAGATATGCTAGTTGTATATAATAAATGGTCAATTACAATATTTATCATTTTAGTAATTATTGGATTAATTTCGAATTGGATTTTGTAATGCTAGAATAAATAGAAATTATTGAATTGGCATTGAGAATTGAGATTAATTAGGTTCGGGTGAATTAATGAATATTATTAGTTAGTATGTAGTATTGGTTGTCCTAATTGTGACGATCAAGTATAGTTTAGTCACATATTTTAAGAGAGATCTTTCCGCTCCAGTTAGCAATGATAATCTATTAGAACGCTTTCAAAGTGTGAAAACTCGTAGAATGATTTTTTTAGTTTTTTTTCATGTAATATGAGAAGTTGCTCCCATAGTTATTGAATTGAATTATTTTATTTTTTTAACCGATTTAATTTGGTCCCCTTTTTTGTTTAACGACTTATCGATTCCGAACCCACGTGGGTGAAATCCTGGATCCGCCACTGCATGAGGTTCACGAGAGGCGTACATTTAACACACATTTAAAATTTAGGGATACTAAAGATCTTTTTTGAAATTAAAGTACAACTGAGAATTCCCAAAAAATGCAAAGGTACGTCATAGAATAGCCCTTACTAATGTGACACAAAGCTGCTAGTGTCATACTCACTCCGATTCTTTTTAATGTACTCACTTCATTTTGGGAGAAAATTAAGGAGGAAGTGTAAAGTACGTAAGATAAATTGACAAGATGGAGAGAAACTGAAAAGTGATAGAGGGAAACTAAAAAGTGAGTTACAATATATAAAAAAAGAATGAGATGGGTGGAAAAAAAGAATGAGATGAGTGGAAAAAGAGAAGAGAATAGATGGGACATATTACCAAGAATAGAGAAAAATAACAGTGTATAGATTAAAAAGAAACAGACTAAAATGGAAATTAAAGTGTGTAGATTAAAAAGAAATTGAGGGAGTATATAGGATTTGTCTAAATGTATTTACAGAATACCCAAATTTATCATTTTTACTAATAGTAGAAAATTAAGGAAAGAACAATAAATGCATTTTTTCACACAACTATAGTTAAAATAAAGAAAATTTGATTAAAAGTAATACGAACTTTTACTAATATGTACAAAATAATACTCCTACTATCTGAAAACTCTTACAAAAAATATGCTTAATTGTCCAAAACAATAAAGGGATTACCGTTGATATATTATTTTGATAATATAGAGTAGGAATATTTTTTTTAAAAGCTATTTTGAAACATCATAAAATTTAAAACATGTTGATATATATGATCCTCTCTTAAATTTTTTAGATTCTAAAGTTTGCAGGCATAATATACTTAAAATATTATGTCGTCAAAAACCTCACATTATTTTTGCAAGATTATAAGTAAAGAATACATTATTTGTAGCAAATAGTTCAATTTGTATTAATTTTTAAATACTAAATCAATTAAAAGTTATAGTCCATTTTTTGAGCGAATTTTTCTAGAATAAGGCACATAAATAAGGAAAAAAATTAAGGTCAACGATTAAAGAAAGGAATAAGTGACGAGAATAATCCTAACTATTTGACCATATTCCCATAATAATACCAACTACTCCCTCCGTTTCATTTTAATTGTTACACTTTGACATTTTACACTATTCACAAGTTGCACTTTGACCCTCATTTGTGATTTATACATGAATAAAAACATAGTCATGTGGGATCTTGTTAGATTCATCTTAGTATGTATTTTATTAATATGTACTTTTTATAATTTTTACAAATACAAAACTAGAGGCATATATCCTCAAAGTTTTGTATTGGCATGCGTGAAAAGTGCAAGTTAAACCATTAAAAAGAAACGGAGGGAGTATTACTCAACTCTTCCCAAAATAGTCTCAGTCTCCCAGATAAACTATAACTTCTTAAACAGATTAATTTTTTTTAAAAAAATTTGCTTTTATTTTTCATTTTTTCTATTACAACTATTAATTTAATTTTTATCCTACTACAAAAAATTATTTAAATATTTTTTCAGTTGGAAAAAATAAACTTTTTCCCCGTTTTTGGGTCCTGCCTTTCATCCTTCCCAAGGCATACATTTCGAGACGATCGTAAATGACATTTTTGACCTTCTTTATGACTTTTTTTGGAAACCGGATGCTGTCGAGCACCATTTAGGGACGTGGATTTTTTAAGAATCCAGTCGAAGTGATTATCGATACGCCAATTTTTTGGGCTCACATTTTGAGGAGATATTAAACGACACTTTTGACCGATGAAACGACTTTTTTTGGTAAAAAGGAACGCCACCGAGCGTGGGCATAAATTCCGAGAAGCCTGTTGGAATGAATACCAATATATCAATTTCTTGGCACGTGTTTTAAGGCGATCTTAAATGACATTTTTCACCCACGAAACGATATTTTTAGCACCACGGTGCGTTACGCTAATTTTGAGAAGTCGGTCGAAATAAATACCATTATTTTAATTTTTGAACACACTTTTCGAGGCCTCTTGAACTACACTTTTCATATTCAAAATGTATAATTTTTTAAATAAAATGGAGGCTACCAAGCCCCTTTTAAGAACGTGAATTTCAAGAAGCTGCTCGAAATGAGTATTGATATGTCTATTTTTTCGACACGAGTTTCGAGGTAGTCTTAAACGATAGTTTTGAACTTTGAGATGATTTTTTTTGGAAAGATGGATGCTACCAAGCGTCGGGGCGCGAATTTCGAGAAGCCGATCGAAATGAGTACCAAATGTCAATTTTTTTGGCACGCTTTTTCAGTTCTTTTAATTAGATAAAAACAGTTTGGCACAATTATATTGTGACATCAGACATGTGACATTTTTAATCGGTTTAGCATGTTGAAATTAAAGTGGGATTGTTTTGAAAAGGGTTGGGTAATAGTCGGAATTATTCTCTTTTTTCTATTACATTAAAATTAATTCATTAATTCAAATTCATATGACATCTATAATAGAAGTCAAAACTGACAAATATATATCAAAATGAAATAAATATAATTCTAGTATGACAAAACCACGATCATTAAGGGGATCTAACACTTCTGAAAACCCTCGTCTTTCACATCGTTGTCTGACGCAGCCTTCTACAAAGGGGTCTATCGATATTTTGCAGTTTTGATGTAGAACTGGATTTAATTCAAGTAATTGTAAACGAATACCTGACATCTTTTGCAACCCCGCACAAATCTTGATCAACAAATCAACCTCTTGAATTACACAATAAACCAAAAATAAAGTCTCCAGACTCTCATATGGAGAGAATTAAAACCAATATATGGGTAGATATAATTCAATATATGGGTAGAAAAACTCTCCATTAGAGAGAGACTGAAATTTATTAGAAACAATAACATAAAAACTAGTAACGAAAAGGAAAAAAAAAGGGTTTACCACCGCCTAAAAGGGTGGCGTTAGCCCCTAGGTTGAAAATTATGGTTTTGCAGAAGAACGGAGAGAAAAGAGAAGAAAGGGGAAAGGAGGCGTTGGACATTTATTGCTCAATTTCGAATATACCAATTACCACATGATGAATAGTTGAAATCATTCAAAGATTAATGAAATTTAGGATTATTTTGGAAAGATGGTCAACAATTAAGATTGTTCTATAATTCTATCCATTTTCCTTAAAAAAAAAGGAGAAATATGGTTTCCTAATCCATTACCCCCACTTAGAGTTGTCAAAAAATGACCTGAACTGAGAATCCGACCTGAACCTGTAATGACTTGTAACTGACTTGCATCTGAATTTTTGGTAAAACAAATCAGCTGTAACATGACTAGTACCTGACCTGGTAATAACTGATACCTGATCTTGACCCAATACTCTATGACCTGAACCTTAACTGACACCTGATAAATAAAGACTGATAACTGAAGTGATCCGACCTGACAATAATTCGAACTTGATTCGACACCTGATCTGATTAGGACCTGAAACCGATTATAACTCGACGCACCATGTTATTGTCCCAACCTGCTTACGACCCGTTACCTTATTTTACCAGACCTGTTGCGACCCAGTACATGGTTTTACTCGACTTTTTGCCACATGTAACCCGATTTTACCCAACTTGTTGATTGTTGATAACTCGACTTGTCATTGACTTCACCTCATAGTAACATAAATCATAAACTAACACTACTACAAAAGGCATATAACTAGATGAACTATTCATGCATTGATTTTCAATGAAATCTTAAATAATGATACAAATTTGAAGCAGCGCCACACAAGTTTCATGACCCGTTCCGTACTCGAAGCGACCCAAAACCAAGTATGGCACAACCCAATAACACCGACCTGAACTTGACTCGAACCTGACCCAGACCGCTATTGTCCTGACCTGATAAGTATCCTACCCACGCATGACCTGAACTTGAAATCACCCGCTACAAACCTGCAATAAACCCGAGCCGACACCACATGACCACGAAAGATGACCTGACCCGAAATTGACTGTGACGAACCAGACCGAACCTGAAAGAAGAAACAAACCGAGGTAGACCTGACCGAATTACGACCGTTTTTGACGTGCACCCGACCTGTTTTATTTAATGACCTGACACGACATGACCTGAAACCTGAGACGACCTAACCTGAACCTGACTCGAGTAACTGAAATGACAGCTCTACAACCCCACTTCCAGGTTCCAGCATTGCCTTAAACCGGAAATCCACGGAAATATCAGATTAGTATGCCATATGGACCAAAAAAGCCCGAAGAGGAGAGAAATGTTGAGAGAGCAAAACAAGTAGCTAAAAAATGGCACTCCTTACCTTTCAATCCTCTTCTTGCTTCACCAACAACCCAAATTTCCTTTTCTATAAAACTCTTCCCACCAAAACCAGATTCACCATACTCTCCCAAAATCCATCATCATCATCATCTTCACAATCCTCAAAACCCACCATTAATGATAACCCTGACTCAATTGAGCAACCATCCAATAATGATTCAGATAAAAAGCCCATTTCTTCAACTGGGCAAGGATTCGGCTCTCCCCAATTACCAAAACCATCATCATCAACTGGGAAGAAGAAGGGGAAGAGAGAGAGAGCATCTATCATACGCCGTAATCCTGTTGAAAAGCCCGCTGTACTAGATAAGAAAATTGGGGAAGAAGAAAGTGTGAATGAAAAGGCTTTTTTGCTTACTTGGTTGGGCCTTGGTGGTGTTATTTTTGTTCAGGGCATTGCTCTTGCCTCCTCAGGTACTTGTTATCTAATTAATTTACTGCATTTAATTTTCATCTGGGTTTATCCAATTTTAAATGTATGCTTAAATAGTTATGCAAATTAGTAATTTTTGCTAACTTGTATGTAGAGAAGTGTTTCTTTAAGTAAATTATGATCAAGGTTGTAGTTTTAGGGGTGATTTCTTACTCAATTATTAAATCAATGATTTTGAGACTGCATAATTTTGACTCCATACCCTGCATACTATTAGGAGGTATGGTATCCTTGTTAGGGGAACAGGATCAGCAGTATTTTCTGAATTGGGGGTTTAGGGTGTGTTTGCTTCACCTGAATTTGATTTATCAGTAGCAAGGTAACGGACGGGCTTTCAGAAATGAAAATGTTTCCGAAATTAGGGACTCCTCAGTCCTCAGTCCTCAGGTTTCATCCACAAGTTGCATTAGCATAACTATGGTTGGGATTTGCCGTTTGGGGAATGGAAACGTCTCGGTGCGTAACTTAAAGATGGAGCAGCGTGCAGGGCCTCGAGGCCTTTATAAGCTTCAGGGTGCGTTCTCTCCACTACCTGGACTTCAATGAACCGAGCTTGTTTCGTTTGATTGGACTTGATCAGACTTGAAACCTTCTTACATGTAAACCCGATTGCATTTGATTATCCCCGAAACTTAGCAAAGAAAACGCAAAGTACTAGCATATGTAATCGGTTGAATGCTGCCAACTCTATCTGTGTAAAAGTTACTTGAGGACAGGTTCTTTTAGTTGATCAATCTCATTGTAAATGCAATCATGTATCCACAGAATGGAGAGAGCACTAGTGCCCTTATTGCAAAGTATAAGAACTGATTAAAGGGGCTGCATTCTTGAAATCATGATATGCCCCCTGAAAACTTCTGCACATTATAGCAAATCTTATAATTTGTTAGTGGGCTGATAATACTAATGTATACATGCTGATAATACAGAATGCAATTCCAATGTGTACATGCTGATAATACTATAATTGTTAATGGGCTGGGTGCTTCAATGCGGAGGCTTGCTCTGTCAATGGGCTTTTAGTTATTGTGTTTGCTTCAGGATGACAAGAACTATGTCTTCTTTGAGGTAGGGGGGAGGGAGATAAATCAAAGCATCGTAGCATGGCTCAGAGATCTGAAAGCCATGAGGTTGAAATTCTATGACTCTTCATTATGTGATACCCCTTTTGAGTATATTGCTTGATGGTACTATCTTAATAAGTATCCACTGTACTTGGTGAAAATATTCTCATGTCAATATGCATGGTAATGCAGTAAGCCAGTAATGCTCTCAAAATTTTAAAAGAAAATTTCATGATAGTGCTTGTTCCCCAAGTACCTATTCAATTACCACCCCACTTTAGAGGTGGTATTGAGTGGTGATGGAAATTTATGCAGAAAAATACATGTTTGAGGGTGAAGTTCCATTACAATAGCATTGACATCGCACTTCCTTTATAAATTTTACATATAAATTGATTTCCATTACCAACATTTATGATCGTTTACCAAATGGGTCGGTAGTGTTATTACTGGATTTTACAAAATTATTATGGTTCCTCACGTATGACAAGAATTTAACCCATATTAGTTGTCTCTTTGGCTGAAAAGTTTTGTTCAGTTGGTGACTTTTTGTTCTTTTTTCAACAGGCTTCCTGCCAGAAGAATGGGATAAGTTCTTTGTAAAGTTTCTGTATCCAGCTTTTACACCCACGGTGTTCTTATTTGTTTTTGGAACAGTTATATATGGCGTTCTCAAGTACTTCCAGAATGAAGATGTAACGAACCAAAAATGACAGTTTTCTTAAGCAGAGGTACTTGAACAATTGATAATGGCCTCGGCCACTTCTTAGCACTCTCACTTTCACTGATATTGGTTTGAATACCTAATAATGTCATTGAATCCAGTTGAGATTTTCTGGGATTCAAAGCTTGCATTTTTTTCTGGGTGTAGGATAGTGACTTTTGTTATTTGTGTTTCTGCTGTTCAGTATGTTATGTATGTAATGCTGTGCTAATGTAAATTGAGATGGTGAAATAGATGTACGCTGTGATCTACTTATTACAAAAACTTCAGATCTAACATTTCTGATACAGAACAACAACAAAAAATGTAGACTCTGTTGCATGAAATGAATTTTTCTTCATTTTCCGACATGGTTTCCAGCTTATAACTAGCGTGTTTGCTTAATCGCTTAACTTGTTCGTTGCATAAGTGATGCTGTAATTACTAATTCTCTGTAACAGGTTGATTTCACGAAGGAAGTTGCTGTTGATAGAACAGTTTAGAGATGGTCAGAAAGATGCAGCTGCACTAATGAAGATGGCATCGTGAAAATACATGTTTTGATGTTTACTTATCTAATGATTATTTTGACATCATCACATTTATAAATAATTTGAGATATATATTATATTACTTGATTAATATCCTATACTTCATTAATTAAGCAGTCGTGCTCCACACAAGCCTTAAAATAAGGTGAACAACTTTGCTACAAGTTAAGACATTTACTAATCTATCTAGAAATTTCAGCAACCATGTGAAGTCAACTACCAAGATCACACCCTCATCATTGCTAAGATTCTACCGCAAAACCAGTAATCTCACCGCCTCGTTTACATCGCCAAGTTCTCTTTCCATTTCCAAATCTTTCTTTCACTCTCACTACAAATCTTGATCACTAAAATACAAACATAAACCATGTCTTCCACCGCCACCAACACATCTGTCAACTACTCAGAATCAGACATCGCCCAAAAATTCCTCTTCTTCAACGTCCTCAAAGATGGTCGTATCCATATCTTATCACCTCCTACTACAAAAGTTCCTCCTTCCTGCAACCCCACATCCAACGTCTTAACGAAAGATGTTGACATCTCCGCCTCCGTCTCTGCCCGTATCTTCCTCCCTTCCTCCGCATCCACAGCTGACAAACTCCCTGTTCTGCTGTACATCCACGGGGGCGGCTTCTGCATGAGCTCCGCCTTCTCCGAGAATTACACACGCCTTGTCTCCGACGTTGCGGCCGAAGCCAACATCATTGGCGTATCAGTTGAGTACGGCCTCTTCCCCACGCGGCCACTCCCCGCATGTTACGACGACTCATGGGTCGCGCTCCAGTGGGTTGCAGCTCACAGTAAGAGAGAAGGACCTGATTCTTGGATCAATGATTATGCTGATCTTAGCAGAATCTTTGTTGGTGGAAATTCTGCAGGTGGGAATATTTCTCATACTTTGTTAGCTAAGGTGGGGTCCATTGGACTTGGTTCTGAGGGTGCAAAGGTTGAAGGGATGATCTTAATTCATCCTTACTTTGGGGAGGATGATAAGATGTGGATGTATATGTGTCCTACAAATGAAGGACCTAGAGATCCTAGGATGAAGCCTGCTGTAGAGGATTTGGCTAGGATTGGGTGTGGCAGGGTGTTGGTGTTGTTGGCTGAGAATGATGGATTGTATGGTGCAGGGAAGATGTATGCTGAAGAATTGATCAAAAGTGGGTGGAAAGGGAAGTTGGAGATTATGGAGAATAAAGGAAAGGATCATTGTTTTCATGTTTCTAATTATTTGGATCTTGAAGCTGTTGCTATTAGGAAACGGATTGCTTCATTTATCCATAATCAGGGTTAATTAGTATGAATATCTTGATTTATGTATGATGATGATGATTGTCTAATGATTTTAATTGGCTAAATTTAGTGGCATTGTTCTTCGTTCTTGTTATGTAATAAGATCAGCTTGGTTCCTGTATGTAAACTTCGCATTTGATTAATCCTGAAACTTAGCAAAGAAAATGCAAAGTACTAGCCCAGAGGTAAATTCTTCTTATCATGGAGCTCACGAAAGGGGCCCCCAAAAAAAAATTTTTAATGTGTACATGCTGATAATACTATAATTGTTAATGGGCTGGGTGCTTCAATGCGGAGGCTTCCTCTGTCAATGGGCTGTTAGTTATTGTGTTTGCTTCAGGATGACAAGAACTATGTCTTCTTTGAGGTGGGCGGGGTAAATCAAAGCATCGTAGCATTGCTCAGAGATCTGAAAGCCATGAGGTTGAAATTCTATTACTCTTCATTATGTGATACCCCTTTTGAGTATATTGCTTGATGGTACTATCTTCATAAGTATCCACTGTTCTTAGTGAAGACAGTCTCATGTGAATATGCATGGTAATGCACTAATGCTCATCTCAAAATGTCCTTAAAAATTTTGCATGGTAATGCTTGTTCATCCCTACGTACCTATTTAATTACCACCCCTCTTTAGAGGAGGTAATGAGTGGTGATGAAAATTTATGGCAGAAAAAATACATATTGGAGGGTGAAGTTCCATTACAAATTACAATACCATTGACATTGCACTTCCTTTAGAAATTTTACATATAAATTGATTACAATTACCAACATTTATGATCGTTTACCAAATGGGTAGTTTGAAAATAATATGATTCCTCACAAATAACAAGAATTTAACCCATAATAGTTGTCTCTTTGGCTGAAAAGTTATTGCTTGTTCAGTTGGTGACTTTTTGTTCTCTTATAACCAGGCTTCCTGCCAGAGGAATGAGATAAATTCTTTGTAAAGTTTCTGTACCCATCTTTTACACTCACGGTGTTCTTATTTGTTCTTGGAGCAGTAATATATAAATCAAAGCATCGTAGCATTGCTCAGAGATCTGAAAGCCATGAGGTTGAAATTCTATTACTCTTCATTATGTGATACCCCTTTTGAGTATATTGCTTGATGGTACTATCTTCATAAGTATCCACTGTTCTTAGTGAAGACAGTCTCATGTGAATATGCATGGTAATGCACTAATGCTCATCTCAAAATTTCTTTAAAAATTTTGCATGGTAATGCTTGTTCATCCCCACGTACCTATTTAATTACCACCCCTCTTTAGAGGAGGTATTGAGTGGTGATGAAAATTTATGGCAGAAAAAATACATATTGGAGGGTGAAGTTCCATTACAAATTACAATAGCATTGACATTGCACTTCCTTTAGAAATTTTACATATAAATTGATTACAATTACCAACATTTATAATCGTTTACCAAATGGGTAGTTTGAAAATAATATGATTCCTCACATATAACAAGAATTTAACCCATAATAGTTGTCTCTTTGGCTGAAAAGTTATTGCTTGTTCAGTTGGTGACTTTTTGTTCTTTTATCAACAGGCTTCCTGCATGAGGAATGAGATAAGTTCTTTGTAAAGTTTCTGTACCCATCTTTTACACTCACGGTGTTCTTATTTGTTCTTGGAGCAGTAATATATAATATGGCGTTCTCAAGTGTATGGGTATACCTAAGTTCACTGTCGGACACAACATTTGTGGCCGACATCAATAAACTTAAAACGCGACCTCATCAGTAGAATCCAGGCCGTTTCTAATAAACAGTCCGAGATGGAGTTCACGGCCATATTAGGGGACAAAATCTCCCTCTGATCAGACTCATCACAGTCATACACGTGTCAAAGGATTACGCACTGTCAGATGAATAGTACTGCTATAAATAGCCAAATGGTACTATTCTGCAGGTACATTCTCTCACATTCTAAGCATTACTTTCTCTCTCTATCTCTCTCTCTCTAAAATCCTTATCGGACACTTACTGACTTGAGCGTCGGAGGGGGTTTCCTCGCATCCCCCTCGAGGGTAGTTTACGTTTGTCTTCCTTGCAGACTTCCAGTCTCGGACGCCCACTCACATACTGTCGGACACCTCTTGGTCCGCCACCGTTTCAATACCGAAACAACTTGGCGCTAGAAGGAGGAGCCTCCTATCCTTGCGAAGCAGTCATGGAAAAGACAAACGATACAAGTCGTGGCCCACCTGGACTAGAGATCGGCAAAGGATCTTCTCATCCTGCAATTACCGGATCCATCGGTGCACCCCAGTTCCATCCCAGCTTGCCAGAGAGCAACAACGATCAGCGCACTCCTGAAAATAATGTAACTCAGGTAAGTCCTGGTGGTGTCCCTTTTAATTTGGCTCAGTTGAGTCAATTTTCCCCGGATCAGCTGCAAACTGTAACATCCTTAATCCAAATGTTACAAGGCACTCAGCCTAATAACACTCCTGCTCCTAGTACGAAGGGCGTTCAGCACCGTAAACGATCACTGGCTATGGCCGGTAGAAACGTTGACGGTACGCCAGTAAGGAGGATGCGTACATTAATGCAAGAAGACCGCCAGATGGAAAAACAAATTGATGACCCAGAGTACGAGGAAGTCGATTTGGAAACTGAGGATCTTAACAACTCAGAAGAGAATCACAGCCGCTCATACCGAGAATACAGCACCACTGGTGTTAGTAACTACTCGGGTGGCGGACACCTGTTAATCAAGCCCAAACTCTCCCCATTCGTGCCGGAGGTTCTGAATCATCCAATGCCGAGAATCAAATGCCATCATGCAAATTTGACTGCAACTCAGATCCCGACGATCATGTCGCAGCCTACGAGGGGCACATGTATCTATACACGCAGGTAGACGCTATCTAGTGCAAGGTCTTCCCGTCCACTCTTACTGGTATAGCTCAAACTTGGTTTAAGAGTCTCAAACCTGGTAATGTGTCCAGTTTCTCTCAACTCTCATCTATGTTCAGTACGCACTTTGTAAGCAATAGGCGCCGTGAGCGCACTACTGGGGAATTATTGTCAGTCAGGCAAGGAGAAACCGAATCTCTCCGGGATTACATTGGGCGTTTTAATGTAGAGGCCGTATCTATTCCTAGGCTACAGCAAGATGTAGCAGTCCTAGCCTTGATGACGGGATTAAGAGAAGGAACTGCATTCAAGAGTTATCTCGGCCGAAAATCTTTCACGTCATTAGGGCCAGTGCTTGGCAAAGCAAATGATTTCATAAGAGGAGAAGAATTTTACAAGGCAGCTAGTAGTCAACATCATGATTCCGACAAGAAGAAAGAGGATAAATCACGGAGGGATAAGGGTCGTGAGGCTGATCGTGGCCGGGATGAAAGAAAAGAAACTAATGTGGTCAAGAAAGGAAATGACCGAGAGCGGGATGGCCGTGATAAGAGTGAACGCAAAGATAGATTTGATGCGTACACCCAGCTCACAACTTCCCGGGCACAAATATTCACTATGAACAAAGAAAGTGACAAATGGCCGAGACCGAAGAAGATGTTTCACAAGAACCGTGATAAGACTAAGTGGTGTGATTTCCACGGAGATCACGACCATGTAACTGAAGACTGCCGGCACCTAAAGGATAATCTGGAAGATCTTATCCGCAGAGGGTACTTCACCCAATATAAAGCTCAGACCAATGGAGGCGATTTGATGAAACCTAGAGATCAGAATGTTCAATCTCGGATAGGATAAATTCATGTGATTAGTGGCGGTCCAATCCATGGTGGAAGCATTAATGGGGCAAAAGCAAGTCTAAAGGAGTTCCGGTATCAAGTAAACTTTAATGAGAGTTGCCAGTGGAGAAAGCCACCAGCCATGCCAGCCATGTCATTCTCATTAGAGGATGCAAGGCATGTGATTTACCCTCATGACGACCCATTGGTGGTCACCTTGAAAGTTGCAAACTGTTTGATTCATAGAATTTTGGTGGATGGAGGAAGTTCCGCTAATATTCTGTTCCTGTCTACTTTTGAGAAATTAATGATAGGCCGGGAGCACTTACAGCCAGTCCGATACCCAGTGATCGGATTCACAGGAGCATCCGCGATACCAGAAGGGATCATAAAATTACAGGTCATAGTTGGCGAGAACAGTGAAGCGAGAGATGTGTTGGCTGAATTCCTGGAAGTAGATGTTCCGGGAGCATATAATGCAATAATAGGAAGACCACTAATTCATGATGTTCAGGGAGTGGTATCTACTTATCACTTGACCATGCTGTATGTATCCAATTCGGGTATGACAGCAAAGATCAGGGGAAACCAGGAAACAGCAAAATCCTGCTATTTAACGGCTTTAAAGCAGCCGGCAAGAAGAGCTCCTATTGAAGAATCATGCCCGCCAACGAGGAAAGAAAAAAGAGTTAAGAAGAAGGCCTTGGCAGACGAAGAAAAATCTGAGAAGGGAGATGCTATGGACATAGCCATGGAGGAACATGAATCCCGGCCAGAGGATTTGCCAAGACCCAAGCCTGAGGGGGAGTCCAAGCTGGAAATGTTAGCGTATGATCTAGAGAGGAGTGTGGCTGTCGGAACGAATATGGACCCAGAGGTCAGGATCAACCTGATAACTCTCCTACGAGAAAACGCTGATGTATTCGCGTTCTCGGCGGGTGAGATGCCAGGGATAGACCCGGCCGTGATGGTTCACCGTCTGAATGTCGACAGCTCGGTTCGTCCTGTAAAGCAAAAGAAAAGGAACTTTTTTCAGTGGAAAAAAATAAGGCCGTTAAGGAGGAAGTTGATAAACTACTAGCGGCTAACTTTATTGAAGTTTGTGATTACCCATAATGGTTAGCAAATGTGGTTATGGTAAAGAAGGCAAATGGTCAATGGCGGATGTGTGTCGACTTCACAGATATCAACAGAGCGTGCCCAAAAGACTCCTATCCTCTGCCAAGGATAGACCAACTGGTGGATTCTACTAGCGGGCATGCGCTATTGAGCTTTATGGACGCGTTTTCGGGGTACCACCAAATCATTCTTCTGGAGGATGATAGGAAGAAAGCAGCTTTCATCACAGACTGTGGAGTGTTTAATTATAAAGCAATGCCTTTCGGCCTGAGGAACGCGGGGGCCACATACCAGAAATTGGTCGACAAAGTTTTTGCCGACCAGAAGGGAAGAAACATCGAAGTCTATGTAGATGATTCAATCGTCAAAAGCAAAACAGACCGCGAGCACCTTGATGATTTAAAGGAGACTTTCAGTACTCTAAGAAGATACAAGATGAAGCTCAACCCAAAAAAATGTATATTTGGGGTGAGAGCGGGAAAATTTCTGGGGTTTATGGTCAGCAAGAGGGGGATTGATGCCAACCCGGACAAAGTGCGTGCTATCATGGATTTGCCAGAGCCGAAAGGGATAAAATACGTCCAAAGGTTAACTGGAAGAATGGCCGCGTTAACCCGTTTCATCTCGAAGTCGGCCGACAAGGCCCTACCCTTTTTCGCACTATTGAGAGGGAACAAAAAATTCGAATGGGGCGAGGAGCAAAGCCAAGCTTTCATCGCGGTCAAAGAGCATCTGAAGACTCTACCCACCATCACCAGGCCAGAAACGGGGAACACACTACAATTGTATATCTCGGCCTCGCCGAAAACCGTCGCGGCTGTTCTATTGGTTAAAAAGGAGAAAAGGCAGCGACCGATATACTTTGTCAGTCATATCTTAAACGGTCCTGAGAGCCGCTATCAACTGGTCGAGAAGATGGCGTTGGCCGTGATAATCGCCGCCAGAAAGCTCAGACCATATTTCGATTGTCATCCCATTCAAGTCTTAACTAACCAACCGCTGGAGAAAGCATTACAAAGGATGGATAGTTCAGGGCGTCTTTTGAAATGGGCAGTTGAGTTGTCCGAATATGATATCCAGTACAAACCTAGGATCGCGATAAAAGCCCAGGCATTGGCGGATTTTATCGTGGAGGCATCCTATGAAGAAGGGCAAGTGGAAGAGAGCACCTGGATGTTGGAAGTGGATGGCTCGTCAGCAGCAAGTGGCTCAGGAGCTGGCATTGTAATGACCAGCCCAGAAGGAAACATTTTTGAATACGCTATCAAGTTCACTTTCCCAGCTTCAAACAATGAGGCAGAGTACGAGGCAGCAATCGCCGGACTGAGGATGTGCATATCTGCCGGGGCCAGGAGCGTATCTTTGAAAACGGATTCGCAGCTAGTTAATGGCCAGTTAAAAGGAGAGTTTGAGGTCCGAGAAGCAAATATGCAAAAATATGTGGAGAAGGCCAAGGAATTGATAGCCCAGTTGACTCACTTTGATGTTCAAGCCATCCCTAGGGCCGATAACACTAAAGCGGACACACTCTCCAAGCTGGCAAGCTCTGATTCTTTGAGCATTGAAAGATCCGTTATGGAGAGGTTTTGAAAGAGAAAAGCATCACCGAAAAAATCGTGATTGTGAATACTGTCAATCAACAAGGCGAATGGTTTAGTCAACTAGTGGCTTATAAACTTACGGGCTCACTCCCTTTGAATGCTATGGAAGCTAGGAAGTTGAAACGGCAGGCAAGTTGGTATGTCATTTACCAGAATGAACTCTATAAAAAATCGTTTAGCTTACCGCTTCTAAAATGTGCAACGACATGGGAATCCGGAAAGATATTGGAGGAAATACATGAGGGGATATGTGGGAATCACATTGATGGAAAAGCGCTGGCGTTGAAAGCGTTGAGAGCTGGATATTATTGGCCGAGCATGTTGGCAGACGCACAAAGTTATGTCAAGAAATGTGACAAGTGCCAAAAATTCGCTCCCATTATCAATAGGCCCGCGAACGACCTCCAGCCCATATTATGTCCGATACCATTTGCGCAGTGGGGTTTGGATATTCTCGGACCTTTCACAACGGCCACTGCCGGTCGTAGATTCTTGATTGTTGGTATCGACTATTTCACAAAGTGGATCGAAGCAGAGCCGACAGCAAAGATATAGTCAAATCAAGTCAAAAAGTTCATTTGGCAGAACATAATGACAAGGTTTGGTATACCAGCGGCAATAGTCTTTGATCACGGCGCGCAATTTGATTGTCGACCAATCAAGAATTTTCTGTCCGAATTTAGGGTAAAGTTTACATTTTCAGCCGTATGTCACCCGCAGAGCAATGGGCAAGCTGAGGCCGCAAACAAACAGATTCTCGCAGCCTTGAAGAAGAAGTTGGATGAGCTCAAGGGAACTTGGGCCGATATGGTTCCGGCAATTTTATGGGCCAATAGAATGACGGAAAAGGAGGCAACGGGAGAAAGTCCATTCAAGCTGGCTTTTGGAAAAGAAGCAGTCTTCCCAGTAGAAGTTGGTTTACCGTCCTATCGGATCAAATACAAAGATCTAGAGAACAATGATCAGGCCTTAAGAGAAAATCTAGATTTTCTACCAGAAACAAGGTTAATAGCGGAACTCAAAGCTGCTGCATACAAGGATCGTATCAGTAAAGCCTACAACAAGAGAGTTTTGAAAGGCCATTAGCAAAAGGAGATCTAGTATTACGGAGGACGGCAGCCACCGGAAAAGCTCACACTGAAGGAAACCTAACAGCGAATTGGGAAGGACCATATCAGATATCTAAAGAAATTGGTCCCGGCTCTTTTGTGCTGAAAACGATGGATGGCATTGAACTGAAGAATTGCTGGAACACAAGTGTTTTAAGGAAGTACTATGTTTAGATATCTCATGTAAAAGGCCAAGAGCCATTACTTTCTCGTTTTAATAATATAACCTTCCGTGAGCATTCCATTACTTGTTTGATTATATTTAACATCTTATGTACGCAATAGAACGACCATATGACAGGTCCAAGTGAATAACGACCATATGACAGGTCAAATATGAAAACGGCCACATAACAGGCCATGTACAAGAACGACCATATGACAGGTCCAAGTGAATAACGACCATATGACAGGTCAAATATGAAAACGGCCACATAACAGGCCATGTACAAAAAAGACCATATGACAGGTCTAAGTACAATAACGACCATATAACAGGTCAAGTATAAAAGCAGCCATATAACAGGCAAAGTATCTAAAGGACCACATAACAGGTCAAGTACAATAACGACCATACGACAGGTCAAATATGAAAGCAGCCGTATAACGGACAAAGTGCATAACAGGTACAATATGTATTTATCCGAGATACGACAGACAAATTACTTCGATATAAAGCAAAAGCAGAAGAGAACAAAAATTTACAAAAATTAAGCTTCATTACTAATTACTGGCATGGTGGCCAACTACAAGCGAAAATATGGGCAGCCATCAAAAAGGCAGCAAAAATTTATAGCAGTAATTGTAATCGTAAGCTTATTCAAGGTACATGCTATATTGGGCCGAATTCAAAGTTTTACAAAATATCGAGAAAACAGAGATCTAATAGCTATTAGAATCAACTGAAGAGCTTGGAGATGACCGCCAAAAACATCAAGGGAGAGGCATCTCTTCATCCTGAGCGATGGGAAGAACGTTGGCAATCACGTGCTCTTCGCAAATGAAGGGTTCACCCTCAAGAGGGCGTGTGTGAACACCTTTTGCAAAAGCGGTTTCCATCTCCTCCCAGTTGAAGTTGGGGTGAGAATGGCAAACACATCTTTTAGCAGCTACCCAGCCGCCATCATATCTCTCTCCTAACAAGCCGACAAACTCCTCGGATCTCCTAAAATTTGCAACAGCCTGAGAACCGGCATCATCCTTGGCCTTAGAAGTAGCGGAGGCCATCTCGTCCTTAACGGACGCCAAGGCAGCTTCAAGCTCCGCTGATCTCTTCTCAGCCTGCTCAACCTTGCCAGCCTTGGCTCGCAAATCCGTCAGTTCCACATCAATTACTGCCCGTGACGCCTTCTCGGCATCAAGCTGCTGTTGTATATTATCAGAATGAACACGGGCATCATCAAGTTGGGTCTGAAGCTCATCCAAGGATTGTTTCTGCTTATCAGACTCAGATTGATAATGGACAAATTGTTCAATGAGCTCGATGGCAGAATTGTTAGTCTGCATCAAAAAGACGGGATTTAAAAAAATAATAATAATAATTATAATAATAATAATAAGCGAGCTGGGCTGGAGCCTCTAGCTTGTCGGCCGGGCAGTCAATGGGCAGCTGGAATCCCTTCAGAAGACGATACCCAAGAGTACCGCCATTAGCTGGGATATCAGCGTACAATAACTCATCGTCTCTCACATCCCAGTTGGGTTGATAAACCTTTCCAGGAGTAGCAGGAGGACGGGAGAAAGCGGCCTTCACAGCAGAGCTAAGGATTATCTCCTTATGCTCTATCCACTCGTGCATCCGAGAAAATATTCCCGGTCCCAGATTTGACAGAAAGTTTGGACCACTCAAGATGTCATAGATTTTCTGGCGCATGGAGGATCCGAATCCAAGTGCTGTCCCGATGCTATCAATGGCCGCGTTAAGGGGAGAAAGGCGATTATGACCAGGAACGGACTCACGTACCGGGCTCTCGTCTGGGGCATTGATGGCGGATCCCATGTTAAGAGGCTCTGAAGTATTAGCATCCAAAGCTTGCCTCTTACTGGGGCTTTCCTCAACAAGGGTGGCTTCGCGAGGTCGCCTATGCCCAACACTCCCGCCACCACGGCGGACCGGCACCTGTACAACAAGCCTTGGAGAATCCTGGTTCCCATGACCGGCAGTGCGACCTGAAAAATGGCCAGGAGTACGGCCGGCTCGTCGAACACTTGCCCGACCATGAACAGTGTCATAATCAAAGATGGGTTCCTCAGGAGTTCGAGACATTGGCGATAAATCCTCGTTGAGACCCAACTCCTCAAGATCTAAACTGATAGGACCTGCAATAGCAAAGCTGAAGGATTAGTATCACATTAATTAACAAAAAGCAGAGCCACAGTCCTATGTCGGACCATAAGTCAAGAGGCAAACCTTTTGGGTGGGTCCGGCAGAGAAATAAAGCCGACAAAGGCTCATTTCCCATTATGTACTTTGCATGG
This sequence comes from Beta lomatogona, assembly GCA_947646795.1. NCBI lineage: Eukaryota > Viridiplantae > Streptophyta > Magnoliopsida > Caryophyllales > Amaranthaceae > Beta > Beta lomatogona. Next base: position 12,866,770 of record CANSNZ010000949.1, read on the forward strand.
GGAAGCCATCTGCAGGGGATCCTTCCCTCGGCATCTTCACCGACAGCAGTAATAGTCCCGACCTCGGACTCGAAATAATCAAAGGCCTTCTGCTCGGCCACAGAAAGACATAAGAAGGGACATCTTCCATCCGGGTAACCGGCTTAGTAAAGTGACGACGAAGAGGGAAATTATTCGGCACTTTGACCCAATAAAAGGCGGGTTGCCAACCTTTTAACCCAGTCAACTTAGGGTACACGGTAATTAAGCTCCACCATCCCTTCTCAGTGGAGCCGTTCCGTCGCAACCAGTGAAGCCGACGGAAAAGGTTGAGTGTCTCAGGAAAACCTAAGTAGCGACAGGTCCAAATATACGCGACCAGGTTCCTAACAGCCAAGGGTGTCAGCTGAGCCAGGCAGATGTTAAAAGCCTTCAAAATCCGTACCAAGGTCAAATCTAGAGGAAAGCGCAACCCAAACTCGAAATGGTGCGCATAAACAGCTATGTGCCCTGCCGGGCAATCAGTCACTTTCGATCCTTTGTCCGGGACTATCGACTTATATTCCGGTCGGAAGGCATACAACTTCTCCGCAACATCGCAGTAGTTGAGATCTATGGCGCATTGCCGCCAGGATTTGCAGATGGCCGTGGATTTCGGACCACTGCTATAATCCACTGGTAGCCATATCCCAGAATGCTCAACGTCATCACGGTCAGGAATCGGCTCGGGCCGAGAATTAGGAGGCATGCTGGAACTTTCCCCCAAAGCTATCTTGGTTTGACGAATACTTTCATCCCGACCAGAAGTAGAAGGTCCATCAATCTCGTCCATTGAAGCAATAGAATCGTTGTCGGAACCTAAATCAATAACAGGTGGATGAGAAGGGCCGGTTTCATGAGCAAGATGATCGTAAAAGTCATCCGCCACTACAAACCCAACATCTGACAAACTATCTAACCAGGCATGTTCCCTCAAAGGCGGGACATCAAGTCCGGGAACAGTATCAGGGGGAGGATTCCTAGCGGTCCGGCGAGCTAAAATTTGATGTCTTAATTCTCGGAGTGTTTGTCTATCACCACTCATCCTCGCTGACAGATATTGGGAAGTTAAATTTTCTTGCTCAGGGGTAGAGCGGTCATTAAGAAACTTAGATCTGAGTTCCCTATCTCTATCAGCAGTAAGGGGCAGGTCAGCTAATAAACGAGTTCTTTCCTCCCTTGGGCTAGAAGTGGACGAACTATGTCCGCCATGAGGGGAAGAAGGAGACGAAGGCTCACTTTCAGACATAAATTTATCACCCAAAGAATTTTGACTGTCTGAGTGGTCCGACATAATTTCTAAGAAAGAAACAGAAAAAGCAGTTGAAGAGAAGTGGAAAAGAGATACCTGAGAAAAGTCGACGGAAAACGACCGAAAAATCAAGTGGACATCAAGTCCGGGAACATGCAAAACTCACTCGCGTCCTCAAGACAGCATCAATGCTGATCACGATCCCCAATGATGCTGGGGGGGCTAGTTGTATGTAGGGATGAGCAAAAGACCGGTCCAGACCAGATTTTGGACCGGACCGGACCTGAATCTGGACCGGACCGGACCGGACCGGACCTGAGATTCAGGTCCGGTCCTCGGTCCAAATAAAACGTTGATTTCGGGTTTCCGGTCCGGTCCGGGCAAAAACCGGAATCAACCGGGTCGGACCGGAAACCCGATTTTATTTAAAAAAAATTGAATTATATGAAAATAGTAAAAAAGAGGCAGCAAGTCAGCAACAATTTGAAACCCTAAACACTCAAGTCACGCCTCTCTGGCTCTCTCTGTGACTCTCTCTCTCTCTTTCTTCCTCTCACTCTTTCTCACTCCTTTCGCCACTGATCTGATGTCATAACCTCCGGCGGACCGGCGAATATTCCGGCAAGGCTGACTGAATTCACGCCTCTCTCTCTGACTCTCTCTATCTAACTCTCTCTCTCTCTCTTTCTTCCTCTCACTCTTTCTCACTCCTTTCGCCACTGATCTGATGCCATAACCTCCGGCGAGAATTCCGGCAAGGCTGCTGAATTCTAGTTTCATCAAGTGAATTCGGTGAGTTACATTTTTCGTGTATTTGTTTTGTGTTTTTTTTCTCAATTTCCTTTTTGTTTCAATTTTTGTAATCTGCGATTTTTATTTTTTACCATTTTCGATGAATTGTTGTTGTTTATTTCGTATTTATTCTACCATTTTCATGAAATTGTTAAAGTTTATTTTTTTCTACCATTTTCGTGTAATTGTTGCTGTTTATTTCGTGTAATTCAAGTTCCATTTTCGTTTTTTAGACAAGTAGTGTAATAATGTTGATTTCCTTTCTCCACATCTTGGAGCAATTTTGAAAAAAAAAAAACAGGTCCAACAGGTCCAAAACCGGACCGGACCTGAAAAATCAGGTCCGGTCCGGTCTAGACCGGAATCGAAACAGGTCCGGTCCAGGTCCAAAGATTTGCGCAATTCCGGTCCACCGGTCCAGCCGGTTCCGGTCCGGTTCTTGATCGGTGCTCAGCCCTAGTTGTATGGGTATACCTAAGTTCACTGTCGGACACAACACTTGTGGCCGACACCAATAAACTTAAAACGCGACCTCATCATTAGAATCCAGGCCGTTTCTAATAAACAGTCCGAGATGGAGTTCACGGCCACATTAGGGAACAAAATCTCCCTCTGATCAGACTCATCACAGTCATACACGTGTCAAAGGATTACGCACTGTCAGATGAATAGTACTGCTATAAATAGCCAAATGGTAATGTTCTGCAGGTACATTCTCTCACATTCTAAGCATTACTTTCTCTCTCTATCTCTCTCTCTCTCTCTCTAAAATCCTTATCGGACACTTACTGACTTGAGCGTCGGAGGGGGTTTCCTCGCATCCCCCCCGAGGGTAGTTTACGTTTGTCTTCCTTGCAGACTTCCAGTCTCGGACGCCCACTCACATACTGTCGGACACCTCTTGGTCCGCCACCGTTTCAATACCGAAACATCAAGTACCTTCAGAATGAAGATGTAACAAACCAAAGATATACAGCTAGCAAAACTATTAAAGAGTGTTATATACTTGTAATTTGTTGAAAATTTAATATTTTAAGTGGGTAAGATGTAGGGTGAGTGGGGATGGGGCGGAGCAGGCCGGGATGGGGCGGGTACAACTTAAAATCCACCCCCGCCCCATCACCCATGGCGGGTATAACTTTCATCCCCATCCCCGCCCCACTACTCACCAAACTATGATCCATCCCCGCCCCATTGGGGCGGGGATGGGGCAGGTCTCCTACTTGACCCGCCCCACTTGCATCCATAGGTAGCACTGACTCAATACAGAGGTGGTGGAGTAGTGGCATCGCTTCCCACCTCATATCCCTGTGGTCTAAGGATCAAACCTCATGGGACTCATTTGAGGATTTCCCCTTATCCCCCCTCAAGTGAGTCTCCTTCATCTTACCTTAAAAAAAATGAGAATGTGGGAGTAGAAGGGTGGTAAGCCCTTTCATCTTCCACCCACAGATTGTGGGTTCAATTCTCATTAGGGGGTTTGGGGGCTTTGGGATAGGTTGTATTTATGTGCTCTGTGAGAGGGCATTAGTGTAATTTATCCTACCATTTTTTTTAAAAAAAAAAACCTGGATACGAGGATGGGTACGAGTACGGGGACGGAAAACTGCAAAATCAAAATTCTTGAAAACGGGTACGGCTTGGATTCGGTAGATATATTAAAAAATATATTATTTTCAAAAGTTTCAGTTGTCCCAAAGAAAATTTCGGTCATAATTAAAAATAAATATTTAATAACAATGTTTTGTATTTAGAAAGTACCGCAGTATACTTAATTTTTTTTCTTTGAAATGACAGTATACTTAATTAATAAGTCTTAATCTTCCTTACCAAGCTTAGCTTGGCTCACTTGGTAGGATTCCACCTTATGACCTCAAGGTCAGGGGTTCGAATTCCACCAAGTGAGGTGCACTTGGAGCAGAATTCTCCTTACAACTCCCCCTCCTTCCAAGGGCAGCCCAAAGGTTATTCATCTTACCGAAAAAAAAAGAAGTCTTAATCTTCCGGAGTACAGTTGTCACCTTTCAAAAATAAAATAAAATAAAAGAGTACAGCTGTCAAAACACTTAAGATGTACAACAGCTTCTTCTTAACTCCTTTTCTTTAAAAACTAGTTTTTAGGCTCGGACTATGCTCCGGGTAATTATAATTATTACTTATTAATATCTTACTTTGAAATTATAACACCAAGCATTATACTTGGTTTAGTGGTTAAGACATTATATAGTAACTTGAAGTCATTGGATCAAATCTCATACCATGCATTTTCTAATTTTTTTTTGTATGTGGTTTACATGAAGTAAATACTATGATGGATAGCGCCACGTGGCACAATTCCTTATTTAGGAACGCCTTTTAGTATATTAGTACTAGCCTCGTATGCACGCGATGCGTGCGACAACATATTGATATTAATACCGATATTAGGAATCGTAAAAAACATTAATATTAATGTGAAAAATAAACATGTACTTCGTACTTACAATTTATTTTTACAAAACATAGGATTGAAAATGAAGATGAGAGAAGTTGGTCTATGCTTATTTTTTCTCATTAGGTTTAACTATTTCGCTTGAATAACATCTTGACTACTACAATTATGAAATCAAAAAATACAAAGATGAGTTATACTCTTTTTCGGTAATTTTTTGAATTTTAAATTTATGTTCTTTGTAATTGTTATTGAATATTTAGGTTAAAGAAAACTTTGTATTTTTGGCTTTATAATTGTTGGAAAATTTATTTGTTATGTTAGTTTCCTCATCGTAAGTAATCTTTTGATGGAAATCTTAAACTTTTCAATGTTAGTTTTATCTTTTTACAACTTTTATTATTATGCATAATTGTAATTCAAGAAATGAATGAGAAATTTTGAATAAGCTTTTCTTTTATATTTCAAATTAGGGGTATATAAGTCTTTTTATGGGGGGACACCATAGCTCCTCCCTTGACTTATATACTAGAGATAGATAGATCTAGTACAACTGTCTTAACTATCTTAAGCACCTTAAGAGAACAAAAGGAGATCAGACCTCAAAACCACGCATCATCTTCTACAGCAAGAAAGGACTTCTCCTTTCATGGGAGAAATCTCTGGCGGTTGCGAAGAAGCACGAAACGCAAAGGAGGAGCTGCCGGAGATGGCGGCCGATGACGGTAGGCGACTTATCTTCTTAGTTCAAGTGAGAGAGTTTGAAAATTTTGGAAAAAAAAACCCTAGATCTGATTTCCCCCCCTTCATATTTCTTTAAACGGTTTTTTCACCAAGTACCCCCCGAGTTTTCGGTTTATTCACGAGTTACCCTCGCACTTTTGAAAATACATCTGGTACCCCTCAGTTTTATGATAATACACCCAAATGCCCTTAATGACTAACGGTGGTTAACTCCATTAGTCATTAACCCTAATATTCTGTTTTAAACCGTAATTAACCTCTAATCTTAACCCCTACCTCTAACCCTAACCCCTAACCTAACCCTAAACACTAGACCTAACCCTAACCCTAACCACCAGTCCACCACCTCCCACCTACCCTCCCACCACCACCCCCGCAGCCCCCAACCCACCCCCTACAGCCCCCAACCCACCCCCCGCAGCCCCACCCCCTTCCCCCGCCCCAAACCCCCCACCCCCACCGCAGCCCTCCCACCCCCGCAACCTCGTCAACCCCCTCCCCCACCCCCCCCCCCCCACCCCCACAGCCAAGCCCCCCCACGTGCACCCCCCCCCACCTCCGCACCCCCCACCCCTTCTTTTCGCAATATTACCCCTCCCCGCACAAAGACTTTCCCTCTTTAATTTCCGTCGACCCCCCCGCACGATATTTTCCCTCTTCTCGCAATCAATTAACAATCTCGAAAGGGGTGGTGCTGCGGCGGTGGGGGGGAGGGGGTGAGAGGTGAGATTGCGAAAATCGAAAGGGTGGGGGTGTTTTTCGTGGAAGTGGAACATCCCGTAAGGGGGTTGGTCGGAATCGACGGGGGTGTTTTTCGTGGAAGTGGAACGGCCCGTGAAGCGGGAGTGGGGCGAGATCGGGAGGGGGCCGCTGTGGCGGGGAAGGGGGATGCCGTGTGGCGGGGGGGCCAGCTGTGGCGGGGAGGGGGTCAGGGGGGGGGGGGGGCCGCTTGGGGTGGGATAGGGGTTGGGTGGTGGTGGAGGTTAGGGTTAGGGGTTAGGGTTTAGTTTAGGGATGGCAATTGGGCGGGGCGGGTGCGGAGGATGGTACCTCCACCCCCGCACCCGCATAAAATTCTCATCCCCATCCCCGCCCCACCACCCATTGCGGGGGAATTTTTCAGACCCATCCCCACCCCACCATGTACGTATTTATACCCATCCCCGCCCCACCACCCGCATGGGTACCCGCACCCGCTTCGTACCCGCGTTGTACCCACTTCATCCCCGCCCCACCACCCACATAGGTATCCGCGCCCGTGTAATACCCACATACTTATAAGTATATAAATAGAATTTTAATAATAAATATGCGGGGCGGGCGGGGGCGGGGCGGGGCGGGCGGGGATGGAGCGGGTATAGCATAAAATCCACACCCGCTCCACCACCCATTGCGGGTACGATTTTAATACCCATCCCCGCCAAACCTAGACCCATCCCCGCCCCACTTGGGCGGGGATGGGGCGGGTCTCCTACTTGACCCGCCCCACTGCCATCCCTAGTTTAGTTAGGTTAATTAGGGTTTAATTAGGGGTTAATTAGGGTTAAGACAAACAGAGTTAACCGCCGTTAGTCATTAAGGGCATTTGAGTGTATTATCATAAAACTGAGGGGTACCAGGTGTTTAAAAAGTGCGAGGGTACCTCGTAAATAAACCGAAAACTCGGGGGTACTTGGTGAAAAAATTGTTCTTTAAAAATAGATGGGTACGTTTCTATCCCTTTAAATCCGTCCCCGCCACGTACCCGGTTTCAACCCATCCGTACCCAAACCTAACCTACGAACCCACCCATCCGATTCGTTATGGGGACGAATCTTAAGTGAATCTGACCCGTCCCTGGTACGGGATTCGGTGTCCGGGAGGAGTACCCGTGCTTCATAGTTAGAACAACCAAAAAAGAAAAAAGAAGAAAAAAAAAAAAAAGACTGTTGCATGAAATGATTTTTTTTCTTCATTTTAAAACATGATTTCCAACTTAAACTCTTAAAGCTACCGTGTTTGCTCAATTGCTCAACTTGTTCATTGCATAAGTGATGCTGTAATTACAATTGTCTGTAACAGGTATGATTTCATAAAGGAAGCTGATGTTGATAGAACAATTTAATGATGGTCAGAAAGATGCAGCTGCACTACTGAAGATGGCATTGTGAAGTTTACTGATGAAATGAGTATTTTGACACCACCACATTTATAAATAATTTGAGATACTTCATCACTTCCTCAATAAGTGAAATATAGAGAAAGTACGGAGTTACGAAGGAATGTAGAAAAAGAAAGTTGATACCACAATAAAGTAGAGTAATTTAAGTGATAAAACAAAAAAATTGTAGTCCCCTATTGCTTTTTGGTGGTATATTTATAATAAGAGTGAACTTTTTTTACCATTTAAAGCTTGATTATTATGACTATTCCAATTAAAGAAAGTATTTCACTTATTGAGAAACGGAGGTAGTATGTTTTACTTAATTAATATCCTATACTTCATAAATTAAACAGTCGTGCTACACAACCACAAGCCTAGCCTAAAGATAAAGGTCAAAAAGGACATTTACTAAACTACCAATATCACACAATTCACACATTCACACCCTCATCATTTATTCATTTCCAAGATTCTACCGCAAAACCAGTAATCTCACCGCCTCATTTACATCGCCAAATTCTCTTTCCATTTCCAAATCTTTCTCACACTCTCACCAAAAATCTAGATCACAAAAATAGCAAACCAAAACCATGTCTTCCACCACAACCAACACCAACACATCTGATTATGAAGTCAACTACTCAGAATCAGACATCGCCCAAAAATTCCTCTTCTTCAACGTCCTCAAAGATGGTCGTATCCATGTCTTATCACCTCCTACTACAAAAGTCCCTCCTTCCTGTAACCCCACAGCCAACGTCTTAACCAAAGACGTTGACATCTCCGCCTCCGTCTCTGCCCGTATCTTCCTCCCTTCCTCCGCATCCACATCTAACAAACTCCCTGTTCTGCTGTACATCCACGGGGGCGGCTTCTGCATGGACTCCGCCTTCTCCGAGGATTACACACGCTTTGTCTCCCACGTCGCGGCCGAAGCCAACATCATTGGCGTATCAGTTGAGTACGGCCTCTTCCCCACACGGCCAATCCCCGCATGTTACGACGACTCGTGGGCCGCACTCCAATGGGTTGCGGCTCACAGTAATGGAGAAGGACCTGATTCTTGGATCAATGATTACGCTGATCTTAGCAGAATCTTTGTTGGTGGAGATTCTGCAGGTGGGAATATTTCTCATACTTTGTTAGCTAAGGTGGGGTCCATTGGACTTGGTTATGAGGGTGCAAAAGTTGAAGGGATGATCTTAATTCATCCTTATTTTGGGGATGATGATAAGATGTGGATGTATATGTGTCCTACAAATGAAGGACCTAGAGATCCTAGGATGAAGCCTGCTGTAGAGGATTTGGCTAGGATTGGGTGTGACAGGGTGTTGGTTTTGTTGGCTCAGAATGATGGATTGTATGGTGCAGGGAAGATGTATACTGAAGAGTTGATCAAAAGTGGGTGGAAAGGGAAGTTGGAGATTATGGAGAATAAAGGAAAGGATCATTGTTTTCATTTTTCTAATTATTTGGATCTTGAAGCTGTTGCTATTAGGAAACGGATTGCTTCATTTATTCATAATCAGGGTTAATTAGTATGGATCTTGATGTATGTATCATGATGATTGTCTAATGGTTTCGATTGGCAAAATGATGCAGTAGCATTGTTCTTTATTCTTGTTATGTAATAAGGTCAGCTTGCTTCCTGTACCTATGTGGCTATGTCCTATGTAGAAGACATTTTTAGCTTAGTTATATTATTTCTCATTATGTTCTTCTAGTTTGGCCATCTCAAATTAAACTTGTGTACTTGTGTGCAACTTTGAAAGTTTAAATCATAACTCGCGTTTTATTGGGGTTGCTCGTCTCATATCATGACCGTTGCATGAGCTCGAGTTTTTTCGAACTTAAATTTTAAAGTTTTTACTGGTCTAAATGTTGTTAATTCTGTTTTTACTTTTTTTTTTTTCCTTGAATCTTCTTATTACCGATGCTTTATTGTGAATTTTTTTAGGAATTCTACTACTAATTTCAAATTTTTACATAGAAAATGAAAATTTTAATTAATAAGCTTGTTCATGAACTCCTTGAGTCGAGCTTATTTCAAGTTGAATTTGACCACTTCGTGAGACACCCTCGCGTTGTCATTGTTGTCAAGCCTAGCATGCATATAGGATGCCGGATGCGCACAGACTTGTTCATGGCGAACCGAAAAATTGTGGGAGTTGAGATGTGAACTTGATCTTTTTAGTTGCCTGACAAAATGAGAGAACGAAAATATGAACAACTAGAGGAGACTCTATATGCCCCAGCCCAAAGTGATTGGTCTGACCATTTTATTGGACTTGACCTTGCCAATATTTAATTTACCCTTTGGGCTGACTTCCAATGGCTTTGGTAGAATCTTTCTAGGTCCATATTGTGGCCCAGCCGGGAGGGGCAAGTTTTTTTGAGCTCAACCTTGTTCATAATCATGCGGAAATTAAAAAACCATCATACACGCGGGTATTATATTTGATCCTATGGTCAGTGGCGGAACATATTAAGGTGAAATTTGCTATATTTTCTTTTTAAAAATAGGTAAAAACATTAAATAGGTCCCTCCTAATCTTTTGAACATTTTCCTATGGTCCGCCTGAAAATTATTTTCTAGTTCCGCCCCTGCACATAGTATATTTTTTGTTTATCCAAGTAAAATACCCTCTAATGTACTATGCTTATGATATACCTAGATGAAATCATATGAATCAAAGATTTAATAAAGTGTACGTTTATTAGAGCCACTGCCCACTAACAAGATCTAAATGTTTGTTCGGTGTCATATCAATAGTACTCACAATTATTTAAATTTTAAGTGCTATAATTTTTTTCCCATGAGTACAGCGTACCCAATAGCATGCTACTATGCTAGTGTTTTCATCATATATCCAGAATAAGTAAATGAATCAGAAAACAACCTAAGTGTACAATAGTAAAACGGATTTTTCACCAGGTACCCCTGAGGTTTCACAATATTCACCTGGTACCCTCGCGTTTTCAATAATTCACCAGGTACCCCTGAGGTTTCGAAAAATTCCTAACATGACCCTGCTGTTAAGTTTCCGTCACATTCTTAATTCACCAAATACCCCTTAGGTTTGATAAATTTCTTTTTCTCCCTCTACCCAAACAACTACCACCACCCAACCACTTTCTCCCTCCACCCCCACCCCCCCACCCACCCAACTGGAAACCACACCTCCCCACCCCCAACCCCACCCACCCAACTGGAAACTACATTCCAGAACTCTCTAAGATCAAACCCGATAATTGAACCACAAGATCCAAGACAATTCACACTAATGTCATGATAGTCTTCTAAAGAACACTAAAAATAATGAAAACTCGAATATGAAACCAGAGTACTAAGCACTGAGTTAATAGCTTTGCAAAAATAGGCATCTTAAACCACCATCACAGGTCCACAAATCTTCAAAGCATTGCAAAAATGGGGCATCTCAAACCACCACCACAGGTTCTAGTAATTCACTCTATAGTCACATGTGAGCACTTGATACATTGTCACCATAACCAAAATTCACTCAAAACCCAAATTTAAGCAAACAACAAACAATTTCATCACAGAGGAGAAAGCATACAAAAGTAATTAAACTTCAAACCACAAATTCACTTATTTCCACAATGCCTCACCTTTCTACAAAAACTATTTTCCTCAAAAAAAAAAAAACAGCACAATCTTCAATGGAAATTGTGGCAGCGAACTAAAGGGGAGACGGAGCAGCAGCACCGCCGACACGCGAACAAGACAAGAGCGAGAGAGGAAGAGGACAGAGGAGAGAGAAAACGCGGCGCGGCACCGCAGCCTTCGACGAGCAACAAGGGGAAAAACTAACAATGGCGAGATGGGTTGGCGAATAGATAGAGACACGAGGGAGACAAGGGAGGAGGAAAGATAGGTTGGGGAGGTGGGTGGGTCGTTTTCGGGGCTGGGGGTGGTTTTCAGGGGAGTAGGGTGGTGGGTATGGTGGTTTTCGGCAGCAAGGGAGGTGGGTCGGTGGTTTTGGGGGGGGGCCGGGTAGGTGGGTCGGTGGTTTGGGGGGGGTGGGGAGGTGGGGAGGTGGGTTTCGGGTGGTAGATGATGGTGGGTGGAGGTTTAAAATAATTAGGGATAATTAAAGTTTAATTAGAGTTAATTAGGGTTAATTAGGGTTAATTAGAGTTTAATTAGGGTTAATTTGGGTTAATATGAATGATTTGGATGGAAACCCAACGAAGTTGACGGAAACTTAACGGCAGGGGCATTTCAAGAATTTTTTCGAAACCTTAGGGGTACCTGGTGAATTATTGAAAACGCGAGGGTACCAGGTGAATATTAAGAAACCTCAGGGGTACCTGGTGAAAAATCCGATAATAAAATCTGTAATAACATGACCAAAAAAAGGCTATAGTTCAGCAACATACCAATCCAAAACAGCACTCATTATGCCTTCATGATCATCAACAGCATCTCAATTTAATCATCTAAACCCTCAACTTAAATACTGTAAAAGTGAGCAATCTTTAGTAATTCTTCACTTGAACATGATCTTCAACAGTGGTCATATAACATATTATTTACTTGGCAAAATTGGCCTCAACGCCACAAACTATGGCGCAGGTGCACCCAGCGCCACCATCCTTAACTAGTAGCCAAAACACCACAAACTATTGGCCTGGGTGCAGCGAGTACTAGAGATAACTTTTCTCGACACATGCTCACGTAACTTAGGCTTCTATTAATAAAGATATAGGATAAATGAAAGAAAAAGTGACAAATAGAAGGAAAAAAAAAAGTAGGGATTCCCCGCCGCCGGCAAAAAAAGTTAGTAGCTCAAGTGTCATTTATGACACTTGCTGCACCCAAGCCAATAATTTATGGTGTTTTGGTTACTAGTCAAAGTTGGTGTTTTTCAGTACCCTCGCGCCATATTTTGTGGTGTTGAGGCCAATTTTGCCTAATTACTTTCCTCCTCAAATTTACAGTCCTCTACTGCTAGTAGCTTAATAAGTCGATATATAACATACCGTAAAAAAAAAAAGATCATACCCTGCAGTTGCTCATATCTCCCCCACCTGGCGTCGCTCATTCTTTTTAGGGGGGGTCGAGCTTGGATTTCTGCTCATGGATGAGCTTGGGGAGATCATAAGGCCATTCTTTCCTCGTCTTCCTCATTTTACCCCCAGCCCTCGCCCGTTCAATTTCTGCAAGGAAATTAAATTAGGGCAATGCAGGTGGTGAATTGAGAGGTAGGACGCCCTCGCTCTTTCGGGCAGGGGAGGCGGGGGATATTTTTAACAGTGTCGTGAATTCGAGACAGAAAAAGGGAGCAGGGAAGGGATTTCCCTTTTTTTGGCACGACGCGCCGATTAAGAGGAACGCCCTAATTCAATTTCCGTTCGGAAATTGAACGGGCGAGCAGAAATTGAACGGGCGACCAAAGGGGATAAAATCCCTCTGTGACCCCCCTAAAAAGAGGGAAAGCATACTTGACAGGAGATAGACACAAGCGGTAGAGAGGTCCCCCATTATTCCTTAATTGTATCGCCCTTACATATCCTTATACCTTATTAAAGAAACTATCTTCTTGCAAACCTCACTTCATTCTCACTTAAACTGTCAAATTACTACTCCACATTGTAATGGAGTCTGAGTGCAATTCCTCAGAATCAGGCATTGCTCAAGAATTCCTTTTCTTCAACGTCCTCAAAGATGGCCGTGTCCACATATTCACCTCATTATTCGAAAAATCTCCTCCCTCCAACAACCCCATCTCCACCCCCAATGTCGAAACCAAAGATGTCCAAATCTCCACCAACATCTCCGCCAGACTCTTCCGCGCAACCTCCACTGACGACATATCCACAAGACCACAACCATAAAACACAAACTTCCTCTCCTTTTCTACGTCCATGGCGGCGGCTTCTGCATGCAGTCCACCTCCTCTGTGGAGTATTCTCGCTTCGTTTCGCTTGTCGTCGCTGAAGCCAATATCATGGCTGTCTCCGTCGAGTATAGCCTCTTCCCAAAACGACACATCCCTGCATGTTACGACGACTGCTGGGCTACGCTCCAATGGGTTGCGTCCCACCGTAAGGGAAATGGGCCTGAATCTTGGATCAATGATTACGCTGATTTAACGAGAATCTTAGTAGGAGGAGATTCTGCAGGAGGGAATATTTCTCATAACTTGTTGGCTAAGGTAGGGTACATGGGACTTTCTGAGGGTGCAAAAATAGAAGGGATGATTTTAATTCATCCGTTTTTTTGGGAAGGTGAGAAGATGTGGATGTACATGTGTCCTACAAATGAAGGACCTAAGGATCGTAGGTTGAAACCTGATGTAGAGGATTTGGCTAAGATTGGGTGTGGTAGGGTGTTGGTTTTGGTTGCTGAGAAGGATGTTTTGTACGATGCAGGGAGAACTTACGTTGATGAGTTGATTAAGAGTGGGTGGAAAGGGATAGTGGAGATTATGGAGAATAAAGATAAGGAACATTGTTTCCATCTTTATGATTATTTGGATCCTGAGGCTTCTGCTATTCGTAGACGGATATCTTCCTTCATTAACCATCAAGATCATACTGGTCATTGCAACAATTAGATCCTACACTCAGGAGTATGATATGTGTAATATGCTTCCGATAGTATAATGTTACTTTTTTTTTTGCATTGTATGTATTTGCATGTTCTTTCATCACGGTGAAGTAAGTGTTGGATTAAGTGCTCCAAATTGTTGTTAGTTAGTAGTTTTTATTGTTTCAGAATTGTGAGTTAGTAGTGAAGTGCATAAGATGGTGCGATTAACAAAGTTAGTTGATAAATTAGTTGGAATATTGTTCCTTAGTTTTAGCAAAGTAGTTATTTGTCTTTTTGTATTTAAACGTTGGTTGTATTTGTTGATTTTAGTTTATAGAATGAAATCAGTTTTCTTTCCCTTCTCTTGTTTTATCTTATAAATTCAAAAATAAGGTTGGGGATAGTAAAAAAAGGTTCGGTATATTGTTTTCATATCTACAATAATCTAGAGGATCCAGAGATTGTATAATAAGATATTTTCAAATCCATATTTGAAAAAATCTCGGGGAAAGAAAATCAAGCGCAGAATTATCAATGAGATCCTTATTAGTTGTTGTAACTAGCTTGTCTGAGAACTTGTTCAGTTCTAGAGAAAATGCAATCACACAATCGGCAGAATAAAAATGCATCTCATTAAGTATTGGCATAATGGTAAAGCACGCCGGCAGAGGTCAGTGTCGTATCCAGGATTTCCCCCACGTGGGTTCGGAATTAACGAGACGTTAAACAAAAAAAAAGACCAATTTAAATTGCTTAAAAATAAAATACATCAATTCAAGTTCGAAATTACAACCGATAAATACGAGAATAATTTCTTAAATTACAAGAAAAAAAAACTAAAAAATCATTCTACGAGTTTTCATATTTTGAAAGCATTCTAATACATCATCATCACTAACTCAAGCAAAAAGATCTCTCTCAAGAAAGGTGACTAAACTATCATTCAATAGTTGATCACCCATGCTATTACGCAACTTGTTCTTCACATAAGTCATTGAGGAGAACACTCTTTCCACACTTGTCGTCGCCACCGGAAGGATCAATACTAGTCTTACAAGCAAGTAAACATGTTGATAAGAAGTATGTTTACCCGTCTCAACAAGCTTCATAGAAAGTTCATTAATATCTTTCAAGTTTTCAAACCTTGCTTCTTTCTGCTTATCATCATAAAAGAACTCAAGTTCATGTCGAAGCCTTGTCATATTACTTGGAAACTCTTTTGGATAAAATTCGGCAAGTCTAACCAACTTTTGAGTATCAAATGCGGCAAATGAATTAACGGGATTCAAGCATGCCATACAAATAAGCAACTCCATATTTTCTTCATCAAACCTATTATTAAGCTCTTGAAGTTGCAAATCAATAACACTTAAAAACATCTCAACCCGAAAGCGATGCAAATTGGAAACTTTGCCAAAGAAGCGTTTCGATCTTCCCCGAGGAACATACAAATCATCCATATTAGGAACTTCAATATCATATTTAGCACAAAAAGAAGTTACAATATTGCAAAAGTTATCTCATCCATGGTCCCTCAACTTTTGTAATCTTTCTTTAGTCAAAGAAACGAATGACATAGCATTAACAATATCTTGGTCTCCTCTTTGCAAAGCTTGACACAATTTGTCGGTTTGCCCAAATATTTCCAACATCAAATGAATCATGAAAACAAACTCAAATGACTCAAAAGAAGACATAATAGCAATAACTTTCACACGATCCTCCTTATAGATCTTATTTTCTCCAATTTTCACAAGAACCTTAATGATTGTAGAATACAATGAAGTGACGTTGTTGATGGTTTTATAGTGTGAACCCCAACGAGTATCACCGAGCCTTCCCAAACCAAGCTCTTGGTTTAACCCTTGCCCACTTTCAATTTCACCCAATTCTAATGCTTCTAGCACTTCTTGAGTTTGTATCTCTCGAATCATTTCTCTTCGCTTACAAGAAACTCCAATAACATTCAACAACATACTAAGTTGCTCAAAAAGCCAAATACAATCATCATTTTCTTTGGCAACGGCAACAAGAGTTTATTGGAGTTGATGAGCAAAACAATGTACATAATAAGCAAAACGAGTATCTTTCATGATCAAAGTTTTAAGCCCATTTATCTCCCCCCTCATATTACTCGCTCCATCATAACCTTGACCTCGAACTCTAGACAAACTCAATGAATGATCCATAAGCAATGTCTCAATTGCATTCTTTAATGACAAAGCAGTGGTATCTTCAACATGCACAATTCCAAGAAACCGCTCACGTATCTTCCCATTTTTATTTACATAACGCAAGCAAAGAGCCATTTGTTCTTTTTGAGACACATCGCTAGACTCGTCAGCTAATATTCCAAAATAGTCATCCCCAATCTCATCTATAAGAAGGTTAATAGTTTCTTTTGCACAAGAGTTTATTAGTTCCTTTTGAATAGTAGGAGCTATCATTTGATTATTCCCCAAGGCATTATCCAAGACAATTTTCTTAGCATCCTAATTATTTTCGGCAAGCCATGTAAGAAGTGCAAGAAAGTTCCCTTTATTACTTGATTCATCACTTTCATCATGTCCACGACATGCTAGACCTTGACTCAAAAGGAACCTTACACATTTCAATGAATAAGTTAAGCGAGATTTGTCAAGGATCTTTGCTTCTGTGGTGTAAGAGCTAAAAGACTCAATGATTGATGATTTAGGCTTTGTAAAAAAATTAAACTTCTCTTGAGCTTCATTATGAACACTTTTTATACCACCAACATGTTTGTCAAATCTTTCAATCTTGTTCCAACCTCTAAACCCTCCATTTACAAAACTATCACCACCCGGGGAACTAGTTTTGTCCATAAACAAATAACACACAAAACAAAAGGCGGCATCTTTCTCAACACTATACTCAAGCCAATCATATTTATCAAACCAATCAACATTGAAACGACGCATACCTCCAATATCCCTTTGAGGAAAATGATGAGTGCGTGGGGCACAACGTTTCTTAGCAACATATCCTCTCCTCACGGCATCTTGATCATTTTTAGGATACTCTATGATCGGAATCCTCTTTCCCGGATCGTGAGGGAGAAGTTCAACATCATAGGTCTTATCTTCCACATTAGCATTTGACAAGCTTGCTCTTTGTGGAGTGTTATGTTGACTTTGTTGTGGAACTTGTGGTGGTAGTGAACTAGGGGCACGGGGATGAGATTGAAGTTCATTCTCATCAATTGGAGACTCCCTTGTATTTGGTGAAGAACAAGCGGAAGACTTTTGAGACTTCCAAAAATGTTCCTAACTTTTCATCCTTCATTCACAAATTCAATTCAACATCACTAAATTATACTCTAAATTCTAAATCTCTAATTTCTAATGATGAATAATTCAATTCAACAAAGTAAATTTCAATAACCAATAACAATATAACATTACCCAAAATTTAAATTAAAAGTTCAATAACAATAGCAAATTCATCCATCAAAGAGAGTCTCCATTAATCTCATGGCAATTATAAGAAAATTAATAATTTCAATTCATTCAAGCATTGGTAAATGAAAGTTTAAGCAAAGAAAGGTTACCTAAATAAATTCGAGTGGCTTGTGCGAAGACAGAAGTTGGAGTTGCGACTGTGCGAACTGCGAAGGCAGAAGTTCTGTCACAACAGAGGAGAAAGGTCGACTGTGTGACTATGCTTCGTGCGACTGTGCATCGTCGCCTCGTCGTAAGGAGAGAGGTCGGCCGCCCGTCGGTGAGTGCCTGACTGCCGTAGTGCCGTGAGAAGTGAGAAGGTTCGAATTTCTAAACCCTAGGTTTTGTGAGAAGTGAGAAAAGAGGAGAGAGAATTAGAGAAAGTCAGAAAAGAGTAAGTTATTGGGGGAAAATAAAATTTCAAAAAAAAGGGGGGGAGAAGGTTCGAACTCGGGAACACAGGCTGGAGCGTTTAATGATAGCACGCGAAACCACTGAGCCATTCGTATTCTATCTTAAATTTTACGCGCTTACTTCTATTTAACCTATTTTTATTTTATTTATTTTTTCCAGAATTTTCTTTGTTTTTTTTCCAACATTCCGTGGGTTCAGCTGAACCCACTGAACCCACGCTAGATCCGCCCCTGGCAGAGGTTACATTTGTCAACATGTTAAATTAGGCAAATCGACTTGGCATAATGGTTAGAGACGACGCTTGTGACTTTATTGAGGTCATGGTATATTGGTATGGTATCGAGCTCCACTATAACATGTTAGAAGTGAATGGTTGACTTGTCATAACGGAAAGATCATAGATTTTGTCCAATTCGGTCTTTCTTTTCACTATTTTTCTTTCTTAAAAATAAATAACTAGTCTTTAGGCTCGAGTTATTCTCGGGTCATTATAATTTTTATCTATTAATATTTTACTTTAAAATTATAACCTCAAACATTACTTAGTTTAGTGGTTAAGACTTTAATATACTAACTTGAAATCATGGGATCAAATCTTATACCATGCATTATGTCTTTTAATATAGCCTTGTTTGGCAATTAACGGATAGTTGTTAGCTGTTAGCTGATTGTATTAGCTGATTTGACTAGCCATTTGTATTAGTTGTTTGTATAAAGGTGTTTGGTAAGTAGCTGATAGTTTTGCTACATAATTGTGTAAAATAACCAATAAAGACATGTGCATAATATGTTGTTGTACCTTTTATTATTTATTAATGTAATTTTTAACAACTTTATGACATAAATGTAATTGATCTACTTATTCCCAAACCTCTAATGTCAAAAAGCTCCTCACCCCAACTTTTTCAAAAAGAGCTTTTTGGGCTCAATAAGCTAATTGAAACCTCTCTTTACCAAACACTGAAATTAGAGGATTGACTAGTAAAATTCTCTAATATGAGTTTAAATCTCTAAATTTGCCTCAGATCTCTCTTTGCCAAATAAGGCCATATATGAGTATAGATTTGTCAACTTATATTGACCATGGGCTCTTGCGTTACCGAGTTTTGCTTTGACCCTGACAATGGACTATGGGCTGTCCATGCTCCTTAAGCTAATCGAATTTTAGATTGTTCATTCTCATTGAACCCGGCCTAAAACTCATAAACTCTCTCTTTCTATATTGGCCCGGACTTTAGTCCCTTGTTGGGCCAAAAGGCCTAGAACTACCTCACTGTCAATTGACATTGGCTACGAGGATAAGTTAGCAAGCTTTATTAGCTTCTCTCTATTTGTTAGACAATATAAAAAGTACAACATCGAGAAACGCATTAGTGAAAGATTGCATAGGTCGAACTTTAAGCCAAAAATATTTTACAATAAGATAATCATATTAATTTTGATATTTAACAAAACATAGCACATAAACTAAACTATGGGGGTTTAGAAGATATTGGGATGCATGATCTATCTTGAGATGATGACACTTAAACCATCCAAATAATTAAATCTCAAAACCTTTTCGTGCATTTCTTGTTCATGCATTGCTAAGTATTAATTTAGAATATGGACCACCTATCTCATTGAAAGAATCTTATTTTGTTTAAGACAATATGACAGAGCGATTATGTGTTGTAGGTAATCTTGTACACCCGGGAAACATAAAAGTGTATACAATGCATGGCACGATGAGAAAGAGTCTATTGTGACTCTACGTCAGGTTTATTTTGATGATGATAAACATTTTATGCTATAACATGTATGCACGTAACAGTGATTTAAGAAAGCTATCAAGATTGGATGTTCATGAAAGCTCAATAACTTGAAGATATGGAAGCTTAGGTCTAGTTATGTTCTTAGTCATGTTCATGCAATGTAATTAACATATTGGAACTTTGTGCTAAATTAGAAATATGAAATTAGGATGATTAACTATTTCTTAGAGTTAAGAAAATAGGCAATTATATTAATTTCATGTTTTTATATTTAAAGAATAAAAAAGGGGAGTTTTTTTTATAACAATAGATTTTTGAAAAAAATGATTTGTAAAAACTGATTTTTAAGTAAAAAAAATTTGATAAAGATTTTCGAAATAAATGATTTGTAAAAAACTGATTTTTACGTAAAATATTTTGATAAAGAATTTCGGAAAAAATTGATTTGAAAAATCCGATTTTAAGTTGGCAAAAGATAAGGAGGAATCTTTGATTTTAAAGAAAGAAAAAGATCATATTTTATTAAATAAAAGATAATCCTTGATTTTGGAAAAGAATATATTTTATCTCATTATTCAAGAAGATTATCATATCTTGGAGAATAATTCTTATTCAGTTGATAATATATATATAAGGGATGAAGATCAGAATAAGTTTACACGTTTTCAGATTTGGTTTTAATAAGTTTTTTGAGAGCTGAAAGCATCCACATAGCACAGTGTATATCATAGAGTTCCAGTGAGTTAAAATTCTATATAATGATTGTAACGTACCTCGATTTGCTTATCTAAGAAGCACACTTGGGACTTAATCTTTCTGTAACTTCATCATTATAGAGAGTAGCAACACTTAAGGTTAAGTGTTGGGGAGCACTACTAGAGTTAGTCGTGGGGGAATCATATTGTATCAAGAGTTTGATATTTTAAGATTCAAATAATAAAAGCGTAGGTAGTGTGGACGTAGATCTCAGAGGTGAGATTGAACCACGTTAAATTCCCGTGTCTTGTTATTTGATTTCATTGTTTTTAGTTTTGATACAACTTCATTTGAGCTAAAACATTAAAAGCGAGTTTACGAGTGAATAACACAGTGTGAGGCACTATGCTATAAATGTGTTTTTGCGAAAAACAATTAGATTTTATCACTCAATTCAACCCCCCCTTCTTAAGTGTCACCTTGTTCTCCAATAAGTGGTATTAGAGCAGGCTATTCTCGAAAGGTTCCTCCCTAGAGAATATAAGTCATGAACATGCAAGATGACTCTCGAGAAAGACACTCAAAGTGTCCGATTTTCAACGGAAAGGATTACGGATGGTGGAAGGCTAGAATGAGGATCTACATCCAAGGATCGGATTATGGATGGTGGAAAGTCATAAGAAAAGGACCAATCCTTATCCAAGCCAAAAATACTGAAGGAAAGATAGTAGACAAAGATGAAGATGACTACAATTTAGTCGGCTATGCAAAAGCCGAAAAGAACTTCAAAGATATGAGTATTCTCCAATATGGAATTGGACCTGATGAATACTCAAGGATCTCTGCGTGTTCTACAGCAAAGGAGATATGGGACACTCTAGAGTTGGCCCACGAAGGTACGAATAAGGTAAAACAATCTCGAATTGATTTACTTGTGCAACAATATGAACTGTTTACTATGAATAAGGAAGAATCAATTAAAGAGATGTTCACCCGTTTTACACTAATCACTAATGAAAATTGCGTTCTCTCGGCAAAACCTATACTTCTGAAGATTTAGTAAGGTAGGTGTTAAGAAGTTTAACAATTCGGTGGCTCCTTAAAATAACTGCTATTCAAGAAGCTAAAGATTTGACAAAACTTTCACTAGAACAACTTATTGGATCATAAATGACTCATGAACTTGTTTTAGATTCTAAAACTAACGAGCCAAAAAATAAAGGTCTAACCTTGAGAACTGAATTGGAAGGTGAAGATAGTGATAGCGATGATGATGTTGATCTTCTTACTAGGAGATTTAAAAAAAATCTCAAAAAGAACAAAAATAACAATCCTAGAAAAAGTGGAAATTTCAAAGGTAAGAGCACTACCTCTAACTCTAAGAATAGTGCTACTAACTCCAGTTGTTTCAAGTGTGGAGAGTTCAATCACATGATCAAGGAATGTCCCTTATGGGATGATGAGAAGCCCAAACAAAGAAGGGAGCAATCCAAGAAAGAATTCAAAAAGGCTATGATAGCTGCTGTTTGGGGAGATTCGGATTCTGATGAAGAACAGTCAGAGGCACAGTGCCATGAAGCAAAATTATGTCTGAATGATGTACAAACATCACAGAGAAGGGCTCAGTGCCTGGACGACTCTCACTTGTGTCTAATTGCGAAAAGCTCAAACTCACAAGATGAAACTGAAGACAGTGAGGTAAGTCTTATTTCTCTAAAACCTTCAATACATCTTATTTCAAAAAACCAACTTGTTACTTTGCTTGGAAATGTCATTGATGATTGTTAAGAAATATATGATGATTTTTCAAACATGAAAAAGAAGTGAAAATTTTAACTAAGCAAAAGATTGGGTTGGAATTGGAATTGGAATATAAGGATTTATTAAAAGATTGTAAAGGACTGATGAAAAAGAATGATGAACTTGAAAAAACTGTTAAAGAGAAAGATGTTGAGTTAAACGCATTAAGGTACAAAAAGTCTCTCGCAAAAGAAGTTGTTAACAACACTGTGCCATACACTGTGTTAGAAGTTAAAAATTCAGATCTTGAAAATCAAATTGAATCTTTAAAACATGAGTTAACTGAGTTGAAAGAATCAAGACAAAGATCCAGAATTGTTCCACTAATGCTACCTTATGATGCTAAGTTAAGTGATGAACTTGATAAAGTGAAAAGAGATTTGGAAATTTCGAGAAAAAGAAATAGCGACCTAAACACTTCTGTTGAATTCTTGGAATCACAATTGCTTATTGCTCGAAAAATATATGAAAAATGGTCAGGTTGTCAAAAAGCCTTAGACTATTTGTCTAGTTCTACTAGCAATCGAAACGGAATTGGTTTAGGTTATAACGACCAGAGGCACAGTGTAAGGCATAGTGCCGGTAATTTTGAAAGAGACTTTCACAAAAGAAAATATGTTGATCTACCTGAATATTTGATTTGCAACTTCTGTGGAAAGAATGGACACCTTATGGATAACTGGAATGTCAAGAAAAAGAGTGTTGCGAAAAATGTAAAGTACGTAAATCAAATATGGGTTAGAAAAGACTTGTTAGAAGCTCAACGAAAGAAAAAGGGACCCAAACAGATTTGGGTTCCTAAAACTAACAAGTGATCTTTTTGCAGGCAAACGTGAGTGGAAGCAGCCTATGGTATTTCGACAGTGGCTGCTCAAGACATATGACTGGGGATAAATCTCAATTCCTCTCACTACTTGCCCACCATGGAGGGTGTGTTACATTTGGCAACAACAAAAAGGGAGAAATAATTGGTATTGGAAACATCGGCAAATCCCTAACACACTCCATACAGAATGTGATATTGGTAAGTGGTTTGAAACACAATTTGTTGAGCATATCACAATTGTGTGATATATCGAGGTAATTTTGTTGCATTTCATGCATGAGTGTGTTACAAGATAATTCGTGGCTTTGGGATTAATTTCTGGAAATTAGTTGAGTTTTATTCCTGTTGTCCTCCTTTAAACATGTTAATTGGAGTAGGAGTAATGCATATCTTTGTGAACTGTGAGAAAAAGTCTACTTGATATAAAAAGGACTCGTAATGGTCTAATGATGTTGTCCTAATGTCATGATCCTAAGTTGCCGAACTAATGAGCTATATGATCCTAAGTTGCCGAATTATTGAGCTATGAAATGCTAATTCTTTCTCCTATGGCAAGCTTGATCTTTATCTCGATATTCCGATTTTCTGTTTATGAGTTTGACATTTGTGCCTCATTATTTCTTTCTTTCATATGTCTCACCGTACCTCATCTTCATTTCCCTATTATTATCCTTCTTTTCCTCTTAACATCTTGATAAGATGATGGAAGAATGATACTTCAATGGAATACGTACAAGAGGGGGGTGAATTGTACTTTGGAACTTTTAGCAAAGTTTCTCGCGGAATTAAGGCTTTAAAGAAACAGAGATACGAGAGATGGAAATATATAAAATTGAGGAAACTTCTTGAACCTTATCAAGAAGGGAAAACCTCAAAAACTATATTATTGCAATAACTCTATTACAATCACTCTCTACAACTTGAGTTCCTTTCGAACTCAAGTTCCCACAATAATCCCCTTTGATTATTGGAACTCTTCTCTCTATCGATTCTACTCCGAAGCCTACACTCACTGACTTAGCTCTAAGTCTTTACAAGAGTCACTCAACCCTTGATCCCCAAATTACAACTCAAATTGAGAAACACACTGGTAAATATATTGAACTTAGATATTTAAGGAACTTTGGAACTCTTATTGAATGCAATTGACTTTTTGTGAAAACTCTTAAGATTTAGACTTAGACAATATGTTTTCAGTTGGTGGTTTGTAATGAGAGAGACTTCTCCTTTTATAGTGAAGTCTTCTCATGTTAGTTCCACTTATTCCTCCACTAAGTGTGAAGCAGTAACCCACATAAAATTATTTTCCCATGTTCACACTTCTTGAGGAAGAAGCAAAGACATATTCAAACCAACTAACAGTAAGTGGTTTAGTAGTTGAGAAAAACAAGGAGTTAACTTAGGAAATTTATTTTTACTTGCTCAGTAATTAAAAAAGATTTTTATTTAGAAAATAAAAACTGTTTTATTTATTTACAATATTTCCTAAAAACTCTCAATTAAATATTTTTCAAAACCACTTGTTGCATTTAATAAGTTCCATTTAGTTCCCTAAACTTAAGCAATATAATTTACTTACATAAATCCTAAGTACAGACTCTTGGACTTAGAAGTTACGCCATCTCTTTCAATCTTCAACTCTGAAGATCATTCGTCCCAGCTCAGGACCAGCAAACAGTTCCTTGAGGAACTGTGATCAGGAACTTGAATCATAAAACATCATTTTGTAGATTAAAGCTTGTTGTTGTGTATATATTACTTTGTCTTGATTATAAGTACCACGCCATCCAAGATTCCAACCTTGGAACTCACTTAGACAATCAAGTTCCTACTCCGGAACTAAAACACTATTTATCAAACAAACCAATATGTCAGGAAGTTTGCAAGGCAGTCATCATCCTAAACTAAGGGTCAACAATATTCCCCCTTTTTGGTGATGACAACACAAGCAAACTTTTCACAACAAAAGATATAAACATAAATGAATACTTCATGATGTAATCCCCAACAAACAAAAAGAAAAAAAAATTTACCAACTTTTAATTGTTACAGGAGACAAGAGTCTATGAGGTATGAAACAATGGTGTAACCGCCTTAGGATGTTTAATTTGCAATGATTTTCCCCCTGTTGGCATTAACAAAAAGAGAACAACACAGGCAGAGTTATTCCAAAACACAACACCCAACTATGAAAGTGGGTAAAAACAAGTAAATCCAAAACAAAAACACATTTCACACAAGTTATGAAGCAACTGAAACAACAACTAATTATGATAGCTAGTCATAGGAATACATAACATAGCAAGTTTTTAGGAAAGGCCAAAGGAGAAACACCCACAAAAAGTAATGTAAACCAAAATGAAAAAGAAAGAAAAAAAATTTAAACTGTTCCAACAAAAACCAACATAGTGACAAAAGAGCGAAACAGGAGGCTAGAAGAGAAAAAGCTAAGCCTCCGAGGTTTCTTGAACTACTTCAATGGTGAGGTCATCAATCTTTTGGAGCAGAGTAGCATGAGAGGAGGAGGTATGAGCAGAGAAACTATGAAATGAGGCTTGCAGTTCCTTGACCAGAGAAACCAGAGAGCCCACCTGTTCCTGTAGGAACTCGATCTTAGAAACCGTTCCTTCTTGTAGTTCCTTCATCTGAGAAACAGTTGCTTGGAATTCCTTAATTTGCTCATCCTTTGTAGTTTCTGAACCAAACTCAGGGAACCCAGAGAAACCAGCAAAACCGGAGGGTACACTCGCAGGAATTGTTCCTGTGCCATGAGGAACTGAACTTCTCAAAGTTCCTTTCTTCTTAGGAACAGAAGGTGAACTCACAGGAACTGAAGTGGTGTTCCTAGGAGAACCCAACTGTTCCTCTCCTCCCTGAACCTCCAAGATAACATCAGTATCTTCCTCATCACTTATATCCATGAAAACAGAAGATTGAGATTTCTTAGCTATGCGAACACTTTTCCTCTTTGACACAGAAACTTGCCTCTTTTCTCCCTCTTCTTCTTCTTTATCAGAAGTACCCACTTCTTCCACTTTTTCCTTGAGAAACCGAACACACTTATCAACCACTTCCTGATTCAACTTAGAGAGAAACCCTTTTTGTAAGATTTGGGCATTAGAAACCACATGTTCCTCATAGGAACTAAGGTCAACGGCTTGGTTCCTAAAAATGGCAGTGAGGAGGGAACCATAGCCAACGCTCAACTTTCCAGGAATGCAGTAGGCTAGATGTTTAATCATAAAAACAAGAAAATTGATAGGAACATGATTTTCAAGGCTGTAAATTAAACATGCATCAAATAAGTAAACATCATCCCTCTTTTGTGTACGAGGAACTACACCTCTCCAAACTACATTGAACAACAGTTTTTGCAAAGGGGAGAGAGATTTATGTTTTGTGGTGGAAGATTTGTCATAGTTTCCCCCTATTTTCCTTACAATTTCGGCACTCTCAAGGTTATTAATCCTCACTTTCATCTTCCCTTTAACATATTCATCAAACCCTTCATCAGGAACACCAAACAGATTTTCCAAATATTCAACATCAAACGATATGGCAGTACCATTCACTTCACTAGTGCAAACCAGATTTTCACAAGACAAATTCTTACAAAATTCATGCATAGCTAAAGGATAAATTGGAAGACGAGCATGAGTATCAAAAAGATTTACCCACTGTTGAAGATCAAGAATTTTCACCAATTTTTCAAGTTTTTCTGATTTGCACCACCCATAATTGATAGCAAACCCTTGCGTGAGAAGCTTTGTTCTAATATCAGATGCAGAAATTTTCGGACACTTCTCTTTCACTGCCGAAAAATTTGTCTCGGATTTCGCACCCTCATCGATTTTTCGCTTTTTGCGTCGACGGATCTTGGGCGTCGAAACGGAACCATCTGATTCCTTTGCCGAGGCAGTCGGGACGGGCGAGAGTGCTGGTTCATCAGTGGCCGGCACGTCGGTGGTCAGATTGGAGGCCCCACAGTCGGTTATGGAGAGTGGTGGTGGTTCAATTTGAAGTGGTGAAGGATTTTGAGAAGGAGAAGTTTCCATGGGAATTGGAGAGGAATGGTCTCTTTTTCTTTTGTGAGAAAGGATTTATGTATTGAGACTTGTGATGACCATGGTGGGTTTATAAAAGAAAAGAATTTGGAAGGGGAGGATGAATCTATGGGTTCTTGAATTTTGGAGAAGATGAAGTGGTGGTATTAGTTGGGGTTAGGCATGTAAGGGGGGATGAAGGAGAGAGAGGGGGGTTTAATTTTTATCACTTAGTTAATTAAAGTAGGAACATTAATGTGGTAAAATAAAAATAAAAAATAAAAGTGGGTGAGATAAAAAAGGAGTGATGGAGTAAATTTAGGAGTAAAAAAGTATCTCCTTAACCGTGTAGAAGGAGGAAAAAAAAAACAAGAAGAAAAAAATGAAAGAAAACGTGGAAAAAAAATTGAGAGGAAAAAAAAAAAAAAAAATGAAAGGAAGATAACATATGACAAATAAGAAATAGAAAAAGAAAAGATAGAAATTTGAAGAGGAGAAACATATATACAGATAAGAAAAAAAACTTGCTTAGCCTTGTATAACGTATAACTAAAATAAAAAGAAGTTGCTTACCTAGCACAAGTTATGAGTGAAAATGAGTATCTATCATGGAAAACTTAGAATATGTTTTCACATAATTAATTGTGTTGGAATAACAATGCCATGTATTAAAATCTATCATTTTTTTTTTACCTTGGGGCGATCTCATAGGCAGTCATCTCAACTTGATCATTCCAAGTTCCAGTCTCATTTTCTCATGTTTCTCCCTGTTTAAAGGCTTAGTCAAAATATCAGCTATTTGATTTTCAGTTTCACAAAAATCTAATCAGATTAAACCTTTTTCCACATTATCCTTTAAAAAATGATGCCTTATATGGATGTGTTTGACTCGAGAATGATGAACTGAATCTTTGGAGATACAAATGGCACTAGTATTATCACAATAAATGGGAACACAATCATATATTATGCCAAAGTCTCTTTACTGTTGCTTTATCCAAAGTAGTTGTGAGCAACATGCAGCAGCAGCTACGTACTCAGCCTCAGCAGTGGATAGAGCAACAATATTCTGTTTCTTGGAACTCCAAGAAACCATGCAGGAACCCAAAAATTGAACCAAACATGAAGTGCTTTTTCTATTTACCAAATCTCCGGCATAATCAGCATCAGCAAAGCCTTTTAAATCGAAAGCACCATCTCTAGGATAGAACAAACATAAATCGTCTGTTCCTCGAAGATACCTTAGTATCCTTTTCACAGCAGTCATATGTGACTTCTTTGGGTTTGATTGGAACCTGGCACATAAACCTACACTGAAAGAAATGTCAGGTCTACTAGCAGTTAGATATAACAATTATCCAATCATTCCTCTATACTTTGTTTGATTCACACTTTTTTCCTTTGGGATCTTCATCTAATCTAGTGGTTGTTCCCATAGGAGTGTGATTCACTTTAGCAGATTCAAAGTCATATTTCTTGAGGAGTTCCTTGACATATTTTTGTTGGTAAGTCATAATTCCTTTCTCAGTTTGTTTTATCTGTAGCCAAGAAAGAAGTTAAGTTCCCCCATCATACTCATCTCGAACTCACTGCTCATTAAATCTGCAAATTCCTTGCACTGAACTTCATTAGTAGCACCAAATAATATATCATCAACATAAATTTGTACTACTAAAAGATCAGTTCCTTTTGATTTCAAAAACAAAGTTTTATCAATTTTTCCTCGTTTGAAATCATTTTGCAAAAGAAACTTCGATAATCTTTCGTACCATGATCTAGGAGCTTGTTTAAGTCCATAGAGAGCTTTATCAAGCTTATAGATATGGTCAGGAAGATTTGAGTCGATAAATCCAGGAGGTTGTTCCACATAGACGTCTTCCTCTAAATAACCATTTAAGAAAGCACATTTGACGTCCATTTGGTACAACTTGAAACCCATGAAAGAAGCAAAAGCAATTAAGATTCTTATGGCTTCTAATCTAGCAACAGGAGCAAAAGTTTCTTCGAAATCTATACCTTCCTGTTGATTGTAGCCTTTGACAACCAGCTTTGCTTTTTTCCTTACGATAGTTCCATATTCATCGAGCTTGTTACGGAAAACCCATCTGAGACCTGTTACTTTTTGATTCTATGGCTTGGGTTCCAAATGCCACACTTTGTTTCTCTTGAACTCATTAAGTTCATCTTGCATGGAAGTAATCCAGTCAGCATCTTGTAATGCTTCAGTGTGGTTCCTTGGCTCGATTATGGATAGGAACGCTTGAAAAGCATAGAAGTTCCTTAGTTGAGATCTTGTCTGAGTTCCTTTTAGAATGTTGCTGATAATCAGATCCATTGGATGAGAACTTTGATGTTTCCATGGTTTGGGATGGAACTCTGTTGCAGGAACTGTTTTTGAATGAGGTTCGGTCACCTCAGTTCCTTGATCCTCCTGTTCCTGAGGTTCATCCTGCTCATTTGGAATTGCTTCAGTTCCTTCTGGTTCCTCTGCCACAGGAACTTCTTCATTTACTCCTGCTTCTTGGTTTCTAGGCACATCAACAATGTTGCTTGGCCTTGTTGGAGAGATTTCATCATCTTTATCTGAAAAATGAGTTAGACCGATTTCGAAATCTCCCTGTTCCTGAACTACATGTACTTTGTCAGTTTCATCAAAAATAATATGCACACTCTCTTTTACACACATAGTGTGTTTGTTATAAACTCTATAAGCTTTACTGTTTATGGCATATCCTAAGAATACTGCCTCATCACTTCTTTCATCAAATTTTCCTAAGTTTCTTTTTCCATTATTGTGAACAAAGCACTTAAACCCAAAAATTCTAAAATAAGAAATATTAGGTTTGTTTCCTTTCAAAAGCTCATAAGGTGTCTTATTTAATAAAGATCTAATCATGACTCTATTGATTATATAACAAGCTGTATTAACTGCTTCACCCCAGAAGTTCCTTGGTAAGGAACTGGCAATTAACATGGTTCTAGCCATGTCTTCCAAGGTTCTATTTTTCCTTTCAACGACTCCATTTTGTTGTGGAGTCCTAGGAGCAGAAACGTTATGATCCATACCTTGTTCCTTGCAGAAATCATCAAACTTGCCATTGTCAAATTCAGTTCCATTATCCGACCTTAAATGAATTAATTGATGACCACTGGTTCTCTGTGTTTTCTTAGCAAAAGCAACAAATTTATCAAAAGTTTCATCTTTACTTGCTAGAAAAATTACCCAAGTATAGCGAGAATAATCATCAACAATCACTAAGACATATCTTTTTCCACTTCTACTTTGTATTCTCATAGGACCACACAAGTCCATATGAATCAGTTCTAGTGGTTTAGAAGTGCTTACCATTTTCTTAGGTTTAAAGGAACTTCTAACATGTTTTCCTTTGGCACAGGGATCACATATTTTATCCTTTATGAACTTGATTGAAGGAAGCCCTCTCACAAGTTCCTTGGATTTTAATTTTTCAAGTAATGAAAGACTGGCATGACCGAATCTTTTATGCCAAAGAAGTGAATCATCTTCAATGACACTTAGGCAGGTTAAGTTGGCTTTTGGAACTTGGTTGAGATCCACAGTATATGTGTTCCCTTTCCTAGTTCCTTCCAAAATAACCTTCCCACTGTCATTGTTTACAATTTGACAATTTTCAGAAGTAAAACTTACCAAGTTTCCCTTATCACAAAATTGGGAAATACTTAGCAGACTGTGGATTAAGCCCTCGACTAAGAACACGTTGTCTATTGAGTGGGAACTTGACCTTCCTAATTTTCCGATGGCGATTATTTCACCTTTCTTGTTGTCTCTAAAGGTCACAGTTCCTCCATTAACACCCGCTGTCGAGATACCACGACCTGTTCCCTCTCACTAGGACCTGCATGAAAATCAGTAATCAGTTGTAGGAACTCGGGTTTCCTCGAGTTCCTTTTCTTTCACCACATCAGTTTTCTTAACCCATATTTTCTTCACATAATTTTCATTTTTGACGTCCTTTTCTTTCTTCTTAGTACATTCATTTAGAACATGGTTACCATTTCCACAAAAGGAACAGGCTTTAACACTAGGTAGATCCACATATTTTTTCTTTTTCACATGACTTTTCTTGTAAGAATAACCTAGCCCTTCTATTCTTTTTGTTTTAGCATCTGTAACCCATTGAGGAGTTATATTAAGGGACTATTTCTTAGCCTTAGTTATACCTAGTTCCTTTTCTAACTTCTCATTTTGTTCTTTAGCAGTAGTCAATTCAATGTTTAAGATTTCTAGATCAACATTAAAAATTCCAATACTTATCTCAGTAGATTTTGTAGGATCTAGACTTAAACTTAGCATCTTGTATTGACTTAGTTCAACTTTAAGCAGAATGTTTTCATTTTGAACTCTTTCAAAGGACTCACTAAGTAAAGTGTTACTGTCAAGCAAATCAAAGAACCTACTTTGTACATCTGATCTGACATTAGTTAAGTAGGCCATATGATTCTTATTAAGTTCCACAGCCTTATCACTTTGGCTTTTCAATATTCCAAGTTTCTTATAGTCAGCTAGTGTTTCCAACAATAACTCAATTAATTTGGTTTTTGACAGAGATTGAAGAGTAGTAGGATTTACCTCATTAGATGGAACTTTGTCATCTTCATTTGTTTTTGCCATAAGACAAAGGTTGGCAGTCTCTTCATGAGGTTATTCCTCTTCATCTTCAGAATCTGTTTCTCCCCACGCAGCAATCATGGCCTTCTTGAAGTTAGGTTTGGCAAAGGTTGACTTGTTGTATCTATCTTTGGATAGTTCCTTGCCTTTGCCTTTTCCTTTCTCATTTTCCCAAAGAGGACAATCTCTTATTTGATGATCAGTTTCTCCGCACTTGTAGCAGCCATTTTCAATTTTGGAACTCGTTGGTTTTTTGAACGAGTTCCATCCTTTTTGGTTTCCAGGTTTGTAGAACCTGTATAACCTTTTCATTTTCCTTACTAGCATGGCCGCTTCTTCTTCATCAGGTTCTGACTCTTCTTCAGCTTTAAGAGCCAAGCCTCAATTCTTGGAACTCTCCGGCACAGCAGTTCCAAGATGCAATTCGTGGGTCATCAATGATCCTGCCAATTGTTCAATACTGAACTTGGTAAAGTCCTTAGTTTCAAACAAGGCAGTGATCTTTGTTCTCCAACGTTCATCTTGAGGCATACTCCGGAGGATTTTTCTAACCTGTTCATCAGTGGAAATAATTCTTCCAAGAGAAACTAATTCATTAGTGATGTTAGTAAATCGTGTAAACATATCTTGAATTGTTTCTTTTGGTTGCATTTCAAAACGTTCGTATTTAGACATTAAAAGATCGATTTTGGAACGCTTAACCTCATTAGTTCATTCATGAGTGATTTGAAGGAGATCCCAAATTTGCTTTGCGCTCTTACGCCCCATGACACTATTGTGTTCATGAGGTCCAAGACCACAATGCAAGATTTTGACAACCATAGCATTGATTTCATATTTTTCAAAATATTCTTTTGAAAATTCAGTCATTGGTTTAGGAACTACCTCGTTTTCGGCATTGGTTTTTGTTACCTCGAAGTCACCAACTTCGATAACCCTCCAGACTTGATAGTTCTCTACCTTAATGAAAATTTCCTTACGATTTTTCCAATACGTATAGAACTTTTCGTTGAACATTGGTGGCCTTTGCGTGGAGTAACCTTCTTCGAGTTTCTCGTGTGTATCCATCTTCTTCAGGAACTTTACTCAACAGGGTTTCCTGTATTACGTGAGCTCCGGCTCTGATACCAATTGATACTTCAATGGAATACGTACAAGAGGGGGGTGAATTGTACTTTGGAACTTTTAGCAAAGTTTCTCGCGGAATTAAGGCTTTAAAGAAACAGAGATACGAGAGATGGACATATATATAAAATTGAGGAAACTTCTTGAACCTTATCAAGAAGGGAAAACCTCAAAAACTATATTATTGCAATAACTCTATTACAATCACTCTCTACCACTTGAGTTCTTTTCGAACTCAAGTTCCCACAATAATCCCCTTTGATTATTGGAACTCTTCTCTCTATCGCTTCTACTCCGAAGCCTACACCCACTGACTTAGCTCTAAGTCTTTACAAGAGCCACTCAACCCTTGATCCCCAAATTACAACTCAAATTGAGAAACACACTAGTAAATATATTGAACTTAGGAACTTTGGAACTCTTATTGAATGCAACTGACTTTTTGTGAAAACTCTTAAGATTTAGACTTAGACAATATGTTTTCAGTTGGTGGTTTGTAATGAGAGAGACTTCTCCTTTTATAGTGAAGTCTTCTCATGTTAGTTCCACTTATTCTTTCACTAAGTGTGAAGCAGTAACCCACGTAGAATTATTTTCCCACGTTCACACTTCTTGAGGAAGAAGCAAAGACATATTCAAACCAACTAACAGTAAGTGGTTTAGTAGTTGAGAAAAACAAGGAGTTAACTTAGGAAATTTATTTTTACTTACTCAGTAATTAAAAAAGATTTTTATTTAGAAAATAAAAACTGTTTTATTTATTTACAATATTTCCTAAAAACTCTCAATTAAATATTTTTCAAAACCACTTGTTGCATTTAATAAGTTCCATTTAGTTCCCTAAACTTAAGCAATATAATTTACTTACATAAATCCTAAGTACATACTCTTGGACTTAGAAGTTACGCCATCTCTTTCAATCTTCAACTCTGAAGATCATTCGTCCCAGCTCAGGAACAACAGACAGTTCCTTGAGGAACTGTGATCAGGAACTTGAATCATAAAACATCATTTTGTAGATTAAATCTTGTTGTTGTGTATATATTACTTTGTCTTGATTATAAGTGCCACGCCATCCAAGATTCCAACCTTGGAACTCACTTAGACAATCAAGTTCCTACTCCGGAACTAAAACACTATTTATCAAACAAACCAATATGTCAGGAAGTTTGCAAGGCAGTCATCATCCAAAACTATGGGTCAACAAAGAAAAAGATGCATCAGTTAAAGGGGAACATGAAAAGGTTGGAATGAAACACAAATACGTGAAAGAATGAAAAGTACAGATTCACATTGTGCAAGGCACAGTGTCAGGAGATGTATCAAAAAGAAAATGAAGTTCAAATTAACTTGCTGTCTTTGATCTCTTATTGATTGACTCTAGCATTATTGTATGGTCTGACTCTCCTTTTTAAAAAAAAGGGAGAAGGAATGAAAAGAAAAAGAAAAGAAAAGAAAAGAAGAAGACAAGGAGAGTAACACTTGGTTAGCTAAATCTTAGAGTTCAATTCACAGATGAAAAACATTATAAAAGTTTTGAAGATCATCATTTTGGATTCCAGTATATCCGAAGATAAGTTATATTTGAAAGGGAATAGATTGTTCAGTGGCACAGAAACACACACAGTGCCACAGTGAAGAAAGTCTATGATGTTAATTTGCGGAAGTTGAAAATCTGGAAAAAAAAAAGGTTTAAGCACTTATTGAGCCAGTTGCCATTTCAATTTTTCAAGTTGGCATTACCTATCTTTATCTTACTTTCTTAACTATCAACCATAATCCTTTATGATTATTTCTTGCTTCATAACTTTGGATAGTGAGTTGGATTATCTTTTGCTTACGGATTGTGAGTTGGATTATGACATAGCACCAGCATCCTTAGTATACATTGCTTGAGCTACTTGCATTATTTTGCTGATTATATCTCACTTTGACTTGCTAAACATGTTGATGCTCTCCTTTTTTTTATAATGTCAAAAGGGGGAATATGGGTATAATACTTAGACTAATGAACATGTTGATGCTCTCTTATTTGGTTATCTTAATTAACATGTTACTTGTGAATGATGTTGAGTTATTTTCCCTAATGTGATTAATGGTGCATATTTTGAGGGGGGAAATATTATGTGTTTGTCATCATAAAAAATGGGGAATTTATTGTGACTCTAAGTCAGGTTTATTTTGATGATGATAAACACTTTGTGCTATAACATATATGCATGTAACAGTGATCTAAGAAAGCTATCAAGATTGGATGTTCATGAAAGCTCAAGAACTTGAAGTTATGGAAGTTTAGGTCTAGTTATGTTCTTAGTAATGTTCATGCAATGTAATTAACGTATGAGAACTTTGTGCTAAATTAGAAATATGAAATGAGGATGATTAACTATTTCTTAGAGTTAAGAAAATAGGTAATTATATTAATTTCATGTTTTTATATTTAAAGAATAAAAAAGGGGAGTTTTTTTATAAAAATAGATTTTCGAAAAAAATGATTTGTAAAAACTGATTTTTGAGTAAAAGTTTTTTGATAAAGATTTTCGAAATAAATGATTTGTAAAAAACTGATTTTTTACGTAAAAGATTTTGATAAAGAATTTCAGAAAAATTGATTTGAAAAATCTGATTTTAAGTTGGCAAAAGATAAGGAGGAATCTTTGATTTTAAAGAAAGAAAAAAAATCAGATTTTATTAAATTAAAGATAATCCTTGATTTTGGAAAAGAAAATATATTATCCCTTAATTTTAGGAATAAAAATTATTCAATAAGATTATCATATCTTGGAGAATAATTATTATTCAGTTGATAATATATATAAGGGATGAAGATCATAATAAGTTTACACGTTTTCAGATTTGGTTTTAATAAGTTTTCTGAGAGCTAAATATTTTTGTAACTTCATCATTATAGAGAGTAGCAACATTTAGGGTTAAGTGTTGGGGAACACTACTAGAGTTAGTAGTGGGGGAATCATATTGTATCAAGAGTTTGATATTTTAAGATTCAAATAATAAAAGAGTATGTAGTGTGGACGTAGATCTCAGAGGTGAGATTTAACCACGTTAAATTATTGTGTCTTGTTATTTGATTTCATTGTTTTTAGTTTTGATACAACTTCATTTGAGCGAAAACATTAAAAGCGAGTTTACGAGTGAATAACACAGTGTGAGGCACTGTGCTATAAGTGTGTTTTTTGCGAAAATCGATTAGATTTTGTTACTCAATTCAACCCCTTCTTAAGTGTCACCTTATTCTCCAACAGAGTCTAGGTAAACAATTAAGTTTAGGAAAAATCCAAGATGTGTAATATAATGCAGGAAAATTTTCTCTGTGTAGAATATTTAGTCATCTGGTAGCAGATGAAAATATGAAATGATATATCACGATCGAGTGGGGGCCGGAGCAGGCTCTGGTAATTCAAACCTACCCACTCCTTCATCAGGCCAAAATCGAAATCATTGAGGTAAATGTGGTCCCAATTTCCTAAATCATAGTAGAACTTTAAATCATGTATGGGTTTCATAAGTCAGTCAATTCAACATGAACTGATTTCCATCTTTCAATACAAACATGTACAAATACTCATATATATATAGAAGTTGTATATCCATAATGCATTACACCAAGCTAAGCGTGGCCTAGTGGTAAGGAAATAATCTTCCAACCTTAAGGTAGGGGGTTCAATCCCCATTATGAGCACTTTAGGAGAGGGGACCCCCTTACCATTCCCCCCACTCTCAAAGTGTCTTCCCGCTAACCAAGGCTAGGTTAACCTGTGAGAGGTTCCAGTCTGATAGGGCCTTTCATCTTACCATCCTCAAAAAAATACCCATAATGCATTAGGTCTTTCTCACGCTTGAAACATCCTTTTACGTGGTTTTTCCTTTTTCTCCTTTATGATATTATGTTTATATCGATTTTTTGTCACATTTTGGGTTCATGAATCTTAAATATGTTGACCAACACATGCTTAGATCAACTGGTAAGGGAGTTGTTCTAGCTTAACCAGAGGTCTCGGGTTCGAGCCCTGGGAACGCAGCAGAGTGTGTTGTGAGAGCTTTCCCCTCCAATTGGGGCCTGACCCGGCTCGAATCCGGATTAGTCGGGATCCAAAAATGGATTTCGGAAACTGGGTATGGTTCACCAAGAAAAAAATCTTAATATGTTGAATATAGTGGCCATCTTATCGTTTCGTTGTTTTAGTACTTTGCAATACTTTCCTTCAATAATGTTGTCTGTTTTGGAAATTTATAGTACTACATTATTGACAGTATCAATATATCAATCATCATCCCGCTTAGCTTGGTACTTGGTAGGACGACGTATATATGTAAACATTTGTTCTTAGACTTTGCACGTTTGCCAATGCACTTATTCTACCTTAAATATCGTTCATTACATATTAATCAAAATTATAATTTTTGAATATTAATAAACTACTCATTGAGACAAATCAAACAAGACCCCACATGACTATATTTTTTATTATATATTGAGAATAATTTAAAAGATTATCTCTAATTGTGAATAGTGTCAAGATTCCAAGTGAGAAAGATAAAAAAATACAGAGGGAGTACATTATTAAGAAGTAAAAAAAAAACTTATTATCTGATAGAAAGATATAGGTATAAGTGGGATTTCTGTAAGAATTACATAATCATGATGAATGTCGAAATAATTTGCTAACATCAACTAAACAACTTCCAAGATTTATGTTGATCATTGTAGTTTCTTGATATAATCTTATTCTTTACGGTTTTTTCACCATATACCCCAGACAAATTTTTTTTGCACCATATATCCTTTCAACTTTTGAAATTACCCAATATACCCCCCACCTTTCAAAAAATACATCGACTTACCCTTAGTGACTAACGACGTTAAACTTCGTTAGTCATTAACCCCTAAACCCCCTCTAACCCTAATTAACTAACCTAAATCTATTCCTAATCCTAACCCTAACCCCTAATCTAATACCTAACCCTAACCACCCCTTCCCCACCCCTTACCCTTTCCCCCCAATGCACCACCACCCCAACAACCCTCCTCCCCACCACCCCCACTCCCCCCTCGCAACCCCCTCCCCTTCCACCGATTCTTCGCAGAGCTCAGCAGTCCCATGCAGTCCCGTCCCCAAATCAATCACGAACTCAGCTAGCGGTGTGCACCGGTCCAAAACCGGACCGGTGGACCGGAATCCAAAATTTTTTTGGACCGATTCCGGTCCGGTCCGGTTGGACCGGAATTTATATTTTTTATAAAAAAATAACTTTTTCTTAGATTTAAATATAGTTATAAATTCAATATATTAAAATATAATAATTCTAAAAGCAATAATCTTAAAGGCAATAAATATGAGGTTTTAACTTTCTAACTTTTTAAGTTTTAAACTTTTTTTAACCTTTAAACTTTTTTTTTTTTAAAAAAAACATGAATTCTGGTCGCCCGATTCGGACCGAAAAATTCCGGGTTTGGACCGGACCGGACCGGAAACCCGGAATCCCAACTTTTCATGGACCGGGGACCGGACCGGAAAATTTATTCCGGTCCGGTCCATTCCGGTCCGCTCCGGTCCGAATTCTGGTCCCGGTCCAAAAGCGCACACCCCTAAACTCAGCAGCGAAACCCAGATTTTCGAAATACAACCCAGATATTCGAAACACAATCTCCCTCCCCTTCGAATTTTTTATTATAGGGTTCGAGAGGAAGGGGACGGGGGTCGGCGGGGAAGGGGACGGGGGTCGGCGGGGAAGGGGACGGGGTTCACGACTGCAGGTGGGGAGGGGAGGGGAAGGGATGGGGGTTCGCTACGGCGGTTGGGGAGGGGGTTCGCAGGGGAAGGGGAGGGGGTCGACGGGGGAAGGGTGGAGGAGGAGGGTCACGGGGGAAGGGGATGGGGGTTTGCGGGGATAGGGGAGGGGTAGTGGTTGGGGGGTGGTGGGGATGAGGTGATGGGGCGGTGGGGGTAAGGGGTAGGGGAGGGGTGGTTAGGGTTAGGGTCAGGATTAGGGTTAGTGTATTAGATTAGGGTTAGGTTTAGGATTAGGGTTTGTTTTAGGTTAGTTAATTAGGGTTAGGGGAGAATTAGGACCTAATGACTAACGGAAGTCTAACACCGTCAGTCAAAAGGGTAAGTGAATGTATTTTTTAAAAGGTGGAGGGTATATGGTGAATTTAAAAAGTTGAAAGGGTATATGGTGCAAAAAAAATTTGTCAGGGGTATATGGTGAAATAATCGTATTCTTTAAGTACAAGAAAAGGGATGACTTATGTTAAGTGTTTATTATCAACATAACATCTTGACATTTTATTTTAATATTACACTTGATTGAACCTGATCAATCTTAATTTACCTTACATTTATACTTGATCAACTTTAATTAGACCTAATTTTTATGAAACTTATATTTTTAAGGTGAAAAACACATTTTTTTTATATATTACTTACATTTTGTGGTAGGACAAGTATAATCGAAAAAGACTAGGATTTGAATAGAAGATTTGGACTCCTTTTGATATTTTTTGCTTATTCAAAAATTAATTATCATAGTGCAAGTATTCATGATTTGTATATTCTTAACTTTTCAACAATTGCCTCAAAATCTAATAAGGTCTAGTTCCAAAGTGGGCAACTAGTTATAGGACCAACAATCATTAGATAATCCCTTGATATCTAGCCCGTTGGCCGTTATATGATGTTAGTGACACCCTCTCAAATATAAAGGTTTTTACTTTATAGCCCATTAAGATGTCTTCTTTTTCACCCCGATAATATCCCTGCTCCAATAATTGTTCCTTCTGTTATTGTTCTTTCACCTCTTTATATTGCAATGAATTTGAGTTATTCCCAACACTGCAACGTACACATAGTATAGAATAATTATTAGCATATTCTTTAGGTATAATTTCTTAATTACATTTCATTTTTACTTTTTTTTTGTTGATTTGAATATCAGTCATGCGTATTTTTATGTTACATACTTGATCTAAATTTTATCAAGACCCTGAGTATAATGTATAGTTAGAAAAGTTAATTTACAAATTTACAATTAATATTTCCCTGTGCCTCGAGAATTGTGTAAATCATTGATTTGCTTGCATGAGGGCATGGTTTCAAGGATTGGTAGGAGGAAGAAAAACTAAAACAAGAATTTATAAGTTCCATAGACTATAAATTTATGCGAAAAGAATGCATCCTTATTATTCCAACCAAGCCAAAAGATCAAGCTAGACATGGCATTCTTGTTAATTTGAGTGCATATTATTGTCCCATTAAATTACATGATTGCAATTTATCAAACAATACATAAATGAAACCTTAAGAGTGCAACTATACAAATCATTGAACTTAAGATTACTACCGATGTGTGAGTTTCACATGCCAGGGCATAAAACACAAATCTCGACATGGCATCGTATGTATAAAGAAAGCTTTGATTAGCTAGATATATTGATTATTGATACCTTTACAAAGTATTATGCTGATTGAATCTTGTGAGAACATATACTTATATAAGTTTAAATTACTAGCATAGACTCGATGTCAAAAAAAAAAAAAAAAAAAATTACTAGCATAGAAAAGAGAGCACTCATTTTATATTTATTAGTCCCACGCGTGCAACCAATTTAACCTTTTTGGTAAATTTTAGTATACTAGCACTAAGCTATAGAAACTACAGGACACAAACAAATGAACAAAAGCATCAAATTTTATGGACTATTGTAATATGATTATAAATTATATTTATATGTACAAAGTGTAGCAAATATGTCAACGACAAATTTCTGAGGCGCCGATTCCAACACTTGATCGAGCTTTTGCGTAGTACTCTAGTAGATGCGTACAGATTTTTAAAGTCGCAATAGTATAAATGGAGTGGCAACAAATTTCAATGATAGCGGTTAATTTCTCCCTCTTCCAAAGCATCATTGGGTTGCTCCCTTAATGGGGCGCCCACTTGAACTTATGCACACGCTTATATACTAAAGTAAACGTTTTCTATTATACTCCCCGGTTTCTTTTGTTGTTCCTGTATTTCCTATTGGGAAATTTCAATATATTGTTCTTGTTTTGAATTTTTCCATAGATAATATAATTTATGAATTAAAATTTCCATCAGTTTTAAGATGTAATAAATGTGTTCACACTATTAAGTAGACATTTTTTACCTTTCTACCACTCAAATTTTTTGTCTAACATAGAGTAACTCAAAGAGCAATAATTGTGTTCACACTAGTTTGTAGTTACTTTACTCTTTTACCCCTCAAACTTTTTGTATGATTGGCTGCCTAACGTAGAATAAATCAAAAGAGCTATAATCTTTATTTTTATTCATTAACTTTATCTAAAATAGTGGAATCTTGCCCATTTTTTTGAGTTGCATTGGTTTCTTCCCCGATTCTAAATAGGAACAACAAAAGAGAACGGAGGGAGTAGTACCCTACGTATGAATATTTAATATATACTCCATTCGTTTCATTTTAATCTACACACTTTCCTTTTTGGTCCGTTTCTTTTTAATCTACACACTGTTGCTTTTTCTATTTTTTATAACATGTCACATCTACTTTCTCCTCTTTTCCACCCATGTCATTCACTTTTTAATATTTTCACCCACTTTTTAATTTATCTCTCTCACTTTTCAATTTCTCTTTCCACCTTTTCAGATTCTCTCTCATACTTTTGCACTTTCTCCTTGGTTCTCCCCCAAAATGAAGTGAGTAAATTAAAATGAAACGGAGGGAGTATGATGAGTACGTATATAAATACGGAAGCTTGATTCACTTGATAAGAAACTTAATAATCATACATCTTAGAGGTTTAAAGTTCGAATGGTACTAAGGCTACGTTTAGTTCACCTTAAATTTACTGATCTGAACTGATATGATCTGATCTGAACTTATTTTTTTCGATATGATTTGATCTGGTCTGATCTGGTCTGGTCTGATCTGATCTGAGCTTATCTTTTATAAAACATAATATTACTAATCAGAATCACTAGGGGAAAAAAAGGAAGGACTGCGCTGGAAGGGCTGCGCTGGAAGGGCTGCGTTTTTTGGAAAACGCAGCCCTTCGAGTATGAAGGGCTGCGGTTTTCAAGGAAATCGTAGCCCTTTCAGTGAAGGGATGCGGTTAACCAGAAAACGCAGCCCTTCGTACTGTATGAAGGGCTGCGGTTTTCAGGATAACCGCAGCCCTATTAGTGAAGGGTTGCGGTTAGCCTAAAAACCGCAGCCCTTCATACACGAAGGGCTGCGTTTTCTGGATTAACCGCAGCCCTTCACATCCCATCCCACATATCATTTCAAGTTTGCGCGCACATACACACAGTAGCTAGACATCTTTTCCAAATTTCCCTACCTTAGACGCATTTGACGAGCGAAAAACCCCTCCCTCCCTCTCACTCACTCGCACATTAACCCTAACGCCCCATAATCGGAGCCCTGACGCCGGAGCACCGACCCATCGCCGGAGCACCCACATTGACACACCATCGCCGGAACCATCGCCTGAGCAACGACCCATCGCCGGACCACCAACATTGCTTCATTTTCTGTTCCATTCACCACCAACTCAGTGCGCACCACCACCACGCAGCTGCACCACCTTGCGCACCACCCACCACGAGCAGCAGCGACCTCCACCACCACCACAACCCTTCTCTTTCTTCTCTTCACTTCTCTTCTCTTCTCTTCTCTTCTCTTCTCCACCATTTGAGTGGGTTTAGGGTGTGGAGCTCCTCCACCACTACGCAGCGCCACCACCCACAAGCGGCAGCAACAACTACCACCACCACTGCCTTACTCTTTCTTTATTGCTCTTGGGTTTAGCCAATTTTTTGCTTAGTTAAGTATGAATTAATCTTGTTTTTAAGTTAGTTTTGTTTTTCTTAATTGAATTAAATGATTAATGTGCAATGTGGTTTGTTAATTGTAGGAAGAAGAGGCTTAGGAAGGCAAATAAAGTTCCAACTATCTCTTCTCTCTTTATTGCTTATCATTGGTGTTAAGAGGTAACTAGTTTAATTTCGTTGTCTTTTTTGTTTGATTTAATTTGTTGATGAGACAAAGTTGTCATGTGATTCAATTTGATTAAGTTATGATAATTTTTATATATATATATATATATATATATATATATATATATATATATATATATATATATATATATATATGTGTGTGTATTTCTTATAATGTATATATGTATATT
Source organism: Beta lomatogona (assembly GCA_947646795.1). NCBI lineage: Eukaryota > Viridiplantae > Streptophyta > Magnoliopsida > Caryophyllales > Amaranthaceae > Beta > Beta lomatogona. Next base: position 12,909,684 of record CANSNZ010000949.1, read on the forward strand.
TCTTGATATGAGATTGTATGAAAACGCAATGTAATTTAGCTATGAAATCTACAAGTTGTTTGAATCATCATCATATGCCTAGATACCCGTTCAAGACTTACTCATCAGGAGTAAGTCTTGAATAGTCCCCGGTTTGGGACTGTTCTTGGACGTTTGATCTCACTTAGGTGGTGAATGTGTGTCTTCTTTTCAATTCTGAGGAAATGCTTGGCTTATCGTTTCTCTACATTGTTCTCTGGGTACATATGTAGATTAGCAATTATCTACATTGTGTACTTGGAGAACTGTAGGGATATGCTGCCGGATTTTCCTTAGAATTGAACAGTTGGCATATATTCACTAGTGAGATTAGACGTCCAAGGATGGGTTAGGTTGGACTGATAAGGACCTTCGGCCGCATGCATACATTTGAACATGTCACTATGTTAGCTTTCTCTATACGTGTGTGATTTGAATATGTGAGTGTATGTACGTGAATGATTGATGCATTATAATGAATGGTTGTGTTTAATTATTAGAGGTCTTCTTGAATGAGATGGATCGTACTTGGATGTATGGTAGTCGTGAATCAATTGAGTTTGTGAAAGGGGTCTCGAAATTTTATACATCTGCATTACAATATCAAGCATCCTCTGGAGCAGTCGACTTTTATTGTCCTTGTGTCGATTGTAGAAATGTGAGCAAGGTTAGTAGTATACATTTGGTTAGGGAGCATGTCTTTCGCCGTGGGTTTAGGTCTCAATACCACGTATGGGTTTGGCATGGTGAGCAGGGGAAGTATATAGGAAGCTCTAGAGTAATGAACGATATATGTGAAGAAAAGAAGGATGATGAGTTCGGAAATGAGAATTGGGATGATGAGTTTGCAGATGATGATAGGGATTGGGTAGACAAGATGATACACGAGGTTGAAGATCAGTCGTGTAAACGACCTCATATTTTTGAGTCTATGTCTGAGGCTGCTGAAAAGCCGTTGTATCCAGGTGTTACAAAGTACACCAAACTTTCCGCCGTGATAACACTGTTCAACATTAAGTCAAAAGCTGGTTGGACGGACTCTAGTTTCACATCGTTGTTCGAAGTTTTAGCTGATATGCTCCCTGATGGAAATGAACTGCCAAAGTCGTACTATTATGCGAAGAAAATGATGTGTCCTTTCGGTTTAGAGTACGAGCGGATATATGCTTGTCCTAACGATTGTGTGCTTTATCGTAATGAATATGAACATTTACATGAGTGTCCACGTTGTGGATTGTTGAGGTACAAGCGTGAAGGAGCTGGAGGTAGTGAAGGACCACCAGCTAAGGTGTTGTGGTATCTACCCATAATACCTAGATTTAAGCGCATGTTCTCAATTAAAGGAGATGCGAGGAATTTAAGGTGGCATGCAGATCGTAGGACGAAAGACGGTCTGGTTAAGCATCCGGCTGATCCGCCTGAGTGGAAAAGTATCAACAGGGTGCATAAGGCATTTGGTAATGAGGATAGGAATCTGAGGCTTGGATTATGTACGGATGGCATGAACCCTTTTGGCAATCTCAGTTCGCAGCATAGTACATGGCCAGTAGTTTTAGTGGTTTATAACTTGCCTCCTTGGTTGTGCATGAAACGCAAGTACATGATGCTATCGCTTCTTATATCGGGGCCCAAACAACTTGGAAATGACATTGATGTATACCTCCAGCCGCTTGTTGAAGATTTACAGAAGATGTGGAACGAAAGAGTGTTAGTATTTGATGCGTATGCTAATGAGATGTTCACTCTGCGTGCCATGCTTTTTTGTACTATGAACGATTATCCAGCTTATGGGAACTTATCTGGGTATAAGACTAGAGGAAAACAACCCTGCCCGATTTGTGTAGATGACATGAAGTCTACATACCTTAAGGGCTGCAAACATGTGTATATGCGCACACGAAGGCTCTTCAGACGCGACCATCCCTATCGGTTTAAGAAGAAGGCATTCGATGGGACGGTTGAAGAAGAAGTTGCTCATAGATTAACTGGTACTGAAGTTTATAATCAGGTGAAGGGCATTGAAACAATCTTTGGTAAACCTGCTAGTGAGGTTGATCGACCTACAGGATTATGGAAAAAGGAGTCCATTTTTTAGAAACTCCCATATTGGAAAGATTTAAAGGTCAGACATTGTTTGGATGTCATGCACATAGAGAAGAATGTTTGTGAAGCTATTCTTGCGACACTTATTAATATTCCGGGCAAGACAAAAGATGTTAAGACGTCACGACTTTACTTGGAAAAACAAGGGGTTCGACCAGAGTTGTGGGCTCAAAAAAGGGACGGAAGGAAGAAGAAAGTAGTGGAGGAAAAGGTTGATGATGAAACTCATAAAAGTAAAAAGAAGGTGGAGGATTCGGAGAAGAATTATTTGCCACCAGCTTGCTACACGATGTCGCGTGTAGAGAAACGGATTTTTTGCGAGTCATTGTATGGGATTAAGGTCCCAAATAGCTACTCATCGAATATGAAGCGGTTTGTTACCTTAAATGGTGAGTTGGAGTTATCGAGTATGAAATCTCACGATTGTCATGTCATGATGCAAGTATTCTTACCGATTGCAATTCGTGGGATACTTCCAAAGCATGTGAGGCACACCATTACAGAACTTTGTTCATTTTTCCATACAATATGCAGCAAAGTCCTAGAACCGTCGACCCTCGATTCCTTGCAGGCCAGAGTAGTTGAAACTCTATGCAAATTTGAGATGTTTTTCCCCCCCGCATTCTTTGACATTATGGTCCATCTCATTGTCCATCTAGTTTGAGAAATTAAGCTGTGTGGTCCAGTGTTTTTGAGGTGGTGCTATCCTTTTGAGAGATATATGGGCACTTTGAAGGATAAAGTTCGGAATCCTGCACAACCATAAGGTAGTATAATTCAAGGGATTGTGGGTGAAGAGATCAGTAATTTTGTGGCTAAGTATTTTGCTAGTGTTGATCCTATTGGACTTCTGACATCTCGACACGAGGGAAGACTTGAGGGCAAGGGTACAATTGGTTCAAAATTAATCACACCTTCCGTAGAAAAGCGTAAACAAGCTCACTTATTTGTATTGCATCACATAGCAGCTGTCCATCCTTATTTAAATGAACATATGGAGGAATTACGTGTTAGCAATCCTGGAAAAGGAGTTAGGGCATTGACGCAAATGCATAACAAGACTTTCATTGATTGGTTTCATAAACGAGTAGTGAATGATTTGGATGAAAGTGTTCCCAAAGCGATCAAGTGGTTAGCATTTGGTCCTCGTGAAGTTGTACGCTCTTATGAGGGTTATGATATTAATGGGTATATGTTTTGGACTGAACGTCAAGATCTGAAGTCAACATCGCAACAAGATAGTGGTGTTTCACTTGTGGCGTCATCTACACACTACGGAAGCTCGAAGGGTAAGTCGCCTGTACATGCTGAAAGCAATTATTATGGGCGAATACAAGAAATATGGGAGCTGGACTACTGTACTTTTAATATTTGCCTCTTGTGTTGCAAGTGGGTTGACGATAATCGACTTTGCGTAAGAAAAGATGATCCTTGCGGATTCACTCTTGTTGACCTTAGTCGTCTACGTGAAACTGAGGAGCCATTTGTAACTGCATCACAAGTTAAGCAAGTATTTTTTGTATCTGATCCTGTTGATAATAAGTGGTCAATTGTTGTACCTGGTAAAAGGAGTATCCTCGGTATTGGTGATGTTGATAATGAGGAAGAATATGATGCATTTGAGGACCTCTCCCCTTTTACCTATCCTGAAAATAGTGTGGAAGATGATGTGAATATGTCAGAGAACTATATGCGTGTAGATCACACGGAAGGGATACATGTACTTGAAGATCCTAAGAAACGGAGGAAGGTCAATAAATCATGAGACATAAACTCAGGTCTGTGTAATTTCTCCAATTCGTAACTATTGTGTAGATTTTTAGGCTTGCATTTATTGTTGGTTGCATTTCGGGAACGAAAAGGTCATTTTAGGCCTATTTTTGCCTTTTCGCTTCCAAATCGTACTTATCGAGTCATTTAACCCCAAATTCTTTTTGAACATGATTATATGAGGTATAATGTAACTATTGTGTAGAGTTTTAGGCTTGCATTTATTGTCGGTTGCATTTCGGGAACGAAAATGTCATTTTAGGCCTATTTTTGCCTTTTCGCTTCCAAATCGTACTTATCGAGTCATTTAACCCCAAATTCATTTTGAACATGATAGTATGAGGTACAATGTAACTATTGTGTAGATTTTTAGGCTTGCAATTGTTGTTGGTTGAATTTTGGGAACGAAAAGGTCATTTTAGGCCTATTTTTGCCTTTTCGCGCCCAATTCGTACTTATCGAGTCATTTTACCCCAAGTTCATTTTGAACATGATAATATGAGGTATAATGTAACTATTGTGTAGATTCTTAGGCTTGCATTTGTTGTTGGTTGAATTTCGGGAACGTAAATGTGATTTTAGGACTATTTTTGCCTTTTCGCGTCCAATTCCTGTTTCTCGAGTCATTTAACTCCAAATTCTTTTTGAATATGATAATATGAGGTATAATATAATAGTAGTGTAGAGTTTTAGGCTTGCATTTATTTTTGATTGAATTTCGGGAACGTATATGTCATTTTTAGAACTACTAACTACGATAAATGATTGAATTCTTATATTATGTGTTTATTCCTTGGTTGTTTTGCAAGGTTTAGATGAATAACACACCAAGTTTGAGGGCCTTCACCATAGACGAATTACATGAAGTTCGGGATAAGTTGGCGTCCCACATTTGTGATGATTGCTTATGATACATTTTGGTGGAATTCGTGATATAATTAGCTAGATCTACTAATTCTATGTACACTTTTTACATTATTAAATATATATATGTTAATTATTACGTTCAAAAACTTGTCATATATTATTGTAATTTGATCGGGTTTTTTTTTTTTGTCGAAGGGAGGTGTTTGGTGCGGGGGGGGGGGGGCTGCCATGGTGGGTTGTCAGGTGGCTAGGGGCTGGTGGGGGTCTTTGGGGTGGCCGGCAGCAATGGTTGGAGAGAGGCGCGAGGAGGGTGGGTGGGGGGGGGAGCAGGGCGGGGGGTGGGGCGGGGGGCGTGCGGGGCTTGGGGGGAGTGCAGGGGTGGGCATGCGGGTCGGGGGCGCATTTATTAAAATAAAAACATAGCGAATACGAAGGGCTGCGGTTTTAGTCCTAAACCACAGCCCTTCCAGTTAAGAAGGGCTGCGATTTTGGCCTGAACCGCAGCCCTTCGTTGTAAAGGGCTGCGGTTGGAATTGAAGGGTTGTTACGGAAAGGGCTGCTAGCAAAAAACGCAGCCCTTAAAGCTGTTTTGACCGCAACCCTTCCTTATTTTTCCACTAGTGAATATTATTATTAGTTTATATTTCATTACTAGTATTACTATTACTATCAATTTATTACTATGCACAACTTTCAATAATAAGAATAATAATAAATAATAATACTAGTATAATATAATAATTTTATAATAATATTATTATAATAATAATAATATTAGTATTATTATTATTATATATTATAATAATAATATTATTATTATAATATTATTATTATATATTATAATAATATAAATAAAATAATAATAATAATAACAATAATAATAATAATAATAATAATAATAATAATAATAATAATAATAATAATAATAATAATAATAATAATAATAATAATAATAATAATAATAATAATAAGAGCATAATTAGTTTTTTTTTTTAAATGAACACATTAGTATATGAACATACAATTAAAAATAAAAGACCAAGGTCGACTCTTGGGTCCAATGGTATGGCTTCCTATCTTCCACATGGGAGACCAAGGTTCAAATCTTGGTGTAATCATATATTTCAATATTGTTGTAGGTGGGGGAGGGGTTGGGGCTTGTTGGGTCTCTAGGTGAGTGACCCTGTGCGAGGGCAGCCCATTGGAAATTCATCTTACCATGGGGTTCCCGAAATGGGCCCAAAAAAATAAAAATAAAAGAACACACATTTTAGGTAAAAAAAAAATATATTGTTCATGGTAAAGAGAACATATTGTTCATGTTCAAGGTCTGTTAATAATAAGAATTTAAGTAGTAATGAAAAGAACATATAATGATATTAAAAAAAGACACATGTACTGAAAGAACATACAAAATCTATTTAAAGAACACATTCTAAATAAAAAAAAGATAGATGTTATTTTTATATTGATGACATGTTTGGATATGACTAAAACATGTTTTTTGTTATATCAATAAATTGTTCTTTTTTAATATAAATAAACCTATAAATATATATATATATATATATATATATATATATATATATATATATATATATACATATATATATATATATATACATATATATATATATATATACATATATATATATATATATACATATATATATATATATATACATATATATATATATATATATATATATATATGATCTTGAACAAAATGGTTAAATATTCTTCTTATATCGTTGTCTTGTTCTATATAAACTTTGTTTTTAAAGATAAGTTGAATCCTTTGTAGGAAATTTTTTGAACGTGATGACAACACCATTAGGTTATCCCATGCTACTCATGTTTTATATAAACTAGTAACATATAATTTATATTATTCTACCAAAATTATTTTAAAAAATAAACATCATATACTATTGTCATGTTCGTTACATGTACAACATCAAAAAGAACATCACATATCAAAATTATTAATTAGAACAACTATAAAAAAGAACACGTACAAATGCCAAAAGAACATTATTCTTCTTGAACACAAATAGCTTCAAATAGTGATATCAATGACTTTTATAATAATAGCAACAACATTAATAATAATTACCAATATTAATAATTAAAAAGTACAACAACGACAATAATAATAATATTTTTGAACAAATGTACTAGTAAATAGTAATATTAATAGTAATAGTAATAATAATAATAATAATAATAATAATAATAATAATAATAATAATAATAATAATAATAATAATAATAATAATAAAATAATAATAATAATAATAATAATAATAATAATAATAATAATAATAATAATAATAATTACAATAACAATAATAGCATTAGTAATACTAATAATCATAATAATCATGATAATAATAACAATAATAATAAGTTTTTAAATATAAGCATAATCTGAACTTATCCGATCGATGCCGTCGATCTCGATCGATCTGGTCCGATCCGATCCGATGCGTCTGGTCCGATTCGATCCGTCCGATCTCGATCCGGTCCGATCCGATCGAAATAAGCAAAAATAAGGTGAACTGAACATAGCCTAAGTGGAGATGATTGAGGGTGGAGATACTTTTCTCCTTCCAAGTATCTAGCATGCAAATACTAGATCAAGAAATTGTAAGGCTTGAAGTCCGATCATGATCATTTTCCCTACCATTAGAGGGGAAAATTATGTTAACTAGATCATAAAATCATAGTCATTTCGTTTAGGAAAAATGCTCAACAGCATGTTGTGCTATTGTTAATTAAGCAAGTTTGATGTATGTGATGGGATTTTTGCCTTCCAATTTGGAGGTAACTGAAAGAAGGTAATGCCCTGCCTTTCTCATTAAGATTAAGCCAATATATATACAAGCTATTCTAGGGTAGCTTAAGGCTAAATACATAAAGTATACAAATATAATAAATATATATAAAGATTACATATATTCTAACACACCCCCGCAGTCATATCAGTAGGTGGACGGACGCTGAGACTGTCCCAAAAATCATCAAACCGAATGCGCGGAAGCCCCTTGGTGAAGATGTCTGCAATCTGATAACGGGAAGGAACATGATGGACACGCACTTGTCCACGTTTAACTTTCTCACGAACAAAGTGAATGTCCATCTCAATGTGTTTAGTGTGCTGATGTTGTACCAGATTACCAGAAAGACATATCGCACTTACATTGTCACAATAGACGAGAGTTGCCTTTAAGATTGGACAATATAACTCAAGGAGGAGATTACGTATCCAACAGGACTCAGAAACAACATTTGCAACTCCGCGATAGTCAGCCTCATCACTAGAACGAGACAAAGTAGGTTGGCGTTTAGATTGCCAGGAGATCAAGTTATCACCAAGAAAAATGCAATAACCTGAAGTAGAACGACGGGTGTCCGGACATCCACCCTAATCTACATCCGTGTATGACACGAGGGACTTGATAGAAGATTTATAAAGTTGTAAACCGTAAGCAAAGTTATTAAAATCGCGATTCAAATCTTAAAATCTTACGATTTTACGATTCAAAATATGGTAGACGATTCGATTCACGATTCTAGACGATTCTATACATTTCTGTTGACTAGCGAAAACCTCGCAGATTTAAATCATGCTAACAAAGCAAATAATAGATATATGTTGTTAGTTATTGCTAATATAGTGGGTAAACAACTATTTTTTCTAATTTTTAGGTCTTTTAACTTATAATCTTAGCATATTCAATGAAGATTGAGTGCAATATCTTGATTATACGTGTTTGTAGAATCTTACGATTCTACGATTCGATTCTATAGGTTGTTTCCGATTCAAACTAGAATCTCGATTTTAACAACTTTGACCGTAAGCCAACGTGCCTTTAACAAATCTGAGGATGCGTTTTAAAGCTGCCATATGTTCAACCTTTGGATCATGCATGAACAAACAAACCTGCTGAACAGCATAAGATATATCAGGTTTGGTGAAAGTCAAGTATTGAAGTGCACCTGCTAGACGACGATAGGTGTAGGGATCGTCATAAGGAGTGTCAGAACTGGCGCTCATCTTGCCTTTTGTGTCAACAGGAGTAGGGCAAGGTTTACAATTAGTCATGTCTGCACCATCTAGAATCTCCTCTGCATACTTACGCTGCAACATGAACAAACCATTTTTTTATCTCGGGTGACAGCAATACCCAAAACATAACTCAGCGGACCCAAGTCTTTCATAGCAAATTCTGAACTCAGAAGAGACATAATGGAACGACGGAGAGAATCGGAGGAAGCAGTAAGAATGATATCATCCACATATAATAGAATATAAGCAATTTCAGTACCACGATTGTAGATGAACAGAGAGTTATTAGATATGCTGTGAACAAAGCCAATAGTAGCAGCATAGTCAGCAAACCTTTGATACCAAGCTCGAGGTGCCTGTTTTAAACCATATAGAAACTTACGAAGCAAACATACATGGTTAGGACGAGCTGGATCTTTGAAACTCAAAGGCTGATGCATGTACACAACTTCATTGAGATTACCATGGAGAAATGCATTCTTAACATATAATTGATGAATAGACCAAGATTTTGACAATGCAAGGCTAAGAGCCACTCGAATAGTAGCTGGTTTGACAACTGGACTGAATGTTTCATCACAATCAATACCTACCTGCTGAGTTTTACCATCTCCAACAAGACGAGCTTTATAGCGTTCAAAAGAACCATCAGAATTCTTTTTGTGACGAAAAATCCACAATGACCGAATGACATTAACATTAGGAGGACGAGGTACTAATTCCCATGTCTCATTTTCAAGAAGAGCATTATATTCGTCTTGCATAGCATTTTTCCAATTCGGATCATGAAGAGCACTCACTTGGATTTTTAGGAATGGGAGAGGTGGGTGGGGAAATAGTGTGAAGGGCATGGTTTTGATATTTGGGGTTGGGCTTGGTGATCCCGTGTTGACTACGGGTTATCATGCGAGAGGGAGGAGGTGTGAAAGTAGTGGGTTAAGATAAAGAATATGAAGGAGAGGTATGAGCCGTGGGTTCAGGAGAAGGAGAAGGGCAAAGGGGGGGATTGTGGGCCGTATAACATTAGGTGTGATGGTTGGGTTTGAGGGGGCAGCAGAGGGGGAATGGTGAGGAGATGGAGCTGGGCGCATAAGAAGAGGAGAAGAAGGATCTTGGGCTAAAGGGGAAGGCGGCCCAGTTGATTTAGGAGTGTGGGCCGTAACATTAGGTGTGATGGGTGGGTTTGAGGGGGCAGCAGAGGGGGAATGGTGAGGTGAGGGAGCGGGGCGTGTAAGGAGAGGAGAGGGATGATGTTGGGCTACAGGGGAATCTGGCCCAGTTGAGTTAGAAGGAGGATTTGAAGGTGCGGACATAATGGGAAAAGAATGAGAGGCCATTGGGCCAGCATTTGCAAAAGAGTGCAAATAGTGGAGACGAAGAGAAGGTTGATCATCTAGAAAATCATAGGAGGTGGGTGTAGGAGTATGAAGTTTAGAAAATGGAAAATGAGTCTCATCAAACCATACATGTCGAGAAATAATGATTTTTCGATTTGACAAATCGTAACATTTGTACCCTCTATGATTTGATGGATAACCAAGAAAAATGCAAGGAGTTGAACGAGCTTGAAGTTTATTAATTTGAGTAGAGGGAAGAAGTGGGAAACATAAACTACCAAAGACACGAAGATGAGAGTATGAGGGAGTGGTTTGATAGAGAAGCTGAGTGGGGGATTGATAACCCAAGATTTTGGAGGATAAAATATTAAGGAGATAGGTGACCATTTCCAAGGCATGATGCCAAAAGGAAGGCGGCAAAGACGCATGGGTAAGTAAAGCGCGGATAATATTATTAATATATTTTATTTGCCGCTCGGCTTTGCCATTTTGAGGAGAAGTATGGGGGTAAGAAAAAGGGAAAGAAAGACATGCCATGTTGTTCACAGAATTTATGAAAAGAGCTATTATCAAACTCACGACCATTATCACATTGTAAATTCTTAATGTCTCGTTCGAATTGAGTGTGAATAAATGTGCGAAGAGACAAGAAAATTGAATACACTTGAGATTTGTCAATGAGAGGAAATGTCCATAGAAAATTGTTGTAATTATCAAGAAAAAGAACATAATAGCGATGACCTTTTGAGCTAGCTACAGGAGAAGTCCATAAATCATTGTGAACAATATCAAAAGGCATAGAAGTAGTAGATAATGAATCAGAGAAAGGAAGTTTTATTAATTTTTCCAAAGGACAAGAATGACAAACATCGTTTCGAGCCTTATTACATTGAATGAGATTACTAGTACGTAAAGAGTTAAAAATTGCATCTTCCGGATGGCCTAGGCGAGAGTGCCAAATACTAGATGAAAGAGTAGAAAAAGCTACAAGAGTAGCAGATGACATGGCTCGAAAAACAGTGGTGAAAGGATAAAGATCACCCGAGCTCTCACACCTCATTAGATGGCTCCCCGTCCGTAAATCCTTCATAGAAAACCCAAAGGGGTCAAATTCAACAGAAACCATATTATCGGCAGTAAAGTTACGAACATAAATAAGGTTTTTGATGATATGTGGTGCATGTAAGGCATTGTTTAGGTGGAGGGAGGGGTTAGTTTTGGGAAGTGAGGTATGACCATAACCACGAATTGGAATCATGCTACCATTGCCAACAATAATACCATTATTTTTTCTCAATTGAAAATAAGACGAGAGAGTACCTGGAGAAGAGGTCATGTGAGATGTAGCTCCGGTGTCCATGTACCAATTTTCATCAGGTGGTTGCAAAGACAAATTATGCATAGCTTGATCAACATCAATAGGAATGTAACCAACACTTTGACCAACAGTGGGAGGAGCAGCCATGTAGAAAGAGTGAGAAGGTGGAGCACCAAAAACCCCACGTTGTGAGGTTGGAGGGGGACTCATGGTGGGACGAGATAGACAACCAGTAGTGGGGTACGAACAAGGCGGTGTCCCCCATGGTTGAGCAACCCACGTGGGCCAGGCAGGATAGTACCAAGAGGGCTGTGTAGGAGGCTGGGTGGGGTGCTGCTGTCATTATGGCGGTGGTTACGGTGGTTGTGACCACCACGTCCTCGGTAATAATTCTTCTTGCCTTTAGTGTGAGAAGTACCACGGTGAGGAGGAGAAATGTCACGGGAAATGGGAGACCCAGGATGTGACGAAGTGTCCGTAGTGATGTGAAAAAGGAGCGCTGAATAAGAGGTCGAGTCATAGGCAGGAGATTCAGCGTTCGTGGTTTCTTCAAGTTCAAGCATAGAACGAACTGTCTCGAAGGAAGGCAGAGGAGAGCGATGTTGCACAGTAGTTTTAAAACTGCGATGATCCGAGGTGAGACCTTGAAGAAGACGAAGAACCAAACGTTCATCAGAAACTTTAGCACCAAGATTACCCAAATGGTCAGCGAGAACTTTCAGCCCAGTACAATAGGCTTTGACATTAGGAAAGTCACGCATGTTGGTGTTGGTAAATTGGGAATCAAGTTGAAGGGCCCGAGCCGATTTATTGTCGTGGAAGAGATTGACCAGACGAGTCCACGCGTCGGCAGCCTTGTCATCGGAATTAATAATGGTGTTGAGAAGATCGTTGGATATAGTACCGTATATCCATTGAAGGACGATATCGTCAAGCCGATCCCATAAGTGTTTAGCAGCGAGTCTCTCGGCGTCAATTTGAGAAGAAGAAGATGCCACGGTAGGAGACTCGGGAGGAAGAATATGATCAAATTATTGTATTGACTGACTTCATAATCCAGAGTGATGGGAATACAAGTTTTGATATTGGAAATAGTAGTGGCAGGATGAAGCTTAGAAAGGTCGGCCATGGCTGCTGCTAGGGTAAAAGATGACGGCTAGGGATAGGTATTGGGCCTAGGATCGTTATTAGCTGATACCATGAAAGAAGGTAATGCCCTGCCTTTCTCATTAAGATTAAGCCAATATATATACAAGCTATTCTAGGGTAGCTTAAGGCTAAATACAGAAAGTATACAAATATAATAAATATACAAAGATTACATATATTCTAACAGTAACAAATGGTATTCCAATCCAAGGGAAAGGTCTCCTTATTTTATATCTCCCCACTAGATTAAATTGAGAAATCGTGAGTGAAAAAGTATGTCAATTGCGTCATTGCATGCATGTTATATAGAAAATAGAAGTGTATTATAAAAGTAACTCAATTGTGTCATTGCATGCATGTTATATAGAAAATAGAAGTGTATTATAAAAGTAACTCATATCCGTAAAAATTGTATTTACATATACAGTATTAAAATGTATGATTAGGGATAGTATCACCCTGACTTGTTTAATAAAGTGATGCTAATGTTTCTCCGTTGAATAGGTGAGAGGGAGACAATTTGATAATTCTACTTAGTGTATACTACTACATTCCTCATGCAAGTTACCCTATCTTGTTCATCGATGAACGTTTAATTCCTTTAATCTTAGTCTATTTAGGATATGTTCTTTTAGATTGAAATTAGCTTAAGAGCCTGAAATGAACTAAATAAATAATAATAACACCAATAATAATAATATAATAACATTGATAATTATAAATAATTAATATAATATCCTCTATTTGTATTGATTGATAGGTAGGACTAAGGTGACATCATTATGAGAAGTAAACTAGTTATTAGGCCCGGGCTATGCCCCGGGTAAGGAAAATTTTCATTTATAAATATTATACTTTAAGATTATAACACTAAATGTTATTTGGTCTAGTGGTTAAGACTTTAGTATATGTTATTGAGGTCCCGGGATCAAACCCTATGCTACGCAATTTCTAATTTTTTTATTGTTGTGGATTACATGGAGTAAAACTCCCTTCGGGAGAGCGCCACGTGGCACCCTTCCTTGTTTATGCACGCCTTTTAATATATTAGTATAGATTATTGCTTACTACGACGCTGACATTCTTTTCAATGTACAAAGGATCTTTAGCATTTTAATCTTCCACATATATATAAAAGTGAAATCGATGGGTAAAATAGCATGAGAAAAAGAACAAAAATTGGTACAAATATTAATAACCCATACCCGATTTTCTATTATAATATCAGATGGGAGAATTTGGTAAAAACGAATATCAGTTACACAAAAAATTATAAATAAATAACGTAATAAGTTACCCTTATAATGATAACTATGGACAAATAGTGGGTAAATTAGCCAGTGGGTTAATCTCTGCTTTACCGCAATCATCAAAACAAATTAATTCAGTTCATAAAAACTAGAATTGCCTTGAGGTTCCTTAAAAAAAATGCCTTTAGGTTCCGGTCAAAAAAGGGAAAAAGAAAATGCCTTTAGGTTATCTTCATGATAATTCCTAAAATTATACTATATGGGTCAATTCCATGAGCTGTAATTGTGATTATTCGCACCTATCTGGGACCCATCTTCACCTGATTAGCGATTAAAATTGGGCCTTTGTTTTTTTAGCTTCTTTTGGTAAAGATAAATCTAGTCATCAATCCAGTTGTATGTCACAACTATATAATACATGATTCTAATGAATCATTACCAACCCCTTAATCATGTTGTTATTTTATAACCTCTTTTTGACTCAATCTTGTAAATACATACCTCTACTTACAGGAGTTTTCAGATTTTGTGTTTCCCTAAGTTTTACGCCAGTATGAGCCCTCTGGCTATCTATACGGTTTTTGCCACAACACTCGTTTATCAAGTACTACAACTTCAACAAACTAGAGAAGAAGTAAATTCAATCGAATAGGATTCTCGATAGGAATGACTCATAAAACGGATTAGCAATTCGACGCTTTCATCCACTCAACCCTCTCTCCCGATTGAAAAGAAAATAAGAATAGAAAACTATTAAACACATAATTTAGCAAAAATCTAAATTGAAAAATATCTAATAAACTCGGATTAATTAGACTAAAATTGAATTAGAAGTCTATATAACAATATTATTCCACAAAACACCAAAAAAAAAATTATTCCACAAAGTGAAGCAATAATAATTTGTCAAATTTAAGAAGAAGTAAAATTTAGTGATTCTATACCAATTAAAATATGGTAAGTAAATTATCGAAAGCTAAGGGATACAATAGGAGAGTGTTTAGATAAGATTCTTTACCTTAGTAATACGTCCATAAAATGGCAAAAATCATTTCTTTAATGCTAACAAGTTAATTGGGGCGTTATACATTAGGGTACAAACATGTGAGTTTGTAAGAAAACAAGTAAAACAAACGGGTCACTAGTTATTTATACTCACTTTGTCACATATATCAATACAGTTTGAACATGAACACTATTCACATAACCTATTTTAAGTCTTTGACCATATTTTTCTGCTAATAAGGAAAGACAAATTTTAGTATATAAAATGTTGGATTAATGCATATTTACAGAATATAACTTTTTATAACTTTTTACTAAACATAACTAAAGATATTATTGGTCAAATTTATGCATTAAATTGGTGTTAATTTTCAGATTATATGAAAGGGGCCTGGGTAACCCAATAAGGAGGAGGAGAGTTTAATTCACTTACAAGCTCAAGAAGGTTCCATCCTAAAACCAATTGGTGATAGGAGGAGTAACTCCAAAGCTTATAAAGTGGTTTAGTCTCTCCTCTTTCTATAACGTGGGACACTCACATGTGGTCATCAATGGGATTCAACAATTGGCATTCGCGAAAAGTCAAATTGTAATGATTTATATTGGACGAATGGAGAATAACATAAAATCCCTAATACTTATTAATGTTATTCCCCAAGACTCTAAAACAATTTAGTAAATTAAATATTCGTAAGAACATCATAATCATGGGAGGTCTTCCCATATTAATTCAAATTATAAGTACTAATTGAGACGAATCAAACAAGACACCACATGACTATATTTTTTCTTATAAATTGAAAAAAAAAATTGAGAAGATTATCTCTAAGTATGAATAGTATCAAGATTCCAAGTGAGAAAGATAAAAAAAAAAAAAAAAAAAAAAAAAAGAGGGAGTACTATTCTAATCATGAAGAATAACTTCCCATTATACCAAGTAATCAATATCAAAAACAAATCCTATTCAAATTTTTCCCTTCTTCTTGCTCGTCTTCTCCAACCAAACTGTCAAAAGATCAACTCAACCATAAGTTTAAGCTGGTGGTTGGAGTCCCATGAATAGTTTTATACGCCCCCTAACGCGAGAGCCTATTAGGCTTGAAGTGTGGATGCAACACAAGTCTCCTCATACCTGGCGCTAAATATTCCACTTAGATTGAAGGGGTGAATGAGCTTTGAACCAATGACTTTTATGTCACGCTGGCTCTGATATCATGTCAAAAAACTAACTCAACCAAGAACT
Organism: Beta lomatogona; assembly: GCA_947646795.1. Lineage (NCBI taxonomy): Eukaryota > Viridiplantae > Streptophyta > Magnoliopsida > Caryophyllales > Amaranthaceae > Beta > Beta lomatogona. Next base: position 12,925,816 of record CANSNZ010000949.1, read on the forward strand.
TAAGTTGATGGTTGGAGTCCCATGAATAGTTTTATACTCTATCATAAACTACAGCTAATTAACACATTATCATTTGAAAATTGATTTTTTTTATGTCATCCATTTATTTGAGTAAAACCCCACAACAAAGTTCATAACTCGGATTTTTATGAGAAACTAGTGTTTAAGCCCGGGCGATGCCCCGGGTTTTCTCTGTGTTATAATTTAGCAGTAGTTAAATAAGTTATCTCATACTCATTTAAAAAAGTCATCTAATTCATTATATGGATTTCAAAAGTTTTCCACTCATATATCATCATTAATTTTGATTAAATAAGCAATAATAATATGGTGGAGTGATGGTTGGATCTCTTTCTTTCATACTTGAGGTTGTGGGTTCGAATCTTCACGTTAACAATCTTTTTTTTACTATATGAGAAAGACGTGGATAGAATGTCACTGAATGAAGGATGGTGACGTGGATAGAATGTCACTGAATGAGGGATGGTGACACGTGGCACATATACGTTCTTAGGAACGTTTTTTAATATATTACTCCCTCCGTCCCATAATATAGTTCCCATTTCTATTTTGGGTGTCCCAAAATATAGTTCCCATTTCCATATTTAGTTCCACATATTTTCGTAATTTGTCTAAAAAAACTGTGTCCCATTATTTATTTGCTTCTTGAATTTTGGTTTTTGCTTTGTTTATTCAACCCAAGTGTTACAATTAATGCTCTTTCACCAATTATTCTCCATTCTCTCTCCTAAAATCATATTTTCCCATACAACATTTATTTAAATAAACAAAAAATCTTTACTATCCCTCTTAGATTCTACTTGCATAAATTACCGTGAAAAAGGGAAATGAGAACTATATTATGGAAAGGAGGGAGTAGTAAAGATGAGAAAATCGGTCTTAAATATCATTATGCTCATTCTTATCAATGTCATAGAAAATGAGTTTATCAAGTTGGGTGTAACCTCGCATTATTCTTTTACGTACCTTTGTTATACATACATCGATGATCGACCCACCAATCGAAAATCAATGACAATTGCATTTGCATGCATTGTAATGTGTGAAGGATTTCAAATTGGAGTCACTTTATCGATATAAAGATACTCCTAAAAGATCATTCGGAATTTCGTTTCTCAAAACTGAATAAAGGATAAAAGGTATAAAAATGATTAAACTAAAATAATAAAAAGCGAAAGTTAAATTTAGTACAACCATCATAGCTTACAAGCCCAAATCCCAATAAAGTTTTTTTTCTTTTACGTGAAAGTTATAGTGTCACCAAATGAGAGCGAAATTAGGAAACAAACGACCTTGAGATTAACGTTAAGCCAAACATAAGCCAGTACTATTTGATCGAAACGACGTAGCTTTCGTCACCTAAATCTGATTCTTCGAATGCATCAATTAAATTAGACAACCTGTTTACAAGAACATACTCCTCGCTAGTAGCGCAAGAAATATTTTAGGCGTGTCGTAATTTAGGCTATGTTCAGTTTACCTTATTTTTGCTTATTTTATATCAGATCAGTTCAGATCAGATCAGATCAGACCAGATCAGATCAGATCAGATCAGTTCAGATCATGCTTATATTTAAAAACTTATTATTATTGTTGTTGTTATTTTTATTGGTATCATGATTATTATGATTATTATATTACTAACTCTATTATTATTATTATTATTATTATTATTATTATTATTATTATTATTATTGTTATTATTATTTTTATTATTACTATTATTATTAGTATTACTTTATATGATTACTATTACTATTAATACTGCTACTATTTACTAGTACATTTGTTCAAAAGGATTATTATTATTATTATTGTCGTTGTTGTACTTATTAATTATTAATATTGGGAATTATTATTAATGTCGTTGCTATTATTATAAATGTAATTGATATCACTATTTCAAGCTATTTGTGTTTAAGAAGATGAATGTTATTTTGGCATTTGTACGTGTTCTTTTTTATATTTGTTCTAATTAACAATTTTGATATACTTTTTTTTTGTACATATAAAGAACATGATAAATGTCAATGATGTCGTTGTTATTATTATAAATGTCATTGATATCACTATTTCAAGCTATTTGTGTTCAAGAAGAAGAATGTCATTTTGGCACTTGTACGTGTTCTTTTTTATATTTGTTCTAATTAACAATTTTGATATGCTATGTTCTTTTTGATGTTGTGCATGTAAAGAACATGATAATAGTATATGATGTTTATTTTTTTAAATTTTTTTTGCAGAATAATATAAAATATATGTTACTAGTTTATATAAAACATGAGTAGCAAGGGATAACCTAATGGTGTTGGCATCACCTTTAAATTTCACCCTACACGTGATTTCAACTTATCTTTAAAAAAATAGTTTATATAGAATAGGACAACGATATTAGAAGAATATTTAACAATTTTGTTCAAGATCATATGATTATATATATTTATATGTTTATTTATAATGAAAAAAGAACAATTGATTGATATAACAAAAAAAAATGTTGTTAATTAAATCCAAACATGTCATCAATATAAAAATAACATCTATCTTTTAGATTTTTTTTGAGGGGACATCTATCTTTTATTTTCAGAATGTGCTCTTTAAATATATTTTGTATGCTTTTTCAATATATGTTCTTTTTTTATTATCATTATATGTTCTTTCATTACTTCCTAAATTCTTATTATAAACGGACCTTAGACATGAACAATATGTTATTTTTACCATAAACAATATATTTTTTTAACCTAAAATATGTGTTCTTTTATTTTTAATTGTATGTTCATATACTATGTGTTCTTTTAAGAAAAAAAAAATTATGCTATTATTATTGTTGTTGTTGTTGTTGTTGTTGTTGTTGTTGTTGTTATTAAAAGTTGTGCATAGTAATAAAAATAATAGTAATAGTAATACTAGTAATAAAATACAAAGTAATTATAGTATTAGTAATAACATGTTTTATAAAAGATAAGTTCAGATCAGAAAAAATAAGTTCAGATCAGATCAGTAAAAATAAGGTGAACTAAACATATCCTTACTCCGATAAGATTTTTTTATTTTATCTGTTAAGTATTTTATTTTTATAAGATACTCCCTTTATTCATATATGAAAATATAGTTAATTGAGAATATGTAAATAGTGCTAAAGTCAAACCATGTCAAATATTTTGAAATGAACAAATTATTTGACTAAAATTTTGAGCTACTTGAGATAGAAAAGGTGTATACCCGATACATAGTACAGTTAGTCAGTTATAGAGAGCTGCCTCGAATTTATTTACGAGACAAAAATAAAAATCTAGCCAAATAGTCTTACTATTTATAGATAGTTGTTTCATGACATTTTGCAATTCTTATTGCATAACTTTTACTATTAGTCCCCGTTCTGTTGGAATGAGAGAAACTGAACTGAACTGAACTGAAACAAACTTAATTGAACTAAACTGAGCTGAACTGAATTATCATCGTTATTATTATTTATCAATATTATTTAATAATATCAATACTAATAATAATTGATAATAATAATAATAATAATAATAATTAATATAATGATAATAATAGTAATTAAAATAATAATAATAATAATAATATTAAAAATAATAATAATATATTATTATTATTATTATTACTAAAATAATTATAATATTAATAATAATAACAATAATCGTTGTTTAAAAACAAAAAAATAATTAAAACATTGAGCTGAACTGAACTGAACTGAAGTGAGCTGAACTGAATTGAACTGAACTGAAATTAAGTCCAAAAGAATAGGGCCTTAATATCTAAATTATGTGTAACGAATGCAAACAGTAAGGTGCATTGCGTTCTGTTCACCTAGAAAGAAATATAGAAAACAACTAGGTTTACTAAGTTCGGATAAGTTCAATTAATTTTCAATAAATTCAGATAAATTTCAATAAGTTTTAACAACTTCTAAAATAAACTTCATACATTTCAATAAGCTCATTTAAGCTCTGAAACGTTCTAATAAGTTTAGATAAATTTGGGATAAATAAGGTAAAGAAAACACACTCTTATTGTAGGCAAAATCTCGTTAAATAATGTTAGATTTGTTTTGTATATATAGATTCTTATGTTTTCATTCATCCATAACTAATACTCTCTCCGTTCTCTTTTGTTCTTCCTGTATTCCCCATCGGGAAATTCCAAAAAGTTCTTCCTATATTGAATCTTTCTACATATAATTAATTTTTTGGACTGAAATACCCTCATTGAGTTAATATAATTCCACAATTATCCCCATTTTATTTCATTGACCAGTCCCTATTAATGACAATACATTTCCCAAATAATTTTCTCTCACCTACATTGCATAACTTACACATTATTAAATGAGAGAAGGGTCTAGATTTCTCTCCCTCCCTCCTTATAACCGTTACTGTACTTGTTCTTTCTTTGTCAATGGATCTCTAAGAAATCCTTAATCACCCTCCCTTTCTCTCTCTTAAAACACTCTTCTTCTTATACAGATTCTTTCTTCAACTCGCAAATTTCTATTTTTTTTTTCGCGATGAGTTCTACATGGTGTGATAGTGACGATGATGGTTTGTTAAGTGATGGATCTTCCTTCATTCCTGATGACAATTGCGAATACGGTCTTGATTGTCATTGTCCTAATAATCAACACTCGTATTCACCAAAAAGATGGGATTATGGTGATGATTCCGAGACAGAGGAGCCTGAAAACAAGTTGAAAAAGTCCGATCTGAAGTTCGATGATGTTAAAATACCAGATCTGAAGTTTGACGAGCTTAAAGTCCCAGATCTGGAAGCTCCTAAGTCCCCTGATGTTGAAAACCATATTTATGACGATGAGATTGTTTCTAAAGATGAAAGTGAAAGCTAAGTCCCCTGTTCTTATTTTTTCTTGTCCTATTTTCATTAGATCTGCAAGCATATGTCGTTTCCTAAGGAAGTTGATTGTTCGAGGATTTTAGAAAAAATATCCCCCAACCTTTTAGAGGAGATGATTGTTCGAGGATTCTAGGTTTATGTTGTTGATGAATTACTTTGAGGATAAAATTGGTGCTGGTTATTAGAGTAGATGATCTGCAAGTATTTGTTTTTTGGCCTGATTTATTCATTATGTCCCTGATTTGTGCTTGATTATTCGTATTTTGGTCTGTTTTATTCATTATGTCCCTGATTTGTACTTGATTATTCGTATTTTCGCATGATTTATACGTTATGTCCCCTGATTTGTGCTTTATTATTCGTATTTTGGCCTGATTTATACGTTATGTCCCCTGATTTGTGCTTGATTATTCGTATTTTGGCCTGATTTATACATTACATTTGTGCTTGATTATTCTTATTTTGGCCTGATTTATACGTTATGTCCCCTGATTTGTGCTTGATTATTCGTATTTTGGCCTGATTTATACAATATGTCCCCTGATTTGTGCTTGATTATTCTTATTTTGGCCTGATTTATACATTATGTCCCCTGATTTGTGCTTGATTATTCGTATTTTGGCCTGATTTATACAATATGTTCCCTGATTTGTGCTTGATTATTCGTATTTTGGCCTGATTTATACATTATGTCCCCTGATTTGTGCTTGATTATTCGTATTTTGGCCTGATTTATACATTATGTCCCCTGATTTGTGCTTGATTATTCGTATTTTAGCCTGATTTATACATTATGTCCCCTGATTTTGAATAATGAACGCCTGTACTGTTGTCAATGATGAGACTCATTCATTTGAGGGTTGTATGCATTACACTCTTAAGTACAGTACACCTTTAAGCCACCAGTTTTTACAAACTGATGATGCTACTGTGAGTTATGCTTTTTAGTTGCATACAACCCAATGATAGTTGGGGACAATCTAAGACAAGTGATGAGACTGTACTGTTGTCAATGATGAGACTCATTCATTTGAGGGTTGTATGCATTACACTCTTAAGTACAGTACACCTTTAAGCCACCAGTTTTTACAAAGTGATGAGGCTACTGCGAGTCATGCTTTTGAGTTGCATACAACCCAATGATAGTTAGGGACAATCTGAGACAAGTGAAGCATACACTTTCATTTTCAAAAAGAAAAACATTGCATTCATTCATTGATTTCATTACAAACAAAAATAACAGAAATTGAAAACTTCACATGCATACTTAAACTTAAACTTTAATACTTAAACTTTTCTCAAACCACCTAAGAAAATTTGTTTCCTTAGATACTTAAACTTGATTTGCTGCATATTCTGCTTCAAGTATTTTGACTGCTTCTTTAACTGCCCATCTCGGTGCTTGAACTTGTGGTGCTAGCATACCAATATCTTCAAGTTGTTTCTTCTTGTTGTGAGGGTTTTCATATGCATTAGAACCCTTAACTTTCAAAATTTCATTCCAGATGTATTGTAATGACATCCAAACATTGCTTAATGTCTTTGGATGTAACTCATTAAAAGCTGTTTGGACTGTATCCACTAAACAGTCAATATCCTTGGGCATTTTTTTATGCATAAGTGATTGAATGGACCTAAAGAACCCCAGGTCAAGTATGTTGCAATCTGGGCTATTAGGAGGTTGTTGAACAAGAATAAAAGTGAAGCCATCTTGCTGATAATGCTCCTGCCATATAGGATCGTCTTGTGTGATATGTGCTCTCGCATTGTCTTGTTGTATGAAAATTGTTTTACTCCCTTCTGCTGGCCACTTCGCCTTTATTGCTGGTATAACCTGATTGATCAACATATCCCTTGTTGCTTTCTGGTTGACAGATTCAATTGGCTTTGTTTCATTTGTCCCCTTCACTCTGTTTTTTGAAGTTCTTTTTGCTGGAACTTGCTCTGTAAATGCAAAAATTCCAATTTTTCCATCAAATGTGCATTCTCCATTGTCCCCCCATCTTGGTCTTGCAACAGCACCCATAAACATTGCTTTTGGTATAAACTTTCTTGATTTACCTGTTCTGTATGACCTTGGTTCATCTTTTGCAAGGTAGACTTTTTGTGATTTTTGGGTTAAATAAAACCATTTCTCGTCTATGTGAACAAAGTCATACATGCTGTAATAAGTTGGTGCATTTGGTATCGTTTCTAGCTGGATTAACCCCAAGATCCAATCCAACCTTTCTATCTTGTTGTCTTCTGTGAGCCCTAGTTTGAGACTGTTTGTGTGTGGTTGAATGACACCTCTCTTGATCATCCTCCAAACTGTTGTTGGAGCTAAATTAAGCATACTAGCCAAATCTCTTATGCATGTTCTGTCTCCCATGCCTATCTGTGCAATGTTCTCATAAGGAACTTGAATTCTCTTCCTACCACAATTGTGGTAGGCATTATCCAGATCATAATGCTCCATTGCTGCTGCTTGTTTTTTTGCTTTGTTCCAGAGGCTACTGATTGTCCTTGTGCTGTACCCAAAGTATTCAGCGGCTTCTTTTATGCTGCCATGAGGAAGAAAACCAGAGATTTTCTTATCCAACAGAAAATGGAGAATTTGCAGCCTTGCTTCATTGCTGAGCCTTGGGCGATGATGATCTTCTTGCTCCACATCAGATGGAGGTTCATTTTGTGGGTCTGCGTTTAGATCAAATGATGAATTGTCCCCTTCATCATCTTCTTCATCATGATTGTTGAGGTGAATATGCAGCTGAAATTCAGCACCTCCATAGTACATGTATGTTCCATTTTGATGCTCTTCATCAAGGAAATCAGACATATTTCCTTCCAGATCTGAGGCCAAAAACAAGGCAATGATGCTTAGATTTTTTTTGAGAAAGAACTCTGCTTTTTTTTTGTTTGATTTTTAGTGAGGTTGTAATGGTTTTGGTTTCCTTCCCTTTAAATAGGTGAAGGTAACCAACAGTCACTCCATTTGTTGGAGGCAAAATCCCAAATTTTATTTGGCTTACTTTTCATCATGTGATCCGTGTAAATTTTCATGTTGCAATCTAATGGCTGTAATCTGATTCCGTAAACTTTAAATGAAGTAATCCTTATTTTTTTGTTTAATTGGTGTATGCATTTTGGTAGAGATTGATGATGTGGCACAATCCAACAATTAATAGAGTTAATCCATGGCTGTAATTGGATATTGATGGACGTGGACAATTAAATGAATACAACAATTATCAAGGCACCTAAAACAGATTGGGTAAATTAAAATTGGTTTCTTTTTGCTGCAAAAAAAGGTTACATTAATGAGGATTAGAATCTTTCATTTTTTTTTTCAATTAAACAATAAAAAAGGAGAATCCAACCCTTAATAAATTTTACATTGGTTCCTCCCCTGATTCTAAACAAGAAGAACAAAAGAGAACGGAGGGAGTACATAGTAGTTAAATGGTTATATGTGTAAACTAACTTTTAAAAAAAAAAAGCTAATTTGTGATAGAGGGGATGGGTACTTTTTCAAGTGAAGTGAACACAGGCCTAATTAATGATATTATCTTTCCAGACTTCCATAGTTGAAAGATATATTACTTAAATTAATATGATTATGATCATAATGATAATAATGTTCAAAATAATATACACTGAAATGTTATTTCATGGAGATTGATACATCTACAATTTAAAAATTATTAGTTTTGCGGAGTTGGACTCCACTAATTATTAATGTCTATCTCTAGTGGGTAGATTACCCATTGAGTAGACAAAGTTTTTTCCTTATTTCACGCAACTTGATTATATAGTCTTTTTCTGAATATATAAATCTGACCATTGTAGAGACTTCAATAACATGGAAAGATTAGTCTCACAAATAGACTTAAATTATTGAAGTCTTTAAATTAATAGAAGTACTAGGTATTGCTTACAAATTTTATGATACACCTGGGTGTACCGTGAGCATGGTGCATCCAAGGCTATATTTTTGCTCATTACTCATTTAAAATAATCCAAATGAGCAAAATGTACTAAAAAGAAGAGTTTCAAATGAGCAAATGAACAAAAAATAGTCTTAGGTGTACCGTGCACATGACACACTCTATTGTGTGATGAATATAATGAACTCAGGTACTGCTAATTAATTTATCGTCTCTCAATACAATTAGGTTAGGTAGTCAGTTCTAATAGTGTAATATTGTATGTAAAAGGATAGAAGGGACTTTTCATAGTCTTAGGTCTGTATTATAAACCCTATATATATTGAATGCCAGGGTTAACCTAATTAGGCTAACACAATTATTCTCCACACTTGAACCTGGTATCACAGCCCTAGGTTTAACTAAAGATAAAAAAAAATTCCTATGATTCCTAGCACTGCCTCTTTTGGTCTCTCGTATGCCATGGATGACTCTTCATCCTCTTCTACCTTGAACTCCACCACTACTTCCGCTGCCATGGCTGCTTCTTTGCCGCCCTCAACTGGTGGTTCGTATGCTCTCGGTTCCTCCTTCACCGGCGTGCCAAACATGGCCCCTGCTGCTGCCTTGTCGCAGCTATCTCATGGCTTCTCGACGCCGACACTTCGTGTGTCTTCCTATGCGCAGACTAGCCCCCAGCAGCCCTCGTCTTCACGGCGTTTTCCACCAGGTTTCGGGCCTTCCTCGGTCCCTCACACGACCACCAACGCTGCACGGTCGTCGACCTTGGGTCATGCTGGCTTTCCGCAGCCATCTGTTGGCGCTGCTCGAATTCAGCAGCCCCCTTTTGGCTTATCTTCTGCTTTATTTCAAGCATCCTTGCCGAACTCCTCCTTCATTCAGCAGCCCGTGTTTACTTTACCGCAAATCTCCCCGCCGAATCTTAACAATTTGGTAACTATCACTCTTTCTTCGCATGAAGATTATTTGTTGTGGAAAACTCAGATTACGTGTTTACTTCTTTCACATCAATTAGTTGGTATGGTTGAAGGCACTGTTTCTATTCCCCCTTCTTATACTACTAATGAACGTGGTGTTTCGGTTCCTAATCCCCAATTTTATGAATATTTACGTGTTGATCAACAAATTAAATCTTGGATTTTTGCCACATTATCTCGTGATGTTTTTGTTGATGTTCATGATCTATATACTTCTGTGGAAATATGGAATCGCTTGCAAACTCGTTTCATGCATTCTAGTATGGCACGTTCTATGGAATTGAAAGGTCGTCTTTCACATATTAAAAAGAGTGATTCACAATCTATGGATAGTTATTTGCGTAAAATAAAGGTCATTGCTGGCTCTTTAGCTGCCATTCAGTGTACTGTCTCTAATCAAGATTTGGTTCAGTTTACATTATTTGGTTTGGATCGTGATTCGGACTATGATCATCTTGTCACTACTTTGTTGCATTATCCCTTTGCTTTGAGTTTTGATGACTTGCGACCCAAACTCTTGCTTCATGAGCAACATATCAAGAGTTCTAAGGAGGGGTTGGATTCTTCCTCTCATCATGCTTTGGTTGCGGTTCAATCATCTGGTTCTAGTTCTTCCTCTAATAAGAACAATTCTGGTGGACACAACAAAGGCATGAACAATAAAAACAAAGGTGGTAACAACGGTGGCCGCAACAATAATAATAACCGTGGAAATGGTGGTAACAACAATGCTCGTGGTTCTGGTAATAACAACAACAACAATGCGAATCGAGGACGTCAGAATGGTATGAGTAAATATTCTAACTTGTCATTTTTTAGTATGCCTTGCATTGAATCTATTGCTAATGGTCTGTCCTCATCAGGAAATACTTCGCAAAGTGGCAATTTAAACTCTACCCCTACTTCCGATACCTGTGGTCTTTGTTGGTTTCCAGGTCATCAAGCTGCTTATTGTCCTCAAAGATTCAATTCCATCTTTGTTACCTCTTCCTCGGATAGTGTCACTCGAGCCTTAGCTGCACTGTCTGTTGGTGGTGAAGTAAATGACTCAGTTTGGTACCCGGATTCGGGAGCTGCAACTCACATGACTCCTCAGGATGGTAAGCTTTCTGCTATTCTTCCTTACTCTGGGTCAAGCTCTGTTGTAGTTGGTAATGGTACCTCTCTCCCAATTAAAAGTGTTGGTAATTTGACATCAAAAACTGCAAGTCGTCCTCTTACCTTGTCTTCTGTTTGTCATGTGCCTAAATTGAAACATAATTTATTATCAGTTAACAAGTTGTGTCAAGAAAATGATTGTGTTGTTTGTTTTGATAAAAACTTTGAATCTGTTAAGGACAAGACAACGGGGGAGGTTCTGCTTCGGAGATCCAGTAAGCAAGGTGTCTACCCACTTCAACCCACTATTATCACCACTGAGTCTACTGTTCCAGCTTTCCTAGCTACTAAGTAGTCTAGCGATATTTGGCATGCTCGTCTTGGTCATACTTCGTCTAGAGTTTTAGGTTCTTTATGTTCAAATAAGTCTATCACATGTACTTCTAAGTTTCATGATGATTGTGTTGGTTGTAAATTAGGAAAGATTCATCGATTACCTTTTGAACCAGTTGAAGATGTTTCTCCATATCCTTCATATAAAATTCACAGTGATCTTTGGCAATCTCATGTATTGTCCAATCAATTATATCGCTATTATGTTATTTTTGTTGATGATTATTCACGTTATTAATGGATTTATCCTTTGCGTCGCAAATCGGATGCTTATTCTCAATTCCTTGAAAAGATGGTGGAAAATCTTCTTAATTGCAAAATAAAAATTTTCAAAGTGATGGAGGTAGGGAATTTGATAATTCTCCTCTTCTTCATCATTTTCGTGAACATGGAATTATCTTTCAATAGTCTTGTCCCCATACTCAAGCTCAAAATGGTGTTGCGGAACGCAAACACCGTCATATCATTGAAATGACTCGTACTATGATTATTCATTCTGACTTTCCAGCTGAATTTTGGGTTGGTGCTTCATACACCGCCACCTACACTATCAATAGGTTGCCTAGCTCGATTCTAGGGGGTGTCTCTCCTTTTGAAAAATTATTTCATCGTTCTCCTTCATATCATATTTTGAAAACGTTTGGTTGTGAGTGTTTTCCTTTGCTCATGGATTTTAAAATCAACAAACTTCAACCTAAATCTAAGGCCTGTGTTTTTACTGGATATGCAATGGATGATAAAGGTTATCTTTTTCTTGATCCTGTTACCAACAAAGTCATTATTAGTCGTCATGTTCTGTTTCATGAACATAAGTTTCCTTATCGTACTTTAGTTGGTCCATCATCTTCAGTGTCTTATACATCTCCTACGGTCTTGAATGCGGATTGGAGTCCCACTATTGTTTCTTGTGTGCCTCCCCTAGCTTCCCTTCCCCAAGCCCAATCCCCAGCTGTGCAAGCCACGTTTGATAACACCAGCTCCCCATATATCGCTGGCTCCCCTTCCCTCACTCTTGTGAATTCTGCCCAGCCCGCTGGATTGCAGCCTCCCTCTTCCGTGTTCCCTGGTCGGCCCAATGGCCTACCAGCGAGCACTGGCTTCTACTCCAACCTCCCAGCGTCCAATGCTGGGCCCAACAACGATCCAGCGTGCGCTGGATCTCCCCCCTCCCCTCTTGTATCTGTTGCTCGGCCCATGGAATCCCCCCACACGCTGGCACTACTTCTTCCTCTTTTGGGCCTGCTGCCCATCTTTCCTATTCCCCTACTCATGCGGATGGGCCGACTTTGGCTTTGTCTCCTCGTTCTCCTTCCTCCACTCCTCTAGTTGTGTCTCCCACTTCATCTGTGCCTAGTTCTTCTCCCGTTGTCTTAAATCACCACCCTATGGTCACATGGTTAAAAGATGGTGTGTCAAAGCCCAAAATTTTAATGAACTTAAAAACTGATGTTATTGAGTCTAAACCAACTAACTTTAAAAAAGCGTCTAAAGATTCACGTTGGCCTCAAGCTATGCTTGATGAATATATGGCTTTGCTTAAAAATAATACATGGGAGTTGGTACCTCGCAACTATGATAAGAATTTACTTGGTTGTAAGTGGGTCTATCGGATTAAATACAATTCTGATGGTTCTGTGGAGCGGTTCAAAGCCAGACTCGTTGTTTTTGGAATTCACCAGCAGGCAGGTATTGATTGCTTTAAAACCTTTAGTCCTGTTGTTAAGCCTACTATGGTTCGCTTAGTTCTTACTATTGTTGTCTCTCTTAAATGGAATATTCGTCAATTAGATGTCAAAAATGCTTTTTTTCATAGTTTTCTTCCTGAAGAAGTTTATATGTGTCAACCTCCGGGTTTCGTTCATCCATCTAAACCCACTCATATTTGTCGTCTTCGTAAGTCCATTTATGGTTTGAAACAAGCTCCTCGAGCTTGGTTCTCTCGTTTCAGCAATTTTCTCTTATCTATTGGTTTCAAGTGCAGCAGTTGTGACACGTCCATGTTCACTCTCAAATTTCGTGGTCATCTCATTATTCTCCTCTTATATGTTGATGACACTGTTCTCACTGGTAGTAGTACTCAACTTGTTACAAAATTCATCTCTGTTCTTTCTTCTCAATTTGCTATGAAGGATTCAGGGGATCTTCGCTATTTCTTAGGTGTTCAGGTTGTGTGTACTCCCTCTGGTTTATTTTTGTCTCAAAATAAGTATGTCTCTGATTTACTCCGTAAGTTTCATCTTCATACTGGTAAACCAGTTCGCACACCTATTGTCTCTAGAGTTACATTGTCTCTTCTTGACGGAGAATTTATTGCTGATGCCACAGATTATCGTTGTGTGGTTGATTGCAATACTTAACATTGACTCGTCCAGATATTGCTTATGCTGTTAATATGGTGTCTTAGTTAATGCATGCTCCTCGTACTACTCACCTTCATGTTGTGAAAAGAATGTTCAGATATCTGCAGGGCACTTTGGAGTTTGGTCTTCTATTACATAGCAGCAGTTCTCCTACTGTTGTTATTGCCTACTCTGATGCAGATTGGGCGGGTTGTCCTGACACTCGTCGTTCTACTACTGGTTATGCTGTTTTTCTTGGAAAGAACTTGATTTCCTGGCGCTCGAAAAAGCAACCTACTGTTTGTAAATCCTCCACTGAAGCTGAATATAGGGCAGTTGCATACACTGCTGCAGAAACTATTTGGCTCCGGCAACTTCTTGCTGATCTTGGCTATTTTCTTCGACGACCAGTGATATTGTATTGTGATAATGTCTCTGTTACTTATCTCACTGCTAATCCAGTTCATCATGATCGAAGCAAACATATTGATGTGGATTACCATTTTGTTCGTGAAATGGTTTCCAAGGGAGGACTTATTGTTCGACATGTTCCTACTCAGTCTCAGGTTGCTGATATTTTTACAAAAGGTCTTTCTACTGACTTATTTACTAAACATCGTTCCAATCTATCCGTTGTTTTACGCCGTAAAGATTGAGGGGGTGTATTGGTGTAATATTGTATGTAAAAGGATAGAAGGGACTTTTCATAGTCTTAGGTCTGTATTATAAACCCTATATATATTGAATGCCAGGGTTAATATAATTAGGTTAACACAATTATTCTCCACACTTGTACAAGTTCCATATCTAGCTCGTCAATAATCCTCAAGATTTTCCGTAAACTGTGAATCATGAGATTCTATAGTCATCATTTAATTGCAGTGCGATGAATTAGACTGTGAAGGTAATCATAATCATTTTTTAGCGAACAACTTGTACTTTTCAAGAAAAAGAAAATCCATAACATGCATAAATAGAATATCGAGTAGAGAAAGCTAAAAAAAATATTATAAGCATTTTACAAGAAAAGATGTAAATAGCTAAATGTAAATTATGAACAATATGTAAATACGTAAAATGATTTGTATATGTATATATGTAAACCAGGCATAAATAGCTAAATGGAATTTGCGTATTAGGAGTATGTTGACTCATTTTTTTGAAACGTGATAGGTTGTGACTTGTGAATATGAATTAAGATCTTATATCTCACGAATTAATTTGTGTACCTTTTGTGTCTCAATTTTATTTTTTAATTTATTAATTTATAGAGATGATGCTTTGAGAATTTATATTATAAAGTAGTACATCGCATGAATAATAACTAATAACCACTATTAAAAACAAGTGGCATGTAAGTGTCACATAAATTGTGGGACAAAATCTTTGAACCATTCGTGTTCGAGGAGACGAAGGGAACTTCTTAATTAACTTTGGAGGATTATCTATACTAATATATTAAAAGGCGTTCATAACAAAGTATAGATTGCCATGTGGAACTCTCCCTCCCCATTCACTAGAAACATGCAATGTCATATGCTTACAAGGAATATGTAGTACAAAACTTTGTGTAGTAAGATTCGAACATGCAACCAATAAGTTGTAAGGTAGACATCTTACCATCTCAACCAACTATTAGATATGTTCTTTACTCCACATAAATGTATATAACTTGGAATATAAATATATATAACAAACTAATCCAAAATAATAAATATGAACTCAAAACATTGAAGTATTATTTAAAGTAAAAACTCGGGGCATCGCCCGAGCTACACACTAGTTGATCAATTATACCAAAGCTCCACAAGGTGAATAGTGGTGCTCAATAATGATATGGAGTATTCTTTCGATATTATGATTGAGATATATTTTGAATAAACTTTTAAAGATAATATGTAATTCATTTCTTGTCACTAATCTAACGGACAGTTCTATAAAATACTACTTGTTTACAAAGCTACTCCCTCTGGTTTTTAATTTATCTTTTTCACTTGTAATCTTGGCACTGTTCATACTTAGAGAGAATCTTCTCAATTTTTTTCAATTTATAAGAAAATAGATGGTCAAGTGGAGTCTTGTTTGATTCGTCTCAATTAGTACATTATTAATATTCAAGCGTTGTAATTTTTACTAATATATAGTGAAAGATATTTAAGTTCAAAGAGGTGTATTGGGAGACACGCACAGGAAAGTGAGAATGATAAAAAAAAACAGAGGGAGTATTTTGGTAGCTAACTTTTAAGTTTGAACTACTGATTCTAATAGCGAAGTGTTATAGATAATAAGTTTTATTTTAGCCAACAAATGCTATTCTTCTCTAACTTGACACTCAGGCCCTGTTCTTTTGGACTTATTTTCATCAAAAATAAGTAAAAATAAGTTCAGTTCAACAAAAATAAGTTCAGTTCAGCAAAAATAAGTAAAAATAAGTTCAGTATTACTATTAATGTTGTAATTATTATTTTTGTTTTCAATATTACTATTAATATTGTTATTATTAATATTATAATTATAATAACGATGAATTTGTAATTTTTTTTAATTTTTTTTGCTTTTATTTTTTATTATTTTTATTTTATTTTATTTTATTTTATTATTTTAATATTTTGATTATCTTTTATTTAGTAATTATTATTTATTATTATTGTTATTATTATTATTATTATTATTATTTATTAATTATATATTATATATTATTTTATTATATTATTTATTATTTATTATTTATTATTTTTATTTATTATTTATTATTTATTATTATTTATTATTATTTATTATTTATTATTATTATTATTATTATTATTATTTATTATTGATTATTTATATTTTATTATTATTTATTATTGATTATTTATATTTTATTATTATTTATTATTTATTATTTATTACTCCCTCCGTTCTCTTTTGTTCTTCCTGTATTCCCCATCGGGAAATTCCAAAAAGTTCTTCCTATATTGAATCTTTCTACATATAATTAATTTTTTGGACTGAAATACCCTCATTGAGTTAATATAATTCCACAATTATCCCCATTTTATTTCATTGACCAGTCCTCTCTATTAATGACAATACATTTTCCAAATAATTTTCTCTCACCTACATTGCATAACTTACACGTTATTAAATGAGAGAAGGGTCTAGATTTCTCTCCCTCCCTCCTTATAACCGTTACTGTACTTGTTCTTTCTTTGTCAATGGATCTCTAAGAAATCCTTAATCACCCTCCCTTTCTCTCTCTTAAAACACTCTTCTTCTTATACAGATTCTTTCTTCAACTCGCAAATTTCTATTTTTTTTTTCGCGATGAGTTCTACATGGTGTGATAGTGACGATGATGGTTTGTTAAGTGATGGATCTTCCTTCATTCCTGATGACAATTGCGAATACGGTCTTGATTGTCATTGTCCTAATAATCAACACTCGTATTCACCAAAAAGATGGGATTATGGTGATGATTCCGAGACAAAGGAGCCTGAAAACAAGTTGAAAAAGTCCGATCTGAAGTTCGATGATGTTAAAATACCAGATCTGAAGTTTGACGAGGTTAAAGTCCCAGATCTGGAAGCTCCTAAGTCCCTGATGTTGAAAACCATATTTATGACGATGAGATTGTTTCTAAAGATGAAAGTGAAAGCTAAGTCCCCTGTTCTTATTTTTTCTTGTCCTATTTTCATTAGATCTGCAAGCATACGTCGTTCCTAAGGAAGTTGATTGTTCGAGGATTTTAGAAAAAATATCCCCCACCCTTTTAGAGGAGACGATTGTTCGAGGATTCTAGGTTTATGTTGTTGATGAATTACTTGGAGGAAAAAATTGGTGTTGGTTGTTAGAGTAGATGATCTGCAAGTATTTGTTTTTGGCCTGATTTATTCATTATGTCCCTGATTTGTGCTTGATTATTCGTATTTTGGCCTGATTTATACATTATGTCCCCTGATTTGTGCTTGATTATTCGTATTTTCGCATGATTTATACATTATGTCCCCTGATTTGTGCTTGATTATTCGTATTTTGGCCCGACCCCTGATTTGTGCTTGATTATTCGTATTTTGGCCTGATTTATACAATATGTCCCCTGATTTGTGCTTGATTATTCGTATTTTGGCCTGATTTATACAATATGTCCCCTGATTTGTGCTTGATTATTCTTATTTTGGCCTGATTTATACATTATGTCCCCTGATTTGTGCTTGATTATTCGTATTTTGGCCTGATTTATACATTATGTCCCCTGATTTGTGCTTGATTATTCGTATTTTGGCCTGATTTATACATTATGTCCCCTGATTTGTGCTTGATTATTCGTATTTTAGCCTGATTTATACATTATGTCCCCTGATTTTGAATAATGAACGCCTGTACTGTTGTCAATGATGAGACTCATTCATTTGAGGGTTGTATGCATTACACTCTTAAGTACAGTACACCTTTAAGCCACCAGTTTTTACAAACTGATGATGCTACTGTGAGTCATGCTTTTGAGTTGCATACAACCCAATGATAGTTGGGGACAATCTAAGACAAGTGATGAGACTGTACTGTTGTCAATGATGAGACTCATTCATTTGAGGGTTGTATGCATTACACTCTTAAGTACAGTACACCTTTAAGCCACCAGTTTTTACAAACTGATGAGGCTACTGCGAGTCATGCTTTTGAGTTGCATACAACCCAATGATAGTTGGGGACAATCTGAGACAAGTGAAGCATACACTTTCATTTTCAAAAAGAAAAACATTGCATTCATTCATTGATTTCATTCCAAACAAAAAAAACAGAAATTGAAAACTTCACATGCATACTTAAACTTAAACTTTAATACTTAAACTTTTCTCAAACCACCTAAGAAAATTTGTTTCCTTAGATACTTAAACTTGATTTGCTGCATATTCTGCTTCAAGTATTTTGACTGCTTCTTTAACTGCCCATCTCGGTGCTTGAACTTGTGGTGCTAGCATACCAATATCTTCAAGTTGTTTCTTCTTGTTGTGAGGGTTTTCATATGCATTAGAACCCTTAACTTTCAAAATTTCATTCCAGATGTATTGTAATGACATCCAAACATAGCTTAATGTCTTTGGATGTAACTCATTAAAAGCTGTTTGGACTGTATCCACTAAACAGTTAATATCCTTGGGCATTTTTTTATGCATAAGTGATTGAATGGACCTAAAGAACCCCAGGTCAAGTATGTTGCAATCTGGGCTATTAGGAGGTTGTTGAACAAGAATAAAAGTGAAGCCATCTTGCTGATAATGCTCCTGCCATATAGGATCGTCTTGTGTGATATGTGCTCTCGCATTGTCTTGTTGTATGAAAATTGTTTTACTCCCTTCTGCTGGCCACTTCGCCTTTATTGCTGGTATAACCTGATTGATCAACATATCCCTTGTTGCTTTCTGGTTGACAGATTCAATTGGCTTTGTTTCATTTGTCCCCTTCACTCTGTTTTTTGAAGTTCTTTTTGCTGAAACTTGCTCTATAAATGGAAAAATTCCAATTTTTCCATCAAATGTGCATTCTCCATTGTCCCCCCATCTTGGTCTTGCAACAGCACCCATGAACATTGCTTTTGGTATATCTTGATTTACCTGTTCTGTATGGCCTTGGTTCATCTTTAGCAAGGTAGACTTTTTGTGATTTTTGGGTTAAATAAAACCATTTCTCGTCTATGTGAACAAAGTCATACATGCTGTAATAAGTTGGTGCATTTGGTATCGTTTCTAGCTGGATTAACCCCAAGATCCAATCCAACCTTTCTATCTTGTTGTCTTCTGTGAGCCCTAGTTTGAGACTGTTTGTGTGTGGTTGAATGACACCTCTCTTGATCATCCTCCAAACTGTTGTTGGAGCTAAATTAAGCATACTAGCCAAATCTCTTATGCATGTTCTGTCTCCCATGCCTATCTGTGCAATGTTCTCATAAGGAACTTGAATTCTCTTCCTACCACAATTGTGGTAGGCATTATCCAGATCATAATGCTCCATTGCTGCTGCTTGTTTTTTGCTTTGTTCCAGAGGCTACTGATTGTCCTTGTGCTGTACCCAAAGTATTCAGCGGCTTCTTTTATGCTGCCATGAGGAAGAAAACCAGAGATTTTCTTATCCAACAAAAAATGGAGAATTTGCAGCCTTGCTTCATTGCTGAGCCTTGGGCGATGATGATCTTCTTGCTCCACATCAGATGGAGGTTCATTTTGTGGGTCTGCGTTCAGATCAAATGATGAATTGTTCCCTTCATCATCTTCTTCATCATGATTGTTGAAGTGAATATGCTGCTAAAATTCAGCACCTCCATAGTACATGTATGTTCCATTTTGATGCTCTTCATCAAGGAAATCAGATATATTTCCTTCCAGATTTGAGGCCAAAAACAAGGCAATGATGCTTAGATTTTTTTTGAGAAAGAACTCTGTTTTTTTTTGTTTGATTTTTAGTGAGGTTGTAATGGTTTTGGTTTCCTTCCCTTTAAATAGGTGAAGGTAACCAACAGTCACTCCATTTGTTAGAGGAAAAATCCCAAATTTTATTTGGCTTACTTTTCATCATGTGATCCGTGTAAATTTTCATGTTGCAATCTAATGGCTGTAATTTGATTCAGTAAACTTTAAATGAAGTAATCCTTATTTTTTTGTTTAATTGGTGTATGCATTTTGGTAGAGATTGATGATGTGGCACAATCCAGCAATTAGTAGAGTTAATCTATGGCTGTAATTGGATATTGATGGACGTGGACAATTAAATGAATACAACAATTATCAAGGCACCTAAAACAGATTAGGTAAATTAAAATTGGTTTCTTTTTGCTGCAAAAAAAGGTTACATTAATGAGGATTAGAATCTTTCATTTTTTTTTTCAATTAAACATTAAAAAAGGAGAATCCAGCCCTTAATAAATTTTACATTGGATCCTCCCCTGATTCTAAACAAGAAGAACAAAAGAGAATGGAGGGAGTATTTATTTATTATTTAAATTATTATCATTTATTTATTAATATTTATTATTTATTAATTATTATTTATTATTATTTATTATTATTATTATTCATTATTATTATTTATTATAATTATATTTATAATTATTTATTATTCATTATTTATTTTATTCATTATTATTTATTATTTATTATTTTAATTACTATTATTTATTATTATTATTTATTATTATTAATATTATTATTAATATTATTATTATTTATTATTATTATTATATTATTATTATTATTATATTATTATTATTATTATTTATTTATTATTTATTATTATTATTTATTATTATATATTTATTATTATTATTATTTTTTATTATTAATTACTATTATTAATTATTTTTTATTATTAATTATTATTATTATTATTATTTATTATTATTTATTTATTATATGGAGTATTACTATTTATTATTTATTACTCCCTCAGTCCCTCTGTATTTTATTATCTTTCGTACTTTGACTTTACACGTTTGCCAATGCACTTATTCTACCTTAAATATCTTTCATTACATATTAGTAAAAATTATAATAATTGAATATTAATAAACTACTCATTTAGACGAATCAAACAAGACCCGACATGACTATATTTTTTCTTATATTTTGAGAAAAATTTAAAAGATTCTCTCTAGTTGTGAATAGTGTCAAGATTCTAAGTGAGAAAGATAAAAAAAATACAGAGGGAGTATTTATTATTTATTATTTATTACTCTCTCTGTCCCATAATACTCTTTACACTTTCCTTTTTCATCTGTCCCAAAATACTCTTTACACTTCTATTTTTGGATATGACCCACTATTATTTTAATCCTTCTATCTTTAGGCATTGACCCCCACTCTCTCTCCTCCAAATAAAATAATACCACTCCTACTACACACCAACTCTAACCATGGCCCACACTCTCTCTCCTTAAAATAAAATAATACTACTTTTACTAACTACTAACTCCTATCACATCTACTTTTCAATAAAATAACAATTGATAACCAAACAACACTTTATCATCTAAAACTACGTGCATTGATAAGTGTCAAGAGTATTTTGGGACGGAGGGAGTATTTATTATTTATTATTATTATTTTTATTATTATTACTTATTATTATTATTTAGCAAAAATAAGTTCATTTCAGCAAAAATAAGTTCAGTTCAGCTAAAATAAGTTCAGTTTAGCAAAAATAAGTAAAAATAAGTTCAGTTCAGCAAAAATAAGTAAAAATAAGTTGAGTTCAGCAAAAATAAGTAAAAATAAGTTGAGTTCAGCAAAAATAAATTAAATTCAGTTCAGCCAAAATAAGTTCAAAAGAATAGGGCCTCAGAAACGATCTTTTAATCTCATTCAATTCAAACATTTAAATCTTTTCTTTTTTCAAACATTTTAATCTAATCCCATTATTGCGTATTTGCGTCACACATTTGCATTGTAATTGTGGTGGATGAATTGTTGTTGCACTATTAATTATTGCACAATAAATCTACATGTTTAACCAATTCATAGCAGTGAAGTAGGAATAATCAATTACCACATAATTATAATGTCTGTGCGACATAATTAATCCATGTACACTTGCTAGAAAGCATAGAACAATAAGATAAAATTAAAATAATAAAACAGACAATGAAAGTGGAGTTGGTAGTGGTACAGAAAACTGCAGAAACTAGAAGAAAGGGTGTTTAATATCAAGGAGTCAATAATCTGCAAGAAGAGCAGAGGGGTGTGATCGTCTGTGAGTCTTCCACAAGGACCATGTAAAATGTAAATGGCATGCTGTTATTGAAAAGGCAAGAAAAACTTGTCTTTCGCCTCGTCTTCATGCATGTTTAGTTTCTATTGCACCAAAACACAATAGATTACCCTCTCTACATAAGTCTAAACAATAAGGCCAATATATCCGACACTTTTCTATCCGGATGATGTGGGATAGAAAAAAGATTGTTGGATGAAATGACGACAATGTATATGCTATTGTGCTTCGAGTGACTCATTACATAAACATAATTAGACCAAAGATGGCAATAGGCTGGCTCGAAGTATGACACGATTCAACACGGTATAAGGACATGATATTGTGAATGTCGAACTATATTGTGAATGTCGAACTATAGATAGTGCCTAACTGTCCGTGCTGCTATAACACGGCCACAACCAAACACGGACAAGATACCCACTTGAATAGACAATTAAAAAGTTAATCATCAATATTTATATCTAGGTGGATTACCCAGTGAGTCCATGTTTTTCCCCTTAGTAGTTGTAATAGCTTTATACTTGTATATAGGTATCTTCACCAAAATGTAACAAAATATTATTTTTCTTCAAAAAGAAAAATTACAGCTAGCTGCTGTCATTTAATTGCAGTAGTCACAATCCCAATAAAATCTATACAAGCAGAGATAAGTATTGAATTCGAAAACAACCCCCCATTAGTAGAAGTTAATGGTCGAATCATTGGACATATGCACGCAATACATTTACACCATCATGGAGGAGAGCCAGTATAGTTTTGCTTTCATCATATCATCTTCTTTTGCAACCTCCAAACTTTTCCACCTTATTTGATTGCTTCGTAGACTGGTAGTGGTAGTAGACTAGTAATTCTAGTATGGAGTAATAATATGTAATTGGATAGGGCTAACGGAAATTGAGAGCATCACATTTACTTCTACACTTACCAAATTGTCCTCTTATAGTCTTATGTTAGAAAATTGTTTTATGTGTGCCTTCAATCTCACGAGTCACGAGAAACAAAGTTTTTTTTTTTTTTTTTTTTTTTTGAGGGGAAAAACAAAGATTATTGGTTGTTGAAGAAGTAAGAAATTGAAGACCAAATTCAGACGACTCTAGAGCCTAGACTCTAGGATCAAGCATATATATGTCGGTTCTTTGTTTCGGGCCTTTGCATACTTTCTTTTAATTATGTGGCAACTATTGCCTATATTCTTAGGGGATAATTAGAGTTTTAATGTACTTTAAATAGACCCCGTTTTCAGGTTGTTCTAGTACTCTCTCTTCAACCAAGTTTATGTATGAATTCCATTAAACTCCTAGTATATAATATACAGTTTTCATGCTCTCTTACTTCGTCCATGAAAATAAAAGAGGAAAAATTATTCCTTATTGATATAGTAGGTCTCATTAACTAAACCACGTATATAATAATCATCTTTTTTTTTTTTTTTTTACTTTGCCTTCTAAATTTTATGCTCTAATTTGCTAGCAAAGTTCCATTCAAATTTAATACCTCGATCAATTCTAACAAATAGCTAGCACATGTGTTTGGAATAACCACATTCTAAGTAATTATAGTAAAAGGATGTTAAATCAATTGATCACGGCTTCTAAAGATTTATGGGCCAAATTAAAGCTAAAATTAGATGCCGACTAATTTAGGGTCCGTTCGGTATTACTGTAGTTTTCTGTTTTTTGGTTTTTTGATTTTCAAAGTCATATGATATATGTCCTATAATGAATAAAAAATTAGTCAAATTTATTAGGAACATGATGATTTTAAAAACTGACAACTAAAAAGTGAAAACCACTTTTTCTGGTTTCCTGTTTTTGGTTTTTAGTTTTAAAAAAAAAACTGAAAACTGAAAACAAAAAACAAAAAACAAAAAACAATAACGAACGGGCCCCTAGTTAGTAATTACATGTTGAAAATTTATTAGTAGAATCACAAGAAAGGACCACTTTAGACATGAAATTTTATCCCATATGCATCATGTTTGTGACTTCCTAGCCAACAATTGTCATTTTATCAAATTTACTATTTTAGTTTCATAATATCTATCCTTTTACAATAGCACTCCCATTTATTTCCATAAACTAAAATAAAACACTTAAAAGTAGTTTACCTTTTTATTTTTTCAACTATCTGTTTTAAAAGAAACACCCTTATTCAATAAAAGTTGAATTTATTTACTTTTTTTCAATGAGGAGAAAGTGTGTGAATTTATTATATTTTAAGGTATATATAGAGAGCATGGAAGAGAGATAGAGTGTGTGGGTCAAAGATGATTAAATTATCGTATATCTTTTGCCAAATTTTTTTGGAGCCCCCTTTTGGGAACCTCTTAGTAAGAAGAATGTGAAACTTGCTTCCACCAAAATTTGAACCTTAGTTTCCCATGTAGGAGATAGGAACCATATTATTGGACCTAATAATCCTTGGTAATATCTTTTGCCAAATAAGAAATGAAACATAGTGATTAGAACTTTAAAATACGGAGGGAGTATAGTCTAATAGTTAGGTGTGTCTCACAACTTTAACCGTGCTAGTTAAAGCTTGAGATTTCCTTACTCTAGAGATTTTGCCACTTAAACTGAACTAAGTTATTCTGTTATTTGTTAGTTAAACTTAATTGAGTTGAGTTAAGTTTATCTCAAAAGAACATGCCCTTAATTATACAAAATTCAATCCAATATACTTCAATAAGTTCAATAGAAAAGTTGAATATTTGTACTCTGAGACCCAAATTTACTAAATTACCACTATCTTATTTTTTTAAATTTTTTATTTTTGGTATACGAAGATAGTATACATACAAATACAATACCATACACTTTCTTTAATCAAACTCTCCCTAGGGAAATTAAAAATCTACCCAAACTAATATCATCCACCACAAACTCCAAACCCCAAAATTCTAACCTTACCCACACACCAAAAAAAAAAAAAAAAAAAATACCTCCATACTTTATAACAATCACTGATCAAGAGCATTAGGTCCAGTACAATAATTGACGACATGATTCCAAACCCACTGAATCAAAAACCGCCGTCTGATCCCATTCACATT
Source organism: Beta lomatogona (assembly GCA_947646795.1). Classification (NCBI taxonomy): domain Eukaryota; kingdom Viridiplantae; phylum Streptophyta; class Magnoliopsida; order Caryophyllales; family Amaranthaceae; genus Beta; species Beta lomatogona. The sequence continues at coordinate 12,951,239 of CANSNZ010000949.1, forward strand.
AAACGTGGCACCATCACGTCCCTCCAACATTTGTCCAGTATACGACCCACCACCTCCTGTCCCATATATCCCTTCACAAAGATCCGCAATCTCAACCGGCGCAATCGGGTCTTTACCCGCATACCAAGCATTCACTAACGGGTTAGTAACCAATTCCGCTATCTCATGCGCAATCACACTTATCATTCCCTCAACCCCAATATCTCCATTCGGAGCCTTCACGGGTTTCAACCCGGGTATGTATGCGGGTACAGCAAATGGGTACCCGCAAACACCCGGGCACAGCTTAGCGCTGTTCCCCACCCAAGCGTAGGGTAGCGTGTACCCTACGATTGATGGGAAGGTAAAATAATGAAAACCACATACTTGTTGACAGAAATCTTGTACGTACACTTCAGGTGACGTCAGCAAGAGGTAAATTCCGTTTTTAGGAGTTACTGGGAGTGGTTTGGTTCTCGCGGTAATAAATGATTTTATTACCGACTGTACAGAGAGTCTCGTGAGGGATTTACCGTGGGAGTAAAACCTGTCGTTTTTCTCAGACCCGATTTTTACGGTTCGAGATATATTCGACCCGGTTTGGTCCGTGTAGAGCTGAATCGTTTTCCACCACCCTGATACTGAGGGTGGTGGGACGGAATCGTCTGAGATTGAGTTTATGAACTCACGGATGATCCGCTTCTGGGATGAGTGCCACATGCCGTACCAGATTATATGGACGGTGATGTTGGTGGTCATTACTGGGCCCATGTGGTATTTGAGGTCTACAAAATCAGATGAACCTTCGAATTTTTTTGAAGGGCCGAATTGTAAATCTGTGGTAGTGGCTGTGAGGTTGGTTTGAGTGTTTGGCCATGGACGCCAACATGTGACTGGTTGAGGAGTGAGGTGAAGGATGAGGAAGAGAGAGAGAAGGAGCTGAATTAGAGAGAACATTGTGATATATGAGGTGAGTGGATATGGAAGTGTGAGTATGGGAGTGTGAGTGAGAGAAACAAAGAGATTGATATTTATATTGGGAGCTTTTTTTTTTATTCAAATATGGGAATTTCTTTTTTTTTTTTATACCAAAAATGATGAACTAATGGTTAATTATCGTGTACATCATAAATCCGAAATAAAATAACATATATGTAAGAGACAATACATTTGTGGATGTTAATTAGTTTAGTTGATTATAGTCTTAGGCTCTGTTTGGCAACACATTTAAGTAACCTTAAATAAGTAGGTACTAAAAGTTTTAAGTCACGTAAAATAAATAGTCGTGTTTGGGGTAAGAGCTTAAATAAAATTTAAGCTTAAAAATTGACTGAAATTGAGTTGCTATCAAATATAGCTTCTCAATTTAAGGTGTTGAAATTTTCAGCTATCTTATCTGTTCAGCTCCTTTCAGCTACCTTATTAGTTTCAGCTCTATTTCAGCTTATGTTCCCAAACATAGCCTTAGAAGGTGATATTTAAGATCTAAATTAAATCTCATCTACGTCATTAGTTTTTTTTAGCTTGTTAAGAGTCTTATTTTCAATATGATTGATTAGATATCATGGCTAATTTTACATATTGATATTGGTATAATGATTATACTTCCTCTATTTATTTTTTTACTCGCAACACTTTTTTTTTTCATCAACTTCAATGTAATTTTTGGGTATGAGAGAGGCAGAGAAAAAAAAAAAAGAGGGCCAATGCAATTGGAGAGAGATAGAGAGAAAGGAAAAGCAAAAATAGAAAGTGTTGCAAGTAATTAATTATTTTCCTTTTTGAAAAGTGTTGCGGGTAAAAAAAAACGAAGGAAGTACTAGAATTTATTATGAAAGTTGCATACTGGTCTAATTATTATAGATTTTATGATACGAGTTGTATAATAAACTTAGATTAAGCACGTTAATTTTTGTCATGTTTATTTTGGAAACCGATATGTAAGAAAAATAACCCGTAGTTGAAAGTAGCGGTATTTTGGTGGAGTAAAAAGAGAGTTTTGGACCAATTTTAGAGTTTTGACTAGTCAAAAACTCTAAAAGGGGTGTTTGGTAAAAAAGAGTTTTAGAGAGAGTTTTGGAATAAAAACATTCAAAATATGTTCAATGATTTTTTGGCCTTTAATAATAATACTACATATATGTATTAAAATGTCTATAAATGTCATTTCATATAAACAAATGGCAATAAGCTTTTAGCAATCAGTTAATTATTACCAAACACATTTATATAAAAAAAGTTGTCAAATCAGCAGTCAAATCTGCTGAATAAAAAGTTAAAATTCTAACAACTAAACTTTAAACTTTATATTCCAAACAGGGCCTTTATCTTTTTTTTTTTTTGGGGGTTTGAATATTTTTGTTATTTGAATGTGAAGGAAGGGTAGACTGTAGAGGATGTTTAATGGATGACAGATGGGTTGTATAAAGTGAGAGGCGTGAGAATGGGGCCCTGCAAAAGGATGAATCATCATAGCCGTTGTCGTTATTTGGGGAAATTTGATGATAGAATGTAAAATGTAGGGGTTTTTTTTAAAGTTTTTGTTTGGGGTTTGTTTTTGCTGGTTTTAAGCGGGAAACAAGGATGAAATAGATAAGGGTAGTTTGGGAACGTCAAATTCTGTTTCTCTTAGCTGCGCGCTACAGCAGTAAAGTCTATGAAATGAAGTATTTGTGATTTTTTTTTAATGGGTAAGGGGCGTGTTGGGCGATAATAGCCGTGGTAGTAGCTTGTAGCTGTCATATAGTAGTTGTTAGCTGTGGTGGTAGCTTTTAGTAGTTGGTGTAACTGTTAGCGGTATAAGATATTGATGATTGGTAAAAGAAGTCGTGAAAGTAGTTGTTTAACAAATAATTAATTTAAAATTCAAACAGAATTTTAATATATAATTTATGCACCACTAAACGCTATCCCAAAAGCTACAAATTGTAACTTTTCACAAACACTACTAAAACAGTACTTATACCACTAAAAGCTACTTACTCCACTAACTTTCCAAACACTGCTATTTTTGTAATTAGCGTTTTGACCTAATCAAGACATTAAAAGTTACTTAGAAAGCTTGTACCGAACACGCCCAAGGAGTGGCCGAGGATGACAACGAGTCGACTTAGGTCGGATTATGTATGATTTCACTCCGATCCTGTAAGAAGTTGGATTTTAAATCCTACTCCGAAAATCCGATTTCGATCCGACTAAAAATCCTAACACCTGACTCTGACCTGATCCAACTTTTTTTCGCCCAATTTTTTATAGAAAAATCTTCTATAATACAAATAATCTAATAATTACTATTTTTTTTAACAATCATATAAAAATCTTATATAACACAAATAATCCAATTATTACCATTTTTTTAACAATCATTTCTTCAATGGAAAAATTTTATATAATACAATTGACTCAAAATACATAGTCAGATTATACATATATAATACATTAATATAAATAAAAAAAATCATTAATTACCTAAAGTCGGAGTGGGATGAGGATGGATTTTTTTTTATAAGATCTGACTCTGACCCTCATCTGACTCGGAGTCAAACTTTTTAAACGGAGTCGGATTCAGATTATTTTTTAGTCGGAGTCGGCTCGAATTTTTCCTTCAGATCGAAGTGGACCAGGGTCGGATCCGGACTGGATTGACATCCCTAGTCAGAAGAAATTTTCTGGGCTATCCTTGGCCCCTAGCCAGAATCCCTTTACAATCATGCATCCCTATTTTCTCATACTCCCCTTTAGATCCCAAGTAAATGCTTGAGGTAGGAATTGAACTTTAGACTTTGTTAAGAAATAAGGGAAAACTCATAATTTGAGTCAACCTCAATTCCTGTAGTATTCGTGAATCCATGTTATAGAGAAGTACTACTATTTGCTACTCGTATCATATTCCCCTCTTCTTAATTCCTACACCTGAGGGCTAAGGTTAACTTTTTGCTCATTGCTCATTTTTTTAATTTTTATTCATTTAGACCTCCAAAAATGAGCAAAAGTTACCCTTGAATATATGATATGCACACAAATGTAATGTAAAGGGGGTAAACAAGGAATGAAGAATGTATCTACATAAAGGAGCTAGCTCACTTAATTTTCCGTGTGAAACAAGGAAATTTTCCTATTTACCAAAATTTTACATGTGAATATCTGAGACTCAGATTCTGAGATAACCCCAATATTTATCTTGAGCAATTAAACAACGAGTAAAATAGTACCATTCTACTTTGATAATCGTAAAGATGAAATTACTTTCCATCACTGAATTGGCCAATTAGAATCCTTTGGTACATCCAATAATACTCATTTTGAGAGAGGTATGGACCAATAAGTGAAATGACAATGTTGGACTTGGACATGTTAGCCTTTGAAGTTTGATCATCAATTAGATAGTTCCAAGTAAGCAACAAATAAGGGCCCCTTTATGAGGATATTTTGCTATATAATGGCAGGACATTCCTTATTTTAAGGGTAGCCTTAAAAGTGCTTACGTTCAAATTTTCAAAGATTCCTCTGAACTTATGTAGAAAAAAAGGGTCCATTACCATTAATCCAAGGCCATGCAAAATATAGTTTTGCATGCACAAACCCCACTTTGTGTCTAGTGTCTACACCCTCCGCCCTTCGAGAAAGTATAGGCGCATACCCAGTATGGGCCAACAGTGTCCATACCGGGGTATGCAAGTAATTTGACAGAAAATACATAAAAAAGTTGATTTAATGGCAATTTAGACAACTATGATCATGTAAAAGAGAAATCAGATCAACTATAATGTGAATCGGATCAACTATAATGTGAATCAGATCATATGTAAATTTGTATAATGGTAGTTTAGACAACTCTGATCATGTAGGAGATAACTCAAATCAACTATTATATGAATCAGATCAACTTTAATGTGAATCAGATGAACTATAGTGTGAGTCAGATCATACATGTATGCATGTATGTAAGTAAAAAAACCCAAAAAAAAGTTGCATTTATTTACAACTTTGCCACGGTATGGACACTGTTGGTCCATACCGGGTATGCGCATATCAACGCTCCCACCCTTCCCGTACTCCTGCTTCCCCTGCCTGCCTCCCGCCAATAGCATATGAGAAATTAATTAATTATCATGCAATTGGATACAATTTCCACCGTGTAATGCAAATTCTAAAGTCTATATAAAAGTTCCTCCATTTTCTTCTTTACGTTAAATGGTTATTAACTTCATCTTACGTTTTATTTTTCTTTATTTATTTTTATGGTGGACGAAAATAAAAAATGCTTCTTTTATTTTATGCTCAACTTTTTGAGTCAATTTTATAACTAGATTTTATCACCAGTATATATTTTTTATAAATGTATGACTTCTTGATGTATGATTTTTAATATATAAAAGTTTGTTTACTTTTATAAGTACGTAATTATAGATATTAATGATCAAAGTATTGCATTGTAGACTAATGGAATGATTTTTTTTATTGTGGACAAGGGAGTACTAGCTAAATCCTGAACATTATTCTTTCATAGTTGATCTGGGCTATATATAACAAAAAAAAAAGAGAGTTCGATTCATTTGCAGTCTAACCAAGGTCTCATTATACAACTAATTGACAACAGATAAAATAATTACTATTTAAACATATAGGTGAGTACTTGTATAGTTATACCTCATCTTCTTTAATAATATAGGATATAACATGTATGATGTTGAAGTAGATCTCGATTTATATGTATTCCACGAGTTATATGACAAGCTAGAAGTGAATGTTTGTGAATTGTGAGCATTCTAAACTTGTTGTGCATGGCCTGTAGGCTGTTAAAAGCTCAGGGTTTTATAGTATAGGATAGTCAGCCAATCAATAACCATGATGTAGACTTGTGGAGTTGTGGGTGAAAAGGAGGGAGAAGAGAGCAGTATACTCTAGGTTGAAATCATACATATCCCCATTTTATATCTCATTTCTTTCCTATCTTGTTACATAGTCAATTAAGTGGGTGCAGTGGCAATAATTGACAATTATATATCAGATGCTACTCACTACTCACTACTCACTACTCACTACTCACTACTCACTACATGTCTACATGAGAGTCATAACTCATGAGACTTGAGACACAATGTGATCAAAGAACAAATCTCTATTGCTATAATGCATCCATTTAGAGAAAGACATATCAACTAGTTTTACGCATATTGCATTGATAATCATAAGGCTTAATTCAGCGCAATCAACCGCAATTTTTTAAAGTTGTTTTGCTCAATATGAACTTTTATCTTATAATATACTTTATTAAGTTTATTAAACTTATTAGCGCTTATTTGTATTTCTTAGGTACGTTTATGAAATCTTATGTTTATTTAAGTAATTTTCGAGTCAATATTGAAATAGAATTAAATATAAAGCTATCTATCTTTAATATAAGTATCAAAAATAATTACAAACATTGTTTTTCTGATAAAATAAATATATGACCTAAAGTAAGAAATTCGATTGAGTACAGATCTACTATAATCCACTAACACTATACTCCATAATTGATATCACTACCAAGAAAAACTAATTGTCTTTATTATGTATGTGAAAAAGCCTATGAAATAAGTTGTTTGAACTATTTATATGAAACATTGTTCCTAAAATTGAAAACAATGGGCCTAACTCAAAAGAAATTTCGTTAACTACTCTAATCGCTTTACAATATTTGATACCATTAGTAGATGTCAAAGCAGTTAGTTTATTTGATAAAGTCTTGTATGGATGATATCTAGAACTTGTGGTCAAATAGCAGATCGTCTATATTAATATTTTGTATGACTCTATGATTATAAAATAAATGCTCTCTTCGTCATTTATTAATTCACCCACTTTTCTTTTTGGTTGTAACTTATTAGTTTACCCTTTTTTTGGGAATGGATCCACTACTTTTATATTATTATCTTTTGCATAAAATATCATTTTTATTATTTATCACTATCCTTCTCTCTTTTGGCCCACAATAAACCCATACCTTCTCTTTCTCTTTCTCTTTAGGACTCTCATACTATTTCTCCTAAAACTCTGTGCCAAAAGAAGTGGGTAAAGTAATAAGAGACGAAGGGAGTATATCGTTAGTTATCATACAAAAATCCTATGAAAAATAATCATTTCTAAATCCTAGATTCCCGGGATATTTGTAATTGTAATTGCAATCAATGTATATATTTTTAACTACAAGTAATCATATTTCCTACTTATTCTTAGATGGTTGGCATATGGCCAAAATATACTTTTAGATGATATACTCTCTCCGTCCCAAAAAAATCTGAACACTTGTTGAGACATGTAGTTTATGGTGATAAATTATAGTGTGGTTATTAAATATTAATTTATTAATAAAGTAGATGTGATAGGAGTTGGTGGAATATTTTTTTATTGGAAGAAAGAGAAAGTTGGGTAACTTTTTATTGATAAAGGTAGAGTGTGGGCCAAAGGAGTATAAAAGAAATAATATAGTAATAGTTGGACGGTCCTTTAGCCCACACTCTAACATGTCATAAATAAAAGTGTTCAAATTAATTTGAGATAAACATAAAAGAAAAGTGTCCAAATTATTTTGGAATGGAGGGAGTATCTTAAGATTAGAGTGGTTGGTAACGATTTATGCAATCACGGAGTGGATTGCGCAGCTTTGGGCTGATGTTCCAGGAAACACATCTTTGACATCTGAGGATGAGAGTGACTTGCGTCAGATAGGCCCACTAAATATACACCCCCCAAACGGTCCACATGAGAACAAAATATAGGGCCCACTTCTTTTGCTCCTTTCCCTTCTATGAACAGCGCTTCTTTTTTCTATTTATTTTGGGCTACGAGTAAAAGTGTAAAACCACATGATAAAGTTTTGCTATGAATAGGGTGACAAGCTCGCAAAAACTTTGGTTGTATTGCTATTACTAGGAGGTAGATAACAACTTAACCTTAAATGTGTTTGGATTCTTAAAGCTAATGAGGAAAAGTAATAAAATATAGAATTGAAAGTTTTCAATGTATATTTTTGTGTAGTAATTTAATCAGTAGTGCACTAGAAATGCCTATCATAAAACAATTTACTTATTGAAATTGAGTACGATTTACCAAGCTAAATTTGGCCTATTATAACCTCAACTTAGGGATTTAATTCCACTAGAGATACTTTGGGGAGGGGATCTCCTTACAATTTCCCCACTCCTAAAGTGTTTAACTCGCTAACTCGAATTGGATTGACCTGCAAGAGGTTATGGTCTAATAAGGTTGTTAAAATAATATATAGGGAAGTATTGTATTGAGTTAAGTAGTATTTCCTTATCTCTAATTCTAACCTTAATTAGGTTTATTGATGTACTATAAATATTCCATTGTGTTAATAATAATCTCTAAGCTAATTAAAAATAGTGAATATATATTTTTCTTGTATTTCATTTTTTCCTAAATTAATACTATTTTAAGAAATGTAATTAATGCTTCTTATTAGCCCATAAAGTTAAATATATCAATGCCTTAACAACAAACATAAATAGACTCCATTTGCCAGTTTTTAGTTGGGGTGAAATCCCCTTGTCCGATTCTTTTCCTTTGCTCGAAGGGCTTGTTGGATCACTATATTAGCCTCAAAAGTAGGGGCGAATCTACAAGAGGGGCTGGTAGGGGCTCGGTCCCCGCGGCCCACCTTTGTGGTCCATATATTTTAATAGTGGTCCATGTAGGTTTTTGAGATGTATTTTATTAAATTGGCCATTATATCATATAAATACTCTTATTTGAGTGGTAAAGTGGGAATGATAAAGATAATTTTTTATTTTAGAAATTTGTTAAAAGTATTATTGGTCCTAATAACTTTTGATTTCTGGCTTCGCCCTTATCAAAAGCATGAGGGTTGGGATCTAGTTGACTTACTTACCCGCTAAATACTCCATCAATAATAAAAAATAATAAAAATAGATAAATATTTGTAAAAAAAATTAGAGATTTTTGAGACACAAAGATATGCCATGTTTACTCTGGAGTTTGGCTAGTTTAGTTAGCTAAATTTTTGTTCTATAATCTATTATAAATTCTCTTATAAGACCTTTTTATCATAAATTATGATAAGAAAGCATAACTTTTTACCCTAAAGGAATAAGTTATAGTAGAAGTGAGTAAGTGACCCTTCTAAGATTAATTGTGGCTCATTGTTAATAAGTTGCTTCTTTAACTTGAAAAAAGACCTTTTTTAACGTACAAAATTTTTAACTTTAAAGTGACATTTTCAAGACAAAAGATGAGATAATTTCACAATAATTTATTTTAAGACGATTTTATACAAGATTTACTATAAATTTAAGTAGGGCATTTGAATAAAAATGTCACTTTTTCCTAACTAAAAGAACTACTCATCCATCTTAAATGTAGTTCCCATTTCATTTTGGGCACAAGAAATAAGGAAACAGTTACTGTGGTGTACTTGCATAGGGAGTTGTTTTTTGGAATTATTGTCATTAAAAAATAAAAAAGAATTGGAACATTAAGAGAGAGAGAGAGAGAGAGAGAGAGAGAGAGAGAGAGAGAGATAGATACATAGATAGAATAAAAAGTATTTTTTGTTATACCCAACCAATGAGATTGGAGCAGTGATAAAACGCTCATTGTGAGTGGGTACCTTTGCCCGCTAACGGGGATAATTGTGTAATTTCACATATTTACATACACAAACAGGGGTTGATTTAACAAAAACATGGGTTTCAAACACACAAACATGGGTTGATTTAACAATAACCTGGGTTTTAAATACACAAATAGGGGTTCTTATCAATAATCAATTGTACTTTTTGGGGGAGGGAAAAGCTAAATGAGATACGCAAATCAATGCAAGTTTTTGCTTTATGGTTGAGATCACATGTTTACTTTTTGACAAACAAGGGTTGATTTAACAATAACATGTGTTTCAAACATACAAACAGGGGTTGATTTAACAATAACCAGGGTTTTAAATACACAAAATGGGTTCTTATCAATAACCAATTATACTTTTTGGGGGAAAAGTTGTCAGTGTCACTTTCTGGCTTAATATTATTTTAATGCTTCCCACAATATTTTATTAATAAGTATAATGTTATGAGTGGGCAGAGGTGCCCACTGGCAATGAGTGTTTTATCATCGTTCATGAGATTAACTCTTAAATTAATGCATCCGTATTTCACAAAAAAAAACCAATGAGATTGAGTGAGTATTAAATGAGAGTGTCAAAACCCATGTGAAAAGGACATAGAGAGTAAAAATTTGATTTTCTAAAATGGAAACAAGAGACACAAATAAAAATCATTGGGCCTAACACAAGTAGACGATAGAGGAGAGTTTGACCACATACAAGTTTGACAGGGTTCCATCCTAAAATAAAATGGTAATAGGTGGAGTAACCCATCAATCTATATATTTGTCATTCTCTATCTAATTCTTCAATGTGGGACAAATACATCTGTTTCCTAACTCACATATGGATTATGCTCTCAACATTATTACATGAAGTTCACTGAATGATAATTTCGCCCTCGTCCTTTCTCCCTTTTACCCACAAACAAAGATTTTCACCGATTAACATGAATTTGTTACACTAGTGGAAAAAAAGCTATATGTCACAACACAACCGCTGCGGTCCTTAAGAGAACCGTAGCGGTAAATCCTCGAAATTTTGGGTGGGAAAATTAGGAACATAAATCGCTGCGGTTCTCAGAAAGCCGCAACAGTTAACAGAAAACCGATGCGGTTCTCTATTAACCGAACCGCAACGGTTAATAAGACACGGAGATGAAGTCCGCTAAACGAAGAAAGCCCATATCTGATCTTGAACCCCATCCGATTTTTTCTCCCTCTCTCATTCTTTCTCTCATCCCCTCACTTTTCTCCTCAACCCTCACGAATCACCCACAAATCACCCACCACTCCCTTCTATATCTCTGAACCACCACTACGGTTCGTGAGATCGGAAACAACTCTCTCTCTCATCGCCGTCGCTTCTCTCTCTCTGATCCACGAACTGCCACGAATAGCCACCAGATCAGGCGAAGAAAGGAGAAGGAGGAAGCTTCTCGAAACGACGCCGATGCAGTGCGAAAGCTTCTCGAAGAAGATCGCACACCAAACCACCTCCAGCCCCTTCTCCTTTGAGAAATTCTAGATTTTTTCAGGTGATTATATGTGAAATTTGATGAATTTCATTGATTTTAATGTGAAATTGATGATTAAGGGTTTTTAGTTTGATTTGATAGGGTTTAGATTTGCTTCTAATTGGTTAATTGTAAAGCCATGATAAATTAATGCTCTTGATTTACCTCTTTGTCTCCTTTCTTAAAATTCCACTGTGCTGAGGTTAATTTTCTGCATAAATAAATAAAAGAAAAATAGTGCTCTGTTTGGTTGCTGTTGCTGCTTTCAAATTGCCATAATTAGCAACTAGAAATGGTAGAAGTTCTGCCCACCAGAGCTTTTGTTGAAATGGATATATCGATGCATTAATTGTCCTTAAAAACAATCTGGTTAGCACAGGAACAACGGGGGTGGGTGGCGGTGTAGGGGGGTGGGGGCAACGCAGGGGTGGGGGCGGTGCGGGGGGTGGGGGCGGTGCGGTGGGTGGGGGCGGTGAAGGGGTTGGGGGCGGTGTAGGGTGGGTAAGGGCAGTGCGGGGTGGGTGCTTAGATGAGCATTGATGATAATGGTTTGGGTTTTTACCTAATTTAAATATGGTTTGGGTGCCTGTAGGAAGCTGATTTCGGGTTTTTACCTAATTTAAATATGGTTTGGGTGCTTAGATGAGCATTGATGATGATGGTTGAGGAGTAATTTGTACTTGTAAAACTAAATTAAGAAGGATGATTCTTTGGTAGTGATTATAAAGGCTTTAGATTAGCAGTAGGGTTGCTTTCTGTTAAGGCTTTTTTTTTTAATACTGATTTCTCACTTGGTTGGTGGTTCGCAAAGTACCGGAGGTACTTTCCCTTGAGTTGAGAGTTGTTGGTTGTTGTTCTCTTGTTGTTATTGCTGCCCTTGTTAATGAGTTGTAGTTGTTGGGGTTATTGTTGCTGTGTTATATTGTTGTTGTTGTTGTTGGTTGTTGTTGTTGGTTGTTGTTGTTAGTAGTTGTTGTTGTTATATCATGGTTGTTGTTACAGCTGTAGTAGTTGCTCCTCTTGGCTGTTAAAAAATATTATTGAGTCTAAAATCAGTTGTAAAGTAATGAATATAGGTTAAAATAAATGGAAAGTATGAGACATTTAATTTGCCTATGATTTAAGGAAGTTCTGTCGTTCTGGTCAATTGCCTATAAGAGTAGCTGTGTCTTTTGGTTACAATGGTCGAAGAGAGTGTAATCCCCCATATTTTTAAGTTATTTAATTAAATAGTTTTAATCATTTTTAATTATTAAAACTATTTAATTTCAGTATTTGAGAGCAAAAGGGTATTTTGGTCATTTTACCAAAATAGTATTTGAGTATTTTCACAAATAAGCATTTTAGTATTTTCAAGAAAGTATATTAGTAATATTAGTAGGACGATTAGTTTGGCAAATTCATCATCAAATGTATTTTGGTAATTTGATGAGTAAGGGTATTTTAGTCTTTTATCCAAAAAGACTACCACTATAAGGGGGAAACCCTAAGTTTTCCATCATTCTACTAGCCACCTTCTTCAAAAAGGAGTAAGAAGGGTTTCTTCCTCTCTCAAACTCTAGTTCTTCTTCAAGTCATTTCTTCAAAGTTTCAAGTTTTAATCTAGTTTTCATTCTTGATAATTGTAGGTGGATCTTTCAAACATCAAAGGGAAGCAAAAAGGTCTCACAAGTAGTTGAATCATTGAGCAAGGACTCAATTGATTGGATCATGGATCCTTAAGAAAGTAAGAAAGGACTCAAGGAGTCATTAAAGTAATAAGATGAGCAAGGTCTCAAAGAATTCAGAATTGAGTTATTTATGGTGTTTGTTGCATTCACTTGTTAAAGAAAGATAATAAATTAATTTATTTGCTAGATGTATTATTAATGTGATTGTGTCTCACATAATGGGCTTTGGCAATAAAACTCTTGGAATGGATCCCCCATGAGTATTGAACATAAGGGGGGAGTTAGTGTGAAATTACACTCCTGCATATAGCTTAGCATGACGATGCTAACTCTTTTATTTTATCAAGCAAGTTTATGGAATTTCAATTATCAAGATCTTTGAGTGGACTAGGTGTCACTCGTATTCAATATCTCTGAGATGTTGAGTCTAGAGGCTCACTCTCACCCTCTTTCATTACTAACAAGCTTAAAATCCTCGAGTCAAGTTATTTAAAGTTCATGGAACTTTAGTAAGAGGTGTGGGATCTCTTACACAAGGAATAGTAGCCCGTATGATTCTAAGAGGAGGACGGTGCCCGTTCATTGCCAAATAATAATAAAAGAAAGTTCAGTTATGTGCTTGTCGCATGTAGTGTCACAAGGAGAGCAAGCCGAAGTTGTTTGAGGATTGCATGCAACATTATTTGCATTAGTTTAGTAGTGTTATGTACTCAGCGTTGCTGATGTATGTGTTTCTTTGTTTTATTTTGGTTGTTCTTTTCCTCAACGACCCTGTGATGACCCATTTGGCGAGCATAGCTTAGAGGAGAAGTTTCAGGTACAAGTTCTTGATGTGCATGGGAATCATAAGCATCCGGATGGGAATTATAGTACACGCGTACTTTCTTATATATTTAAGTTATTTTGAATTATATGTTCGATCAATTTTGATGGCTCTAGAGAGAGAACCTCTTCCTTCTCTCTAGAATCCAAAATCGCACTGTTCCATTGATTTCTATCTTGTTCTTCAGCAACTGCTGGACCCATGGGGAAAGGAACGAAGAAAGGAAATGGTGGACAAAAGGCGAAGAAACCTACTCAAATTGCAAAGAAACCTCAAACGACGGATGCGAAAAAACATAAGAATGTGAATGATATCTCTGAAGTGGCAGCTCTAAGCTGGACATCGGAAGATGAACAAGAGGAAGCTGAGGATGATTTGATTGAGTTGAATGCATCTAGAATGGACAGGGAGAGTTTTGAAGTTGCGTGAACTCATATGACGAATTGGATTGCTTCAATTCGTACTCCAATGAGACAATCGGCTGCAAATCAGGTGAATCCCTCGCCTCATCCTATGCAACAACTTGCTAGTAATACTGGAACTGCTGGACCTAGTATTGCTGGAATTGCTGGTCCTAGTAATTGGAGACAATCTCTATTTAGTCATATTAGAGAGGAAGGATTGGATTTAACTCATTCACCTGTTAATCTAGATCAAAATGTTAATGTTACTAATATCGAGAACATAATACACATTACATTTGATGATATACAACCTGAAATAGACTAATGGAAATCTGATGTGGTTTGCTACATTATGGGGGTTAAACCTCCATTTCGTATTGTTGATGGATTTATTCGGAGGGTTTGGAGGAAATTTGGTGTTGAGAAGGTTGTTATGAGAGATAATGGTGTGTTTATGGTCCGATTTAGAACTGTAGAGGAGAAGGTGAAAGCCATGGAGGCAGGACCAATCATGTATAATAGGAAACCTGTCATTATGAAAGAATGGTCCCCTGATTTAGACCTGAATGCTGAAGACGTATCTGTAGTCCCTACTTGGATTCGTTTTGTTGGTTTGCCTTTGAAATATTGGGGACAAAGCTCGTTGCATAAGCTTGCTGGTTTTATTGGTCAACCAATAAGAATTGATAAAGCTACTGCCCAGAAGGAAATGTTGGCCTATGCTAGAGTTCTTGTGGAGGTATCTATTGACCAGATATTCCCAAATGAAATACGTTTTGTGAATGAGAAAGGAATCTTAACTCATCAATCTGTGTTTTATGAGTGTAAGCCTGTGAAATGCACTGATTGTGGAGGCATAGGACATAATATGGAGGAATGTAGGAGGAAAAGATTTGAAGTTGCAAAAAGTAAGATTCAACCAAGGAAGCAATGGGTTCAGAAGGCTGTTCAACCAACTCAGGTGACTGCTGCTGTAACCAGGGTTTCCCTTGCAACTATTACTGAAAATGTCCAGGAGGATGAAAATGTGGAAAGGATCTCACCTATTGAAGGAACTGGTGAAAATGGAGAGCAGAATTTGAATACTAATGTGCAACAAGGGTTTAATGATAAGAATGCAGAATCTGGGACTGATATTCACAGGTTAGGCACTGAGATGAATGACAAGGATGTTGTAAGAAGAAATGAGGGAGAGAAGGAGGATGAGATGCAGGGGGAAAATATGGTAATCAGTCCTAATGGATAGCCTGGGTTTTTGGAATGTGAGGGGATTAAATAGCCCTCAAAAACATGGAGATATAAGGTGGTTCCTTAATCAACATGTTTGTGGGTTGTTTGGTTTCCTAGAAACTAGGGTGAGACCTAGTAATTTTGCAAAGGTGTATCCTAAAATCTGTAGTGCATGGAGTGTTGTTACCAATTATCAACATCATCCTGGTGGTAGAATTTGGCTTGTATGGATTCCTAGTAGATTTCATGTGGATGTTATTAATTGTCATAGTCAATTCATTCATAGTAAAATTACTCATATAAATTCTGGGAAAGTTTTTTGGATGACAGTTGTGTATGGTTTTAATAAGGCTGAGGAGAGGGATGATCTGTGGAAGGCTCTCAGGAGTATTAGTAGAAGTATGCAGGGAGCTTGGTTGGTATGTGGGGATTTCAACAATGTTCTGAATCTGAATGACAGAGTGGGGTCTACTGTTACGTTAGACGAGGTTGATAAATTCAGACAGTGTGTGAGGGAGTGTGGTATTCAGGAGCATGCTACACAAGGTCCTTTTTACACTTGGAGTAATAAGCAAGATGGAGATGATAGAGTATTTTCTAAGATTGATACAGTCTTAGTTAATGATGAGTGGGATGTAATTAATGAGCATTCTGATGTAACTTTTTTCCCGGAAGGAGTTTCAGATCATTGCCCATGTGTGATTAGAATTGAGTCAAATACTGTGAGTAAACCTAAACCTTTTAGGTTTTTCAATATGTTGACTCAATCTGATAAATTTATGAGAGTGGTTCAGGAGTCTTGGCAGGTGGATGTGCAAGGTTGTGCAATGTTTAAGGTTGTGAAAAAGTTGAAACAGATGAAGAAGGCTTTGAAAATTCTTAATAAAAATCAATTTTCTGATATAGAAACACAGGCTGATATTACTCATCAGAATATGATTGATCTTCAGGAGAAAATTCATAGGGATACTGGTAACTTTGAATTACTGAGGCAAGAGAAGGATGCCAGGACACAATATGCAAGATTGAATAAAGCTCGAATCAGTTTTCTTCAGCAAAAAGTGAAGGGAGATTGGATTAAAGGAGGAGATGCAAATACTGCTTATTTCCATGCATGTTTAAAGAAGAGAAGAACTCATAACCATATATGTAGATTGAAAGACATAAATGGTTTATGGATTGATGATCAGAAGAAATTAAAAGAAGCTTTCTTGCATTATTATGATAATCTGTTGGGTCAGCAACAACATACTCACAAGAAAGTTAGCAAGACTGTTATAAAAGAGGGTGGGACCGTATCTTCTATTCAGAGTCAAAGACTTTGCAGAGCCTTAAGCAGTGATGATGTGAAACATGCACTTTTTGATATTGAGGAAACCAAGGCGCCTGGTCCAGATGGTTATACTAGTGGTTTTTTTAAGGAAGCTTGGAGTTGCATTGGCCCTGACATTACAATTGCTATTTTGGATTTCTTTCAGAGTGGCAAATTATTGAAGCAGGTGAATGCTACCACTTTAAGTCTGATCCCTAAATGTGAACAACCTATGGATGTTACACAATTTAGTAGGGGTGTTCACAAAAAATCGAAACCGAAATACCGTACCGAAAAACCGGTTAAAATGGGCGGTTACCGAACCGGAAAATTTGGGATTAAACGGTATGGTTACCGAGCCGGTAAAATTCACGGTTAAACGGTACGGTTACGGTTATGCTTTTTTATAAAACGGTTAACCGAAAAACCGGATAAATTTATTTTTTTATTATTATTTAATTTTTTATAATAATTATATTAATTAATTAATGATTTTTGTGTGAGAAAAGTAGAAAATGAAAACGCAACTCAATAGTCACTTAGTTAGTGCCTCTGTCACTTAGTCAATCCCCATACTTGAACAGCACTCATCTTGCACAAAGTAGAACCTAGATAAGCTACCCTTTTTTTTGGTGGGGGTACATGCCTTTAGGCTTTAATGGGTATTGTCATATTGGTGATATACTGCAACATAAATTAGTCCAAATTATTCTAATCATGTTAGTCAAAATTATTCTAATCATGTTTATTTTGAGAGCGGGTGATAAAAACAAGCTAAAGCTTGAAAACAAACAACATAACAAATACTAAATAGGCCCTAAACCAGTTTATATCATTGCATGATAAAGAAGTAACTGGGTTACATGCTGTGAGTGAGGCGAACATCTCCCATGTTGCCCTCTATTTGTGCTTGTTTTTCTTAGAACTTTGAGATGTATATTCGTTATTTCGTTAAATTGTAATATTGTATGGTGTGGAATATTTTTTAGAGATGATCGTCTTTTATAGATAATCTTGGTAATAATGGTATATTATTTATGTTGAGAAAAATTTGAAATCTAAGTAGTAAAATAATTTGATAAAACTTAAGTAATGGTTAACGGTTAACCGGAAAACCGTACCGAAAAACCGGTTAACCGGTTATGCGGTTACTAGTTTGAACGGTTACGGTTACGGTTCACAAATATGGCGAACTGATACTTCCGGTTACCGTCCCGAAATAAAATTTCGGGACGGTTAACCACCCATGAACACCCCTACAATTTAGGCCCATAGCTTGCTGTAATGTGTTGTATAAAATCATTTCTAAAATGATTTGTAGTAGGTTAACTGAGGTGCTGCCTAGTCTAGTTAATCAGGTACAGAGTGCTTTTGTGAAGAATAGAGTTATTTTTCACAATATCTTTCTGTGTCAAGATATCATGAAGAATTATAGGAGGAAGAGTGGTCCTGCTCAGTGTACTATGAAGGTGGATCTAAGGAAAGCATATGATTCCTTGCATTGGGGATTTATTAGGGAGTTGTTGGTGGGTTTGGAATTTCCTGATAAGTTCATTGGTTGGGTGATGCTCTGTGTCACTACTCCATCCTTCACCTTGAGTATTAATGGTAGTCTATGTGGTTTTTTTCAAGGCAAAAAGGGCATCAGGCAAGGTGACCCAATGTCACCCCTTCTTTTTGTCCTTGCAATGGAATATTTCTCTAGACTGATGAGTATAATGAGTAAAAAGGAGGGCTATGCTTTTCATTAGAAATGTGCTTCTTTAAAAGTTAGCCACTTGATTTTTGCTGATGATTTGATGTTATTTTGTAAGGGAGAAGTGAACTCTGCCATCTTAATGAAGAGAACTATGCGTGCATTCTCTGAAGTTTCCGGGTTACATGCTAGCCAGGAGAAACCTGCTATCTATTTTGGCAATGTTAAAGATGAAATAGCTGACAGAATCTTGCAAGCTACTGGGTTCCAGAGAGGTGAGTTTCCTTTCAGGTATTTAGGCATGCCAATTACAGCTAGGAAATTATGCAAATCTGATTGTGATGTTATTGTGGATAAGATGCTTAAAAGAATTTTATGCTGGAGCTCAAGGCATCTTTCGTATGCTGCCAGAGTTACTCTAATCAATTCTGTGCTGATTAGTTTACATACATTCTGGGCTCAGATCTTTATTTTACCTAAGAATGTGATAGAAAGAATTATCCAGTTGTGTAGAGCCTTCTTATGGGAAGGTAAGGAGTATTTACATAGGCCTCCTCCTATTGCTTGGAGTAAAGTATGCATGCCAAAAAAGAATGGAGGGCTAGGTATTCGAGATTGTTTGACTTGGAACATTGCAGCTATGGGCAAGTATGTATGGCAAATCGCACAAAAGGAAGATTTGTTATGGATAAAATGGGTACATGCTGTGTACATTCAAGAGAATGATTGGTGGACTTATAACCCACCACATGATGCAAGCTGGGGTTGGAGGAATATTTGTAGAGTGAAGGATATTGTGAAGGGAGGTTATGATGCTGAAAATAAGTGGCTTGATGGAAACAGAAAGTACTCTTCCAAGTCAGGATACAAATGGCTGAAAGGCCAATTTGACTCAGTGCAATGGCACAATTGGGTGTGGTCTACATTTAACATTCCCAAGCACTCTCTGATTGCTTGGATGGTAGCCTTGGGAAAAGTTAGAACCAGAGAAAAACTTGCTGTAGCAGGTTTATGTTAAGATATTCAGTGTTTACTTTGTCAAAATGGAGAGGATGCTTGCTCTCACCTATTCTTCAGATGCTATTTTAGCAGAAGGGTATGTATTGGGATTATGGAATGGTTGAATCTGAAGATTACTACTGATGAATATCTATACACTGCTTGGAAAAAATGGGGAAGGAAATGTAGAAGCAAGAAATTACAGAAGGGATACTACTGTGCTTTGGCAGCTACTGTTTACTATGTTTGGCATGCATGGAATTCAGCATATTGGCAGAATGTTGTTCCCAGACCTGAGATAGTGGTGAAGACTATT
This sequence comes from Beta lomatogona, assembly GCA_947646795.1. Classification (NCBI taxonomy): domain Eukaryota; kingdom Viridiplantae; phylum Streptophyta; class Magnoliopsida; order Caryophyllales; family Amaranthaceae; genus Beta; species Beta lomatogona. Next base: position 12,970,806 of record CANSNZ010000949.1, read on the forward strand.
CAGAGAGAAGTGTGCAAACGCCTTAGAAGCAAAGTGAGTGGTAAATGGTCCACTACTGAGCTGAGTTGGCTTGAAAATTTGGAAAATTGTACTAGTTAAGTCTGGTTTCTATTTTTTGTATTTTGTTGCTTCAGTTGCTGTTTAGTTGTGTTGTTGGGTGTGTGTTGTCTGCTGGTTGTTAACTCTGTATTTCGGTGGCATTTTATTGCTCTTTTGGTAATATAATTCTTACATTTTACCAAAAAAAAAAAAAAAATTATATGTTCGACTTTACTTGACCATTGGGGTCAAGGTTTGACTTGTTTTGAAGATGGGACTATTATGGGATAGTTTCCGAGTTGTAACTCATTTACATACTTTCTTATTTCAGTTGTATTGAAGTATTTCCAGTTTATTTTAAAAGACTTCCGCTGTATTCTCTGATTAGCCTTACGTATTATCATGCGTGGCATAACAACTCCCGCAATTTCTCCTAGTATATATAAAGAGAAGTCGTGGGGGTGTTACAAAGTGGTATCAGAGCTCCAAAGGTTATATGACCTTTATTTTACAAAAGTTTTCGAACTTAAAAGTATTTCAAAGTCGAATTGCAAAGGGAAGGGAATTGCATATGCATATGTACACTGCATCGCATTAGTCACTAAGTGTTTATGTGCCTTAGATTAGTAAGTGTTCTAAGGTCTAGTAGCATTTTTGATGTGTTTTATGTGACTAAGTGTTTGATTGCAACATGATTGGCATTTTCTACTTGCATAGATTCCAGTTTTTACTGAAAGGTGTAGTATGACTACAAATTAGTGCTAGTTTTGCTTTGAGCTACTACTCTAGTAAGAGAGTTAGTATGAAAGCTCCTAATAGAGGAAATTGAGAATTCAATTTCAGCAAGGCATTTGCTTAGTAGTTTTGACCTATATTGGGGTCAAATAAGCGATTTCTAAGTTGAATTTTTTTTCTTGGCAGATCAATGGCCGATAGAAACGCTAGAGTTGATGCTCAGCTGAGGAATTTGGTCCGAGTGACTACGAATTTAGCTAGGAGAGTCCCTTCAAAAAAGAAGTATGTTGATTGGTTTAAGAGGGTTAGTGATAGTAAACCGCCTTCTTATGATGGGAAAGGCGATCCTGTCAAGCTTGAGAACTGGTTTAGGGACTTTGAGAAGCTATTCGATGCTATCCAATGTCCAGATAATAGGAAGGTAGCTATAGCTGCGTACTACCTCAAGGAGGAAGCCGATTTTTGGTGGTCGCAACATAAGGAGACGTTAATGGCAAGGCCTGACTTTGATTGGAAGGCTTTCGGAGAAGCTATAAAGGAGAAATTTTATCCCAATTTCTTGAGGAGGCAAAAGGCCACTGAGTTTGATGAGTTGAAGCAAGGTGACATGACTGTGGAGCAGTACTATGAGAAGTTTATAGGATTGATGAAGTTTGCTCCAGAGTTAGTACCTACTGAGGAAAGAAAGGCTATTAGGTTTGAGACTGGACTTAGTCTTGAGGTGAAGCTTGGGCTAGGAGGTTCAACTTTCAGGACCTTAGAGGAAGTGTACGATAGAGCTGCTCATTTAGGTTCCTATTTGAAATAAGCTGGAGTTGAGAGCTCAAACAACAAGAGAAAGGAGAATCCTAGTCAGAATTTCCAGAGGAACGACAAGAAGTTCAAGCCTCAACATAACTTTCTCCAAGGAGGACAATCTAATGGCCAAAGGAATGGGGCCAGTATTAACAACAGAAGGGTGGAAATGGTCCTAATATGGGAAGGAAATGAGACGAACACGTGTATTTCTGCAAGAAGTGTCCCTACAATCATCATGGAAAGGATTGCGAAGGAAAGCTAGTGGAGTGTAACTACTGCCACAAATTGGGTCACCGAGAGTATGAGTGCTTCTCCAAGAACCCTGAGTTGAAGACTGACAAGGGCAAGAGCAGAAACCAGTTTGGTCAGGGCAATCGAAACCATTTAGGAGGCAACAACTATCAGGGTGGGAACAAGCAAAATGGGAACAACAAGACCGTTTTGAATGGAGCTGGCCCTAATGTGCCTGCAGTGGCAAGATTGAATGTCATAAGTGCTAGAGAAGTTGAGACGTCTAAGGACGTAGTTACGGGTAATGTTTCTATAAATTCCACTTTTGCTAAAGCTTTATTTGATTCAGGAGCCGAGCGTTCATTTGTTTCAAAGTTAGTTGTTTCAAAATATGGCTTAGAAAACCCTAGGGATGTTGAAATTCCTATTATGTTACCATCTGGGGAAGTAGTAACTTGCTCAAGAGTATATGAGAACGTCCTTGTGAGAATTGCGGATGTAGACTTTGAAACCAACCTCATAGAGTTTCCATTGGAAGACTTGGAGATCATTTTAGGAATGGATTGGCTTAAGGAGTATAAAGCCGAGATTCTGTGTGGAGAACAAAAAGTGAGATTGAGGAATAAGAACGAGGAAAAGGTGACTTTCAAGACTAAACCACAAGAAGGTAGAATTAAGATCATTTCATCCTTAAGTTTGGTAAAGCAAGTGAGTAAGGGAGCTTTGTTATTCTTGTGTAGTTTGCAGAGGTTGGAAGAAGAGAAGCTTAAGATAGAACATGTGAAGGTGGTGAATGAGTTTCCAGACGTATTTCCGGAAGATGTACCGGGAATGCCACCTCAAAGGGAGTTAGAATTCACCATAGACTTAGTTCCTGGAACTGCCCCTATATCAAAAGCACCCTATAGAATGGCTCCAGCAGAGATGAAGGAGCTCAGTAAGCAACTAAAGGAATTACTCGAGAAAGGGTACATTAGACCTAGTTATTCCCCATGGGGAGCGCCTGTTTTGTTCGTAAAGAAGAAGGATGGGAGCTTGAGGCTATGTATCGATTATAGAGATCTCAACAAGGTGACTATTAAGAATAAGTATCCGTTACCGAGGATAGACGACCTATTCGATCAATTAAGAGGAGCTGGAATATTTTCGAAGATAGACTTGAGGTCAGGGTATCACCAGTTGCAAATTGGGGAGAAGGACATACCAAAGACTGCCTTTAGGACGAGGTATGGTCACAATGAGTTCACCGTGATGCCATTTGGTTTAACCAATGCACCAACGATGTTTATGGACCTCATGAATAGAGTGTTTCGAGAGTATTTGGACAAATTTGTAGTTGTATTCATCGATGATATCCTTATCTACTCGAAGAACAAGGAGGAGCATGAAGAGCACTTGAGATTGGTATTATCTACACTTAGGGAGCATCAGCTTTACGAAAAGTTCTCGAAGTGTGAATTTTGGATGGAAGAAGTGGCGTTTTTTGGCCACATTGTGTCAAAGAAGGGAATTTCCGTAGATCCGTCGAAGATTACTACAGTGAGCGCATGGCCTACACCTAGGAATATTACTGATATAAGGAGTTTCTTAGGTCTAGCTGGCTACTATAGACGTTTTGTGAAGGATTTTTCGAGGGTAGCTAAACCAATGACTAGTCTTATGAAGAAGGATATAAAGTTCATATGGACCGAGGAGTGTGAGAAAACCTTTAAGAAGCTTAAGGAGTTATTGACTACAGCTCCGATCTTGACGTTGCCAGAGGAGAATGCTGAGTTGGAGGTATATAGTGACGCTTCGAAAAATGGTTTAGGGTGTGTGTTGATGCAAAACCGAAAGGTTATAGCTTACGCTTCTAGGCAATTGAAACCGTACGAAGTGAATTACCCAACTCATGATCTAGAGTTAGCCGCAATAGTGTTTGCTTTGAAGATTTGGCGACACTACTTGTATGGAGTGAAGGTGAAGTTGTACACGGATCACAAGAGTCTGAAGTATTTGTATACTAAAAAAGATTTGAATATGAGGCAGAGAAGATGGTTGGAGTTGGTTAATGACTACGATATTGAGATCTTATACCATGAATGAAAAGCAAACTTCGTTGCCGATGCGTTAAGTCGCAAGTCTAGCCATAGTTTAAGTACTTTGGTACTTCAAGATAAGTTGTGTGATGAGTTTAGGAAGCTCAACATTGAAGCTTATGGGAGTGGTGGAGTGGAAGCATGCTTAAATGCCATTTCAATTCAGTCAACATTGAATGAAGAAAATTTAAAGGCTCAAGAAGGGAATGAGGAAATGGAGAAGATAAAGAAGAAAATTGAGGAGAAGAAGACAAGGGAGTTTAGCATCCATGACGATGGAAGTGTCCGATTCAATGGAAGGTGGTGTATACCGTCGAGTTGCACCGAGTTGAAAGAAAAAGTGATGAAAGAAGGGCACAACACGACTTATTCTATCCACCTTGGAGGGGGTAAATTGTATAAGGACTTGAAGCTGATGTTCTGGTGGAACAATATGAAGAGAGAAGTAGCTGAATTTGTTGCTAGGTGTTTGACTTGCCAGAAGGTGAAGAGCGAACACAAGAGACCTCAAGGAACGATTCAACCGTTACCAATGCCTGAGTGGAAGTGGGATGACATAGCAATGGATTTCGTTGTAGGTCTTCCCAAGACAGCGAAAGGATTCACCAAAGTGTGGGTTATTGTAGATAGACTAACTAAAGTAGCAAAATTTGTTCCGATGAAGGACAATTGGTCGATGGAACAGTGTGGTAAAGTATACGTGGACCAAGTGGTGAGGCATCATGGAGTTCCTTCCACTATTGTGTCTGATAGGGATTCAAGATTCTTATCTCATTTTTGGGAAGCATTACAGAAAGCTTTTGGGACCGATGTGCTTAAGAGTACATCTTTTCATCCAACAACTATGAAAGGGGTGATGCGTTTTGGGCAAAAGGAAAGCTTAGCCCGAAGTTTATAGGTCCCTATGACATTATTGAAAGAATTGGAAGATTAGCTTATCGTTTGGATTTGCCGAATAACTTGGGAAAGGTGCATAATGTGTTTCATGTATCCCAACTAAAGAGATATGTACCCGATAAGTCTCACGTATTAGATCCCGAGATTATAGAAGTGGATGAGACGCTTTCTTTTGAAGAGAGACCAGTGAAGATCTTGGACTCTAAGGTGAGGAGTACAAGAAATAAAGATATAAAGATACTCAAGGTTTTGTGGTCTAACCAGCGTACCGAAGAGGCTACCTGGGAGACTGAAGATGAGATGAGAAAGAAGTATCCTGAGCTCTTCGACTAGGTGAGTTGAGTTCCGGGACGTAACTCCTTTAAGGGGGGTAGAGTGCGTGCGCGCATTTTGCTAGAAATTAGTAAGAATTTGTTGCATTTGTGCACGATTTTTAGAGTTTTCAAGGAAAACTTTTCAAGCGAAGTATGCATATCATAGTTTAAACATTCAAGGCAAAAGTTTTATTTAGTAGCGTATTATTTGGCTACTTGTTTTACTTAGTAGCGTATTATTTGGCTACTTCTTAAGAAAGAACTATATTAGGGCGTAATGCTCATAAGTTTTCAAAGTTGAAAGTTCGGAGAAGAGAGGAGGTTTTGTTTAAGTTTCGGGACGAAACTTCTTTTAAGAGGGGTAGACTGTAATCCCCCATATTTTTAAGTTATTTAATTAAATAGTTTTAATCATTTTTAATTATTAAAGCTATTTAATTTCAGTATTTGAGAGCAAAAGGGTATTTTGGTCATTTTACCAAAAGAGTTTTTGAGTATTTTCACAAATAAGCGTTTTAGTCTTTTCAAGAAAGTATTTTAGTAATATTAGTAGGAAGATTAGTTTGGCAATTTCATCATCAAATGTATTTTGGTAATTTGATGAGTAAGGGTATTTTAGTCTTTTATCCAAAAAGACTACCACTACAAGGGGGAAACCCTAAGTTTTCCATCATTCTACTAGCCACCTTCTTCAAAAAGGAGTAAGGAGGGTTTCTTCCTCTCTCAAACTCTAGTTCTTCTTCAAGTCATTTCTTCAAAGTTTCAAGTTTTTATCTAGTTTTCTTTCTTGATAATTGTAGGTGGATCTTTCAAACATCAAAGGGAAGCAAAAAGGTTAATCTTTTTCTGATTTTTAATTTTCTTCCATTATTTTTTTCTCTTCATTTTCGGCCCTCTCTCTCTTGCGATTTCCGGCCACCACGGTGGTGGTTCGACGGCGGGCCTCGGCGAGGGTTGCGTGGGCCGCTGCCGTGCCGGCAGTGGTGGCAGCGGCTGGGCACAATGAGTGCCGCCCTGCCCACTGCCGCGCCGGTGGTGGTGTAGGCGGTGCTCGTGGTGGCCGCCGGTGAGTGTAGTTATGGGTGACGGTTTCGAACCACTTGTAAAAAAAAAAAATTCTTTTGGTTATTATTTATTAAATAATTTACAGCAGTAATTAAGTTAATAAATTATTAATTTTTATGAAGTTTTAAGTATTAGTTTATAATGGGTTTTGCCTACTAGTAAAGGTTTTCAAGCTTATGACCCAAAAATAGTTTTAAAGCATTTTTAAGGAAAAATCAGCTTTATTAGTATTTTTAAAGTGCTGATTTTTATTTATTAGTAGCTTTGAATTGTTGTTGGTAAGTACTACTCCCTCCGTCCCATAATATAGTGCTTGTTTCTTTTTTACACGGTCTTCAAGACGTAACTTTGACCTTTAATATCTTCAATTCCGTATTAATAAAAAATATAAAAAGTTGATATTATGAAACTACACATTGAGACGAATCTAACAAGATCCCACATGAATATGTTTTTTTATATATACAAATGAGAATATTCGGTCAAAGATTTTAAAGTTTGACCCACCAAAAATGAAGTAGGCACTATATTATGGGACGGAGGGAGTAATTGATAGTACTTTGTTCTTGGTAGGTTTCAAGCACAGTAAAAGCAAGTGAAGCTTTAATTGTTGACTTTTGTGTGTTATCAAGGTACATACACTTGACCTTTGACTTTAGTGTTTAAAGGTTTATTTATTGAGCATGAGGAGTAAGGAGAGGCTTATGCCTTATAATTGTTTGAGTACATGTTGAGAACTTAGAAAGGAGATTAGTAATGGAACTTTTGAGTTATTCATATATTTGGAAAGCATGTGATTGATGATAATTGCTTTTGAGCATGATTAAAGTTGTATAATGTTATTCTTGAAGCTAGGGCTTGCATGAGAATATTTTATTGAGCAAGGTCTCATTAGAAGTTATATATTTTATTGAGCAAGGTCTCATTAGAAGTTAAATATTTTATTGAGCAAGGTCTCATTAGAAGTTAAATATTTTATTGAGCAAGGTCTCATTAGAAGTTATATATTTTGTTGAGCAAGGTCTCACAAGTTTTAAAGTTATTGAGCAAGGTCTCACAAGTTTTAAAGTTATTGAGCAAGGTCTCACAAGTAGTTGAATCATTGAGCAAGGACTCAATTGATTGGATCATGGATCCTTAAGAAAGTAAGAAAGGACTCAAGGAGTCATTAAAGTAATAAGATGAGCAAGGTCTCAAAGAATTTAGAATTGAGTTATTTATGGTGTTTGTTGCATTCACTTGTTAAAGAAAGATAAGAAATTAATTTATTTGCTAGATGTATTATTAATGTGATTGTGTCTCACATAATGGGCTTTGGCAATAAAACTCTTGGGATGGATCCCCCATGAGTATTGAACATAAAGGGGGAGTTAGTGTGAAACTACACTCCTGCATATAGCTTAGCATGACGATGCTAATGCTTTTATTTTGTCAAGCAAGTTTATGGAATTTCAATTATCAAGATCTTTGAGTGGACTAGGTGTCACTCGTATTCAATATCTCTGAGATGTTGAGTCTAGAGACTCACTCTCACCCTCTTTTATTACTAAAAAGCTTAAAATTCTCGAGTCAAGTTATTTAAAGTTCATGGAACTTTAGTAAGAGGTGTGGGATCTCTTACACAACCAAGAGGAGGACGGTGCCCGTTCATTGCCAAATAATAATAAAAGAAAGTATTTAGTAAATTCAGTTATGTGCTTGTCGCATGTAGTGTCACAAGAAGAGCAAGCTGAAGTTGTTTGAGGATTGCATGCATCATTATTTGCATTAGTTTAGTAGTGTTATGTACTCAGCGTTGCTGATGTATGTGTTTCTTTGTTTTCTTTTGGTTGTTCTTTTCCTCAACGACCCTGTGATGATCCATTTGGCGAGCAGAGCTTAGAGGAGAAGTTTCAGGTACAAGTTCTTGATGTGCATGGGAATCATAAGCATCCGGATGGGAATTATAGTACACGCGTACTTTCTTATATATTTAAGTTATTTTGAATTAAGTGTTCGACTTTACTTGACCATTAGGGTCAAGGTTTGACTTGTTTTGAAGATGGGACTATTATGGGATAGTTTCCGAGTTGTAACTCATTTACATACTTTCTTATTTCAGTTGTATTAAAGTATTTCCAGTTTATTTTAAAAGACTTCCGCTGTATTCTCTGATTAGTCTTACGTATTATCATGCGTGGCATAACAACTCCCGCAATTTCTCCTAGTATATATAAAGAGAAGTCGTGGGGGTGTTACAAAGAGTGCCCTGTGTGTCTTTTGGTTTTCTGCATAGGATCGATTTTTGGAGGCGACTACTCCGTCAGTACCAGCTCAGTATTTCTCTTAGGTACATAATTGAGGGATTGAGGCGACTACTTCGTTGAAGTAAATATTATCATCCTCACATCAAAAGCCTATACTCTGGATATATTTGGATGAAGTAGCGTCACAGAATCTGGTTCGTCTTGTAATGTTTTATGATATGACCAATGATTTGCAAGAGCGGTGGTTGCTTAATTTGTGGGACTGTTTGTCTTCTTAGTTCTTGCTTTAGATGTGAAGCAAATTTAATCATCTTGGCCATGAGGAGATGTATTTCTGCCAATTATGTTTTATACTGTATTTGCAGGTATGTCGAAGGGGGAATGGGCTCTGTATCCTTATCCATTAACCATGCCGCAGAGGAAGCTGGAGCTCGTATCGCGACTAGTGCTTAGGTAAGCTACAAAACTGACCAATGCTTGTTGTCCTGTGCCCCACATTGTAGTTCTCTGTCCAATTTCGCATTTAGTTTGTTATTTCTTTCTAGGATGTTCCAGGAGCTTGCAGTCCAATATTTCTTTCTTTCGACCATTATAAATGTTTGTATTGTTGTTTTATAACAATGCATGCCCTGGGTTGTTATATAGACTAGCTACTCACTGCCAACATGTCTATCTTTCTATTCTTTGAGCATCAAGTTCAAAATTCAATTAGTGCTATTTGAACTTCTTACTCTTTAGTATTGCTCATTTTTGCTGAGTTTCTATGGCTCAATATGCATTGATGCTTACTCATTGTTTCAGGTTACCTGATCAACATAGGTTTGCACTGGAACTAAGAGTGAAAATCAGTCAAAATTAGCAGCTCGTAAGGTACATTTTTAGGCATTGCGATGTTGTTTCTGTTGTTTGTGCATGTCGGCATTTTGTTTTACAATGTAAGTTACATTTTGTTTTACAATGTAAGTTAAAATTGATTTGTGAGGGTGAATGCTTGTATTTCATTCTGGTTAGTGATTGGATCATCTTGATCAACCTGTTTACTTCGTCAATCTTTAATGAATTGGACTTAGTTTTGCAATTTGGCACACAAATTCAAGCTCTAGAGAAATCCTGCTTCAATTTTGAATCACCATTTGTGATTAGAACAATTTCAGTTATTGATTAGGTTCATATATTGGTATTATGATAGTGTTTTTCCCTTTGATTAATTGTTCTAGTTCATAATTATAGGTGTTTGAGATGAAATTTTGAATTCGTATTCAAAAATTTGAATATTAGTTAATAGCTCAATACTCAAATCTATAATTGCGTTTCAGATGCCATGTACTGAGATACTTTATAATCTTCTAGTAAAAATTGTGTGTGCACTCCCAAGCCATAGGACCTAGACTTGCTTGTGCTGTTTACAAAAGCCATTATGTGATATATCTTCTTCTTTTTTATAAAATAATGTGGTATATCTTAGCCCTACTTAATTTGGAACTCTTAAGACTCTAAAGTACCTCTAAGGTCCTAACTTGTCATGGATGCCTCTTGTATTGTCTAGTTAGTGTAGTAGAATGTTATCCATTGATTACATAGACAATGGCACTTCGCATTATATTTTCATAGTAAGCTTATTCGTAATTAGTACTTCCTTGCTTTTAATAAAATAAGAGCATCTTTGATATAAGAACCTCAAATCAAACCTGTATTCAGTTTGTTGTCCAAGTAAATAGAATCATTTATTGCTTGTTTGATGGAATCATTTATCTCTTTATGGATTGTCTTAGTTTATGTCATGTCTTGATCTTCCTTTTGTATTTGCCGAACTTTATTTTAGTGGCTTTATGTGATGAGGAAAATCGCCAAACGTTGCCAGAGAATGCTGCACATCAGGAATAATTGAATTTTATCAACTTCTAAATAATAACGCAGGGGGTGGGGGCAGTGCAGGGGGGTGGGGGCAGTGCAGTGGGTGGTGGGGTAGTGCAGGGGGGTGGGTGTAATCCCCCATAATTTTAAAGGATTTTATAAATATATTTTATCATTTATATATTTATATTTTAGTTCAAATGATTTTTATTATTTAAGTAGGTTGACTGTTTTGAAAGTCAAATGAAATTATTTTAAGGATTTAAGAAAGTTGAAAATATTTTAATTAGGCATGTTTTGAAAAAGGCTTGAAATATGAATTTGATTTAGAAAAGAAGTCTAATGGACTTGAGGAACCCAAATTCTAAGTAGATTAGGAAAGAGGAGTTATATTGATACTAGGAGTCCTCATTCATCAATCCTAGTTGTCATCGAATTCTATTTAAACTCAATCTCCTTCTCCTAAGCCCAAAAGGAAACCCTAACTATAAATACCTTAAACCCAATTATTTTACCCTACACAAATTATTTTCTTCACTCTTTCTCTCAAATCTCACGGCATTCTCTCTCTCCTCTTCCACGTGATTTTTCGTTTCTTCTTCCTCTCAAGTTTTCCTTTCTTCTTCTTCAAGTAACGATTTCTTCTTCGCTAAGAAACGTCACCGCCGCCGCCGTTGACCACCGTTGACCGCCGCTGCTGCCACCAAGACCTTTCCTTGGCCGGCGCATCATCACTTCCTCTTGTGTTGGTTTAATTCTTTTCCTTTCCTCAAGTTTTCCATTAAAGACTATGTTTTTATGCTTTATTTTAATGTTAACCATGATTATCAATGTTAATTTACTGTTTTAATGAATAATCTCGATTCATATATATATTATATTATAAGAATAAAAATTCAGATTTATTTATTATTGTTAGATTGAAGTTTTAATAATTAAAGCATGGATTTTTAGGGTGTTAATTATTAGAAAACCATAGTAGCATATTATATACTATGAGATTGATTTAATTTATGATTTTAAGCATGTTTAAGTGGGTTTAAAGAAGGTTTTATGATTTTATAAGTTGCTGGAATTTCAGAAAGTATTTTATTTAGGGAGTTTTAAGAATTTTAATTACTAGTATGGTGGTACTATGCTAGGAATTAAAAGTAATTGGAGTTTTGGTAGAAAAATCAACTTTTGAATATGTTTAAAGGGGATTTTAAATATTTTAAAGTTGCTGTCTTTTTATTTAAGAGTATTGATTTTAGTTATATTTGATTTCTAGGCGGAGAGTATTCCGTAGGAGATTTTTTAAGGGGCTAAAGTGGCCAGTCGACTAGTTTACACAAGGTACGTACATACCTATGTGATGTTTGAGATAGTATCATGATTTTATGAAGGAGAATTATGTAGTATCATGTATAAGTACTATGTTGAGTTCATGTATGATATCTATTATGTTGGATTTTGCATGTTTTATGCCTGTGTGCAAACATGTTAATTATAATATCTGATTATGAGTAGAATATCATGTTTGTATGGAATATTGATGCAAGCATGTTAATTGGATTGGGAACCTTATTTATTAATTCACATGGGGGAATTAATATATTTATTAGTATTGGATCATGTTGATCATTGTTCCCTTTTGTATTTCACTACTTTATGAGGACTGTGGGCCTTATTTGGTAAGTTGACAAGTTATGCCTTTGAAAGATAAGATTGATTGTTGGCTAGGTTCAACAAAGTAAGAAAGGTTGGAATTAAAGAAAGTAATCTTGGATTGTAAGTTGTGTGATCACTTATTTAATCCTAAGATAAAAGAAGTTTACTCGTGAATGTTGAATTATATTCTGTGTTGCTTGTATGTGTGTCATAACAAGTAATAAATTGTAAATCACGTAAAGTGTAACTTGGATAGTAATAAGCTTTAGACTGGTGCACGTCTGAAGTTGGACAATCAGGAGTTGGGGTACATGGTGAGCGAGCCATGGCTTTTTCTGGGAATTGGATTGATCACCATTCCTCTTTTTATTCAAAGGTTCCTCGATATCGCAGGTCATTATGGAATACGGAGTCGCGCCCGTATTTCGTCTTCCTAGGTGAAGGCTGGTTTTTAGTTAGACAACTCGGTCCAATAACTATTCCATTTAATATAATAAAAGTTGATTAAAGTTTAGTTCAGTAGAAGTTATCTGCAGAATGTTATATTGTTGTATTATTATTTAACTCTGTTATTATTCCTTAGTATCATGATTAGGATTGTTTATGTATTGTTATGTAGTACTCAGCTTTGCTGATTACGTGCTTTGTTTGTATGTGTTGATCATGGCTTTGCCTTATTGATCCTGTGATGACCCAATTTTGGTGAGCAAATTCTCTAGAGCATTGACATTTACAGGTTCGCAGATGTAGCATCATTGGGGATCTGGGAATGGAGAGCTTGTGTAAATTTATATCATGTTTTCTGCATCAGTAGGAGATTATTTTATAAGTTGGTTTGATAGACTTTTATAGAGTGGTATTTATCAAGTACTTGTTTAATTATGTATTTATAAAGTTTAGTTTGTTGTTTTCCGCTGCAAAATTCTGAATAAGCCGATACGTTATCACACGGACGATAATACTTGGGTAATTCTCTAAGTTTTATATTATAAAGGAATTTCTGAAAAGAGAGAATTATCGGGGTGTTACAAAGTGGTATCTGGGAGCTTTAGGTTATTTTCAAAACTTTTAGGCGCCGAATTAACTTACTAGTTATTTGAATAAACTCTTAGAATTGCTCCTACTTATTCGTTATAGGAATATATATATATATATTTTTTAAAAGGACCGAAAAATATTTTTTTTAAAAAAAAGGGTCCGAATTTTTTTTAGGGGCCGAATTATTTTTTTTTAGAGCCAAATTTTATTTAAGGGTCGAATTTATTTTTCGAATTATGATGGTTTGAAATTTTTTTTTAGGATAGCCGAATTTTTTTTAGAGTCGAATTTTTTTTTCTTTCGAATTTTATAAGTCTAATTTTTTTTTATTAGTCGAATTTTTTTTTAGTTAGTTCGACACTTAGTTATTATTATATTATAAGGAGTGTCTGAATTATTTTTTATTGTCTTTAAAGTTTTACTTGTTGCATTGTGAGAATGGGTAGTATAGGAGGGGCATATAGGATAGAAATATTATATGCCTACATTGAATAACTAGTTCAGCATGTTAATATTTTTCTTCCCTGCTAACTATTCATGATTATTTTTCTTCCCTGCTAATTGTTACATTCTTGTGCCTATGATATAATGGCAACTTTTTATTATTACTATTGGGAATGCCTTCAGGTAGAGTAATAAGTATATTTATTGAATAGGTTTATTTGTTGTAGATCCCTAACCATGTCTGTCAGGCAAGTTAATAGAATTGTCAGGCAACTTAATAGAGTAGGAAGCCATTATAACCCAATTGTATTGAGTGATGATGAGAATGTTAGATGTCATGAGCCTGGAAGTGATAGCTACAGTAGCTTAGAGAGCATTATGTGTTATGTGTTAAAAGTAGGCATCCCTGTTAGCGATATATGAAGTAATTCAAGAGTTTGATCGTACTAGAGCGCAAACCTGAAAGGACATCTATAATGTTACTTGGAGACCTTATCTGAGCGATGTTAGTGATTTAGAGATGGATGAAAATGGACATCAACCCAAAAGGATTCGAAGATCTACTAGATCTAGGAATTCAGGTTATTATTATTATTATTATTATTATTATTATTATTATTATTATTATTAATATTATTATTATTATTATTATTATTATTATTATTATTATTATTATTATTATTATTATTATTATTATTATTATTATTATTATTATAGTGAAGACTTTGGAGACTTTGAAGATGAAATGTTTACTCCATAAAAGCATAAAGGAAATAAGGATAGGAATGATAATGTAACTCCATAAGAGTATTTATTTATGCTTTAAGATTAGTTGTTGGAAAGTAGTCAAGCTAATATGGTTTAAATTTCCTTCTTTAGCATATTTATATTGTTGAGGAATAAGTTGGTTATTTTGGATTGGAAAATATTATTGTTATCGTTCGAGGAATAAAAGTTATTATTTAGTTAGTTGAGTTGAGTGAGAATATATTTTAGTACGCGAAAAGGGAAATATATATTTTTATTATGATTGGTTCCATTTGATCCTTATGTGATTATTAATGTGAATATTTATCCATGCGTGAATATATGATTGTTATGGTTCATAATGTGTGAACTTAGTGTTATAGTAACTTCATGAGAAATTGTTTGTTGATGCGATCTTTATGGTCAAATCAAATGTTGTCTTCGTAGGAAATGGCAAGTAAGTGTGAATCGAAACCAAAGTAGAGTTACGTTAAATTTCAGTCGCGAAGTAGAGTGTCAAACAACAATGATGCCTTAGCTTCTGCTATTCGCTTATTGGCAGAGAAATTGACTCACGAAAGAACTGAGAGTCCCGATTCTGATGGGGACATGTTTGAGAGACTAGCTAAGATTAAATCATTGTACTATAAGGGGAAAGCTGACCCTACCTTCTTAAAGAGTGGATTAGGGAGTTTGAAAAGATTTTCGGGGCTGTGAACTGTCCTGAAGGTATGAAAGTAGGTCAAAATGTATTGTATATGAAAGATGAGGCTGACTTTTGGTGGAAAGAAAATGGAAATAGACTTAGTGTTGTGGAAGAGTTTAATTGGGAATCCTTTATTACTACTTTAAGAGAAAATTTTTACCCTGTTTTTTTTTTTTTTTTAGGAAACTAAAGGCCCAGGAGTTCATAAACCTTAGGATGAGAAGTATGACCATCTCTGAGTATTACAGCAAGTTCATAGCATTGTCTAGGTTTGCACTTGAGGTAATAGCCACTGAGGAGTTAAAGGCTCAGTGATTTGAGCAAGGTTGACTGAGGAAATTCAATTGGGGTTAGTAGATTTTGAATTGATTGATTTGCCTATTAGTATACCTACTGGAGAGATCATAAAGTGTACCAAGTTGTTTAGAAATTTACCTTTGAAGATAGGAGACTATGTATTTCCATCTAACTAAATAGAATTCAATTTGGGAGACCTAGATGTGATTCTTGGGATGAACTGGTTAAGTCTTTACAAGGCTAATATCGACTGTGAGATTCAGAAGGTAGTGTTGACAAATCCTTTGGGAAAATTGACCTCCTATAGAAGTTTTGGGAAACCTAAGAAATTTGGAGTTATCTCTGCTATGCAAGTGAGGAAATTAATGAGAAGAGGGTGTGAATTATTCTTCTATAGTGTGCAGGATGTGAGTAAGGGAGTCGAAGTAAAGCTTGAGGATGTTCCAATTGTGAATGAGTTTATGGATGTGTTTCCGAGTGAGATTTCAGGTATGCCACCTGCTAGAGCTGTTGAGTTCACCATAGACTTAGTTCCTGGAGCTGCACCTATATCTAAGGCACCCTATAGAATGGCACCTCCTGAGATGAGTAAGCTGAAAATGCAATTGCAAGAGCTATTGGATAAAGTTTATATTAAGCCTAGTGCATCACCTTGGGGAGCTCCTGTGTTGTTTGTGAAGAAAAAGGATGGTAGCATGAGGCTATGTATTGATTATAGGGAGTTGAATAATGTAACCATAAAAAAAACAAATATCCTTTGCCTAGAATAGATGACCTATTTGACCACTTGAATGGAGCGAGTGTGTTCTCAAAGATTGACTTACGTTCAGGATATCATCAATTGAGGGTAGCTGATAAGGATGTACGTAAGACTACCTTTAGAACGCGTTATGGTCACTATGAGTTCACTGTAATGCCATTTGGGTTAACCAATGCTCCTGCTATATTTATGGATTTAATGAATAGGATCTTTCATGAGTTTCTAGATAAGTTTGTGGTGGTTTTCATTGATGACATACTAATATATTCGAGGAATGAAGCTGAGCATGATGAGTACTTGAGGATCATTTTGGAGACATTGAGGAAAAACCAATTATATGCCAAGCTCTCTAAGTGTGAGTTTCGTTTGGAGAAAGTAGCGTTTTTGGGTCACTATGTGTCTAAGGAAGGAGTCTCAGTAGATCCTGCTAAGATTCAAGCTGTGAGCGAGTGGCCAACTCCAAAGAGCGTGTCAGATATCAGAAATTTCCTAGGTCTAGTTGGCTATTATAGGAGATTTGTGAGAGATTTTTCGAAGATAGCGAGGCCATTGACCAACTTGATGAAAAAGGAGTCAAATTTTGAGTGGAGTGAAAAGTGTGAAGAAGCCCTTCAGATTTTGAAAGATCGTTTAACCTCTACACGTGTTTTGACCCCCGCTCGATGGGAATGATAGATTTGAGGTGTATAGTGATGCTTCGAAGAATGGTCTAGGATGTGTGCTACAGCAGAATGGGAAGGTAATTGCATATGCGTCGCGCCAATTGAAACCTTATGAGGCTAATCACCCTACCCATGACCTAGAGTTAGCTGCCATAGTGTTCGCATTGAAAATTTGGAGACATTACCTCTATGGAGCGACTTGTAAGATATTCACAGACCATAAGAGCTTGAAGTACATTTTCACAAAAAAAAAAAAAAAAAAGACCTGAATATGAGGCAAAGAAGATGGTTGGAGTTGATTAAGTATTATGACCTAGATATCCAGTATCATGAGGGGAAAGCAAATGTGGTTGTTGATGCCTTGAGTAGAAAATCGAGTCATAGCTTGAGTGCCTTGATAGTCCCTGAGGAGTTGTGTCGCGATATGCAAAGGCTGAGCCTAGAGATCTTAAATCCTGGGGAAAGTGAGGCAAGACTTAGTACTCTTTCTTTGGGTTTGCCAGTTTTCGATGAGATTAAAGAGGGTCAAGTTGGGGATGAGCACCTAGATAAGATCAAGGAGAAAATTAAGCAAGGTAAGGAAGCTGACTTTAAGATTCATGATGATGGGAGTCTAAGGTTTAATGGGAGGTGGTGTGTACCACAGAAGTGTAATGACCTTAAGAGACGCCTTATGGATGAGGGGCATAATACTCCATATTCTGTGCACCCTAGAGGTGACAAGTTGTATAAAGACCTTAAGGGTATCTATTGGTGGCCAAACATGAAGCGAGAGGTAGCTGAGTATGTGTCTAAGTGCCTAACCTGTCAGAAGGTGAAGATAGATCATAAGAGACCCATGGGAAAGGTTCAATCTTTAGAGGTTCCTGGATGGAAGTGGGATTCTATTTCTATGGATTTTGTGACTGCCTTACCTAAAAAGAGGAGTGGAAATGACACTATTTGGGTTATTGTGGATAGATTGACCAAATCCGCTGTGTTTATATCTATTAAGGAGACATGGAAAAAGAAGCAACTCGCTAAGAATTACATTAGGCATATGGTGAGACTACATGGAGTTCCAAAGGATATTATTTCCGACCGCGACTCTAGGTTTCTTTCGAAATTTTGGAAAAAGTCCAATTAAATTTTGGGACAACATTGAAGATGAGTACAACCTTTCACCCTGCGACTGATGGTCAGACTGAGAGGACTAACCAGACTATGGAGGATATGTTGAAAGCATGTGCTATTGACTTTCAAGGTAGTTGGGAGGACCAATTAGACCTGATTGAGTTTTCTTATAACAATAGTTATCATGCGAGCATTAAGATGGCACCTTTTGAGGCCTTATATGGGCGGAAGTGTAGAAGCCCCATTTGTTGGAATGACTTTAGTGAAAATATAGTCTTGGGGACAGAGTTTATTGAGGAAACTGTTAAGAATGTTAGACTGATTCAGGCTAGAATTCAAGCTGCGCAAGATAGACAGAAGAGTTACGCTGACTTGAAGCGACGCGATGATGAGTTTGCTATAGGTGATAAGGTGTTCTTGAAAGTATCACCCACTAAAGGAGTCATGCGATTTGGGAAAAAGGGCAAGTTAAGTGCTAAGTATGTAGGCCCATATGAGATTCTGGAGCGAATTGGGAAAGTTGCCTACAGATTGGCATTGCCAATGGAGTTTGAGAAGATGCATGATGTGTTCCATATTTCTCAACTTAAGCGTTATATTCCCGATGAACGTCATGTCCTAGAGCCTGAGCGAATTCAGATCGATAGTAGCCTCACATATGAGGAAAGACCTGTCAGGATTCTCGACAGAAAAGTGCGTAGTACACGCAATAAGGATGTCCATATCGTGAAAGTACTTTGGTCTAACCACGAATCTGAAGAGGCAACGTGGGAAGCCGAAGATGAGATGAAAAAAAAGTATCCAGATCTGTTCCTTGAGGTGAGTTACGAGGGCGTAACTCGTTTTCTTTAAGGGGGATAGAATGCGATAAATTTCGCGCTTTTTGTCTATTTTTATGAGATTTTTATGCATATCTATGCCTATGTTGAGCAATTTGCACATGTTAGTGCTAAAGAAGTAGACTCTCCGCATAAGAAAGCGTGTTCATAAGTAACACAAGTGTTTTAAGTTAGCAAAAGCGTGCACAAGTGGCACAATTCGTTGCAAACTTTTGAAAAGTTGAGTTCAAATTTTGAAAAATATGTGAGTTTTCATGTCAAGTTTCGGGACGAAACTTCTTTTAAGGGGGGTAGACTGTAATCCCCCATAATTTTAAAAGATTTTATAAATATATTTTATCATTTATATATTTATATTTTAGTTCAAATGATTTTTATTATTTAAGTAGGTTGACTATTTTGAAAGTCAAATGAAATTATTTTAAGGATTTAAGAAAGTTGAAAATATTTTAATTAGGCATGCTTTGAAAAAGGCTTGACATATGAATTTGATTTAGAAAAGAAATCTAATGGACTTGAGGAACCCAAATTCTAAGTAGATTAGGAAAGATGAGTTATATTGATACTAGGAGTCCTCATTCATCAATCCTAGTTGTCATCGAATTCTATTTAAACTCAATCTCCTTCTCCTAAGCCCAAAAGGAAACCCTAACTATAAATACCTTAAACCCAATTATTTTACCCTACACAAATTATTTTCTTCACTCTTTCTCTCAAATCTCACGGCATTCTCTCTCTCCTCTTCCACGTGATTTTTCGTTTCTTCTTCCTCTCAAGTTTTCCTTTCTTCTTCTTCAAGTAACGATTTCTTCTTCGCTAAGAAACGTCACCGCCGCCGCCGTTGACCACCGTTGACCGCCGCTGCTGCCACCAAGACCTTTCCTTGGCCGGCGCATCATCACTTCCTCTTGTGTTGGTTTAATTCTTTTCCTTTCCTCAAGTTTTCCATTAAAGACTATGTTTTTATGCTTTATTTTAATGTTAACCATGATTATCAATGTTAATTTACTGTTTTAATGAATAATCTCGATTCATATATATATTATATTATAAGAATAAAAATTCAGATTTATTTATTATTGTTAGATTGAAGTTTTAATAATTAAAGCATGGATTTTTAGGGTGTTAATTATTAGAAAACCATAGTAGCATATTATATACTATGAGATTGATTTAATTTATGATTTTAAGCATGTTTAAGTGGGTTTAAAGAAGGTTTTATGATTTTATAAGTTGCTGGAATTTCAGAAAGTATTTTATTTAGGGAGTTTTAAGAATTTTAATTACTAGTATGGTGGTACTATGCTAGGAATTAAAAGTAATTGGAGTTTTGGTAGAAAAATCAACTTTTGAATAAGTTTAAAGGGGATTTTAAATATTTTAAAGTTGCTATCTTTTTATTTAAGAGTATTGATTTTAGTTATATTTGATTTCTAGGCGGAGAGTATTCCGTAGGAGATTTTTTAAGGGGCTAAAGTGGCCAGTCGACTAGTTTACACAAGGTACGTACATACCTATGTGATGTTTGAGATAGTATCATGATTTTATGAAGGAGAATTATGTAGTATCATGTATAAGTACTATGTTGAGTTCATGTATGATATCTATTATGTTGGATTTTGCATGTTTTATGCCTGTGTGCAAACATGTTAATTATAATATCTGATTATGAGTAGAATATCATGTTTGTATGGAATATTGATGCAAGCATGTTAATTGGATTGGGAACCTTATTTATTAATTCACATGGGGGAATTAATATATTTATTAGTATTGGATCATGTTGATCATTGTTCCCTTTTGTATTTCACTACTTTATGAGGACTGTGGGCCTTATTTGGTAAGTTGACAAGTTATGCCTTTGAAAGGTAAGATTGATTGTTGGCTAGGTTCAACAAAGTAAGAAAGGTTGGAATTAAAGAAAGTAATCTTGGATTGTAAGTTGTGTGATCACTTATTTAATCCTAAGATAAAAGAAGTTTACTCGTGAATGTTGAATTATATTCTGTGTTGCTTGTATGTGTGTCATAACAAGTAATAAATTGTAAATCACGTAAAGTGTAACTTGGATAGTAATAAGCTTTAGACTGGTGCACGTCTGAAGTTGGACAATCAGGAGTTGGGGTACATGGTGAGCGAGCCATGGCTTTTTCTGGGAATTGGATTGATCACCATTCCTCTTTTTATTCAAAGGTTCCTCGATATCGCAAGTCATTATGGAATACGGAGTCGCGCCCGTATTTCGTCTTCCTAGGTGAAGGCTGGTTTTTAGTTAGACAACTCGGTCCAATAACTATTCCATTTAATATAATAAAAGTTGATTAAAGTTTAGTTCAGTAGAAGTTATCTGCAGAATGTTATATTGTTGTATTATTATTTAACTCTGTTATTATTCCTTAGTATCATGATTAGGATTGTTTATGTATTGTTATGTAGTACTCAGCTTTGCTGATTACGTGCTTTGTTTGTATGTGTTGATCATGGCTTTGCCTTATTGATCCTGTGATGACCCAATTTTGGTGAGCAGATTCTCTAGAGCATTGACATTTACAGGTTCGCAGATGTAGCATCATTGGGGATCTGGAAATGGAGAGCTTGTGTAAATTTATATCATGTTTTCTGCATCAGTAGGAGATTATTTTATAAGTTGGTTTGATAGACTTTTATAGAGTGGTATTTATGAAGTACTTGTTTAATTATGTATTTATAAAGTTTAGTTTGTTGTTTTCCGCTGCAAAATTCTGAATAAGCCGATACGTTGTCACACGGGCGATAATACTTGGGTAATTCTCTAAGTTTTATATTATAAAGGCATTTCTGAAAAGAGAGAATTATCGGGGTGTTACGGTGGGGGGGACGGTGCGGGGGTGGGGGCGATCTTTGGGGGTGGGGGCAGTCTTTGGGGGTGGGGGCAACGCAGGGGGTGGAGGGCGGTGCAAGGGGGTGGGGGCGGTGCGGTTAGCGTGGGTGGCGGTGCGGTGGGGGTGGGGGCGGTGCAGTGGGTGGTAGGGTAGTGCGGTGGGGGTGGGGGCGGTGCGGGACTACGGGGGTGGTGGGGGCAGTGCAGGGGAGGTGGGGGAATGCGGTGGGGGTGGGGGCGATCTTTGGGGCAACGCAGGGGGGTGGGCGATCTTTGGGGGTGGGGGCTACGCGGGGAGTGCGGGGAGTGGGGGTAGTGCGGTGGGTGGTGGGGGCGGTGCGGTGGGGGGGTGCGGGGGGGGTGGGGGGCGTGCTAGGGGGGCAATGCGGGGGGGGGGAAGCCGTCTTTGTTTAATTTTAATGTTAGTGCCATGTTTTGAATGAGCTTGCTAGTCATTTTAAGTATAATGTTGTCGGTCTTTGTTTAATAAGCTTGCTAGTCATTTTAAGTATAATGTTGTCGGTCTTTGTGAAATTTGTTGCTTTTTTTGCTGTATTGATGGTGTAATGTTGAAATTGGTGCTGATGAAAGATAATTTGTCTTTCTTGTGATGCAGCTTCTGGAAATGGCACAGGTTGCAGATGAGCATGTGAGTACTGATCATTCCAATTCTTGACGGAAAATGCAGACAGTCATGTAATATATGTAGACTTGGCTAGATTATAATTGTTAATATTCTTATGTATCTAATTATTTATACTTATGCTTCAATTGAGCATAATATGCTTAATAAAATAATTATTGATATATATTATTGATTTTGTATTGATTTTTTTTTTTAGTTTTTGGGGTGGTTAACCGCTGCGGTTTTCACCCAAAACCGCAGCAGTTAATCATTTACCGCTGCGGTTTTGGGTCAGAACCGCAGCAATTAATAGATTAACCGCAACAGTTTTGGGTCAAAACCGCATCAGTAAATAATTAACTGATGCGGTCCGGAACCGCAGCAGCTAAAATTTGGCTACCGCTGCAAGTCCAACCGTTGCAGCCAAAAACCGCAGCGGTACGCCCGGTTTTGACCGCAGCGGTTGAACTTTATTCCACTAGTGTTAGTAGTATGAGTATAGTATGCCACTTCTCACTTTGTCTATGCCCGGGCTCTTCGCTTCATCCCATAAATAAAGGGCAGAAAGAAACAAATAAGGCTTTGTTCGTCACTGTTTTTTATTTTCATTTTTTTGCTTTTTTAAAATGAAAATATAAAAGTCAGAGAAAGGAGTTTTCATATTTTTTTTAATCAATTTTCAAAATTGTTAGAATTATTATATATATGATTAATATTAAGTTTATTATACCGTTTATGTTATATGACTTTTAGAATATAACAACCAAAAACTGGACATTGACAATAGTAAAATATCGATACAAAATCTTTATGAGTTAAATAGCTACCAAAAATAACTAAGAAGTTAAAACAAAATAGGTTAAAAAAAATTGAGCTGGAAAAATACGTTTGTTCCGAGTCTCAGACAATTTTGTTAGGTGCAACATCAACATTATTATTACGAAGAACTCTGGAGAGATTATAGAATAACTGATTATAAAGTGGTTTGTCACTTATCAGGGGCCGTATATTTTAGCTAAATTTGATCTGATTGGCTTTTGTTTACCAATTTCCCTTGTTTGTTGCGAATAGATGTCACTAGCATGGTCCCTTCTGATATGCTTTTTTAACCCTAATATAAGATAATATATTAATTAGGACTTAAGCCCATAAAAGCAACATAAGTATTTACAAGACAAAAGCTTATAGCAAGTCTAAGAGTATAATAACAGATACCCAGTAAGGGAAGATTACAAAAGCCCAAACTGTTAAACAGCAAAGAAACAACAGGGTGATTAGTCGAGGTTAATGATTTCATAAGGCTGCTTATCTTGCATATAATCCTTGATCACACATGGGGGAGGGGCGAAATGTGTGACTTTCTCTTCATCCATCTCCAAACCAAAGAAGCAAGTCTATGAGCCACCATATTCACATCACCCATCGTATGCATAATGTCAACAGTCCATTGTCCCTCAAGCAGATGGGTAACATCTTTGATAAGGGCGCGCAACTCGTGATGTGGGAAGTGATCAGCCCGGTCAATCATTATCTTAAGAGCTTGGGCATCAATTTCAAGGTCCAAATGCGTTATCTTGTAATCTTTCGCCAAGGGAAGGCCATCACGGATGGTTAAAAGTTCAGCTGTTGCTGGATTTGTTGCTTTAAATTTAAGAGAGAAACCCACCATCCACGAACCATCCACCTTTCGAAACACACCACCTCCACTTGACTTGTCATTACTCTTCCACCATCCCTCTGTATTAAGCTTCAGGAAACTGGGTCGGGGAGGTTCCCAAACTTGGTTTGGAGGAGCAACCTCCAGTTTCATCTTACCACGTTGCAGAATGGAGTTAGTGGCAGTATAATCCACAAAGAATTTATTAAAAAGGGAAGCTGAAGAAGTCATGTATCCCTCAAAAACCGCTTTGTTTCTAAAACACCAAATATATATGCCATATTGCCACAGTAAACTTTGTTAACCATTCATGACTTTGACTCATGTTAGAAACAATCCAATCTAACTAGTTTGAATTAAAGAAAAGATGCAGGACAATGTTTGAGTGAACAGGGAACCTTTCAAAGATGCGTTTCCTAAGTATTTAAGAAAGGGACATTCTCTAAAAAGATGGAGATGATCCTCATTGTACATATGGCAACAAGCACACAAAGGATCAAAATTTGGAATTTTTTTTGATAAAATAGTTGCAACCGGTAGAATCACTAGTGGAAAAAAGCGCATATGTGATTAGTGCGTTTCTAACGTACTTTATGAGCTCTTTTTGGTTTGGTTTGATCCTCTTTATACCCTTTTCTTCCCTCTTCCTTCCTCATTTCTATCTCTATTTCCTTCACTTGATCATTGTTGATCATTGTGACATTTCGCTAGATTTTCGGTCAATTTTGACTGGATTTCTAGTACATTTGCTTTCACCGTGTTTTTCCCGTGCTTTGATTGCAGGTATGATCTTTTATAAGGTCAAGCGTTGGGAGATACTGTAATAGGCGGGAGTTTCGAGGAGTTTGCACGCGCGAAAATGGAATAAAGGAAGCTTGAGTTGAGCTCCATGGTGTGCCCGCACCCCCATAGCACTGCCCGCACACATTGGTGCGCCCGCACCTGGAACCGGTGTGTCCGCACCGCCCCACAGATTGGTCATCCTTATTATCAGTCAGTTAGGTGCGCCCGCACCAGATCAGAGGTGCGCCCGCACCTTTCTAGCGAAGACTGGCTACCTGAATCAGTGGCCTTGGTGCGCCCGCACCACCTGTTTCCGCGGAAAATTGTAATTCTCGTGGGCATTAAAACCAATAGGTGTTATGTTTTTTCGTTTTATGCTTATTTTCTAGAGTTTAGAGAAGATTACTAGGGCTTACTTTAGAGAGAAAAACACTTTGCTTATTCTTAGATTTGAGATTCATAGATTAAAGTTGTTGATTATCTACACTTTCAAGGTAACTTTCAGTAATTTAATTTCAAAGTTTTCAGTTTTGTTCATTCTTTTAGATTATCAATCTCTCCTTTTCCATAGTATTAATTCTCTTTTGTTATAGTTTCATATTTGTTATTTTCATTAGATTAATTATCTCTTAATCATGTTTAGCCCTAGATTAGTTATAGAATTCATGTTTTATTGCCTAGAATCCATGATTAGTGAGTAGTTCCCTATCTAGGGTTAGGGTGAAAGTATGGATTAGGGTTTAAATGTATTGTTAATGTGATTGTGATGATTTAAAGACGTTTATGCATTGATCTTGGTGTTTTGAGGCCTTAGGATAGATATTGATCACATTTGTGCTTTGGTATTTTGATTTCAAATGTTCTTAATTGAATTACGAATTCTTTTATCATCCCCATGAATCAACTTAATTTCTAGGCCAAGATATTGGGTAGAAATTAAGGGGATTCTATATTAGGGGTTTTCCAAATTCATTGGATCTCTTAATCAATTGACTAAAGACCATTCGAGAGAGGATTTAGTTGATTGATTAAGCGATCATTCTCGAGGACCATTCGAGAGAGGACTCGAGTATTTTAGAGGAAAACTAAACCTTGCGTAATCGTTGCCTTTGAATAACAATTGCATTAATAATTGTTGTCCGCTTTGATCCATACTAGTAACCTTAACTCTAGTGTCTTCCTTATTCATATTTTACTCTCATATTACTTGATAGTACTTTGATAGTAGTTAGTCATTAGTTGATACTAAATCATTTTAAAACCCCCAAAAATCCTTCAATTAAGTAATTTAGACTTGATAGACTTTAATTAATCCCATTTTCCCTGTGGATCGACCCTTGACTTGCCTTTACTACGTTCTTAGTAATTGCTCGTTAGGTTTTATAAATATTGTTTGAAAAGCGATTTTTGGTGCCTTAACGACACACTAAAAACCTCTTATCAATATGTCACAAGATAACTGATCCGGTTAGGCCCAAACCGGATCAGCTAAAGTCAACTGATCCGGTCAAGATCCAAACAGGATCAGTTAAAATTTATTGGCCCAGCTGTATCCTTCATTCACTCGCGTCCTCAAGAAAT
Source organism: Beta lomatogona (assembly GCA_947646795.1). NCBI lineage: Eukaryota > Viridiplantae > Streptophyta > Magnoliopsida > Caryophyllales > Amaranthaceae > Beta > Beta lomatogona. The sequence goes on from CANSNZ010000949.1 coordinate 12,996,825, forward strand.
TGATTCGGTTGGCCCAATAACCGAATCAATTTCTTTTGGGCCGTATAAAAAACTTGGGCCAGCAGCAGGGTCATTTAATTTTTTCCTAAGTCTCTGTTCTCTTTTTTCTTCTCAATCCTCTAACCCTAATCTCTCTCTCCTACTCACGCCAACCACCCAGTCACCCAACGAAATCCTTCACCGTTCATCTCCTCGTCGCGCATGCTTCACCGGATTATACAAACGAAGTCAATTTTACTTCGATTTCCTAACCTAAAATCAGAAATTCAACAACAATAAAAAAACATAATTTGTAAACTTCACTTTTTCAATCGTTAAAAGAAAAAGTAACCTTGAAACAACAAGAAATTGCAACGCGCAATTGTGAAATTTGCGAGGAAATTCCAAAGAGTAAGAAGCAATCAATGGCTGAACACGAAGGATAGAGCACCCATGAATACCAACCCCACCAGGCCCAGCACCCATCACTTTTGGATGTTGAAAACAAAAGAATGCATCTCCGACAATAAAGAAGAAGATGAAACAATGAAGCACGACAACAATGAAGAAGAGTTTGTGTTTTTTATTTTTTTTCTTTTGATTTTCGTTCTCAATTGGATCTAGGGTTTGAGTTTATGTGTTTTGATCTTGAGCTAATTCTGGGTTTCGTTCGTTCGCTAACAAGATGAACCAACCAACGACAGCAACAAGAACAATTTCAGATCTAGAATTTCTTTTTTTTGTGTGTTTTCGTTCGTATATTTAATTTAAGGTTTTTTTTCTATGGTTAATTTATACGGTTTTTTCACCAAATACCCCTGACAAATAAATTTATTCACCAAATCCTCCCACTTTTTTCAAAATTCACCAGATACCCTTGACCTATGAAAAAATTCACCAGATACCCCTGACTTTTAAAAAATTACCCAAAATACCCTTTTGGCTAATGGACGTTAGTGCACCGTTAACTAATTAACCTAAAAAATCCTAATTAAATCTAATTAAACCTAACTAAGCCCTAAGTAAATCCTAAACACCCTAACTCTCTCTCTCCCTAACCCAACCCCAGCCCCTAACCCAACCCCGGCCCCTAACCCTAAGTAAACCCTAATTCTCTCTAACCTAGCCCACCAGCCCCCCACCCACCCCGACCCCACTAGCCCCCCTAGCCCACCAAACCCCACCCCAGCCCAACCACCGCAACCCCACCAAACCCCCCACAACCACCGCAACCCCCACCCTCCCTCCCCCACTCCCACAGCCTCGCCAGCCCCCCCTTCCCCAACCCCTCCCCCGCAACAGCCGCGCAATCCCCTCCCCCTTCCCCCGCATACGCAAAGACCCCCTCCCCTCCCCTTCCCCGCAAACGCCGCGCTGACCCCCTCCCTTCCTTCACAAAAGCCGCGCAACCCCCTTCCCCCGCACATCTTGCGCAACCCCTCCCCTTGCCTTTCCCCGCAAAAAATCGACAATTTGAAGGGATTTGAAAAGGTTTCAGGTGCGAGGGTTTGATGGGGTTTCAGGTGCGATGGTTTCAAGGGGTTTCGGGGGTGCGCAAAGGGAAGGGGAGCGGAGGGGGGGGAGGTTGTGAGACGGCTGCGAAAGGAAGGGGATGGGATGGGGGTTCGCGACAGACCGACAACAGGTGGGGAGGGGAGGAGGTTCATCGAGTGGCTGACACCAGGTGGGGAGGGGAGGGAGTTCAGCGGGTGGTCGACATCGGGGAGGAGAGGGGGCGGGGAGTGGCCGACAACAGTGGGGATGGGAGGGAGTTCGGCTAGTGGGCGACAGGCGGGTTTGGGAGGGGAGGGGAGGGGGTTGAGCGGGTGGCCGACGGCAGCGGAGGGGGAAGGGTTGTTGTGGGTGGGGGTGGTGGGTGGGGGGGGCTTTTAGGGTTTTTAGAGTTAATTTTTTTAGGGTTTTTAAAGTTAGAGTTTTTAGGGTTTAATTAAGGTTAATTAGGGTTTTTTAGGGTTTAAGTAAGGTTAATTAGGGTTTTTTAGGGTTAATGACTAACAGAGTTAACCGTCGTTAGTCATTTGGGCTTCTGGTGAATTTTTTTAAAGGTCAAGGGTATCTGGTGAATTCGAAAAAAGGGGGGGTATTTGGTGAATAAATTTATTTGTCAGGGGTATTTGGTGAATAAATTTATTTGTCAGGGGTATTTGGTGAAAAAACCATAATTTATATTATGTAATTTTTGTAATTTATGTTTGAACTTTGTCCTTTTAATTTTCGTTTAGATCTATTGTTGTAATTTCCTTTTAATTAGTATTTTCGTTCTTGCTGAATGTTGTTGTCCTGTTCTTTATTTTTGTTCATTTTGGTGGAGTTATGTATAAAGTGCCTTTTTGTGAACGGGACAAAGTAAATCAGTGCCTTTCTGTGAATGGGATAAAGTTTTTTTTTAATATGCCAATAGCATTACCTGGGGCTGGGAGTGGACAATACTCTTTTTTTTTTTTTTTTTTTTTTTTTTTTTTTTTTGTTGTGAGACAAACTGATGCGGTCTAGTAATAAACCGGATCAATTAAGTTCATTAACTGATCCGGTTTTATTACCAGACCGCATCAGTAAATGATTAACTGATTCAGTTTAGGACAGGATCAATTAATCTTTACAAACCGTTGCGGGCCCACCCGATCTGGACCAAAACCAGATCGGTAAGCCGGATTTTAACCGAATCGAATGGTATTTTTTCCACTAGTGAATAGAATGTAAAACATTCCAAAGAAGCATTTTGTATTTGAATGGAGTTTTAGCTTTCCAAAGTTTTTCCCAGAATTGATCAAGCTGTGAAGGAGAGTAGGAAGATAAGTCATTATTATTATGATAGGCAGATTTAATACTGAACTCCCCATTAGTATTAAAGCGCCAACAATAAATATCTTCTGAAGCAGCAAATTTTGTGAGAGGGATAGAGCAAATTTCATTCATAATAGCAAAAGGGAGAAGATATTGAAATTTATGAGAATCCTAGCAGTTAGAGGACATGACATCAGCCACCCTCTAATGAGCCAAGCTATCAGGAACAACAACACCCGTAATTTTGGAAAGAGCAGAATTACCCATCCAATGATTATACTAAAAGGAAGTAGCAATACCATCCCAATTGAAACTATCAAGCCCGAGGCTAAGATGTCCCTGCCATTTATAATATCTCTCTAAATTGTGTATTGAGAAGGGTTGGGAATGGCATCCATGAAACTAGTGCCCGTGCAATATTTTTTCAAAGGAATTTGGACCCATAACTTATTTGGTTGGGTTAGGATTTTCCAACCCAACTTGGCCATAAAACATAGGTTCCAAATCTTTAAATTTCTTATGCCAAGGCCCCCAAATTTCAAAGGAAGGCAAAAAGTTTGCCAATTGGTGCGAGAGATGTAATGGTTTCTTCCCACCTTGTTCCATAAAAATCGTTTTATGTTTTTGGTGATTTCATCAAGGACCTTCAGGGGGAGGATATTAGTTTGCATGGCATAGAGAGGATACGAATTAAGGACAGATTTGATCAGAGTGCATCGCCCAACCATATTGAGCAGCCTGGATTGCCAACCTCTAATTTTGTCCTTACTCTATTCAAGGAGATCAACAGAAATTTCAAGTTTATTAAGGCTAATATTGATGCCAAGGTACTTCCCGAAAGAGTGAGTAGTTTTTTAAAGAAGAATGAATGGTAGCAGATCTTCTAACATTATAATATGTGCTCAAAGGAAGAATGAGATTTGATTTTTGAAGATTGATATGCAGACCAGACATTCTACCAAAATCATAAAGTGTCAAGGATCACATAAAGGTTGGAAATGGAAGCTTTGCCAAAAACAAAGACATCATTAGCATAAAGCAGATGAGATAAGGCCACGTCTCTAGTGATCCTCAAAGGCTTCCATAAGCCATTCCTTATTTTCTCCTCAATAAGAAAAGAGAGCCATTCCATACAAAGCACAAAGATGTATAGGGATAACGAGTCTCCTTGCCTTATACCTCTCAAGGGATGAAATTCGGGAGTGATTTCACCATTCCAGAGGACTGAAATAGTGGGAGTAGAAATGACACACATGATGAGACTAATAAGTTGTGAAGGGAAGTTAAAAGCAACAAGGGTTTCATTAATGAAACTCCATTCAAGGCTATCAAAAGATTTGGTAAGGTCCAGCTTAAGGGCCATAATGTGTTTTGATTTTTTAGCCTTTTTGAAAATATGAGTAACCTCCTTGATGATGATGATATTCTCATCAATAGCACGGTTCGAAACAAAACTAGCCTGAAGGGGATTTATCAAGTTGGAGAAAAGGGGACTAATTCTTTGAACAACGACCTTGGTGATGATTTTTAGAATGGTATTGCACAACCCAATTGGTCTAAAATCACTAATATAGGAAGGGACATCATTTTTAGGAATCAAACAAAGGTAAGAGTTGTTAATGTTGGCCGGAATTGAACCTCTCATGAATCAATCATTAACAAAATTGGTAATGGGATCCTGCAAGTCATTCCAAAAATGCTGATAAAAGATGGGTTGAAGACCATCTGGGCCATGGCATTTCACGGGCGACATAGAAAAGATAATATCTTTAAGCTCATCCTGAGAAACAGGAGCAATAAGACCGTGAAAAAGAGAATTGAAGATGGAATTAGGAAATTTAAAAGAGGAAAGGAGGTTGGATTCGATGAATTTGGTATTAAAGAAAGAGACAAAATAATCACGAGCCATGGACTTAAGTATCATTCGATCAGAAATCCAATTCTTATTATTATCTTTTAGTGAAAGGTTTTCCCCTCATCTTTTTTATCTTGGCAACAATGTGAAAATAATGGGTATTGTAGTCACCATGTTTTCGACAATCCACTCCAGATTTCTGAGCCCAAATACGTTTTTCGATGGAGTGGATATGATTAAGAGAACGTAGAAGCTCTTTTTATAAGGAAATAAGAAACTCATAATGTTTTTTGGAAGTAAAGAGCAATTTGAATGCCATTAAGTCGGGCTAAAATTCCTTTTTTTTGCAATAAAAGTTCATTGAAAACATTATTGTCCCAGGTTTTAATATTAGCAAGAAACTTATCTCTTCCTTGCATGAAATCAAGCGTGGGATTCCACCAATTACCAAGGAAGAAAGAGCGAAAAGAGGGGTGATCTAACCAAACTTCTTTACATCGAAAAAGGTAATTACCATTTCTAGAAAAGGAACTAATATCAACAGATACAGGGCAAGGATCAGAGAAAGTTTTTGGGAGATGATTTACCTTAGTATTCGGGAAATCATTTAGCCAAGAAGCATTGGCTAAAGCTCTGTCCATGGGCCATAAGTTTCATCTTTGTGGTGGGCTTGAGAAGTCGAGGCTTGAGCATGTTGTCCAGGTGTAGTGGGCAGGTTAATTGACTTTGTAATTGGGCAGGTTTGGCCAACATTTGTGGCCGACACAGCAGGTGAAGCAAGAACTGTGGCAGCAACAACTAGATCTGAATATCCCGAAGAAGGTTGATTTGATTTTTTTTTTTTTTTTTTGTAAATAAGTAAAATTTTATTGCTCATCCAAAAAACACACCAAACATTCCCTCACAGAGGGAAAAACAACATCATGGTCACAAACGACCAGAATTATAAGGAATTAATTCACTCTCTATCTCTAGCACTCCATTTACCCGAGTTGCCTAGATTACGGTTGATTTGATTTTTGTTCAGAGGGAATGTGCGTACATTGGTCTTTGAGATGCCCAAGTCTTCTGATATGCCCAAGTTATCCGTTGTATTTACGTTATTTTGGGTGCACTTTGCTAAGGGTTTGATTGTAATTGTTAACGTTCGTGTTTTATTTAACCCTTAGCGGAAGTTCGGAGTTTTGCGAGATAATTGGTGTTAACGTCTTATGTTCCAAGCTTTTATGGTAAAATGGGTTTGAGCGATATACTTGGAAGTGTTCGACAGGCTCAACAACATTGTACCATTGCATCTCACCAACAATAACCAACTTCCACCGCAAGCCTAAGCAAGCTCGGCAGCACCGCAGGCACGCCCAGCAGCTCAACGCCCAGCAGCTCGTCGCCCAGCTCTCGTGCGCGCTCATCGCCCAGCAGCCAAGCATGCCCAGCTCTCGCGCATGCTCGCAGCAAGCAGGACCAAGGCAGGTCGCACCTCGCGACCTGCTTGCTCGCGACTCGCGACCTGTGCCGCACCTCACGACTTCCTTGGCTTGCCCAGCTCTTCAGCTCGTTGCGGAGGCAGTAGCTCATCGCACGGTGCGACCAGACTCGCACCTCGCGACCCCTAGGTCGGTGTAATTGTCGGCTGATTTTTGAGCTTTACTATAAATACCAAACTTGTTTTTGGACCTAGGGGGGCAGCACACTTAAGGAGAGAGAATCTCAAACACTCCATTCTTCTCTTCTTATCTTCTCTTTTTAGTTTTTATTTTCTAGTTTAGTTTTTAGAGATTTCGATTATGGAATTGGCTTATGCTATGCCGATTGTAGCTTGAACTGTTCTTGAACAAGATTAATATGAAGCTTCAAGCATTATTGTGAGATCTTTCCTCTCTATTTAGTTTCTTTGATTATGGTTTAATTTCTATGATTGTTTTCTATGGTTTTTGCATAATTATGCTAGGAACGTTACTAGTTTGATTGTGTAATTAATCTAATGCTAGATTTAAGAATAGAATCGGATTGTTTTATTCTTTTATCAATTGATAGCAAACTAGGGAGTAACTTAGATGCACATCGTCTTGGTAATTTCTTGGGGAAATTGAATCAACTGTTGAATGTTTATCGCTTGTATGACGTTAGCAGGTCTATTGGTTCTCTGTGTTTATTGCTGCTATTGGATTGAGCTTAGACGCTATCGGACTAGGTTATCCTAGTTAGGGTTTTATAGTCACGCTGATCGTGCTATTCAACTAAGAATAAGGAGAATGCGAGATTAATTCTCAACAATAGATAATCATGGAAATAATTAGAGTGGAGGTTCAATGATCGATAATGAATTGAAGTGGATGTTAATCGGATTCAAGATCTTCCCATATTGATTTCTCATTTTATTTATATGCTAGTTAGTTGTAGTCTAATAACAACTCTTTGAAAACCCCCCTCGTTATTAGGTTACTCGACCGTTAGAGTCATCTAGGTACTAAGTCACGCTAAATATAAAACTTGTCCCTGTTTCCCTGTGGATACGAACCTTACTTCCCTTCTACATTTAATTGTAAAAGAGAGTAGGAGAAATTTTATCTTTGGCCGGGTGCGGTGCACAACGACACATCCGCGCCCGCCAAATTTTGGCGCCGTTGCCGGGGAAACGGTGTTACTTGTTTGTATTTAGTGTATGTTTTTGGATTGTATTGCTTATGGTTTTTGTTTATGGTTAATACACGTGCTACTAACCAAGAGCCTTTGCAGTACGATCGAGATCTAGAACTAACCCTTTTCAGGTTGAGAAGAGAATTGCGTGAAGGCTTTAGAGAGCTCCCTTTTTCGCTTGGATTTGAAGAAAAGATGCCTCCTAGAGTTGAGCACCGCACTTTAAAGGAGCTCACTGCTCCTAACCTTGACCAACAGCCTTTGTGTATCACATTTCCGGAACCGGAAGTGGGGGACACATTTGAGCTAAAGGCTGGGTTGATACATTTGCTTCCCTCATTCCATGGGCTAAATGGTGAAGATCCAAATAAACATTTGTCAGAGTTTCATGTGGTATGCAGCAGCATGAAACCAAGTGGAGTTTCAGAAGACAGAATCAAGCTTAAAGCCTTTCCCTTTTCGCTAAAAGCCGCAGCAAAGGACTGGATGTACTACCTTCCGGCTGGCAGCATCACCACTTGGGCACAATTGAAAAAGAGCTTTCTCGAGAAATACTTTCCCACTTCTAAATCATCTACATTGAAGAAGGAGATAAGTAACATTGAGCAACGGGGTGATGAGTCTTTTTACGAGTATTGGGAGAGGTTTAAGAAATTATGTGCTAGCTGTCCATACCACGGTTATTCAGAGGAAGATTTGGTGCTATATTTTTATAATGGCTTATGTGATGAGGATGCTAGGATGGTTAATGCAGCAAGTGGTGGATCCATTGTGAATAAAACTGCACTCGCTGCTAAAGAACTGTTAAATGAGCTTGCTGAAAGCTCGAGGCAGTTTAGTAGAAGGTCTGGAACTCGACGTGTGGTCGCCGAGGGTTCTAGTTCTTCTAAGTTGGAAGATCAGGTGCAAGCTCTCACATCCGTGATGCGAGAATTCATAGTGAAAGAGAAAACTCACCAAGTGAAGGCTTGTGGCATTTGCTCTTCACATCATCCAACTGATTTTTGCCCTCATCTACAAGAAGAACCGAGTGAAGAGGTTAAGGCGGCCGGTTTTTAGGGCCAAGGTTTCCAGAAAAGATATGATCCATATTCTGGTACCTACAATCCGGGATGGCGAGATCATCCTAATTTGAGGTACGGGAATTCAATAGGGAACCAGCAGCCGCCACAGCAGTATAACCGCCCACCGCGACCTTATTCGAGGGCACCGGAGCAAGGAGCTCCATATTTTCGGCCGCAAGGCCAATCACAGGGACCGAGTACCAGCATGTCTACAGAGGATATGATTAATGCTTTAACTAAAAATGTTACTAACATGCAGGAAAATATGGTTCAGTTTCAGGAGGAGACCCGTTCGAGCATCAAGAACTTGGAGAGCCAAGTAAGCCAAATTGCAGGAGCTGTAACCAAGTTAGAGGCTAGGGATTCGGTGAGGTTGCCATCCCAAACAGAACTCAACCCTAAAATGAACGTGAGTGCTATCACATTGAGGAGTGGAGCGGAAATTGCAAGCACAGAGAGGTTGGTGGTTCGAGACAAAGAGATAGTGGAAGAGGTGATCGAGCATGAACCGACAGCAGATTGTAAATCATTGCCACCTCAACAAGAGGAGAAAGTCCAAAAATCACCTCATCCACCATATGAACCAGAGTCACCATTTCCCGAGGCATTGAGAGAAACCCCTAATGCAGAGCGCAACAAAGATATTTACGAAATCTTTCGTAAATGTGAGGTAAACATTCCCCTTTTTTATGCTTTAAATCAAGTACCTAGGTATGCTAAGTTCCTTAAAGAATTGTGTACTTCGAAAAGAAAGCAAAAACAAAAGGGAGTGCAAAAAGTGAAGGCTAGCGAGCATGTCTCTGCTATCTATCAAAAGAAATTGCCTCAAAAGTGCAATGACCCAGGCATGTTTACCATCCCATGTACTATAGGTGACACCATGTTTCCTAAAGCCATGTTAGACTTAGGTGCGTCAATTAATGTGATTCCATATTCATTGTATAAGTCTTTGAAACTTGGCAATTTGCATAAAACTGGTGTGGTGATTCAATTAGCTGATAGATCCAATGTTTATCCTAGGGGTAAATTAGAGGATGTGTTAGTTAAGGTTGGGAAATTGCGATTTCCTGCTGATTTTTATGTTTTGGAGATGGAACCTGATAAGCATGCCGCCCCCATCTTTTTGGGGCGACCTTTCTTGAAAACATCTTGCACTAAAATTGATGTTTGCGCTGGTTCTTTGACCATGGAATTTGAGGGAAAGGTAGAGGCGTTTAAAATCAATGATTCTAAGCCTTTGATTAAGGATGATAACCCTCTTTGCTCTATTAACATTGTTGACTCTGTTTTGCATGATGTTCTTGATATTAAGCAGGTTGATGAGTCGATGAATGTTGATGATGTCTTGGTTGAGGATTGTGCATCTCCTACTAACATGCATGTTATGGTGCTGGAGTTGAAAGAGCGGAAAAAGCCTCCTGATTTACCACCTTGTTTTGAAACTGTACCACTAACGATGCATTGCAAGAGTTCTTCTCAGTTTGTTTTGCAGGTACTTGAATTGGAGGTTGACATGGAGCCACCATTGTCACACATGGAGCACAAGCCCAATTATTGAGCTCAAGGTACTAAGTCGAGCTAACGACTTTAAACAACAGCGCTTCTCGGGAGGCAACCCGAGACCCCTTTTTATTTTCTTTCTTTTCCTTTATTTTTTATCAAATTTCCACCACCACAATAAATTTTCTTTCACCCACTGCCCGCCCACTAAAAAGATCCACAACCAATCTTAATCCGCTTGGAACCAAAATCCACCAAAGAAAACCCGTTGGGAGGAGTTCAATAGCTAGGAGTTGGTGCAACTAGAGGGTTGAAATTGTTAATGTCTCTTTTCAATCTCTTAAGCTAGGTGCAAATCTCAAAAATTTAAACACAATTTGAATTTGTCATTTGTTTGAGTGATTCGAGGGAGAGGGTTGTGAGTTGAGTTATGAGATTGGAGTTGGTGTTGTTAAGAAATTTGAGTTTGACGGATTGCTTTTCATGAGTTTTGAGCATTCGATCTTCGATTTACCCGATTGTCGGTTTCCCCCCATTTTCAGTTTACTTTTTCTTTTAATTGTCGACACATTGAGGACAATGTGTAGTTTAAGTAGGGGGGAGGGTACTCTCATTCTCATGTATCTATGTTGTATATATTACTTTTAATTTGAATAGAAAAATGAAAAAAATATATATATATAAAAAAAAAAATGAATGATAATGAAGTGAATCCCGCTGAGTTGAAAACCTGCAAGGGCGGGCGACTCGGGCAAAAATGGGGGCCCGGATAGGTTGAAAACCCGAAAGGGCAACCTATGCAAAAAAAAAAAGTGGCTTATATTGAGCGGGTAAGATGGTGAGATGAAAAAAAAAATGTGAGAAGCTAGGATGAAAACCCGAAAGGGCTCCTAGGCAAAATGATAGATTAAGAGAGAATTTTATACTTTGAAAACTCATTTGCCGGAGTTGGTGTCATAAGGCGGAAGGTGTCTTCGGGTTGGGTTAGTGAATTCATCCTTTGTTTTGTGAAGATCTATTTAAAGTTGGCTTTCACATTCTTTTGGTTGATTGTTTGTTTTTGGGAGTAAGCATGGAATTTATACCTTTTTGTCTTTGTTCCATGGCTAGCTATTCTAAATTAGTTGTAGTAGTAGTAGTTTTAGTTTATCTTTTGAGGTTTTAGGCGAGCTGTCATTTTGATTGTGGCGTTGGAGTGAGTTCAACTCCTTTGAGATCCTTCAGGATTTGAGCTCACATTTTGGTTGTCGGTTGGTGATTATTGTTGTCGCGTCTGTATTTCTGATAGTAGCTTGAAGCTAAGTGTGGGGGAATCATCGTCCCTTACGTTTAGGTTTTGAGCGGAGGTTGTTAAGATGTGATGATGATGATGTAGTTGATGGAGAGTGTAGTTTGGTGTTGATAATTTGGGTAAAGATTTAATTGGTATTTCTCATTTTTGAGTTTACTCGAGGTCGAGTAAAGTTCAAGTGTGGGGGTATTTGATATGCCCAAGTTATCCGTTGTATTTATGTTATTTTGGGTGCACTTTGCTAAGGGTTTGATTGTAATTGTTAACGTTCGTGTTTTATTTAACCCTTAGCGGAAGTTCGGAGTTTTGCGAGATAATTGGTGTTAACGTCTTATGTTCCAAGCTTTTATGGTAAAATGGGTTTGAGCGATATACTTGGAAGTGTTCGAGAGGCTCAACGACATTGTACCATTGCATCTCACCAACAATAACCAACATCCACCGCAAGCCTAAGCAAGCTCGGCAGCACCGCAAGCACGCCCAGCAGCTCAACGCCCAGCAGCTCGTCGCCCAGCTCTCTTGCGCGCTCATCGCCCAGCAGCCAAGCATGCCCAGCTCTCGCGCATGCTCGCAGCAAGCAGGACCAAGGCAGGTCGCACCTCGCGACCTGCTTGCTCGCGACTCGCGACCTGTGCCGCACCTTGCGACTTCCTTGGCTTGCCCAGCTCTTCAGCTCGTTGTGGAGGCAGTAGCTCATCGCACGGTGCGACCAGACTCGCACCTCGCGACCCCTAGGTCGGTGTAATTGTCGGCTGATTTTTGAGCTTTACTATAAATACCAAACTTGTTTTTGGACCTAGGGGGGGCAGCACACTTAAGGAGAGAGAATCTCAAACACTCCATTCTTCTCTTCTTATCTTCTCTTTTTAGTTTTTATTTTCTAGTTTAGTTTTTAGAGATTTCGATTATGGAATTGGCTTATGCTATGCCGATTGTAGCTTGAACTGTTCTTGAACGAGATTAATATGAAGCTTCAAGCATTATTGTGAGATCTTTCCTCTCTATTTAGTTTCTTTGATTATGGTTTAATTTCTATGATTGTTTTCATTGTTTTTGCATAATTATGCTAGGAACGTTACTAGTTTGATTGTGTAATTAATCTAATGCTAGATTTAAGAATAGAATCGGATTGTTTTATTCTTTTATCAATTGATAGCAAACTAGGGAGTAACTTATATGCAGATCGTCTTGGTTATTTCTTGGGGAAATTGAATCAACTGTTGAATGTTTATCGCTTGTATGACGTTAGCATGTCTATTGGTTCTCTGTGTTTATTGCTGCTATTGGATTGAGCTTAGACGCTATCGGACTAGGTTATCCTTTAGTTAGGGTTTTATAGTCACGCTGATCGTGCTATTCAACTAAGAATAAGGAGAATGCGAGATTAATTCTCAACAATAGATAATCATGGAAATAATTAGAGTGGAGGTTCAATGATCGATAATGAATTGAAGTGGATGTTAATCGGATTCAAGATCTTCCCATATTGATTTCTCATTTTATTTATATGCTAGTTAGTTGTAGTCTAATAACAACTCTTTGAAAACCCCCCTCGTTACTAGGTTACTCGACCGTTAGAGTCATCTAGGTACTAAGTCACGCTAAATATAAAACTTGTCCCTGTTTCCCTGTGGATACGAACCTTACTTCCCTTCTACATTTAATTGTAAAAGAGAGTAGGAGAAATTTTATCTTTGGCCGGGTGCGGTGCACAACGACACATCCGCGCCCGCCATCTTCCACAATGAAAACAAAGCATATACTTAACATTCTGCCATTGATTGCTAACCCATACTTTTGTGATCAGCGGAACATCAAGGTTAATCTCAACACATACGCGAGCACAACGAGCCCTGGTGAGATGATTTGTGGCAATATCAACACGCAGTGGTTTTCTGATTTTACTTGCAATCTCAAACAGAGTAAATTTATCATAGTACTCAACATGGAGTTCAGGAAAGTGAATCCAAACTGCCAGAATCTGAAAAGGATTGAAAGTAGGGCGAAAATTGGGTTTCCAACGAGTAATCATAAGATAGTGGTCCAGAATATACCACAACCCACCAAACAAGGCCTTCTCAAAGTCATATTGCAAAGAAAAACGATATAGATATGTATCTTTACCAAGGTCTTTGACTTGCGCTAAAACCTTCCAGATGGCACGAACTCTTTGAGCCATGAAAGAAGGGCGAATGCTTATACCAAGGCACTTACCCATTAAGGTAAGTTTCCATGGTTCCCTAAGCTTTGAAACTTGTTCCTTTAAGAAAGTAACAACGTTAGCAGATGAAGGTGGTGCAACCTCATCATCCATCCAATTCATTGCATTCTCCAAAACCTCCTTGGCTTCTTTAAACCATTGAGTGGATGAAGCAACAACTTCTCTGAATGAAATAGGGGGTGATTTTGAGCTAGAACTTTCATTGATGATAGTGTTTCGGTGTTGAAACGGTGGCGGACACAGATATGTCCGACAATATGCGAGTGGACGTCCGAGACTGGAAGTCTGCAAGGAAGACAAACGTAAACTACCCTCGGTGGGGATGCGAGGAAACCCCCTCTGACGCTCAAGTCAGTAAGTGTCCAATAAGGATTTTGGAGAGAGAAAGTAGAGAGAGAGAGAGAGATAAGAATTGTGAGTGTGAGAGAATGTACCTGCAGAGTAGTACCATTGGGCTATTTATAGCAGTACTATTCATCTGACTGGGTGCGTAATCCTTTGACACGTGTATGATTGTGATGAGTTTGACATGAGGGAAGATTCCTTGATTCGCTCATCATAGTGGCCGGGATAACCATCTCGGCCTTGATCTTAGAGATGACTTGGATTCTCTCGGTGACATTGCATCTTAAGTTATTCATGTCGGCCTCAAGTAATGTGTCCGAGAATAAACTTGGGAGTACCCATACAACTAGCCCCCTCAGCATCAATGGGGGTTGCGACCGGCATTGATGTTATAATATGGACGCGAAGGAACTTGTGAGTACCTATTGGAGAGCTTTTCCGTGCTGTCACGTGTTGGTCTAGGGAGAAATGCGAATTTCAAAAAAGTGTAATCATTACTTTTTCCTAGAATCCCGCCCATTTTTTCTATTATTTCATTTAGGGTTCGTTTGGGGATCGACACTTGGCATGCATCCAACAGGGTAGTCGATGGGTCTTCTAATCCTGGTCACTGAATTCCGCCTTTATAAAGCTATTATCTTTATTTTTCCCATTTTCTATTTACTCTTCATCTTAAACCTCAAACTCTCTGGTTTGCACGATTGCTTCCGAAATTTTTCGAGGGTTTGCTTGATTTTCCGATCGACTTTTCGAGGGTTTCTTAGAATTCCGCCACTGGCTTTTGAAATCTTTCCTCCGCGCTTTCTTAGAAACTTTGCTGTGCTTTTTCGAGGGTTTGCTTGATTTTCCGATCGACTTTTCCTGCGATCTTTCTTCTTCTCAGGTATCTCCTCCGTTCTCCTTTTAGCTTTCTGTTTCATTTTTGCTTAAAGTTATGTCGGACCACTCGGATAGTCAAAAGACCCTGAGTGAGAATTTTATGTCTGAAAGCGATCCATCCTCTCCCTCCTCCCTTGCCGGTGGAGACAGTTCATCCACCTCTAGCCCTAGGGAGGAAAGACCTCGTCTGATAACTGACCTGCCTTTAACTGTTGACCAAGATAAAGAATTTAGGTCTAAGTTTCTTAACGACCGTTCCACGCCCGAACAAGAAAACTTAACTTCCCAAAATTTGTTCGCGAGGATGAGTGGCGACAAGCAAACCTTGCGAGAGCTGAGACACCAGATTCTAGCTCGTCGGACACTTAGGAACCCTCCACCTGACTCTGTTCCCGGACTCGAAGTCCAGCCACTAAGGGAACATGCTTGGCTGGATAATTTAGAGGATGCGGGGGTCGAGGTGGCAGAGGATTTTTACGACCGTCTTGCCTGTGATATCGGCACTTTTCATCCCCCTGTTATTGATTTAGGTTCCAGCAACGACTCTCTTGCCTCTATGGACGACTCTCAAGACTTGGTATACTCTCGCCGTGAGCGCGAAGCTCGAGCTACTACTTCTAGGCGAGTGCAGAGTTCCCGTCCTGCTACTGAGATAGCCTTGGGTGAGAGCTCCAGGGCAATTCCTGACTCTCGGCCAGAGCCTGTTCCGGACCGGGATGATATCGAACATTCTGAGGTTTGGTTGCCGCCTGATTATAGTAGCGGTCCGCGAACAGTAACCATTTGTAAAGTATGGCGGCAGCACGCCATTATTCATGAATATTGTCGGGTCGCAGAGAAACTTTATGCTTTCCCTGCCGAGTATAAACTGGTTATTCTAGATAAGGAGGCCAAAGTGAATGACTGCCCGGCAGGGCATATCGCTATTTACGCCCATCATCTGGAGTTTGGGCTGCGTTTTCCTTTGGATCTCACTTTTGTGAAAATTCTCAAGGCTTTTAACGTCTGCTTGGCCCAACTGACTCCTTTGGCCATCCGGAACTTGATTGCGTACATCTGGGTGTGTCGCTTTAAAGATTTTCCCGAAACCTTAAACCTTTTCCGCCGGCTCCACTGGCTGAAGAGGAATGGATCTACCGAAAAAGGTTGGCGGTCTTTGACATCGGCCAAGAATAAAATCACTGTCTACCCGAAATTGACCGGGTTAAAGGGTTGGCAGCCGGCTTTTTATTGGGTGAAGGTTCCAGACAACTTTCCTCTTCGTCGCCATTTTACCAAACCGGTCACCTGTATGGAAGACGTACCTTCTTACGGCCTATCTGTGGCCGAGCAAGCGGCCTTTGACTACTTTGAGTCCGAGATTGGGACCGTTGTTGTTAATGGCGAGACAGTCGAGGAAAGAATTCCTTGTATTTGGCTCCCCCATGCCATGTACATTCTAGGAAATGAGCCCTTGTCGGCCTTATTTCTCTGCCATACTCACCCAGAAGGTGTGTACTTTGACTTGTGGTCCGACATAGGACTTGTTACATTGTTTTTCATAGTTTGTCATGATATTAATTGTTGTCGGCTTTATTTTCGCAGGTCCTAATAGCTTAGACCTTGAAGAGTCGGGGCTTGACGAGAACCTGAACCCAATGTCAAAAGCTCCTGAAGAGCCCGTTTTTTATTACGACACCGTTCATGGTCTTACTGGTGGCCTGCGCTGTGCTGATCGTGGACGGGGTGGCCGCAATGCTGGTCGGATCAGTGTCCGACGGGCTGGTCGAACTCCCGGTCGCACACCGGGTCGTAATGCTGGGCGCGGAGAGCATGGTTCTTCCTCTCCCGTAGTTCGCGTCCCAGTTCGCCGAGGTGGTGGGGAAGTTGGTCAAAGGCGACCTCGGGAGATCTCTAACGTGGAGGAGAGCCCTAGCAAGAGGCCAGCCCTAGACTTTAAATATGCATCTGAGGCTCAAAATATGGGATCCGCCATTAATATCCCGAATGAGAGTCCAGTTCGAGAGTCAGCACCCATCAGCAACCGTATTTCTCCTGTTAATGCTGCAATCGACAGTATTGGGACGGCACTGGGATCTTGCTCTTCCATGCGCCAAAAAATTTATGATGTCCTCAGTGCTCCAAACTTTTTATCGAGTTTGGGTCCGGGAATATTTTCTCGGATTCATGAGTGGATCGAGCACAAGGAGATAATCCTTAGTACCGCTGTGAAAGCTGCTTTTTCTTGTCCTCCTTCTGTTCCCGGGAAGATTTATCAGCCCAACTGGGACGTGAGGGAGGATGAATCTTTATAAGCTGATATTCCAGCCAATGGCGGTACTCTTGGATATCGTCTTCTGAAGGGCCTCCAGTTGCCAATTGATTGCCTAGCCGATAAGCTGGTGGCTCCAGCGGCCCAACTTGCTCATGATCTTGCGGTGGTAAGGGTCTTTTCGCCATTTTTTTTAATCTCGTCTTTCTGATGTAGACTAACAATTCCGCCATTGAGCTTATTGAACAATTCGTCCATTACCAATCTGAGTCTGATAAGCAGAAGCAATCCTTGGATGAGCTTCAGGCCCAGCTTGATGCTGCCCGAGTTCATTCTGATTCTATACAACAGCAGCTTGATGCCGAGAAGGCGTCAAGGGCAGTGATTGATGTGGAATTGACGGATTTGCGAGTCAAGGCTGGCAAGGTTGAGCAGGCTGAGAAGAGATCAGCGGAGCTTGAAGCTGCCCTGGCGTCAGCTAAGAACGAGATGGCCACCGCTATTTCTAAGGCTAGGGATGATGCCGGCTTTCAAGCTGTTGCAAATTTCAAGAAATTTGAGGAGTTTGTCGGCTTGTTAGGAGAGAGATATGACGGCGGCTGGGTAGCTGCTAAAAGATGTGTTTGCCACTCTCACCCCACCTTCAACTGGGAGGAGATGGAAACCGCTTTTGCAGAAGGTGTTCATACACGCCCTCTTGAGGGTGAGCCCTTCATTTGCGAGGAGCATGTGATTGCCAACGTTTTCCCCGTCACTCAGGACGAAGAGGTGCCTCTCCCTTGATGTTTTTGGCGGTCATCTCCAGGCTCTTCAGTTGATTCTAATAGCTATTAAATTTCTGTTTTCTCGATATTTTATAAACTTTGAATTCAGCCCAATATGGCATGTACTTTGAATAAGCTTACAATTACAATTACTGCTATAAATTTTTGATGCCTTTTTGATGGCTGCCCACATTTTCGCTTGTAGTTGGCCGCCATGCCAGTAATTAGTAATGAAGCTTAGTTTTTGTAAATTTTTGTTTTCTCCTGTTTTTGCTTTATATTAAGGTAATTTATCTACTTGTCGTATCTCGGACATTGCTTCCTGTTATGAAGAAATCAATCAAGCGATATTGTGCCTGTGATTTGGCTTTGTAGTTTATTGTTTGATCCTTGAAGCATATTGTACCTGTTATGTGGTCGTTTAGGTATTTTGCCTGTTATATGGCCGCTTTTATATTTGACCTGTCATATTGTCGTTATTGTACCTGGACCAGTCATATGGTCATTTTTGTA
The DNA here is from genome assembly GCA_947646795.1 of Beta lomatogona. NCBI lineage: Eukaryota > Viridiplantae > Streptophyta > Magnoliopsida > Caryophyllales > Amaranthaceae > Beta > Beta lomatogona. Next base: position 13,014,929 of record CANSNZ010000949.1, read on the forward strand.
CCTGACCTGTTATGTGGTCTTTTTGTATTTGACCTGTTATATGGCCGTTATTGTACCTGACCTGTTATGTGGTCCTTTAGGTACTTTGCCTGTTATATGGCCGCTTTTATATTTGACATGTCATATGGTCGTTATGGATTTCTATAGCGTACATTGGATGTTAAGTATAATCAAACAATTAATGGAACGCTCATGGAAAGATATTTTTAAAACGAGAGAGTAATGGCTCTTGGCCTTTTACATGAGATATCTAAACATAGTACTTCTTTAAAACACTTGTGTTCCAGCAATTCTTCAGTTCGGTGCCATCCATCGTTTTAAGCACAAAAGAGTCGGGACCAATTTCTTTAGATATCTGATATGGTCCTTCCCAGTTGGCTGTTAGCTTTCCTTCAGTGTGAGTTTTTCCTGTGGCTGCCGTCCTTCGCAGTACTAGATCTCCCCGTGCTAATGGCCTTTCCAAAACTCTCTTGTTGTAGGCTTTACTAACACGATCTTTGTATGTAGCAGCTTTGAGTTCCGCTATTAACCTTGTTTCTAGTAGAAAATCTAGATTTTCTCTTAAGGCTTGATCATTGTTCTCTAGATCTTTGTACTTGATCCGATAGGACGGTAAACCAACTTCTCCTGGCAAGACTGCTTCCGTCCCAAAAGTGAGCTTGAATGGATTTTCTCCCGTTGCCTCCTTTTCCGTTGTTCTATTGGCCCATAATACTACTGGGACCATATCGGCCCAAACTCCCTTGAACTCATCCAACTTCTTCTTCAGGGCTGCAAGAATCTGTTTGTTTGCGGCCTCAGCTTGCCCATTGCTCTACGGGTGACATACTGTTGAAAATGCAAACTTTACCCTAAATTCAGACAGGAAATTCTTGATTGGTCGACAATCAAATTGCGCACCGTGATCAAAGACTATTGCAGCTGGTATACCAAACCTTGTCATTATGTTTTGCCAAATTAACTTTTTAACTTGATTTGACTTTATCTTTGCTGTCGGCTCTGCTTCTATCCATTTTGTGAAATAGTCGATACCAACAATTAAGAATCTGCGACCGCCAGTGGCCGTTGTGAACGGTCCGAGAATATCCAAACCCCACTGCGCAAATGGTATCGGACATATTATGCGCTGGAGGTCGTTCGCGGGTCTATTGATAATGGGAGCAAATTTTTGGCACTTGTCACATTTCTTGACATAACTTTGTGCGTCCGCCAACATGCTCGGCCAATAATATCCAACTCTCAACGCTTTCAATGCCATCGCTTTTCCTCCAATGTGATTCCCACAGATCCCTTCGTGTACTTCCTCCAATATCTTTCCGGATTCCCATGCCGTAGCACATTTTAGCAGCGGTAAGCTAAACGATTTTTTATAGAGCTCATTCTGGTAAATGACATACCAACTAGCCTGCCGCTTCAACTTCCTAGCTTCCATAGCATTTGAAGGGAGTGAGCCCGTAAGTTTGTAAGCCACTAATTGACTAAACCACTCGCCTTGTTGATTTACGGTATTCACAATCACGATTTTTTCGGTGATGCTTTCTTCTTTCAAAACCTCCACCATAACGGATCTTTCTATGCTCAAAGAATCGGAGCTTGCCAATTTGCAGAGTGCGTCCGCTTTAGTATTGTCGGCCCTAGGAATGGCTTGAACATCAAAGTGAGTCAACTGGGCTATCAATTCCCTAGCCTTCTCCACATACTTTTGCATATTAGCTTCTCGGACCTCAAACTCTCCTTTTAACTGGCCATTAACTAGCTGCGAATCTGTTTTCAGAGATACGCTCTTGGCCCCAGCGGATATGCACATCCTTAGGCCAGCTATTGCGGCCTCATACTCTGCCTCATCGTTTGAAGCCGGGAAGGTGAACTTGATGGCGTACTTAAAAGTGTTTCCTTCTGGGCTGGTCATTACAATGCCAGCCCCTGAGCCACTCGCTGCTGACGAGCCGTCCACTTCCAACATCCAAGTGCTCTTTTCCGTTTGCTCTTCTTCTTCGTAGGATGCCTCCACGATAAAATCCGGCAATGCTTGGGATTTTATCGCGGTCCTAGGTTTGTACTGGATGTCGTACTCGGACAACTCAACTGCCCATTTCAAGAGACGCCCTGAACTATCCATCCTTTGCAATGCTTTCTCCAGCGGTTGATTAGTTAAGACTTGAATGGGATGACAATCGAAATATGGTCTAAGCTTTCTGGCGGCAATTATCACAGCCAACGCCATCTTCTCGACCAGTTGATAACGGCTCTCTGGACCGTTCAAGATATGGCTGACAAAGTATATCGGTCGCTGCCTCTTTTCCTTTTCAACCAATAAAACAGCCGCGACGGTTTTCGGCGTGGCCGAGATATACAATTGTAGTGTGTCCCCCGTTTTTGGCCTAGTAATGGTGGGCAGAGTCTTCAGGTACTCTTTGACCGCGATGAAAGCATGGCTTTGCTCCTCGCCCCATTCGAATTTTTTGTTTCCTCTCAATAATGCGAAAAAGGGTAAGGCTTTATCGGCCGACTTGGAGATGAAACGGGTTAACGCGGCCATTCTTCCGGTTAACCTTTGAACGTCTTTGACCCCTGTCGGTTCTGGCAAGTCCATAATAGCACGCACATTGTCCGGGTTGGCATCAATCCCCCTCTTGCTGACCATAAACCCCAGAAATTTTCCTGCTCTCACCCCGAATACACACTTTTTTGGATTGAGCTTCATCTTGTATCTTCTTAGAGTACTGAAAGTCTCTTTTAAATCATCAATGTGTTCGCGGTCTGTTTTGCTCTTGACGATTGAATCGTCCACATAGACTTCGATGTTTCTTCCCTTCTGGTCGGCAAACACTTTGTCGACCAATTTCTGGAATGTGGCCCCGGCGTTCCTCACGCTGAAAGGCATTGCTTTATAATTGAAAACTCCACAGTCTGGGATAAAAGCTGCTTTCTTCCTATCAGTTTCCAGAAGACTGATTTGGTGGTACCTCGAAAATGCGTCCATGAAGCTCAATAGCGCATGTCCGCTAGTAGAGTCTACCAGCTGGTCTATCCTTGGCAAAGGATAGCAGTCTTTCGGGCACGCTCTGTTGAGATCTGTGAAATCGACACACATCCGCCATTGACCATTTGCTTTCTTTACCATAACCACATTTGCTAACCATTCTGGGTAATCACAAACTTCAATAAAGTTAGCCGCCAGCAATTTATCAACTTCCTTCTTAACGGCCTTATTCTTTTCTATTGAAAAGTTTCTTTTCTTTCACTACAAGAAAAACTAGATCTAGCGACCGACCTAAGTAGTCGCTAAAACAGGTAAATCGGTCGCTAAACTAACTTAGCGACCGCTGGAGACCAATTTATGGTTAGTCGCTAAAAGGCTAGTCGCAAAATTATTTTGGCGACTGATTTTAGGTTAGTCGCTAGTTTTGCGACTGATTAGCGACTACTCAACGACTAACTGATAAGAGACCAACTAGAAGGTGGAGACTAACTTTAGCGACTAACACGTGCATATTAGTGACTACCGCGGTAGTCGCAAAATACCGAAAAAAAAAATGAAATCAACAACAAAAAAATTGTTGTCGATTTCATTCAAATTAATAATACCAATCAATAATACCAAAATTACTAAAGAAAGAATCAGAACATTATATATAAATAACATAGAAATTTCGTCCATCACATATAAATTACAAAATGGACAAATTCTACAATATACAAAGTATTACATATTAACAAGTGTAAGTAAATAAAACTTTGAGTATGCATGAAAAAATTACATTGTTGCAAGTGAAACTTGTGTCTTCATATATATGAGAACCAAACCTGAAAAAGAAAAAAATTGGAAGCTCAACTAAAGAAGTAAAGTTATATAATATCTAAAAGTGAACATATTAGCAACTCCCAAGTCCCAATTAAGAGAACAATTCAGCAGTTAGATTAGCAACTCTCACTAGGGGAAAAAAAAGGAAGGGCTGCGTAAGAAGGGCTGCGTTTTATTAAAAACGCAGCCCTTTTTGTGAAGGGCTGCGGTTAGACTTGAAACGCAGCCCTTCATGGAGTATGAAGGGCTGCGTTTTCTAGGATAAGCGCAGCCCTTCCTATCCCATTTCAACCTTTGAGTTTTGCGCGCAACACACGGTAGCACTCACTAGCAAATTTCCCTCGCACACTCAGCTCACCCCTCTCCCTCTCCCTCACACTCACTCGCACACTCACTCCTCTCCCTCACACTAACTCGCACTGCCATCACCGGAGCACCGACATATCGCCGGAGCGCCGTCCCATCGCCGGAGCACTTCTTCTTCTCTTCTCTCAGCGTTGCCTGAGCTCCTTCTTCTTCTTCTCCTCTCTCAGCGCGCCTTGACGCCACCACCACCACCACTACTGCATTGTCGGTAATTCCCCTCTCATTCTCTCTCCTCTTTGTTTTATATAATTTCTCTTCTATTTTGTGTTGTAAAAACCGATTGTAGGGGGTGGGGGAGGGGGCTTGTGGAGGGTGGGTAGGGGGTGGGGGGTCTTGGGGTTTGGAGATGGGGGATGGGTGGGGGGAGGCCTGGGCATGGGGTGGGGGAGGGCGGGGGATGCTTGGAAAGGGGGGGGGGAGGGGCTGGGGAGGTTGGGCATGGGGTGGGGGAGGCGGGGGATCTTGGAAATGGGGTGGGGGAGGCTGGGCATGGGGTGGGGGAGGGCGGGGGATCTTTGGAAAGGGGTGGGGGATGGTGGGGAGGGTGGGCATGGGGTGGGGGGAGGGCTGGGGAGGCTGGGCATGGGTTGGGGAAGGGCAGGGGATGCTGAAAAGGGGGGGGGGGGGGAGGTGGGGAGGCTAGGCATGGGGTGGGGGGGAGGCGGGGGGATCTTTGGACGGGGGGTGGGGGAGGGGGGGGGGAGGGTGGATAGGGGTGGGTGAGGCATTGTTGTGAAGGCATTGTTGTAAGTTGTAACACATGTTTGGTATCACTACTATCTTTCAATTTCTTTTTTGTTTTATAATGTAACTATGTAGATTTTTAGGCTTCGGAAACGAAAATTAAAGGTCATTTTACGCCTACATGGCAATGGAATGCTCTCCACATTTGTAACACTTCTCACTAGCTCCGCCGCTACCAGCTGATGGGCATTCCATTGCCATGTGACCTGATTCTCGGGTCATTTTAGGCCTAATTTAGCCTTTTCGCTTCCGAATCGTACTTATCGAGTCATGTAACCCAAATTCTTTGTGAACATGATTATATGAGGTATAATGTAACTATTGTGTAGAGTTTTAGGCTTGCATTTGTTCTTGGTTGAATTTCGGAAACGAAAATTAAAGGTCATTTTACGCCTACATGGCAATGAGGGATTGCAGTGAGGGGCAGTAGTGGCGGTGGTGGTGGGGGTGTTGTAAATGTGGAGAGTCAGGTCACATGGCAATCGAAAGCCCATCTGGTGCTCTCCACATTTATAACACTTCTAACTCCGCCGCTACCAGCTGATGGTCATTCCATTGCCATGTGACCTGATTCTCGGGTCATTTTAGGCCTATTTTAGCCTTTTCGCTTCCGAATCGTACTTATCGAGTCATGTAACCCCAAATTCTTTGTGAACATGATTATATGAGGTATAATGTAACTATTGTGTAGAGTTTTAGGCTTGCATTTGTTCTTGGTTGAATTTCGGAAACGAAAATTAAATGTCATTTTACGCCTACATGGCAATGAGGGATTGCAGTGGGGGGCAGTAGTGGCGGTGGTGGTGGGGGTGTTGTAAATGTGGAGAGTCAGGTCACATGGCAATCAAAAGCCCATCTGGTGCTCTCCACATTTATAACACTTCTAACTCCGTCGCTACCAGCTGATGGTCATTCCATTGCCATGTGACCTGATTCTCGGGTCACTTTAGGCCTATTTTAGCCTTTTCGCTTCCGTATCGTACTTATCGAGTCATGTAACCCCAAATTCTTTGTGAACATGATTATATGAGGTATAATGTAACTATTGTGTAGAGTTTTAGGCTTGCATTTGTTCTTGGTTGAATTTCGGAAACGAAAATTAAAGGTCATTTTACGCCCACATGGCAATGAGGGATTGCAGTGGGGGGCAGTAGTGGCGGTGGTGGTGGGGGTGTTGTAAATGTGGAGAGTCAGGTCACATGGCAATCGAAAGTCCATCTGGTGCTCTCCACATTTATAACACTTCTAACACCGCCGCTACCAGCTGATGGTCATTCCATTGCCATGTGACCTGATTCTCGGGTCATTTTAGGCCTATTTTAGCCTTTTCGCTTCCAAGTCGTACTTATCGAGTCATTTAACCCCAAATTCTTTGTGAACATGATTATATGAGATATAATGTACCTATTGTGTAGATTTTTAGGCTTGCATTTGTTCTTGGTTGCATTTCGGGAACGAAAAGGTCATTTTAGGCCAAATTTTGCCTTTTCGGGTCCAATTCGTACTTATCGAGTCATTTAACGCCAAATTATTTTTGAACATGATTATATGAGGTATAATGTAACTATTGTGTAGATTTTTAGGTTTGCAATTGTTGTAGGTTGAATTTTGGGAACGAAAAGGGCATTTTTGGCCTATTTTAGCCTTTTCGCTTCCAAATCGTACTTATCGAGTCATTTAACCCCAAATTCTTTTTGAACAAGATTATATGAGATATAATGTACCTATTGTGTAGATTTTTAGGCTTGCATTTGTTCTTGGTTGCATTTCGGGAACGAAAAGGTCATTTTAGGCCAAATTTTGCCTTTTCGGGTCCAATTCGTACTTATCGAGTCATTTAACTCCAAATTCTTTTTCAACATGATTATATGAGGTATAATGTAACTATTGTGTAGATTTTTAGGTTTGCAATTGTTGTAGGTTGAATTTTGGGAACGAAAAGGGCATTTTTGGCCTATTTTAGCATTTTCGCTTCCAAATCGTACTTATCGAGTCATTTATCCCCAAAATCTTTTTGAACAAGATTATATGAGATATAATGTACCTATTGTGTAGATTTTTAGGCTTGCATTTGTTCTTGGTTGTATTTCGGGAACGAAAAGGTCATTTTAGGCCAAATTTTGCCTTTTCGGGTCCAATTCGTAATTATCGAGTCATTTAATGCCAAATTCTTTTTGAACGTAATTATATGAGGTATAATGTAACTATTGTGTAGTTTTTTAGGTTTGCAATTGTTGTAAGTTGAATTTTGGGAACGAAAAGGGCATTTTTGGCCTATTTTAGCCTTATCGGGTCCAATTCCCCTGCCCCCCCACTGCATAGCCCCTTCCCCTCCCCCTGCTTGCCCTCCCCCCCCCCACCGCATGCCCTCTCCCTCCCCGCTGCCCCTCCCTCCCCCACCGCCTTGACCCTCCCCCACCGCACACCCTCCCTTCCCCCACCGCACGCCCCCCCCTGCCACGACCCTCCCCCCTACTGCACGACATCTCCCCCCCCATTGCCTGACCCCTCCCTCCCCCCCACCGCCTGACCCCCTCCCCTCCCCCCCCTGACCCCTCCCCCCGCACAACCCTCCCCCCCACCGCACAGTCCCTCCCTCCCCCCCCACCGCACACCCTCCCCCCCCGCACGCCCCTCCCCCCCATTGCCCCGCCCTCCTCCTCTCGCGCCCTCCCCCGCACACAGTCCCCCCCCCCGCCTGCCCGGCCCCTCCCTCCTCTTGCCCTCCCCCCGCACAGTCCCTCCCCCACTGCTCGCCCTCCCCCTGTCTGACCCCCTCCCCACCTTTTGCCCTCCCCCTGTGCGGCCCCCTCCTCCCTGCCGCCCCTCCTTCCCCCCCTTGCCCGGCCCTACCCTCTCCACTTGCCACAACCCCTCCCCCTGCTTGCCCTCCCCTTCCCAGTGCACGCCCCTCCCCTCCCCCCACCGCACACCCTCCTCCCCCCCACTGACCCCTCCCCCCCACCGCACAGTCCCTCCCCCCCACTACACACACCCTCCCCCCGCACGCCCCTCCCCCCCTCCCTGCCCCCCCCTCCCCCCCCCACTTGCCCACCCTCCTCCCCCTCCCCCCCCCCCGCACTGCCCCCTCCCCCCACTTGCTGCCCCTCCCCCCTGTCTGACCCCTCCCCTCCTGCGCCCCTCCCTTCCCCTCCCCACCGCACACCCCCCCCCTCCCCCCCCACCCACAGTCCCTCCCTCCCCCACCGCACGGTCCCTCCCTCCCCCCCACCGCACACCCTCCCCTCCCCCCCCACCCCTCCCCCGCTGCCCCCTCCCCTCCCTGCCGCCCTCCTCCCCCCCACCGCACCCCTCCCTCCCCCGCACCCCCTCCCCCACCGCCCTCCCCCTGTCTGACCCTCCCCCCTGCTCGCCCTCCCTTCCCCCCCCGCCGCCTCCCTGCCTACCCCCCCACCGCATGCCTGCCCTCCCCCGCTTGCCCTCCCCACCGCCCCCCTCCTCTCCCCTCGCCGCACCTCCCTCCCCCACTGTACAACCCCCTCCCCACCGCACAGTCCCTCTCCCTCCCCCCCCTGCACCCCCCCCCCACCGCACAGTCCCTCCCCCCCCCCACCGCACACCCCTCCCCCCCCACTACATGCCCCCCTCCCCCCCCCCGCTGCACCTCCCTCCCCCCCGCACAACCCTCCCCCCCCACCGCACGAGTCCCTCCCTCGCACTTCTTGCCCCTTGCACACGTAACCCCTCCCCACACCTCACCCCCTTAGTGGCAATGTTAATTTTAATTTTTTGTTATATTAATGCATTATTTGTACAATTTCAAGGAGATGGCGGATGTGCATGCGGATAACACCACAAGTGGTCTTGAACACACTACCGAGGGATGAGTCTTTTGATGCGAGAAAGGAACGGGGTAAATTGGCTCGATTTCGCCGTGAAGAGATAAATGCACAAATGCCTAGGAAGTCATTGGCGACTAAAAAGAGAAAAGGAAGGGGACCTACAAAGTCACTAGGGAAACACACAAATATGACTTTGGAGTACGATAGCATGGGTCAACCTTGTGGAAAGTGGCGTCAAAAGTATGGCATGCAAGTTGGCATTTGCATGCATAAACTCTCCATTTTGCACTCATGGAAAGAGGTGCCCGAGGGATTGAAGCGGTGTCTATGGGAAGATACCATGGTAAGCTTCAAGTACAATAACGTGTAGTTTCTTAATTATTTAGTTAAATATATGTGTAATATTACTTATAGCATATAAATTACAACATTTGCGAAAACTAATTTGTGAACTGCGTTTTTGTAGAATCAATTCAATATCGAAGATGATGAAGCCAAGAAGAATGTATTTCTATCCGCGGTTGCCCGGAGATTCGGAGATTTCAAGGCTAAGTTAGTGTCGGGTGGATCACTAAGCGGAGGAAAGTAGTAGGTACAAAGAAGAAGAACATCTACGGCGGAGAAACACAAGCCGATCCCGAGGCTTCACCGGAAACATCATCTCGCACCATCCAAATTACCATTTCAAATATGGAAAACTATCAAACCTGAAGAGTGGGAAGCATTTGTTGCCAAGAAAACAACCCCACAAGCTATTGTAAGAATATTTTATTAAGACTTAATAAACTTAGATCCGAGATTATTGTATAGCACCGTACGTAGATAACCTTTGTTTATAATTGTGTGTTTTAGGCAAGTCGTGAGAAAAGTAGCTCGAGTGCAAAAGCTAGGAAGTATTATCATCATTTGGGTGCTCATTCGTACAATGAGGCGAGAAAGAAGTGGATGTTCAGCCATTACCCCACAATAGGGTCGACAATGGCAACGGGGAGTGGCTCAATGACGACAGTTGCACAGCCTCGGCAACCAGATAGAGTCCTCGATTGGTGGTGTTCGATGCATGGGGTTGATGCAAAGGGAAACAGAGTCTTGCCTGACCCCGAAACACAACAGATAGCCAACGCCATTGTAAGTACAGATTATATGGTTATATAAGGTATATATAATATAACTTTTGCGCTCACAAGCATTTCTCTCTTATACTTATGTAGATTGGCTTGAAGGAAAAAAGAGGCAACCGGTGAGTTCACTCCTAAAGGACACATTGATGCATTGCACGAAACTTTAGGACCGGACCACGGTGGACGCGTGAGGGGCGTAGGAGGTGTCCGCCTCGGTTTGAGAAAGGTATATGGTGATCAATACACTACGGCGACAAAATCAAGTGTAAGTAGTGTGAATTCGGCGGCGTCGGTAGATGTGGAGGCTATGAAAGCTGCAATTCGGGAGGAGCTAAGGGAGGAGATGACCCATAACTTCAACGCCATTTTGGAACAAATGGGTTTACCGACTTTTGCTGCATTCAAGAAGGGTAGTGATACTACACCTAGCCAGCCTGATCCACCTGTAGGACCCGAGTTGAAGTTAATCACTTAATCCCTTTGCTTTGTTAAACAACTATTGTTACGCTCTTAAATGCATGAAATTCTTACTATATATATGTTGTTTCATAGACTAACTATAAATAGAATTTTATTTACAGGAAGAGAAACCATGTGAACTATTAGCTCGAGGAGATGGTTATGATAGTTTCATCCTCGTAGCTCATGGCCATGCACAACCCCCTAGTGACCGAGTACGATTGCATAACCAGTTAGTGGATCATAATCACTATGTGGTCACCCTCAATGAAATTGTGTCAGGTTTCGAAGAATTACCTCTTCCGCTGCCGAAGCCAGAAGTTGGTCTACAGTTACAAAATGATGCCCTTGGCAGTTATGTTCTGTGGCCGCGTGCATTGGTGCGGTTTTCAGATGAGGTACAATGATTAACATTCATATATATATATATATGCGTGTTTTAGTTCCTATGATAGTCAGTAATATCTTTACTTTTAACTAAATACTAGGTTTGGGGGAAGGCCGACTCACATGCCAGGAAGGGAAAGAAGGCATGTTCACCTTATTAGAAAGCAAGTTTACGTGATGAAGGTGAACGAAATGTGGTGACGGGAAATGTTTCTAAGGCAAAAAATCCACTTATTATCGATCCAGAGGTGGTGCGGAGCCTTACTACGCCATGCTTTTGGTTACATGAGTGCGCTAGCGATTTACCCGATGAAAGCGCAGTTGAGGTTGCTTTGGGGGAGCAACAATTCCACTACCTTGAGGACTCATCGACATTCATTTCGAAGGTTGATATTAAAGAATTCTTATGTGGGGTAGAGTTGAATGTTTCCATGATACAAACATTCATGAGGTAATACGTAAGTATATAAATTAAATATACACATACATATATATGCCTTAAGTAGTTTTCAAATGCATAATAAGTAATTGTTGGTTTACTTTTAACATAATCAATATAATTTCTCAGGTTATTATACAATGAATTGCTTGCAACATCTAGTGCAATGTTTGGTTGGTTATGTCCAAACATAATACGAGATGACAATTGCTTATAAAACAAAGCCGAAGTGAAAGAGTATCTCGACATGAGTTTCAAAGCATCATCTCGTTTTGGATATCATCAGATCATTCTTGTTCCTTATATTGAAAAGTATGCTTGTTAAACTCGCTTTACTTTTATTATTCGATACTTAAATTGACCTATTAATTGTTCTACGATTAATAATAACTATATTTTCTTGTTGTAGGGCTCATTGGACACTGCTTGCGATATGTTTGTCACGTAACGAAGTCTACCACTTTGATTCTTTGCGTCGACAACCACCACGGACCTTACTAATCAAATCATTGTTAAATAGGTAGCCTAATCGAAACTCAATATATGCGCACTTATTAATATTACACATTATTCATCATCTTTAAATATATAAACAATTAGTACATCTAATCTTATAATAATGTCGTTGATGTAGTGTGATGAAGCATATTAGTGCAACAGGACTTCGAGCACCAAAAGCTCCTGTTTGGATATCAGTCGAGGTAACATGACTAATTTATTTGTCCTTATATAGAAACACTTTTAGCCACATACTACACATCTAAATAACATGAATGTCATTGGATGTATGCATCCTTTGGTGAACATTTAGTGTCCGCAACAAGAAGATGGACTTGCATGTGGCTATTACGTGCTGAGGTACATGTTCGATATCGTCAACCAGTGCACTAACGCCGATGATCTTCAAAAGGTATGTAACTTATTAGTATATGTTAGTTTAGATTAGATCGACTGGTAATAAGTAGTAATTGGTTTAGAAACCAAAGTAGCACATGCATATATTTGGGAACGAAAATGTCATTTCTAGGCCTATTTTTGCCTTTTACGCTTCCAAATCGTATTTATCGAGTCATTTAACCCCAAATTCATTTTTAACATGATAGTATGAGGCATAATGTAATTATTGTGTAGATTTTTAGGTTTGCAACTGTTGTAGGTTGAATTTTGGGAACGAAAAGGGCATTTTAGGCCTATTTTTGCCTTTTCGCGTCTAATATCGCTTCATTTAACTCCATTTTCTTTTTCAATATGATAATATAAGGTATAATATAACTAGTGTGTAGAGTTTTAGGCATGCATTTGTTTTTGATTGAATTTCAGGAAGGTATATGTCATTTTTAGAACTACTAACTACGGTACGTAAATGATTGAATTCTTATATTATGTGTTTATTCCTTGGTTGTTTTGCAAGGTTTATATGAATAACACACCACGCTTGAGGGCCTTCACCACAGACGAATTACATGAAGTTCGGGATAAGTTGGCGTCCCACATTTGCGATGATTGCTTATGATACATCTACTAGTTTGTATTAATTCTATGTACATTTTTCACATTATTAAATATATACATATTTAAAGTTAATTATTATATTACGTTCAAAAACTTGTCATATATTATTATTGCAATTTGATCGTTTTTTTTTGTGTCGAAGGGAGGTTTTGGGCGGGGGTGGGGTGGGGGGCCGCCATGGTGGGCCGCTGGGTCGGGCTATGGGGGGGTTGGGTCTTTGGGGTGGTTGGCAAAGCAATGGGTGGAGGAGGTGGCGGAGGGTGGCTTGGGGTGGGGGTGCGGGAGTGAAGGGGGTGGGTGGGGTGGGGGCGGGCAGGGGGGGGGTGAGGGGGTGGGCGGGTGTGGGGTGGGGGTGGGGGGGCTAGGGGTGGGAGTGCAGGGGTGGGGGCAGGGCAGGGGGAGTACGGGGGGTGGGCGGGGTGTGGGTGGGGGTGGGAGTGCGGGGGTGGGCGGGGGGTGGGGGGTGAGGGGGTGGGCAGGGGATGGGGTGTACTAGCCTAGGGTTGGCGGGGGGGGTGTCTTGGGCAGGGGGGGTGGGGTGTCTGGGGTGGGGGGTGGGGTGTCTTCTATTGGGCGGGGGGGTGGGCAGGGGGTGGAGGGTGCAATTTATTTTTTTTTAAAAAAAACTTGAATGTGAAGGGCTGCGATTTTAAGACTAAACCGCAGCCCTTCACATTAATAGGGCTGCGGTTTAGGCTTAAAACCGCAGCCCTTCATACATAGAAGGGCTGCGGTTTAAGCCGAAAACGCAGCCCTTCATCCTTAGAAGGGCTGCGTTTTTGGCCTAAACCGCAACCCTTCGTTGTGAAGCGCTGCGGTTAAAAACCGCAGCCCTTCTTATCTATTGAAGGGCTGCTATGGAAAGGGCTGCTGGCCAAAAACGCAGCCCTTCCTTGTTTTTCCACTAGTGTCTCTCTTCCAGCCCAATAATATAGCAAAGTAAACTTCCTCAAACACAATAAACAGAACATCGTAGCGAGCAAAGTCAGCAGCACCTAAAATAGGCTATGCTACCATACAACTGCAACTATGGTATATACAAGTATACACTTAGTTCTTATTTATGACAGCACATCATACAATCGTGTCATACTTTAACAGGCAGCTGCAATACAATTTGTGTCACACACCAAAATAAAACCCAGCAAGACGAACAGAAAATGGACCTTATTTTTCAGCTTAAGCGCAAAATTCAAAATGTCATTGAAGAAATACAACAGCTAATGAGGATTGTTAGCAGCTAAAAACAACAGCCCGCATAGTAAGGGTAAATTACAGAAATTATCATAAAAAACATGAAAACACAAGTGATTTCTATCACCAATAAAATGAATCACCTACAGTAACCAAATATGAAGTATCCAAATGTTGAGCAATCAATTACGAACATTAAATACATCCAGATCATTTCAGCTAGCTGAAAAAATACTCCGCAATTATCATAACTAGATCTAAAACAAAGTTTCGAAAATCGAAATTCACAAACCCTAAAAAATCAATCGCGCAAGAAGAATTGGATTACCTTGGAAGTGACGCCTGCGACTGCGAGAGAGAACGGGAGGTGGTGCGCTGGCGGGCTGGTGGTGTAGTGGTGTGGTGATCGTAGTGGGGAGTGAGAGAAGTAGTGGTGATGTTAGTGGTGCCCCGGCGGGTGTGGCGAAATAGAAGCTCGTGGCTAGTGGCAGGCAGCGCCGCGAGCGGGCTGGTGACTGGGCTCGAAGGTTGACACCGACACGATCTGGTTTCTTGGTTGTTGGTAGGTGGAACTTGGAAGAGAGAGGGGGAGAGAAGGAGAAGGGCTGGTGTGAGAGATTGGGGGAAACAGGGGATTTGGGTGAAAAGACATTAAGGGTTTTTTTTTTTACTTTATATCCTACTAATGGCTCCAAGCCCAACGTTTTATGTGAAACCAGCCCAACCCCTTTTATTTAGTCTAGCAACTGCTTTTCAGTCGCAAAAAAAATTATGCAGTCGCAATTTTGCGACTACTTAGCAACCACCTCTTATTCAGTCGCAAATTAGCAACTATTAGTCTACGTCAGTCGCCAAACTTATTTTTAGCGACTAACTTCAATGTCAGTCGCAAAATTCAATCGCTAAACTGGTTTTTCTTGTAGTGTTTTGCTTTACAGGACCAATCGAACTGTCGACATTCAGACGGTGGACCATCACGGTCGGGTCTATCCCTGGCATCTCATCCGCCGAGAACGCGAATACATCAGCGTTTTCCCGTAGGAGAGTTATTAGGTTGAAGCTCGGCCAGAGGATTTGCCAAGACCCAAGCCTGAGGGGAAGTCCAAGTTAGAAATGTTGGCTACGTCCACAGCATCTCCATTCTTCTCAAATTGCTCTTCTTCTGCCAAGGCCTTTTTCTTAGCTCTTTTTTCCTTCCTTGTTGGCGGACATAATTCTTCAACAGGAACTCTTCTTGCCGGCTGTTTTAAAGCCGTTAAATAGCATGACTTTGCTGTTTCTTAGTCTCCCCTGATCTTCGCTGTCGTACCCGAATTGGATACATACAGCATGGTCAAGTGATAAGTAGATACCACTCCCTGAACATCGTGAATTAGCGGTCTTCCTATTATTGCATTATAAGCTCCCGGAACATCTACTACCAGGAATTCAGCCATCACAACTCTGGCTTCACTGTTCTCGACAACCCTGACCGGTAGCTTTATAATACATTCTGGTATCGTGGATGCTCCAGTGAATCCGATCACTGGGTATCGGACTGACTGTAAGTGCTCCCGACTTATCATTAGCTTCTCGAAAGTAGATAGGAATAGAATATTAGCGGAGCTTCCTCCATCCACCAAAATTCAATGAATCAAACAGTTTGCAACTTTCAAGGTGACCACCAGTGGGTCGTCATGAGGGTAAATCACATGTCTTGCATCCTCTAATGAGAATATGGCTGGTGGCTTCCTCCACTGGCAACTCTCATTACAGTTTACTTGATGTCGGAACTCCTTTAGACTTGCTTTCGCCCCACTATCACTTCCGCCATGGATTGGACCGCCACTAATCACATGAATTTCTCCTATCCGAGATTGAACATTCTGATCTGTAGGTTTCATCAAATCACCTCTATTGGTCTGAGCTTTATATTGAGTGAAGTACCCTCTGCGGATAAGATCTTCCAGATTATCCTTTAGGTGCAGGCAGTCTTCAGTTACATGGTCGTGATCTCCGTGAAAATCACACCACTTAGTCTTATCACGGTTCTTGTGAAACATCTTCTTTGGTCTCTGCCATTTGTCACTTTCTTTGTTCATGGTGAATATTTGTGCCCGGGAAGTAGTGAGCTGGGTGTACGCATCAAATCTATCTTTGCGTTCACTTTTTTCCCGGCCATCACGCTCTCGGTCATTTCCTTTTTTGACCATATTAGATTCTTTTCTTTCATCCCGACCACGATCAACTTCACGACCCTTATCCCTCTGTGATTTATCCTCTTTCTTCTTGTCGGACTGACGATGTTGGCTGCTAGCTGCTTATCAAATTCTTCTCCTCTTACGAAATCATTTGCTTTGCCAAGCACTGGCCCTAATGACGTGAAAGATTTTCGACCGAGATAACTCCTGAACGCAGTTCCTTCTCTTAATCCCGTCATCAAGGCTAGGACTGCTACGTCTTGCTGCAGCCTGGGAATAGATACGGCCTCTACATTAAAACGCCCAATGTAATCCCGGAGAGATTCGGTTTCCCCTGCCTGACTGACAATAATTCCCTAGTAGTGCGCTCACGGCGCCTATTGCTTACAAAGTGAGTACTGAACATAGATGAAAGTTGAGAGAAACTGCACACATTACCAGGTTTGAGACTCTTAAACCAAGTTTGAGCTATGCAAGTAAGAGTGGACGGGAAAACATTGCACCAGATAGCGTCGACCTGCGTGTATAGATACATGTGCCCCTCGTAGTCTGCGACATGATCGTCGGGATCTGAGCTGCCGTCAAATTTGCATGATGGCATTTTGATTCTCGGCATTGGGTGATTCAGAACATCCGGCACGAATGGGGAGAGTTTGGGCTTGATTAACAGATGTCCACCACCCGAGTAGTTACTAACACCAGTGGTGCTGTACTCTCGGTATGAGCGGCTTTGATTCTCTTCTGAATTATTAAGATCCCCAGTTTCCAAGTCGACTTCCTCGTACTCCAGGTCATCGATTTGTTTTTCCATCTGGCGTTCCTCTTGCAATAACGTACGCATCCTCCTTACTGGCGTAACGTCAACGTTTCTACCGGCATAGCCAGTGATCGTTTACGGTGCTGAACGCCTATGGTATTAGGAGCAGGAGTGTTATTAGGCTGAGGAGTGCCTTGTAACATTTGGATGAAGGATGCCACGGTTTGCAGTTGATCAAGAGAAAATTGACTCAACTGAGCCAAATTAAAAGGGACGCCACCAGGGTTTACCTGAGTTACATTATTCTCAGGAGTGCGCTGATCGTTGTTGCTCTCGGGCATACTGGGGTGGAACAGGGGTGCACCGATGGATCCGGTAATTGCCGGATGAGAAGATCCTTGGCCGATCTCAAATCCCGGTGGACCACGACTTGTATCGTTTGTCTTTTCCATGACTGCTTCGCAAGGATAGGAGTCCCCTCCTTCTAGCGCCAAGTTATTTCGGTGTTGAAACGGTGGCGGACACAGATATGTCCGACAATATGCGAGTGGATGTCCGAGACTGGAAGTCTGCAAGGAAGACAAACGTAAACTACCCTCGGGGGGATGCGAGGAAACCCCCTCCGACGCTCAAGTCAGTAAGTGTCCGATAAGGATTTTGGAGAGAGAAAGTAGAGAGAGAGAGATAAGAATTGTGAGTGTGAGAGAATGTACCTGCAGAGTAGTACCATTGGGCTATTTATAGCAGTACTATTCATCTGACTGGGTGCGTAATCCTTTAACACGTGTATGATTGTGATGAGTCTGACAGGAGGGGAGATTCCTTGATTCGCTCTTCATAGTGGCCGGGATAACCATCTCGGCCTTGATCTTAGAGATGACTCGGATTCTCTCGTTGACATTGCGGCTTAAGTTATTCATGTCGGCCTCAAGTAATGTGTCCGAGAATAAACTTGGGAGTACCCATACAGATAGGTTGAGGGTTTGAGGATGCAATATTATGATCTGCATCATGCATGCATAGTTCGACTCGAATAGGAACCATGCAAACCGGGAAGACTAGCGGAGGCTTATCTAAGATTTTAGATGATTGATCTTAGTTTTCCATAGCATTACATTACCTAAAGTGAAGGGATCCCAAAATGACTCCCAGGGCCCTTTAGTACAAAGATCCAAAGGGAAATCCCTGGTGATCAAATTCAGGAAAACACTTAACAAGGAAACGATGGAAAAATAATCTAGAGAGAGAAAATCTAGAGTGAAATAACTTCAAGATTGTATGTGCCTGTGATTATGTGAAGTATTTGTGATTGTTATAGGAGGACTGAGGACTGAGGACCGATGACCCCCCTTGCGATATGCGTTTATATGAAAAGTATGCATTTCGAATCCTAATCTTCATTGTGGAACACAAGGTCATCTTGGTAATTTTATAGACAGGAGGTATCATTAACTTAGAGTCAAGTTTGTATCAAAAAATTTCAAGTTATTGGTACCAAGTTAGAAATTTTGGTATCCAGTTAGAGTCGATTTGGTACCAAGCTAATTTGATATCCACTTAACTCTGATTTGATACCAACTTATTATTAGAGTTTTTAGAGGACTCCAACAATTAGACCCAAAACAAAGCTCAATTCTAGCAATATTGATCCAATGAGATTAGCTTTCATAGTATCGAGCAATGATTAAATTTTTTAAAGAATCATATTTTATAGTCAAATTTTGAGACCTTTTTATTATGATATTTTCTTTTCGGGTGCTACCTTTTATTATGATAATACAAGGTTCATATAGGTGACTTGGTAAAATTAACCTTGGAAACTAATTATTGTAATAGGGCAAAAAGCACCTCCATTTGGACCTCGTAATCAAGTTTGGGAGAAATTTGTAGATAATTTTTAGGGCGATCCGAATTAATTGTCTACATTTTAAATTTCTATTGTGTTATTTATAATTATCCTATACTATGAAATAATGTACTTGTTTTTTTGTTTTTTTGTAAAAGACGGATGTGAACTCTTTTTCGTAAGGATATTATTGAGATCAAATGTCTTGTGATACAACTAAGAGAATAATAATATGTCTTACTTGAAAATCATATCCATAAAAATAATACTCTACAATTGCATATATGAATTGCCGGTTGCGTATAAATTATCTTTAATATATGAGAAACACAGCAAATCATCCCAAGATGAATTGAGTATTATTGCCAAAGTATTAAATCTTGAACATAACAAGTGAAAGATAATAATATAAGCACACTTCCCCTAATTAGTCATGACGTTCATCACAAAACTTAGTGTGATTAGTAGTAAACTTAGAATAGACCTTATCTATAGACCATGATCTACACTTATTTAACTCTCATCTTAATGATCATGTAGTCAAGATAAAATCTAGTAATTAGTTGAAAACTTCCCCTAATTAGTCATGACGTTCATCACAAAACTCTCCAAGGTTCTCCCATGCATGAAAATGTCGGTCTCGACGATAAACACCAGTACTATTAGCAATAATGGTGAAGCATTTTTCTGGAGTACAGTTTTTTGCATCATCATCTTCAACATATAAGACTGATTCACAGTTTCCATTGTTGCGCCTACCCCAACAAACTGTGGTAACTCCAGGAGGTGGTGTTTGTAATGGCACCGGAATTCTCTTCCATTTTCTAGGAAGAACTTCTATTAAATTACCTGAATCATGAGTACATTCTACCTTAATAGGTTTTATATCGTAATTAGTTACCACAATGAAGGTGAATCTTATGGGAATATTATTGATAATCTTTTTATCACCTTGTGCAAAAGTAAAACTCAAACTCATGTTGCATAGTTCAGAGAATAAGAGTATTATGGTTGCTATTGTGAGAAGTTGGTGAAGATTTGCCATGTTTTTAGCTTGTTGCTGGTTGAGATGTATAGGATTAATTTAGATTATGTAGAGTTTTTCATCTTTATATACTGTAGCTTGTTAGTAACCTCATCAATATGTTTTAATATGATTTAATATGGTTAAGTAGTAATTAACGTGTTGGGTTTTAGGTGTAACATTTAACATTCCTTCCATATGAATGTTTTTAAGGATGGTGGAGTTTAATTTAGACTCGGGTTTGTAACTTAAGAGTTCCATATATAAATTAACATTTAAACCGTTCTAATTTATATGTCCGTCTCATACTCTCATTACCTCAATAAACTACCTCGACCCGTCTTACATTTTGATAGTAATATATACTTTCTCACAGTCTTTATTGCACTTTTAAGTGTCAACTGAAAGACTTCTATAATAAAACTATAATGAGAAAATTAAATATATCAATATCTCACATAAACAGAGAGACATCATGCCACTCTCTAAAGATTATATATCTGTCATATTAATATATGGAAGTATTTTGGTTGAGATGAGATTTTGTCAATTTAATTTATGCATATTTGTTATCAATCTATGCATATATGTTAACAGTTTCTGCAAAATTACCAACTTAAGTTGGAGAGTGTAGTCGTCGGCTGGGATGGGTTCACATGGACTGGGAATATACAGTAGGCAAGGGGTTGACGAAATCTGAACTAAGGAGAGAGGGTCAACATAAACAGATCAATATCTTAAAGGCTAGAAAATTTAAGAGAGGATATAAGCAAGGGGTAGGATTACAAAGAATTTTAGCACATGTTAGTAATCCGGTGAAATGTGTGAGAAAGATGAGTAATGGAGTTACAAAGCTTACTCATTATGGTAATAAATGCACTAGGCGGCTCTTATCTTCTCCTAGCAATAAATGTGCTGACAAGGATCAAATGTTGTCTGAGGAGGGTAAGGCATTAAATATTAGTGAAATGGGTTTTGAAAGAAAACGTGGGCTTTGTAGACAAATATTATATGACTGTCTCACTCAAGTTTTTCCCAAACCACAAGTCATAAATATAGATTCCAATCAGTCCATATCTTCTATAACCTCCTCTCTCTCCTCATTTAAAGATAGTATTGATTTGGATCAAAGTCTTTCATCCCAAATGGACAAACAGCAGGAGTTAGATAAAAATAATCCAGTCCAAAATATTTCGGGTGAGAGTGAACATCAAGAGAATATTTCCTCGCAGCCCATTACTGTTACATGGCCTTTTAGTCCAACCCACGAAATCCATGATGTTGAAGACGTTGATTCAGTCTGGGCCACAACGTTCGAGTCGGAAGATACGTACGAGATGAATCAGTGGTCTCAAATTTGGGAAGAATTTTCTAGTGATGATTTTAATAGAGACCTTCGTATGTCACCGACAACTCACCTAAATTACCCAGGATCTAACCCTTCACTTCAGAGCGGATCTTCTTCAACCTATTACTCACAGGCCGACGGCGTCCCAGAGTTTGAGTTTGAGAGTTTGAAGATTTATCCATGTTGGGGTTTTAGTGAGCAGCCGAAGATGCCGATGGATGGATTTAAGAAGGTCGAGCAAGATGGGGTGGTGAGTGATGTGAAGTCTAGGGAAGAACAGAAGGGAAATCATAGTAAGGATGCATGTGTGATTGCGGATAAAGATGAAAGGGATGCAGAATTAAAAGCTAAGAAACCGAATGGTAGTAAAAGAATCAATAAGCGATCTTTGGTCCGAGGTAAAAGCGTAGTGTGTAATAAGGTCTTAGATGAGGCATATTGGGAGGCGTATTTGGACAAGAAAAAAATTGGGCGACCTCTTACTCCACCGATCATACTGGTTCAAGCTTTGCCATGTGGAAACAAAAGGAAGAGAGATGAAGAAGAGTCTGTGATTGATGAAGATATTGTTGATTTTTATAACTGGATGGATGAGAAGAAAGAAGAATATCTTGCTAGATTAATAAGGCGAAAGAAGATCAAGGCCGAGAAATTGGGCTTGGAGACCGAGCCTAATCGATCTCCGGGGGCCAAATGAGGATTCTTGCTTGGAATTGTAGGGGTTTGAATATGGTGGACAGCCCTACAATTCCATTCCTGATGTGGATGGTCCACAAGTTTGCTCCTCATATTTTGTTCTTAATGGAAACTAAGGCTTCTAAAGATGTAATAGATAAAGTTGCTAGATGGCTAGGGTATGTAAATGTAATTTCTTGTGATGCTATAGATAATGCTGGAGGCTTAGCGTTATTTTGGTGTAATGATGTTAAATTAGTAGTTCAGAGTAGTTCCTCTAATCTTTTGACTTGTATAATAACTGATGTAAAATACAATGTTTTATATGAATGGATGTTGGTTTGCTTGTATGGATCGCCTTATTCTAAGTATAAGCAAGTTGTGTGGGAAGAGTTGTATAATATTGTTCAATCACAGAGGAATGATTATGTGGTGATCGGTGATTTTAATCAAACTGAATTTTTAAGTCAGAAACTAGGTGGAGTAGGATGGTCGCGAGGGCAGAATTATTTTGCAAATATTAGAGTAGAGTTGGGATTAGTGGACATTCCTTATCATGGGGTACAGTTTACATGGTGTAATAATCGCAAGGGTAATGATAGAATTTACGAACGACTTGATCGAGCATATGGTTCAGATGGATGGATGCAGACATACCCGGAGGCCATGGTTCTTAACTTACCCATCCTAGTATCTGATCATAGTCCAATTTTATTGACTACAGATCCAGGGAGAACTAAGAGTAGGCGACCCATTCGTATAGAATCATGGTGTTTAGATTTCCAGGAGGTTATGATGCTAGTTGATAAAAAGTGGAATGAAAACGTAGTAGGCTCACCTATGTTTAGGGTTGCGAGAAAATGTGCTAATATCCGATTTGAGCTGTTTAAATGGTGTATGAGGTTTCAGAAGCAGCATAATATGATTTGGGATGATATCATGGACAAGTGTAAGATTTCACAAACAGAATTAAGTGAAGGCATTAAAAATGGTACAGAGGTTGGAGATAAAGAATATATGGATCGAATGGAACAAATGAATAAGGTTAAACTAAAATTGGAATATTGGAAGCAGCGCGCAAAGGGTAAGAACTTGCTACTGGAAGATACTAATACCAGTTGGTTTTTTAGAAAGGCAAGGGCTCGAAAACGAAAAAATGAGATTTTAATGATCAAAGATAGTACTGGTTCTTGGAAATCAAATAAAGAAGACATTAAGCAAATTGTGGTTGATCATTTTAAAAATATTTTCGAATCTAATCAGATTAGAAGTAATGCCTGGCAGCTCCCTGAATTAGATAAGGCGTTACTCCCGGTTTTAAATGAGACTCATATTCATAGTTTACAGATGGATGTGAGTAGGACAGAGGTGGATACTGCAATTTTCCAAATTTCTGCCTTGAAATCACCAGGGCCAGATGGTATCTCTGCTGGGTTTTATCATAAGTATTGGCCAAGAATTGGTAATGATGTGTTTGAGGCAGTTAAATATTTCTTTGATAAAGGATATATTTTGACAGAATGGAATTATACGTATATTTGTCTCATTCCAAAGGTAGAGAGACCGGAGGAAGCTACTCAATTTAGACCAATTAGTTTGTGTAATGTAATATATAAAATCATTTCAAAGGTTCTTACGAATAGGTTAAAGCCAATCTTGAAAGACATTATTGGGCCGATGCAAAATGCCTTCGTAGCTGGAAGATTGTTAGCAGATAATTGTCTAATTGCTCACGAGGTAATGACGCGAATCAATAGACAGAAAGGTGGGAAGACGTATTATGCTGCAATGAAAATTGATATGTATAAGGCATATGACAAAGTTAATTGGAATTTTTTGGCATGGCTGCTTACAAAGATGAATTTTCCGGAAAAGTGTAAGAATTGGATAATGCAATGTGTAACAACAGTGTCGTATGCAATTTTGATAAATGGGGAGCCGACTGAAAAGTTTAGACCATCTTGTGGGCTTCGCCAAGGAGATCCAATGTCACCATATCTCTTTATCCTGGTGATGGAGGTTTTGTCAAGACTGATTAGGCAAGCTGAAGAGTTGGGGCGGCTGCAGGGAGTGAAAATATCACGTTTTGCCCCTTCGATATCGCATTTATTTTTTGCTGATGATTCACTATTGTGTTTTAAAGCTAATATAAATTCCTGTCATGTGATTCAAGAGATATTGCAAAGGTTTAGTGCAATTTCGGGGGAGGTAATTAATTATAAGAAGTCATTAATTAAGTTCAGTCCTAATACACCTCTTGGTGTTCGAAATCAATTGCGAGAGGTGGTGGGGACTCCGGTTGCAGAAACGTTAGGCCGTTATTTGGGGTGTAATGTGGAGATAGATGGGAAGAGCACTCAGAAGTTTGTGGGGCTATTGGATAAGATTCGCAGGAAAATTGGGAGTTGGCAGAATATCGTATTGACGCATGCTGGTCGTATTTTGTTGATTAATAGTGTATTGGCCACATTAAGTCAGAATGTGATGTCAATTTTTTTACTTCCTAAATATGTGGTGGATAAAATGAATGCTTTATTTGCAATATTTCTATGGACATCATCAAAGGAGTTCAATACAATTCATTGGAAGAAACGGGAGTTCGTTGAAATGCCTAAGGGAATGGGAGGATTGGGGGTGAGGAATTTATATTGGTTCAATAGGGCTCTATTGGTTAAACAGGCGAATCGAATTCATAATAACCCCGATCTTTTAGTTGCTCAAGTGTATGCAGCAAAATATGGTGATTCACCGATAGGGTGTGCTATGAAGGAAAGAAAATTATCAGTTGCATCATGGGGTTACAGAGGTATGGTTAGGGCAGTGAAGTGTTGTAAAAAGGGATTTCTTAGGATGATTGGGAATGGGTCCAGGGTTCATGTTATGAATGATAAATGGGTAAGTGGAAGTGAATTAAGGGTGAAGCCGAGGAGTTAATTTATCGCCCGGGGAGTTAGTATGGTTAAGGATTTGATGTTGGATGGAAGGAGAGTATGGAATGCCAGTCTTGTGTGGAGATGTTTTGATACAGACTCGGCTCAAAGGATTTTAGCAACATACATTCCGCAATCAAGTGAGGATAATAGATATATGTGGGATTCTATGTCGATTACGAAAACTCTTGGAACAAAGGAGGTATATGCATTTCTGATGGAGCAAGTGTATGGTGGAAAAGTGCAACAAAGGGAACGTATATTTTGGAATAAATTCTGGAAGTTGGAGATACCACCTAAGTGGAAAGTGTTTTTATGGCGACTGCTTCACAAGGCCTTAGCTACATGTGAAAATTTGAACAAAAGAGGTATAAAAATTAGTAATGTGTGTTATTTGTGTCATGAGATGATAGAAACAGAGTCACATTTATTTCGGGACTGTGAAATTAGCAAGCATGTTTGGTATGCCTCCGAGCTCGGGCTTAGGGTGGATCATGATTACATGATTCCAATGGCAGATTGGGTGAGAAATATGTTCAATTATTTCGGAAAACAGATGGTAAAGATGGGCATCGGAGGTGTGTGCTTGCAGCGGTTACGTGGTCACTCGGAAATATCGTAATAAAGTGGTGTTCTCTAAACATAAAGTTGACCCTATGGATATTGTGACAGCAGTTGGGAGAGAAGTACAGGGAGCACAGAAAAGAAGGAATTTTAAAATGATGTTGCAGAATACTTCCCCTAGCAATCTGGCAGAGGGTATGAATTGTTATAGAAAAGGTGACTGGACAGGAGAAGTGTGTACTGTTCATGTGGGTGCGTTAAGGAAAGCGAGTGGAAGAGACAAATGTATAGTTGATATAGCATGGCTGGGGCGGAGTTTACATGTGAGTTTCTCCGGGAATGATTGCATATTTGCTACGACAGCATTGCAAGCAGAGGGATATGCTTTTCTCAAAGGATTGCAGGAAGCAGTAACCAGAGGTTGTAAATCTATTAGAATGATCACTACGTCAAGTCAACTGTTTCAGGCTATTAAAAATGGTGCGGAAGTGTGTAATATTGCTGGTATGTTATTAGATATTCAAGTCATATGTAATAAATTATTGTATTTTGAGTGTTGTAGGATTTCTCGACAACAGGGAAGAGAAGTACTTGGAATGATGAATGTATAAATAGGAGTATGTTGGCGTAGTGTTGGATATTGTATACATATGATTTAAATGTAGTATCTTATTGCCGAAAAAAAAAAAGACATTTTCTTATCAATACTAATAGTAGTAGTAGTAATTATCTGATTTTTCAGTACAATAGAATTATACTACGATTCCACTACATATTAGGCCGGTCCCAAATTCATGTGTGAAATAATCTCATCTCATAAGATGAAACGACGTCACCCAATTTCTCAGTAAAAATCCTCATAATCTATTAATTAATTATAAAAGTCCTCCATGTTGTACTCCCTCTGTTTTTTTTTTATCATTCTCACTTTCCTGTGCGCGTCTCCCAATGCACCTATTTGAACTTAAATATCTTTCGTTATATATTAGTAAAAATTATAACGATTGAATATTAATAATGTAGTAATTGATACGAATCAAACAAGACTTCACATACCTATATTTTTTCTTATAAATTGAAAAAATTTGAGAAGATTCTCTCTAAGTATGAATAGTGTCAAGATTCCTAGTGAGAAAGATAAAAAAAAAAACAGAGGGAGTACATAATAAATCACATTTGACTTGCCATAGATCCGTCTCTCACAAGATCATAGGTCAATTAATTAAAATTCAGAAATAGAAATTGAAGGCGTTGTAAATTTTTAGTACCTCTTCTCCCTTTAACCGTCGGTCCAACTTAAAAGATTCAAAATGCTATTAATAAGACTTTTAATTGTCATAAATTTTGTTAGAAACAACATTCTAAGTCCAAAGATCACGAGAAAGCATTATTGCTTGCTGAACTTTTAAGCTAGCTATCGGAAATTTAGCTTGTGGCCAAATACAAATGCTATTATACACCAAACTTGGCCAACGATGTCCAAGTTAAAAACTTCACACACTGTCCAGATGAACGACCAGTAGACGTTAGCAAACGTTACAGAATGAGTTCCGTCGAAACCCCAACTAGTAACTTCCAAAGGTTTTATTCGATCATTCAATGTAAATTAGGAAATCATACTGCTCTGTTTTCAATACAGAGCAAGAGTATATGCTTGATTCTATAATACAGTTGTTATTTTAATAGGAACACTATAAGAGGGAGTGGATTGTATGTGTAGAAATAAATGTACTTTTTGCGGAATTATAAAACTAAAACAAAGAAATGAGTTAAAGGAACACGAGAGACTTTTACGATGAAAAACTTATTGGGCCCAACAAGAAGAAACAACCTCGACCACAAGATATTTTAAATTCAACTCTTTTACTAACTAGGCCAAACACCTTGGTACAACTTAATTATACTCAGGCCAGAACTTGAGTTCTTGAACAACTGTTCCCTTAACATCTGTCCTTCTCAACTTCACTCGAAGTTAACTTACTTTAAGTTATTTTACTCAAAGTACCCCAAAACCAAAATTATAATGAACATTAAACTTAGTGGAATAGAGTAAGAAGGTAAAGGAATAGATGGCTTATAAGAGAATGAATGTATTGACACTTTAATTAGTTAAACTCACTTAATCAGACACCAATTGGAACTTAATTAGACTTGTATATTTATAGCAGTCATCATGTGAAACATGAGATTAAAACATGTATTAGCGGTTTAAACATTTTCTCATAATGTTCCTTAGCTTTAGGAACATGTTCCATGAACTCCACATACACCACGTTCAATTAGAAAGTGTGTAACAAATTGATAATGGCGTCCTAAAATCTAGCAGTTACTTGTGCAACATTTTCTTAAATTCAGTTTTTCCTTAAAAACTATTTTAATTAATAAAGCCAAATTTAAATCCTTTTATTAAATATCAAA